>AP028447.1:10506464-11706464 GCA_036509395.1 Antheraea yamamai | reverse complement strand
GTCAATTTTAAAGTTCCCCGGGTCATCGTTGAACCGTATCTCACTGAGGAGGCAGTCGTTCATACTCAGAACCCTCAAATTCAACTTGCCCAGATTCAACACCTCCCTCCATGAGTCTATCGGGTTCCCATCAAGCCTCAGAACGGTCAAGGTCCGTAGAGTGACCCCCGGTGGGATAATCCTCTCTATACGATTATACGCCGCGATAATCTCAGTGATTTTAGGGAACAAGTGGGACAATACGAGGACGTCAGCCCACTCATATTCGCACACGGATATGTTCAACTTCTCCAGACTGGCGAAATTTATTGACAGTTGTGTCAATGTTTCTTCTGGCATGTCAATGGCCATTCGGTTCTTACTGTAAATAATAATGGAAGCGATCGAAGAACATTTCTAAAGCTTGATTATAAAACCTACATCAATTACTCTCTACTTTCTATAGATGTGACCCATATAAAGTTAAATATTATATGACTTGTTATACAGTAGCAATATTTTCAGGGGTTACAGAATAGTCATTTCTGGTTCTAAAGCAATTAAAAAAAAATAGGTGCTTAATATTTGACCTAATTATCCAGAAAAAAAAAACAAAACTGATATACACTAAATATCAGGTGATTTACGCAAAAATGAACTGATGTAATAATAAGGAAAGCAATGAATTCACACCGTGCAGTGCAGTCCCGCCCGCGTCCCAGACCTCTCTACCCGCACCCCGTTTCCCTTTGTTCGACCTTGCGGCGTTCCCACGATAAGTAGTTGCGTTATGATTAATCTTGAAAAGCGCTCCTTTAATGTTGTTCATTGAACCCAGATATGATTTTTATACGTTTAAATGTATCGTTCCCATACTTTTAAAAGTTTTAGAACAAACTTTAACTAAGGTTCTCTTTGTTGTTTATTAGTATTTGTTTTGATATTATTATTTCGTATGTTAAATGTGATTAAAGCATTGAACGGTGTTAAACTATGAACAGTATAAGATTCTTCTTCTGGAAGATATTCACCAAACTATAGTGAAAACTGTAACACAACTCATTGTGTAATTTATAGAATTTAAGTAACATAGACCCAAATAGTGATCTGATTTTATACTTATTGAAGGAACTTAAGTTACATAAAGATAACTTCCACGATTTTAGAATTACTGATTTAACTTTTATGTTGTTTATCAGTCTGAACAACTATACGCCTAATTGTTAATCCAATTTTAGCCGCTCGTTATACTTAAAGTTTCGATGTGAAACATCTATAGGCGCGGGTAAACCTGATTTTGGCTTAGCGCTACGTGGCGACGCAAAACACGAACTTTGCACTATTAATGAAATACTCAACGAAATTTGCAACCCTATTTGTATAAAGACTTCTTCACCAAAAAATGTTTAATGAGATAAACTTAATTGAGTATTATTATATCATGATTGATTAAATCACTTTTTGTTTTGTGTCAAAAACAGATAGAAATGCCATTAGACAGTCCTCAAATTATCTCAATTTGGTTACCAATTAATATCTTTACCATCCATCTTCATGTCATTTACCACATAACTGGTATATCGACATACCTCAACATTTTTTTTTAATTACATTATTAACTTAGTCTCAACATTTAAAAAAAATACATTATTAACTTACCTGACATCAAGCTCTTGCAGATCTGGTAATTGAGAAGACAGCTGTATAACTTCACGCCAGTTTGAGAAGAGGTTACAGGAAACGTCTAGACTTCTCACATTGGGGCATAGAGATGAGACGTCACCAGCCTTCGCAACGTTCTGATCGTGAACGCAAACTTCCAGGAGGCGGTCGAATTTTCTAGAAGTAATATTTGTGATTCGATTGTTAGACCACATGTAAAACATTAGTTTTCTTATCAGAGTGTGATAAAAAAATATACTCGTACTACTCTCGTACGACTATCAGCTAAAAGTAAATTGTTGGTCATAGGATTAGGGTGTCCCTTATGTACCAAGTTGGTTTTTTTGACTTGATTATTATTCAAATCGTTAGTTTATAACCCAAAAACATCTAAGAAAAAAAATCCGATCCCGTTTAAGTGCGCTTTCAGTTTAGACGATTTGTGTCTGGCTGCTGCCGCACGGTTGATACTCAGATTTCTACCCGAGTATCGTACTACAGCAGGACGATAGCAATACCACCTGAATCGCTTAACTCAGAGTGCTATGCGGTTGCAGTCCGACTGTATTTTAGTGATCTCCACCAATACTTGCCTTCAGTCGAGCCATGGATTCAGATGAGGTATCATTACTAAAGGTGCTGCTCTTGTTAAAAACAAATTGAATACAGCAATAAATGATTATCTGCAGAATTCTTTTCATTTGTTTATATTTCTTAAATTTATGATAAATTTTTCACATACACCTTCCCAAGCCTTTTTTCTGTATATGATTAGAATAATCATCACAATTTTTTTATTCTATTTTTATGTCATCCATAGTAAGAAAGTGAGCGAAGTTATTTATTTTACAAACTACAAAACATGTGCTCTCCTCGCTAGTAAATCATGAATGAGACACGTGGCATCCGTGGTTTTGCCGTCCTGCCAACGGACGTACAACGGACTGCTCTCACCCGTTCTCAGTTCGACTCATTTTGTGTGAAAATCCTAACCTCCTTGCTCTCGCGCGGCAACAGTCCGACACTAACCGCTTAAATAGAAAGCGCCCTAACCGCGCCTAAATGACTATACTTTTCTCATTCATTTAATATGGGGTTTTTCACGTTTTAGAATTTAATTTTTATCCTGCTCGTTTTATTGGATAACCTACCAAATATTATTAACTGGCTGACCCGTGTAACTTCGTCTGCACCAAATCGGTTACTAGCGGTTTCAATTGTATTTTTAAACGCCAAAAATATTTAAAAACCTAACACCCGCTTGCAACGACACAGCGTTTCCTATTGTGAATCCAAACTACCCAGGAACTCACTCAAACATATATCCAGTTGGTATGTGAGAAATCTTTTAAAATAAGCCTAGAACCCATTCGCAACATCACCTACCGGGTCCAATTAAGGTAAAAACTAACCTACATATATTGACGATAAATGTTTTCCCAGTACCCCTTGGTTTGCTCCTGCGCCACTCACCTCTACGCCCGTTCACTAGTCACAAAGAGCCAGCGGCAGCGGAAACGCAATAATTTTACCGGCTTATAGTTTTTATTTCGCATTATCTTCTAACTTCATCAACATACTGTAAAAACTAAACTTTATCTACATTAAATTTCCATTTTGATTTAGTTGTTTGTTTTATAAGAATTTCTAAAGTATACGTGAAATCTGCATCCAAACTTAACTATAATCTTAAATTATAATCTTGTCAAATTTATTTTACATTTGACATATAAACCATTTTTTTGGCTGAGATATTAAACTTAAATATATGGTGTCGCCGACTTTTTTGTAAAAGTAATATATATTTTTGCTACAGATTTTTTTTTTTATTTCAAACCGGTTCAAGTAGTGCACGCCATATTATAGATTTTTTGCCGATTTCAATTACATTTCTTGTGATTAATTATTGAAAATATATATTTGCAAAATTAAAAAATATCTGTATCACTGAGGGATACTATACCTTTCCAACAGAGAAAGAATTTTCAAAATCGGATCAGTAGTACCAGCGATTCCCCGAACATAAAACTTTACCTCTCTTTATAATATTAATTTAGATATTAAAAGTATGGTAATTGCAAGCACCTCAACTAATTATTTTAATCGTAGATTCACAAACTGGAACCCAACTATTTCAAGATTCAATAATATTTAGAAAACTAATTTTATCGAATATCGAAATACACGTACTGACAGAACTCTAATTGAGATTCATCTTCTATAATGCAATGTAACTATAAAGCTAGATAAGATTTGTTTTCGGAAAAAATATTGTCACCTTTGTTTAGCAACGCCATCTCCAGTTACATTTTTTAAATTAAACATGACTTAATTTTTGGCAGCCGCCATGCTGTGCACCATACAAATTATTTGTCAAGAACATGAAATATGAAGATGAGTAGTTGTATGTCAGAAATGTGCATCTCAAAATTTCAAGTTTATAAAAATAGCTTTTAAGTACATAAAATAACGAAATATTTTTATACAATAAAATAAATGTAACAACGTATTACAGTTTCGTTTACTCATATTTTTTTTTTGAAGTGAGCTTTTTAAAATCGTTATGGTTTGAAAATCGATGGAAAGAAAATGCTTCATGACAAAGAGAAAAACACATACATCAATAAGATTTAGCCTACTTATTATATTTTATGCTAATAATTCAATTCATTGATAATTACGCAAAGAAACATCATGTTGCCGTAGCTCAATTATAACGTACATTATACGGATCGAAGACGTCGGTTCGGAACCGGTCGTTTTTTTTTTTGTTATTTTTTTTAAGAATCATAGTGATATGAAATATAGCTTAATTTTTTAGCTAATCTGCCTGCTATAGCACAAAGAAAATTTGATCAAAATCGGTCAACAAGTTCATTAACTACAAATTTTTGACTTTCGTCCGTTATCCGGGAGAACCCCTTGTGTTTTATGAGACAAAAAGTATCCTAGACGTTACTTTATCATATTAGTTATCACTGTGTCAAGTTTCGCCAAAATTGGTTCAGTACTTTCAGAGTGATGCGCGTATACAGGTACAGTCAGACAGGCAGATAAAAATCGTAAATAACATATTTTTGACTTACATATCTACTAGCTGTACCCGCAGCTCCGCACGCGTTTTTTAAAATTGTATTAAAGAAATATAAAACTGTGAGACCATGAACAGTTATAGAAATGCTCTTTAAAAACAATTGTAAGTATGACACACACGCCACCTACAGTGACATGTAACGTATACATTAGATATATAAATCCTAACAGTATGTCAAATGAGGTTTATCATCAGCAACATATTTGGAACCTTAACCCTCCATATAGCTTCCTCAGTGCTCACTTACATAGTATAAAGAACTAATGAAACAATGACTTAAAGATGTTATTAGAATATATAATATGCCCATATTGTCAATAATTAATACGTTTATGAACTTATATATTATTACAAAAATCCCTTATGTCTTGAAAATTACTATTAATAATTACAATGTTGATTAAAAACAATGAATGAGCTGACGTCTTGAAATCTTGCATTAAAATAATTCAAGATATAAAACTTTATATCTGTCTAAGCAGTTTTTAATATTCGACAATTAAAATAGTGCTCATTGACTTGGATACAATATTCTTATATGTTACTATGATTGCTGAGTTATATAGACGAAAGCGCGGTAAGTAAATCAAAATGACCGAAAAGACAATATAATTCAAATTACATACATAGATACAGACATATGAATTTCAATTATATTTATTCTTGGAGTCCAGTACAACGCACATCTTATGCACATGTTTACAGTGAACAACATACTTTTGCTAAATTTCATGCGGTCGAAGTCGCGGGTAACAGCAAGTCTAAAAAAATAACTTAAATTACTTCCTATAAGGCCAGTTATCTGCCAGTGAAAGTCCCGTGATTATTGGTCAAACCGTTTTAGACATAGCACTGCGGGCGAAGCCACGGTTAACAGCTAGTCTAAATTGAAATAGATTAAATTACTTTTTATAATGTCCGCTATCTGCCAGTGAAAGTCCTGTAAAAAACGATTGAACCGTTTTGGAGATAGTACTGCGGGCGAAGCCACGGTTAACAGCTAGTATAAATTAAAATTGCGTAAGTTACTTTTTATAAGGTCAGCTATCTGCCAGTAAAAGTTTTGTGAAGATCAGTCCAACTATTTTGGAGATAACGTTGCAGGCGAAGTCACGGTTAACAGCTAGTATAAATGAAAATTGCTTAAATTATTTTTTATAAGATCAGCTATCATTGAAAGTCCCGTGGAAATCGGTCCAACCGTTTTGAAGATAGCATTGCGGACGAAGCCGCGGTTAACAGCTAGTCTAATTTAAAGTAGCTTAAGTAACCCGCTGTAATTTTTTCTATCTGCCAGTGAAACTCCCTTCAAAATCGGTCCAGCCGTTTCGGAGATTACCCGAAACAAACAGACAGACAGACCGACAAAAATTTTAAAAATTGCATTTTTGTTATCAGAAGTGTGTATACTTTCATACCCAATCAGTCAAAAATGTTTAATTTGATATTACATACAGACACTTCATTTTTATTATATGTATAGATATAGATAGAAGATATAGAGAACAAAGTCTATCCCGATTATGATTTGCAAAAAAATTGTTTTTAGCCTGGTATCAATTTTATTATTATAATATCATTACATAGTATAAAACAAAGTACCCTACCGCGTCTGTCTGTCTGTCTGTTCGCAATAAACTTAAAAACTACTGAACAGATTTTCATGCGGTTTTCGCCGGTGGATAGAGTGATTGGTGAGGAACGGTTTAGTATATAATTTGTCAAGGATTCATAATCAGGGCGGGACAACGTCTGCCGGACCCGCTAGTGTATATATATATATAGATAAAGCTATCCTGCTATACTTAATATTCATCTCCCTCGAAATTAAATTAACATTTAGCATGCTAAATAAAAATAGCAATAATTCTCATCTATAGCCCTGTCAAAAGATCAGCACAATAAAAAAAATTATCAGGGGTCAGTAGATATTTTAAAAATTTTGCAAAATTGTCAAATGTTTTTTTTTTTACTTTCGTTTTTCTCCTGCCAATATCATCACTTTCTTTTATCGTTTTGAGTGGGATTTACCTAGACGACAACCCTACATCACACATACTTGCAGCCTTTCAGAGTCGATCAATCATACTCTAATAATTGAGGTGGATCACCAGTAATTCAAATTTGAGCACCACTGTAGTCAATGACAATTATATTTTTGACTACAAGAAGTGACTTAATGAACAAATCTAGAAGAGAGCTTACATGCTATATCATAGTCATGGAACTCTCAGTAATAATGAGTTTATTCTTTGTCTTAATATGGATAAATTTATTTGACCGACAATGACATTATACTGACTTACTGTTTTTGGTGTATCTTCTCGAAACCAACCATTTCTATAAATGGAGCTCCCATCTCTCTCTTCCATTCATTAATTACTGTTCTGCGATGAGCTGCGACTGTCTCATCCTGGAAATATACATGATAATTACAAAAGTATTAATAATAAAAAGTGTGTGTGTACTTATGTACACGCGTTAGAAGTTATACTTCTTTTGCGTAACAAGATAAAAATCTTTTCAAAAATTTTATCTCTCTTCTTCTATCTATCTTATTCTACATTTGTAGAAAAAACTACACTAACAACAGAAAAAGGTATTTAAGACATTGAAAGTTTTAATACAAAGAAATACAAACAACAAATACAAAGAAACAAAATGTTGACCATAGCTAACTTCAGGGTATCGTTATTTCATGACGGTGTGCGCGCGCATCGTAATAACTTCAGGGTGTCGGTGTTTCGTGACGGTGTGCGCGCGCGCATTGTAAAAATTTACTCTCATCATTTTTCCCTAACGCGCCAAAAGAAGTATAACTTCAAAAAAGTAATCAGAAAATACAAAATACTTAATACTAAAAACAATACTGAAACAAAAATTTTCAATTAAATACAAAAAGACGTTTTAAAACACCAGTGACAGGAGAAGTTGAGGAGTAATAGGTTAGTATGGGGGCAGGTCATGAGATGAGATGAAAACCATGTAACTAGAAAAGTTTTGAGTATGAAAGTGGTTATAGGAGTAGAACACCGAAAAAGGTATGGATGGACTGTGTAAAAAATGATGTGTATAAAAGGTGTGAATACTGAGATGACATCTGACAGGGGAGAGTGGAAGTGGAAAATATGTTGTGCGGATAATACTTAGGTGGGATAAGGGTAAGATAATGAAAATATTTTAATGTAGATCTTTATCCCAAGTAAACAAAGCTTAGTAAAGAGGTAGGTTTTATTTTTTGGTCTTTATAAGTAAATTAAAAATCTGGGCTCCAGATAATGTGTTTCAGGCCTGCATCTCATTCATTGAAAATGAGAGTTTGCAGACATTTCTCATGGCATCTATATGTTGTCATCATGCCAACAAAAAGAAATAGAAGAGAAATCCACCACATATAGTAATTTTATCCCATGCTTATATTGATTTATCTTAATTGCCAAGATATAAGAAATTCTTTATACAATATGCAACGATAACAAAGGGTATATTATACAAAATTACTTTATGAACCCAGAAACCCCTCTACTCTGTAGAGTTTTTGAGTTGCATATTAGTCCATGCTTTTTATTTGGAGTTCTTCATTATTTGATTTATTTGTAAAGCAAAGTCCACTTCTCCTCTACAGTTTCTTTTTCTCTTTCATGCCTTTTTAACCCTGTAGTTGCCCCTCTCATGCCTTTTTAACCTAGTTACCTACTTAGTAGCCTAGACTGACTTGGAGAGGGTGATAATAAAACTTAAACCGTGTTATTACAAAAAAAGTTAAATACATATTAAATACTTGGTTTAAAAAAGTTTCCTAATAAATGCACCGCGCTCGCCCAAGGCAAGTTCGCGTCATACTGTTTCTGAAGTCTAACCTAACGTAACCAAAGCGAGACAAAAGAGCAACATGATAGCGAACATTCAGTGAGCACAGTGCATTTAATATGAGACCTTTTTAAACCCAGGGTTCAATACGTATTTAACTTATTTGTAATAACACCGAAAGTGATTACTGAGACCTTTAGACTGTATTCATTTTGACTCCAAAAATATGATATATATTTATACAAGAGATCTTTCAAATCTTTGAATGATATATTCAATATACAATAAATTTAAACATTTCAGCCAGTCTACCAAAGGATGACATTCTCGAGACATTGAGAGCTACAACCCATATTACCTTTCTCTACATTTTACTTTATTTATTCTATTTTCTCCTCCTGACAAAAAAAATACTGTACCCATGGAAAATGTCAAATCTATATTAAAATGAGTGAAGCTTTGAGTAAATCTTATTGCTTTATAATAGTCTCATTTTAAAGTATTGGGGCTGCAATAGAAATTCTCATCCTGAAATAAGCTTGAAGGAGGGGGTGAGAGGGGGCTGACTACTTCTCTATACCACTCCCCCGCCGCGGAAAGTCATAGTTACTGAGATGTTCATGATAAAGTTTTGAGATGATATCACCTCCGAACAACCATTGGTAATTTTGTATATTAAACTACTTAGTGATTTTTAAGTTAAAAGAAAACAGTTTGTATAATTCTATGTCTATGTATTGTCTATGTCTATATATATACAAGTAGAGCAACAAATGATTTCTGGAAAAGTGTAAATTTTGTGGAAAAACAAAAATTTTAAGTATGTAAAAGTCTTGTAGCAGTAGTAAAAATCATAGCAACTTTGCATTAAAAAAGTTGAGTTTTTAACTTAAAAAAATATCAACTTGTATGAAACTATGTATATTTATCTACATATTAATAAATAAATTATTGAAGGTAAAGCATAAATATTGAGAACAAAAAAAAATTATTTATAAAACTTCTGTCCTCATTTTTCACTCAAATATTACACATTTCAGTTCATAGTGGTTAAAAATATTTAAAATAAAATAACAAGGAATGTGATACGTGTTCACACTACTAACCTACATAGAGGACTAGGGCGGGAGCGATGCTAGGCTTCGCTCCAGCCCTATTCCTCTATTAAGGTATGAGACTCAGTCGGATTTGCTCCGAATAGCTTGCTTGCTCGCTTCCTTGCTCGCTCGCTCACCTGTGTTGTATGTGCAAAGGCTTTATGATGATACAAATAATTTATATTATATTTTTGTCTACGATTGAGACAGTTAAGTTTTGGATTAAACATAATACAAATAAAACAAAAAAATTGAAGACCACGGATTCCGTTTGTCATACAAATAATTTATATTTGATTTTTTGCTTTTTTTTTATCTCAAATAATAGTGAACAATTATAAAACAACAATAAATATGTGTAAAAAAACAAAATTGTAGTATTATAAACCTTAAAATTGCGCATCTGAAGAAAAAATCACATTCCATTACATGTAACTTCAAACACATGTATAATAAAAACGCATCTCTGCTGGCTAAGTGGGGTGTCTTTTGAAAGGGGTAACTAAACCCTATAAAAAATAACCCTTAACAACCCCAAATTCGTGATGCGAATTTCTAAAGGCAACCCAAAGTATTTTTGTTTGATAATTTCTTTACTAAGGAAGGTGTATACCTTATATACATATACCTTCTAACAGTAACCCTAAGGAATGTAGCAAAAATCTAAAAAAGTAAAAACAGAGTGTTTTTCATTTTCCTTATAAAGGCCACTGTAAGGAAGTCCAAGGTCTAACTTTAAGAAACAAAAGTATTGTTAATACATTCCCTCCTACACTAAATCTAGAACTATGACTCACCATTACAATACTCACACAATTTTGAATTATAATTGCAAATAATACTGATTTTTATGTACCTCGCGATCCCCGTAATATTTTCTGATAGCCTCCGCACAAGTCCTGAACGGTGTGATCTTATTAGGTCGAACAAAAGAACCAGCGCAAGGATTGGACGTTTTGAAGTACTGAATTCCATCTAGACAGCCATCGTGCTTTCCTCTCGTAGGGTTATCCCACTCGACTCCGTACCAGATCCCCTTGTAGCCCTGAACCTCACCAATGTATTTCACAGTACCAAAATCATCGTTACATTTAATCCTGCTGCCAATGTGTACTTGAATATCCGTCTCTTCAGTACCATTGTGGCTATCCATAGCGCCGTTGCAAAATTTCGGCAATAAGTTAACAGGCATAGCGCCCACCATTCTTTTTTGTTTTTAAATAAGGAACTGTTTATCTTTATGAAAACAGCCTGATTTTTTTTCACGAAAAATAAAATTAGTATTGCCAGGACCAATAGTCAAAAGCTGCGTTGCATTTACTGAAAAGTTATATTCGTTCCACAAAAGATACAAAATAGGTATTTATAAAATTCTCAAAACAATTTACAGGTACGTTTGATATTACTTTCTAATTTTGAATTCGTGTCATTTATCAAAACAAAAATTATTTTTATTTGTCTCTACAAAAAACTTTATTTGATTTGATTACAATAATCAGATGTGTTCTAAGTATAAGTAGGTACATCACGCCCGTATGCTCAAATAAAACTAAATTTAATTCGAAAGTATTACATTTAATTTTTTCACATCCCGTTTTATTATTTTAATTTTTGACAAACAATTTTCATTGCAAAAGTTACTTATATAATAATCTATAGGACAAAATTAGCAAAATAAGATGTGGGTAACTATCTGGCAACGCTGCATAAAATGTCATTTGTGCTATTTACGTTCTATTGTCAGATTGTGTTTTTTTTTTTTTGAACTGAATACGCTATTGACCTAGCAACGTCTTAACAGCTTCATCGGACTACAATACCAGTCAGATTTGGTGC
The DNA here is from genome assembly GCA_036509395.1 of Antheraea yamamai. Taxonomy (NCBI): domain Eukaryota; kingdom Metazoa; phylum Arthropoda; class Insecta; order Lepidoptera; family Saturniidae; genus Antheraea; species Antheraea yamamai. Next base: position 11,694,986 of record AP028447.1, on the reverse strand, counting down.
TTAGGATTGCTAGCTCCGTTACGCAAAATAGCCTTCGATCCTTAGTTTCTTCTTGAACTAACAAATAGTTTCATCACCACATGTCTAATGCTACTTTCATAAGTAATTTAAAGCATCAATATGTGGTTAAGTAAGCAAAAATTAGAACCACAATGTAGTTCATCATAACAGTAGTGTTCGTGGAAGAATTGACCTTTCCACAAAATCTGCATCTCCTTGGGCGCAATTTAAATGTCACAGGCATCTTAGGAACCTGTACAACCATTTCAGCTTACATGAACCACAGGCATGAAGAATGATTACGTGTTATGCATGTGCCGATTCGAATGTAAGACCTGCGTAAATTTTCACGGAGATACAATTACGATTATATTTCAAGTTATCCTTATATGATCATAATGCTAATTTTGTTGGAATGGACGTGTAGGATGTTAAAAACACACAATATTCTTCCTTGTCGTTTGTTGATAGTTGTTTTTTTTTTTTCGAACTGACTACGCTATTGACCTAGCAAGGTCTTAACAACTTCACCAGACTACTAAGGCGAGCGCTTAAGGCACTCAGCCGATTTTTGTTTGGGCAACCAGCTCAAGGGTGCACGGCACACCTCGGCTTGGCTGTTGCCTGTTTCATGCAATTCGCGACCTAACTTAGCTAACCTTTTTTTTTTTTTAACGTGGGGAAATCCCTTATGGATACCCACCCTCCCGGGGGAGAGAGTGGGTTATGTCCGACTCGCACGGACTAAAACCCCACGGTGTACCGACAGACCGTTGTGTGGGGGCGGCAAGGGATCGTTCCAGCTAATCACCTTGTAGAGCCGCCCCCACGGTCCGCCCGGCGGAAGGTGACCGCCGGGCTCCTACCTATAGAGGGACAGACCGGGTACACACCGGCTGCCCCCCCTCGTCCGCCGGACCTGTGCAATGAGGAGATGGGCCCCCCGGCCCACCCCCTCAGGTCCGGCTACGGTGGCGAGAGGAGTTGGGCAAAGCGCCGCCTCCTCCCGCCTGTCCTCCGTTGGCGGAGAGGGCTACTTTGAGGATCTGCCTCGCGGGCCCTCTCCGCCTCCTCCTTCTGCGAGATAACCTCCTCGCAGAAGGAGGCCATCGCTCGCCAAGCCTGTTCGCTGCCGAGCATGGCCGAAACCACGCTCGGCAGCGATAAGTCCGTTCCCACCGCAGCCGCCAAAATGCGGCGCTGCTCCCCCCACGCGGCACACTCAGACAGAGTGTGCTGCGCGGTATCTTCGACAGCGCCGCACTCGTGGCAGGCGGCGGTCGGCTCCCTGCGTGCGATCCGGTGCAGGTACCACCCGAAACAACCGTGTCCGGTGAGTACCTGCACCAGTCGGAACGTTAGGGAGCCCCACTTCCTCCCAACTGAGCTAACCTAAGTTAAGCTACACTATTCATACGTATATGAGTTGTTGAAACATATATGTGTACCAAGCATACGTATCTCAACAACTCTTATGTGTATTTTGTATCGGAAAATTTCTGAACTATTTCAGTTCGAAAAGAGAAAAAAAAAGTAAACCCTGTGATAGGAGTTGTAAGTGACGGATTATGACATAGGCAGTAGGGATAACCCAAACCGAACTCTCTTACACTTGAAAGAAAAGAAACTTGCAATGGATTCATGCTACAATAAAAATATATTTTTTAGATACAAATTGCTAGTTTATCTATTATATTTCCAAAATTGCAGAAACTTTAATAAAAAAATTCAAAATAATTAAGCTTTTATAACTACAAGTTATGAAATATATAATTGTGATATAATTTTATTTTATTAATTTAATTTTTATAATAAAACAATTTTGATTATATACATGTATACGTTCAGAATTCCATAGTATCATTCGGAACAAAAAAGACCGAAATCGTTTTATATATGATAGTGAGATTCGGACCTATCGTCGATTAGTAGTATTGCACGAAGACGAATTTTGCGGCATTTGCGCCCGCCTTGCCCCGGTTCAATGATCCATTTATTTTCACTCGTTTCAGTGAGGCGCTAGCGTCATCTCGTTTGCGACTCTCGAAAACGGGAAACTGAACGTGAAAAGTGTTTTTTTTTGTCAAAAATGGCCACCGAACATAACGTCGTAGACGTTTATGCCAGTCGGTAAAGAAAATTATTGTTCGTGTAGTGAAAAATGTATTTTATAAGTGAACAATTGTGACGTGCTGTGCAATAGTGCATACGGATTGATCTCAAATCTCAACAAAGGATAGAGAGCATCAAAATGAGGTATGTAGCGAGTTCATCGCACCATCCTTTAGTTAGCAAAACAAATAAATAATTACTGAAACTATCGTAAACGCGTCAATATGTTTATACCCAGAGATAATTTATTGCTCCATTATGTATCATTTTTATTCTCGGTTCGCGTTTTCTCACTGATAATAACAACGTAAACAGTACGGGCGTGCTAACGTATCATCGATTAGTTGACACTGAATTTTATTATTGGCTATTTATGAATGACATTGTGATTGTAGGCTGTTTGTAATTATGACCAAAGCTTTGATAAATCGATGAGTGCGATTCGTTTATTGAAAAAAATCTGCATTGATTTTTTATTTGCATTGCAACATCCATACCCCACACGGCGTTTCATGCTATTTTTCTCCCTTTGTTTACTGGTTAACGGTTCGTACTGACCTTGTAGTTTCTCGAAAAACAATTTTGTTAAAATGGGCGCATATACGAATTCTGTAGGGATTGGACAGTACTCATAGTTTCGTAGAAATGGGGTGGCATTCGACCCCCTTGTTAGGGTGTTTCTAATAACGATATTCCATATGACTAATAAAAACCAACCCAACCCTGTATTACGGAACTCGAAAGTATTTTCCTGTATACATGTTATCTGATATAATTTTATCAGTGAACTGGTATATCATTAAATAGGTAAATGAACTGCAAATCTATTGGATGATAAAAAAATCTGCAAATGATAATAAATACATTATATGATAATGTTCCAATAACATAATTATATTATCTATGATTGCATAAACAGATTTTTAAATTAAAATGTTCTATTTATGTTTGTAATAAAGTAACAAAATATAATGTATGTGATAACCACAGTATATGTCATCAATTTTTCTAATAATTTTATTTTTATGTATTCAATTATGAATGTTTCATTCTCTTTTCTGTATTTTTTTTTCTAGAAAAATAATATCCTTCAAAACATTTAAATAAGAGCTGTAGAAATATTTCTACTGTACTGAGACTCCAATTACGAACAGTAATAAATACATTTTTATTATTTATTTTATAGCATTTTATGTAGTTAACATTACAATAAAACTTGTTTTTTTTTTGTGAAATTCCTTATCAATGTCTCTTTTCCTCTGATTTTAATGCAATTATTATTTAAGGTTTCTTATATTAGTACAATATTTTGTTATCAAATGTACCCTGAAGTAATATGCCAAATTATGTGTTTTCGAATTAAGAAGTGTAATGTTGAATGACTTATTTAGCAAACTATTTATTTATTTATCACAGCATAAGATAAGATAATAAGGGCCAAATATCATTACAGAATATTCTAGCACAAAGCACTAGTCCGTACACTTTTAATTTAACATCTAACAAATCTCTTAATTTTACGGAATTTTAGTATCATTATTATAAGACTTTTGGGTTTTGCAAATTAAGATAAATGAAGAATCTGGACTGGACTAGATAGTGCCTATTGTGGCAGTGCACAATGCAGTTATTGTGTAGTGATAAGCTTCAGCATATTGAGATCTGGCATTTAGTAATCAAGAAGTGTGGTAGGGATCTATCTTGACTGCATTACAACTGCCACATATGTTGTTAAATTCATATTACTGAATCTCTTTTGGTTTTTGTATATCCAGGTGTCAAAATATATGACAGAAAGGGTTTGTAGATTTCTTAGTAGTATTTCTTTTTTGATTACATGGCCCTGCAGTGAGGTATAGAGCAGTAACATTGATAAACTTAGATTTAAAAAAATTGTAATTGCTTCTGCAAACTGTTTCTCCCTTTCAAGGTGTTTTGCCCATGTCATGACCTATTTTGTAAGCATTTTTAGGTAATTTTATTTAATGAACGGTAAATAGATAGAACTTTCAGATTTTGATTATATTTTTATATCTATTTTAAGAGTATGCATATAAATTTTTAGCCAACAAATCAAATAAAACGTGAGTTATAGTGCTCTGAATACTCTCGAAGAAATGGACTCTCACTTCCTTCAGACTCGGGCTGATCGGTTTATGTAAAAGAAATAAAATTAAAGGTGTACTAATCTGTAAGGTTAAAAATATTCTATTATCACAGTAACCTCATGCCTCTTAATTTTTATAATAATTAAAAACACCTATTGTACTGTGGTATTAGTAATATTAATTTGTATTAATTAAAATTAACAGAATTTCCTTATAAACACATAATGTTTACATTTAATTGGCATGTATTTATCATATTCACTGGAGTACCTACATAAATCTTTGTAATTAATTTGGATTAGTTACGGTTTAGGTAATGTTAGACATTTGTCTCAATTTCGAACAACATTTTCTCAGTACATAAGTGCTTACAATAAATTTCATATTTCTTACTCATCTTGGTCCTGAGCGAAAATCAGCCTGGTCTGACTCTGGGTCTAGTTTGTGATAGTCCTAATATTGTCCATTAATTAGCCAGTGTTTGGGCTTTTGTTGGTTCTGTACCTGTATAAGGCCAGCTTCTTCTGGTAATGTTTTAGTCCACCAGCCACCATTCTAATATTTCAGATTTGTGATGGTCATTCCCATATCGCAAGGATACTGTTATTTGAATCTATATTTCTTACTTAAATATGTAGTTTGATAAAATATACTAATACTCCTTTCATTATTATTTTACTTACATATTATTATATTTATATTATATATAACTCTTTAAGTGTTAAGTGAGATTAGTTATGTAGCTATCGATGAGAATGTCATCCTTTTGGAGACTGGCTGATGACACATTTCGATTTATTGTGAATTGAATCTGTCACTCAAACAATTGAAAGATCTCTTACTAAATTAAAAAAAAATGAAATACCATATATGGAGTTAAATATATACAGTCTACTTTGGGCACTCCATGTTTTATTATCACACTGTCCAAGTCAGTTTAGGCTCCTACGGTTATGTATACTTAGGATTTCTAAATCTGCTGTGGAAAATAAAAATTTGTTTTTTTTTCCAAAATGGTTACCAGACTGTTTTATAATTGTTTGTAATTTTTCCAAGGCTAGTAATTAATTATTTCACTAATAACTTTACCTTGACATATTAAAAAAGTTTTTAGTTTAAATTAATAGTTATAATATTAAAATGATCAGATGACCTTATGTTAAATCAAGATTTGAATAAATACGTAAACATTTACAGCATACAGAATAGAAATAACCATAGATTATATATTTAAATATTCTCATGGAACATAAGGTCTTGCTAAATCACAGTTTACTAAATATATGCATCATCATATTTAATGATTCATGGAAAATTTACAGTGTAGTAGGGCTTATTTCAAGTTGGTGACATAATTATTAGTGCTAAACTAACTTCTTCTTAGAATCTAGGAATGTGTGTTAAAACATGTTTTACTTGATTTAATTATAGCTTCATTGATTTTTAATTAGAATTTATTGGCTATTGGATATTACAGTATCACAATATACATACATTAGGTATGGAGTTTTTGGATGGATTTTGCAATGTCATGTAGTGGATCTTATATTTTATTTATAATCTTATCGTGGTTGGCTGTATATTTTGTAACATTGGTAGTGATTACATGTGGTAGAGCCGCGCTGAAGCTATTACTGGTTTCAGCATGAATGGGTCGGCTCGCCCGGGGTAGTACCACCCTCTCACAGAAAACCGGCGTGAAGTAACAGTGCTTACATCGTTGCGTTTCGTTAGGTCAGTCACTGTGCCGGATAACCCACCTCCCCTCCCCTTCTCCCCCTTCCCCATTACCCCTCCCCCAAACACAGGGTGGCAACGCACTTGCGACTCTTCTGGTGTTACAAGTGTCTATGGACGGTGGTGATCACTTAACATCAGGTGACCCACTTGTTCGTTTGCCTGCTATGATATTAAAAAAAAATAATTACGTAATATAGTTTTGTTATTGTGCACAAGTGAAATGAATGGGAAATAATACCACGGAGCATGGATTCTGCCTTGCCACAATAACTCTCTGGAAAGTTTTAACAAGACGGCGGCCATCTTGTTAGAACATTGTAATGATCGCAAGAAACTTGTAATATCATCACCTATTCGAGAATGGCAGTAATAGCCTATTAGGAAATTAGTTGCCAAAAAAATACATACAATGTGTTTCATTTCATCAGACAAGTTTTAACAAGTATAGTTTTTTAAGTCTTGAACAGTCTAGAAGGGAAGAAGCAAGAGGCCACCCAATATTTCCACACTGACGATATAGAAGAAGTTACAGAGAGTCACGTTCTAGCCATCTCTGTTGTAGGACGGACAAGTAAGATTAGTTGGGAGAGATTGGTTGAGAGGACTGACTATTAAGTTCTGCGGCTAAATATAGTTAGATTCTGTCGGATTCCCCTCTAAATACCGTTTATAATCTTACAAAAACACACTGCTGTATATCAAAATTTCGTCTGTATTTGACAGCTCCCATGATTTAGGTATGCGCCATGTTGAAATACATGAAACAGATGTAAACAGTGCGAAAATAATAATCGTACAGGTTTTTGGAATATTATAAACTAGCTTTCGGTCGTGGCTTTGCTCGTGTTAATGCAGACTTGTCTAATATCTCGTGAACAGGACTTTTTTCTTTATGGAAGTTACCACGTACTTTTCTTTTCTTTTTTTTTCGAACTGACTACGCTATTGGCCTGGCAAGGCCTTCACAGCTTCACCGGACTACTGCGTACTTTTCCGTACCTCTGACATTTATATAGTAATCGATTGAGTAATTACGGCGTGAACGCGTGACAAACAAACTCGTATTCCTATTTATAATATACCAGCTCCTCCCCGCGACTTCGTCCGCGTCTAATAGTTACTGATTAGATGTCACTTTATAATATTAGTTATCACTGTGTCAAGGTTCGTTAAAATTGGTTCAGCTCTTTCAGAGTGATACGCGTACACAGGGAGGGACAGACAGACAAAAATTGTAAATAAATTATTTATGGCTTCTATATCGATAACAAAGACCATCTTAATTATAATTTTCAAAAAATATTGAATGTACGGATTTGGCCTAGTTGCAGTTTTAATGTATGTATAATAGATAACTTAGGATTTAAGGTTAATATTAATGAATATTGTAAAAAATATTATAAGAACGTTAGAATTTGCATCACTCGAATAATACTAAATCACTTTGAATGTAGTTTTTAAAATATTATAGTGATACTAGCGGTCCCGGCAGATGTTATCCTGCCTCGTTAATAAATAATCCTAAAACTCACCAGCAGCGCCACCTACCAGGTCCAATTGTGATTCTAAACAATTCTTGACCACACGCAAAAAATTTAATCAAAATATGTCCAGCCATTTAGGAGGAGTTCAGTCACATACACGCGGACAGAAGAATTATACTTATATAATATCTATAATATTATAAAGCTGAAGAGTTTGTTTGCTTGAACGAGCTAACTTCAGGAACTACTGGTCTGATTTGAAAGATTATTTCAGTGTTAGATAGCTCATTTATCGAGGAAGGCTATATATCACCACACTAAGACCAATAGGAGCAGAGCACCAATTAAGAATGTTTCAAAATTGGTGTAGTTTTTTCGTTTGAAAATTTCCGCCGCATTTTAAGTGTTAGCCCAATGTAATTATTCCACGCGAACGAAGTCGCGGGCAGAAGCTAGTATTTATATATAAATATACTTGATAAAGGCTACATGTTATTGGGCTTTTCTGTAGGGAACCTTAAGTACATTACTATAAAACAAATAGCAGTGTACTTTTAAACCAGAAAAAATATGTGAAAAAATACGCGCAAAAGTAATAATTTTCGTAAGGACGTATCTTGCTATTTATACTGTTTACGGTGAAGGAAAACATTGTGATACATTTTTTTTTTCGAACTGACTACGCTATTGACCTACAAGGTCTTAACAGCTTCATCCGACTACTAAGGCGAGTGCTTAAGGCACTCGGCCGATTTTATTTGGGCAACCAGCTCAAGGGTGCACGGCACACCTCGGCTTGGGCTATTGCCTGATACATGCAATTCGCGACCTATCTGAGCCAAGCTAAGCTAAGCTAACTATTCATACATATATGAGTTGTTGAACCAAGCATACATACCTCAACAACTCTCATATATATTTCGTATCGGACAATTCGTGATACAACCTTAGCATGGTTGTAGGGGTATCTCTAATGCCCATCTAGCTAGTAGGTACTGGTATCAAACTTAAAATGTGTCGCGAAGCACCTATGAACGTGTTCTGACAGATACATCTTAATCCGCACCATCAAGTTACATCGAATGTGATTATAGTAAAAAGGTAAAAGTATAAAAAACTTGTATCAGTGTGTACACGCAGAGTAAGTGAAACTTTTTTGGATTTAATGTATTAAATTAACGGGCCCGGTGGGCGTTATCCCGACCTGATAATAAAAATAACTTTGATGAATTATATACCTAAACCTTGCTTATGAATCACTTTATGTACTGGTGAAAACCGCATGAAAATCCGTTCAGTGGTTTCGGAGTCTATCGCGAACATACAGACAGATATATAGACCTGGCAGTGGACTTTGTCTTGTACTATGTAGTGATGAGAATATTCACAAACTATACTTATGTTATACGAAGTCCCGTAGTATAAATACTTGCACATTACAGACAAATACATTTTTCCCTACCGCGCCATAAGGAGATTCACTTTAAAAACTATAGCATATATAGAAATCCTAGTTCCTCGCCACATGCTAACAGTTGTTTAAAATTTCTTTCTCGCTTATACATCCTATTGTTGTGACGTAATCACACGTTATAAATTATTCATATCTCTAACGGTCGTGCACGCTAAATTGGTCAAGTTGTATTATGTAAATATATATTATACCTATACTGTCTATATGTGTGTTCCACGGTACGTGTTGTAACTGACGAATCTACAGGAACGTTATGGTTACACGAGCCCATCGTGTGTTATAAGTTAGAGATGTCAAAAACCGTTATCTGCTAATAACAAAATACACTGTTGTGTTATTTTACAATTAATATTGCTCGGTTGTAAGTTATTCTGCTGTTGGGTATTTTATTGTTTTGTATTATTGCAATTGACTAATTACTATACTTATGGACAGCAAACTTTGAATTTCGATCTCGATGTACTGGAAATCATTACATAGTATAAAACAAAGTCCCCTACCGCGTCTGTCTGTCTGTCTGTTCGCGATAAACTCAAAAACTACTGAACGGATTTTCAAGCGGTTTTCACCAGTGGATAAAGTGATTCATGAGGAACGTTTTGGTATATAATTTGTCAAGGATTTTTTTATAATCAGGGCGGGATAACGTCTGCCGGGCCCGCTAGCATTAAATAAAATAAACATGTTATATTAACGTTTACAATTGGATTTAGCCTATTTTGTAATGTAACGACACAATTTGAGACATCATCATCTTACCCTTATCCCACCTTACTGGGGTCGGCACAATGTCACAAAGTGTTTTCCCCTGTCAGGTATCATCTCAGTATTTACACCTTTTATACACATATCATACTTCACACAATCCAACCATACCTTTTTCGGTCTACCTCTACGCCTATATCCATCGACTTCCATATTCAAAACTGTTCTTGCTACATGGACTTATCTCTCGTCATGACATGGTCATACCATGGTAAACTATAATTCCTCCACTTCTCTGTCACTGATGCTTTGTTGAAACTTACTCAGATATACTCATTCTTAATCTTATTCACTCTGGTTGCACCACACATCCATTTTAACATTCGCATGTCTGTCTCATGTAACCTTTTCTCAGTCGTCTATTTCGTAGCCCAGCACTCGGATCCGTTTGTGACAATAATAAACAATACGTTTTTTCATTTTTATTGTAGTGAAACTTCTAATGCGACTTCTGACAAGGTTGCGTTAAACGTTTAACGCTACCATGGAGGGGGTATGAAAGCACTGTTGCGTTAAACGTTCAACGCTCCTGGGGAGGGGGAATAGAAAAAGACAGAACGAGAGAAATAATCAAACATTTCGTATCTTACTTTAGTTATCATAATCCCATTGTAAATGTTATAGATTTGGATATTTCTCCACTCGAAAATGATAATTAAAAGATGCGATCAATTGTGAAGTGTAAACAATGTTAATAAAGTTTGTCTCAAATAAAACAATATGATTTTAATAAAGATCAATTTCTACCCCTTCCTATTTTCATTTCCACATTACGAAGTTTCACTTCTTCCGCGCGGAGCGACTACACGCACTATTTTTTTTATACACATATGACACTATGTGAATAACGTATATTACATCTATAGATGCCAATAACGCTTATGTGCCAATAATTAATTATGCTTTTATGTTATTTCACAATAAGTGCTGTTATAAACGGTTGGCAATTATTCTGTTGTTGGGTAATTTGCTATTTTGAATTATAGTAAAAATGAAAAAACAAAAATATTTCAATTTTATCTATATATCTAGATATATTTATTTTCTATTGAAATATAGTTTAATTATAATAACTTCTATTTTTTGAATCATTAATATCTTTCAAAGTGAATGGATCTGAGGTCTGGTTGTCTACATATGAGGAGTTCTATCGGGATCTCTGTCTGTCATGTATTGGGTTTTATATTTTATTCACCTTGTGTTATTTGACCTTATATTTTGTAATACCATTAGTGTTTTACGTAATATAGTTTGTTTATTGTGCATAAGTGAAGTGGATGGTATATAATACCACGGAGCACGAATTATGAGATATATAAAAACTCCCTGGAAATTTCTAACAAGGCAGCCACCATATTGTTAGAATATTGAAATTATCACAAGACCCTTACTCCAGAATTGACAATTATGAAATGACGTCTGACTTGGCTGCATGGTCTAGATACCTTTGCCTTTTTTTTAGAATGCAAAAAAACGGAATCTAAAAAAATGTACCTACACATGATATAGTTTACAAAAGTCCCGTTTGCATTCAAAATATATAGAGAATTGAGCACTTCCCTTACTAATTCCGACGGATATAATGATTAGTGACAATTAACTTTTTAAACGTGAACACGCTATCTCCCTCCATTTTCTAGTCGATGTCGTAACCGCCATATTGTTTATTTGTAGATCGTCGTTATTTACACATATCATTTGTAAAATATATCAAACTTTACTATGTCATCTACACGTATAGATATAATTAAAATGTCTGTTGCTTGTCCGGGCTATTTTCGGATACAGTTGAACCGATTTTGACGAGATTTTCACTCATCGTTAAAAAAACTTTTCAATGTACAGCATAAAATCTATTTGACGCCACTCGATTTAAACGAAAAAGTCCGTAAAATGTCGAAACTACTCGACTTTGGTTGGTTTAATTTAAAATAATATTGATTTCTCTTCTCTCTGTAATGCCATAAAATTGGCAGACATTAAGTTTCACTAAATAGAGTTTACACAGTATTCTTTCTCCTCTTTTTCAATCGTATTCTTCTTTTTTTTGTTTACTAGCATTTGATGATCTTTGGTGTCCCTTCTTCTGTCTTTAATAAATATACTTTTATATTACTCTTTAATAATAATTAAACTTAATAATTTAATAATAATGTAGTGGAGTCACAGTTTTACGGAAAATTGTATCTGAGCAGGAACTAAAAGGTTTCCGAAGTCCTGGTCAGTATGCAGGCGTCTCTCGTTGGCAGCCGGTTGTCCTTCGGTTGTAGATTTAGATTTTATTCCTTAATTCAGACACAGTGCAGTGACTATGCTGTGCTACAATGAAAAAAAAATAAAACCAATAAATTACGAAATTAAAAAAAGGCTTACAATTAACCATCACTTCAAAATCAAAATCAAAATCAAAATCAAAATACTCTTTATTCAATTTAGGCCCTGAGAAGGCACTTATGAACGTCAAAACTACCACCGGTTCGGAAAACAACCCAGCCATCGAGAAGAACCGGCAAGAAACTCGATCTGGTTTATCTTTTCATAGTAACTAACATATATATTTTTTTTATTAACACACCAATAGACACATAAAGCTACATTCGTTTTTAGTGGTTGCACAGAGAGAGGCGTCACTTCCAGACGTCGCTATCGTTCACATACTGATCCACCCTGTAATAACCTTTATGTATTAAGACCCGCTTGACATAACACTTGAACCTACTATCCGGCAAATCGGTAATGTGTTTTGGGACTTTGTTATAAAATCTAACACTATTACCTAAAAAACTGTTACTGGTCTTAGTAAGCCTGAAACATGGAGTGACCAGTTTGTTATGGTTTCTGGTATTTACATTATGTCGGTCTTTTACTAAATCTAGATTATCTAAGTTTTTCCGGACGTACATCAAATTCTCAAGAATATATTGAGAGGGCAGAGTTAAAATACCGAATTCCTGAAACTTAGTCTTTAATGATTCACGAGGTCCCAAATCATAGATTGCTCGAACTGCCCGTTTTTGTAGTAGGAATATGGTGTCTACCTCAGCTGCGGCCCCCCACAACAAAATGCCATAAGACATTAAGCTATGGAAGTAAGCGAAGTAGACCAACCTAGCAGTGGCAATATTTGTTAGCTGGCGAATTTTTCGAATGGCGAACGCAGCAGAACTTAATCTTCCAGACAATTTTTTTATATGAGGACCCCATTGTAATTTAGAATCAAGTGTGATACCCAGGAACACAGTATTGTCAACTAAGCCAACTAGATTCCCTTGGATCTCGATTTTACTATCAGTTGGTGGAACATTAGGTAAGGTAAATCTTATGCACTTTGTTTTGGCTGCGTTTAGCAATAAATTATTTAATGCGAACCAATCGGAAATTTTATTTAAAATACTGCTTAGATACGTAAACTCGGAATCTATTCTTTTTACCTGAAATATAAGCGAAGTGTCATCCGCGAAAAGAACTACATCTGCACAGTTATCAACCACTAGCGGCAGATCATTTATATATACGAGAAACAAAAACGGCCCTAAAATGGAACCCTGTGGAACGCCAATTTGAGTCAAGGATCCCGCAGACGTTGCCCCGTCTATACTAACTTTATGACAGCGATCTTTTAAATAGGAGACAAGAAGATTGAGAGAGACTCCACAAACACCGTAATGTTTTAATTTCAGAATGAGGGTACTATGGTCAACGCAGTCAAAGGCCTTAGATAGATCACAAAACACACCAATTGCATCCTGCGATCCTTCCCAAGCCCGTAATATATTACTTAAAAGCGTTGCACCAGCGTCAGTAGTCGATTTTGATTTTGTGAAGCCAAACTGTCGATCATCCAGAATCTCTTGCGCTTTAAAATATTCTACTAATTGCTTAAGCATAATCTTCTCAAAAATTTTGCTTAATGACGGAAGTACAGAAATTGGTCTATAATTTCCAAGACTATTTCTACAGCCTGATTTAAATAAAGGAACTACTTTACTTATTTTCATTAGATTGGGGAAGGTTCCTTGTGCTATACACTTATTAAATATGTTAGCTAAATATGGTGAAATATTGATAATTAAGGACTGCACTACCATTACCGACATTCCCCATATGTCTTCAGTATGTTTCAAATTTAAAAGTTTAAAAGTCCTTATTATTTCACCTGCACTAATAGATGTAAAATTAAATTTTGACTTTACAGGTGCCCTCAGACTTTTTAAAAATGATACGGCACCATGGGCTGATGAATTAATATTTTTTGTTACCTGTAGAGGTATATTTGTGAAATATAACTAACTAACGTAACTAACGTTATAAATGCTCATGTGAGTTCGTTCATTTGTTTGTTACGCTCTCACGTAGTAACTACTCAACCGAACGTCATCTAATTTTGTATATAAGTTACGAGGGGTACATAAAAGTACATAGAGTACGTATTTATATGATAGAAAAAGGTGATGTTTTCGAGGGTTAAGTGAAATCTGCTTCAATTCGAACGACGCCGTGAGTAAAACATAGTAAATAGGTTTTCTATGTCGATGCGGTCGACGTTGTAATTTATAGTATGAAGAAACAAAAAAGTATTCTTAAAATTTTTCGCTCTTTTGTATATAATAAAGTAAATTTTCAAAAAAAAGTATTAACCGACTTCAATATCAATCAAAAACCCATAAGGCACTAAAAAGCGGAAAATAAATAGTTTATCAAATTAACCAAATTAAATAAAACATATGAATATGTGTGCTACCTAGAGATGTATTGGAAGTCGGTGCCAACCGAAATTTCAAATTTGTTCCAGGTAGAAATGTATTACAGAGACGACTTAAACTTTGTACCTATGTAGATGATATGATTTTCGGTTCGCACCGACTTCCAATACATCTCTAGGTAGCACACATATTCATATGTTTTATTTAATTTGGTTAATTTGATAAACTATTTATTTTCCGCTTTTTAGTGCCTTATGGGTTTTTGATTGATATTGAAGTCGGTTAATACTTTTTTTTGAAAATTTACTTTATTTTTCCATTTTTAGTGTACATAAATATATTTTACTAGCAGTGCCCGCGAACTCCGTTCCGCCTTAAGTATATTAAAATATGCGCATTTTTGCGATATGGTATGCGATATGGTTTCAATTGGTTGTACAATAAGTAACGTTTGGTACGAACGCAACCTTATCAATAATCCGCGATAGTTTCTACCACCAACTCGGCTACCATCGCTTCACACATAATACACCTTAAGTAATGTAATTACAATGCTTGCGTCATGTTGCAACACAGCAACGAACATAAGCACAATAGGCTCCTAAGAATTGAAGAGTTTTTTTTATAATATTGGTGACAAACGAACATACGGGTCACCTGATGGTAAGTGATCACGGCCGCCCATGGACACCTGCGACACGAGAGGAAACACAGATGCATTGCCGGCCCTTAAGAAAGGAGTAGGCTCGTTTCTTGAAATTTTCTTAGTTTATCACGGATCCCATAATCAGAACCTAACCAAACTCTCATCAAACTACCCTTGAAGTACGTCCTTTCCAATAAAAAATGAATCATCCAAAATCGGTTAGCGTGATATTGAGTTATTCGTCTATTTGTCGTGTACATACCTAATGCAAATTTAAAACTTATACGGTTTTGCACTGGATGCCGTTGTTGGAACTGGACCAAATTAAAATGGGACCACACGGGAAGTACCAGCTTCCCAATAAAAAAAGAATAATCAAAATCGGTTCATCCAGTCCAAAGTTATGAGGTAACAAACATAAAAAAAAAAAAACATACAGACGAATTGATAACCTCCTCCTTTTTTTGAAGTCGGTTAAAAAGGAATAGTTCTGGAAGCTTGCATTGTCTCGTTATAATTCTTTCCCGTCCTCGTTGCATAACTACTGTCTGGAGTTTATGTCTATGGTTCTATGCACTCTGAAGAGTCTTGATATTTGATGGAAAATGAAAAGGTCGCTAATGTCTAAAGAGTAATATATATATACTTAATATATCTGTATATATAAATTTCTTCTATACCTGTGTATGTCACTGAAGTCCCCCTAAACGGCTGGACTGATTTTTATGAAATTTTGTGTGCGTGTTCCAGTGGATCCAAGAATGGTTTAGATTCATAATTGGACCCGGTAGGTGGCGCTGTGGTTGATTTTTATGATTTCTATTATCAAGGCAGGACGAAGTCCGCCAGGTCCGCTAGTAATATTATAAAGTTGAAGAGTTTGTTTACTTGAACGTGCTAATATTAGGAACTACCGGTTCGATTTGAAAAATCTTTTCAGCGTTAGGTAGCTCATTTATCGAGGAACGCTATCATCGCGCTTTTTAGAGGTGGTAGAGCCACGCTGAAGCTATTACTGGTTTCAGCATGAATGGGTCGGCTCGCGCGGGGTACTACCACCCGACACACAGAAAACCGACGTGAAGTAACAGTGCTTGCATTATTGCGTTTTGTTCGATCAGTGAAAGCGCCGGAAGCCCACCTCCCCTCCCCTCCCATCTCCTCTCATCCCCTCTCCTCGTCCTCTCCCCCAAACACAGGCTGGCAACGCATTAGCGATTCCCCTGGTGTTGTTGGGTCTATGGACGGCGGTGATCACTTAACATCAGGTGACCCGTCTGTTCATTTGCCTCTTATGATATAAAAAAATTACAAAATTTGAACTTCGATTAAACCGACTTGGACATGAAAAACCAATAAGGCACTAAAAAGCGAAAAATAACTAAATTATTAAATTAACCAAATTAAATAAAAAATATTAATATTTGCGCTACCTAATAATATATTTGAATATTTTTTTTTTTCATATCGAAGCCGGTTAATTTTTTTTTGGAAAAATTTTTGCTTTCAATTGCGTGATTACATTTCCGTTTACAATTTTAAGCCGTTCCTAATATTTTTACGTTATTTTTCGAGATCTTTAAATTTTGTACGTGTAAAATATGAATATCATTAAAAACAAAACTAAAAACCTTATGAACGGCAAAATTTTAACTTCGTTGGCCGTTTTCGGTGTAAAAAAACTGGAGGTATTAAAAAAATAAGACGTCCTATATTAACGATTCAAATTAGATTTAGCACGTTTTGATATGTAACGACACGATTTTTCCATGTTTTGTCTTCTGTATATCAAATATATTGCTGAAATAATAAATAATGCAACTTATTAGTAACATTCAATGGTATATTAACAAATCTAAAGATATTCCACCGGAAGTATCGATGTTCCAACACGCGCCAATTGTTTTGCCGCCTATTTTAGGCAAAGCCAATCGATGCATGCTTTTGTCATATGTAAATAACTTGTGTACGGAAGAGTCATACGGCACGGTATGGTACAAGGGAGGAAAGGAATCTAGTAGCAAATCATTACATAGTATAAAACAAAGTCCCCTACCGCGTCTGTCTGTTCGCGATAAACTCAAAAACTACCGAACGGATTTTCATGCGGTTTTCACCGGTGGATAGAGTGATTGCTGAGGAACGTTTTAGTGTATAATCTGTCAAGGATTTTTTCATAATTATGGCGGGACAACGTCTGCCGGGCCCGCTAGTTTGATTATATAACTATAATCTATACATATAATAAGAGTGTAAATCTAACGAGCCTGTACTTTTAGATTTTTGTGAAAAAAAAAATGTTGCAGGTGCCTTGGAATAAGTAATAAAATACATTCAATCATTTTTACGAATGTCTGTCTTTTTGTATGAACACGAAACACTGCTAAAGTAATGCGTTCACAATAAAAACTCACCAAGAAAATCATTAAGCATATCCTCGAGTAACATTAGTATCATTAAAATCGGTTCAGTATATCAAAAGATATTGTAATTACTGTCATAAGACACAAACGAACAGGCTGGTCTCCTTATGTTAAGTGATCACCGCCGTCCATAGACACTAACGTCACTAACAACACCAGGGGAGTCGCTAATGCGTTGCCAGTCTGTGTCTGGGAAAGGGGTCGAGGAGAGGGTTTGGAAGGGGAGGGGAGGTGGTACTCCGGCGCTCTCACTGACCGAACAAAACGCAATAATGCAATCACTATTACTTCACGTCGGTTTTCTGTGCGTCGGGTGGTAGTACCCCGGGCGAGCCAACACATTCATGTTGAAACCAGTAATAGCTTTTAATTTAAGTAACGATCAAACTTGCGAAACTCTGTCTTTTCTGCTGACGACACTCTAAAACTTATAGCGTGAACAAGCAACGACAGAGGCGGATCACGGCCTCAACTGTCACCTTTCTAGGCGGAAATACTTAATTTCCTGTTTTTTATTAAACGGAATACGCTTTCTCCGTTAATATTTAGCTCGGGCGAATTCGATATTACCCATTTCATATCTGCAAATGGCGTCGCAGTATTATTTGCCACTGTCAAATTTTTACATTCCTGTACTAAATATTACATATTATAGATCAATTAGTTTTTTCTTAAACAACCAATATTTTCGTTTATTCCTGCCATTGTCGGGTAAGTAATAATATTACAATTGTTTTGTGATAATTTCAATGTGCTAACAAGATGGTGGCTCTTTTGTTAGAACTTTCCAGGGAGTTTTCGTGACATCTCAGAATACATGCTCCGTGGTATTATTTACCATCCACTTTATTTGTGCACAATAACCGAACTATATTACGTAAAACACCACCAATATTACAAAATATAGAGTCAAATAACAAGATTATGGATATAATATGAAAACCACTACATTATAGATTAAGATCCTGCCAAAAACTCGTACCTTTATATCCATTTACTAAAAAGCTGTTATTTTTACAGCACAGATTCCTATGTTATTTGTGTACTTGTATAGAGTGAACTAAACATAAGTATAAAATCTTCGAGTTTACAATAAAGGAATGCAACACGATGACTAAACACGTGCAAATCCGCGACGGTGACGCATCGGCTATGCATAAAACGGAAGGAGGCACGATGGGATTGTAAAAATACCAAGTGGCATATCTAAATATATAAAAATCCTGTGTCATGATGTTTGTCCACGTTGAACTTCGAGACTACTCAACCGATCTTCATGAAAGTTGGCATCTATGGATAATTTGGTACTTACAACTTGACAGATAGGATAATTTATATTTCGATTAGTAGCCTAAATATTTTGTTAATTACAAGTTAAATGATTGTCAATGTTGATTATTGTTATTGTAAGGTTCATCAGTCTCGAACAGGTGGCGCTTTAAATGAGTTTTATTTGAATCTGTCTAGTATTTGCACGCGGATTAGCCCACGTTAACACTTTTTTTTTATATCATAGCTGGCAGACGAACAGGTGGGTCACCTGATGTTAAGTGATCAACACCGTTCATAGACATTAACAACACCAGGGGAGTCGAAAGTGCGTTGCCAGCCTGTATTTGGGGGTAAGGGAGGGAGGTGGGCCTCCGGCGCTCTCACTGACCGAACGAAACGCAACAATGCAAGCACTGTTACTTCACGTCGGTTTTCTGTGAGAGGTACTACTACTCCGGACGAGTCGACCTATGCCTGCTGAAACCAATAATAACTTCAGCGTGGCTCTACCACCTACTAAGATTTTGAATGCGACGCCCAAATCACATGTTTATTTTATGACCCCATGAATGATTTTTTTACACTTCTAAAAAGATCTAGCGCTCCAGTTTCCAATAACCACTGCACCGTGTGGCGGCACAAGAGAAACCATCTCCGGTCATATATGACCAACGTGGCAATTACATTGTTATTAAATATAGATTTCATCTATCCTTCGGGAACAGCTTTTTTTCTGGACGAAATTGTACCCTATACCATTTTCTGTACTCCTGAGAATCTGTATATGCAAAATTCTATTATGATCAAAATCAAATTTTTTTTTTTTAATTTAGGCCCTGAGCAGACGCTTATGAACGTCAAAGCTACCACCGGTTCGGAAAAACAACCCGGTCATCGAGAAGAACCGACAAGAAACTCGATCTGGTTTATCTTCTCATTATAGGTACATATTTTACAAACATAGATAGTTACATTCGCTTTTGGTGGATGCACAGAGAGGGGCGTTATTTCCAGACGTCACCATCGTTCAGATATCTATCCACCCTATAATAGCCTTTAGATATTAAAACCCGCTTGATATGGTGCTTGAACTCACTATCCGGCAAATCGGTAATGGTGCTTTGGGACTTTGTTATATATCCTAACACTATTATCTAAAAAAACTGTTCCTGATTTTAGTAAGCCTAAATATGGAATGACCGATTTCTTATTGTTTTCTAGTATTTAAATTATGTCGCTCTTTTACTAAATACAGCTTATCTAAGTTATACGAACATATGAATGTATTAGGAGGGTAGGGTTAAGATACCGAGTTCCTCAAACTTCGTCTTTAATGATTCGCGACGCCCCGTATTATAAATTGCTCGAACTGCCCGATCGGTTGCGTAGTTAAGGCATTTATAAATTTAGTATGAATTCAGACTTTATAAAACTCAATATTGCTAATCCCCTCTTTTTTTTGACGGTAGTATAGTAGTTAATGTAGGCGAAGTCGCGTGCGATCGTTATCTTAGCTCTAATGTCGAGGTATAACGAGTAATTTCTCATTCTGACAACGCGACTGACGTTTTTTGTGTCCTTGAAGTGTTTTTTTTATCATATCGCAGACCTTTCAAAGCTTTCCGGCTTAAATGGACCAGTTTTCGATTGTCGCAGGTAAAAGTATATTTATCAAGAAATTGCGCGACAAATTACCGACAATCGTGTTTTTTATACATGGAAGCATTTTTACAGAATTATTTACTACTAGCTGTGCCCGCGACTTCGTTCGCTTGGAACCTAATGTAAAAAAAAACAGTGACTAATAAAATCATCTGAATGTGTTAAGTCCATTTAATTATTTACTTTTGTCGCATCGTAGTTAAAATTACAATAACTGTAATACAATAATGTAATTACAATAACAGTTGATAGAGTGAACCGATTTTAATGAAACCAAGACTAAATGTTACTCGATGATATGCTTTACGATTTTCTTTGCAAGGTTATGTCGTGAACGCAGTACTTTAACAGTGAAGCGTGTACAAACAAACAAACAGACGGACATTTCTAAAAATGATTGAAATGTATTTTATTCCTAGACGCCTGCAACAATTTTCTTACAAAATCTAAAAAAGTACAGACACGTCAGATTCACATTCTTATTATTAGATATTGTTAATAACGTCCGGTACCGCTACGACACACCCGAGAGACGAGAGTACAACGACACCGGAACGTTACTAGCGCCACCATATTAGAGATATATCGGGGGAGCCACTATTGACCTGCGATACCGCGCTATTGACTTTATCGGGGGTGTTACTAATGACCTCTAACGCTATTGGTTGAAGTTATTGGCTGTTCATTATTCACCCTGGTGTGAGAAGTCATTGGTTGGAGTTCGGCATATAAAGTGCAAGATGTCATGGATCCGCACCCACTCCTATGTCAAGATTATTGTAAGGCGAAGCTCTTCCCGGATAAATAGTCACAGTGCCTACAGAGTGTTATTGGTTTCCCTGACCGACCGGCTGACTATTTTGTAACAATATAGATTACAATGAAAGGGAACAATCAAAATCGAAAATACTTTATTCAGCTTAGGCCCTAATAAAGCGCTTATGAACGTCAAAACTACCACCGGTTCGGAAAACAACCCAGTCATCGAGAAGAACCGGCAATAAAACTCGATCGGGTACATCTTTTTAAAATATATGTATTTCGAATACATTATACGTTACAATACCGTTTTTAGTGGATGCACAGAGAGGAGTCAATTCCAGACGTCACCATCGTTCACATATTGATCCACCCTATAATAGCTTTTTGACACCAAAACCCTCTTCAAATGGTGCTTAAACTGTACAGTCCGGGCAAATCGGTAATATACTTTGGGACTTTGTTGTAAAAACTAACACTATTACTTAAAAACCTGTTACTAGTTTTATCGAGTCGGAAACATGGGACGACCAGTACGACAATATTCATTAAAGTACTCGAATTTTCGATTACTATAAGGCAGAAAATGACCCTCTCTGCTGACACTACCGCGAATAATAATTCAACGGTCGTGACGAATGATCTTTAACTCATTCCGCCTGACCTTTCTTGAAGGCTTTCTTCGTAATGATACGCTTGCAGACCACAATGCCTGAATGGGGTCGTGTATTGTAACTATGAGAAATGATGGAGTTCCGTGTCCAGATTATTCTATATTAGAAAGTCTAGGTCGATTATGTTCCAAATGATTGATGGGTTTAAAAGATTTTACGTATCACTGGTTACATAATAAGTGATTGATCATGTGTCATGCATCAGTAATGGCTGCTACGCTACATATACCGACAGTGTAATTACGAATCATGCGGATTTACTTAAAATATTTCACGTCTTAAACAAATGATAGGATTGATCACGTGTCACGGCAATTACGTGCATTTGTAACATCTGTTACATATCGCGCCAGCGTAATTTCAAATATGGCGGACACAAACTACATTATAATCACAAGAATGGCATAGCTATCTATGTGTAAGAGATATACAAAACAATAAAATCACACAAATTAAATTTTATTTCTCAACACTGTGTTTGGCTTTGTTTTCTAAGTTTTTTTAGAATGCTGAAAAAGCTATAGCTTTCTCTATTTGTTGTCACCAAGCCATACTACCATGGCTCTTTCTTATCATTATTTCCATGATGCAAAAGGTAACTGGTCGTGATAACTTACGTTATAACTAGCAGTGATAAAAAATAACGGTGATCTGGTTACATTAATATATTTATAATTTCCATGTATATTTCAAGTGGACTACTTAATGGGATTGAATCGTCCTGTCTGGAATCGCCACTAGATGGAGCTATAGTGTTTTTATTTATACCAAGTTTTATATTGTAATTTAACGCAGACAAAGTTGCGAACGGTTGTCAGTAAGTGTAAACTAGTAAATATATATTAGAACGAAACACGTTCAGTAACAACAATAAGAATAATTTCATCACATGATTTATTATTAGCGGAGTTGTTTATCAAAAACATAAAATTGCTCATGAAAATCCGGGTGAATGGTTTGTGTAAAATGTAATGTAAGTAAATTTACTCGAAATACGCTTGACCGATTTCTCTCGTCGCCACTGTTCGACACACGAAGCGAGGTAATTAGTTACGCACCGAGTTAGAAGCGTTAGCGGATTTATATATTGATTTTTTTGTTTTTTTTTTTCATTTATCAAGAAATCGAATTATTAATAAATAAAATTAAAATGTTACTTTTTATATATGAAACGAGGTAATTAAGGAGACTTCGTCCGCGTGGAATAGTTACTTTAGGTTAACGCTAACACGCAGCGGAAGCTTTCAGTAGGATAAAGAAAGCCCGATTTTGAAACATTCTTGAATGGTGCTCCGCTCCTATTGATCTTAGCGTTATAATATATAACCTATAGCCTTTATTCATAAATGAGTTATCTAAATCTAAGATTTTTTCAAATCGGAGCTGAACCTTACATACTTCCATACAAACTTCATCTCCTGTTTCCTATTGTTATTTTAGACCCTTGAGGGTAAAACTTTTACAAACTTTGAATGTCATATTTATTTATATCGAATCAACAGCCTAAAAAATAATCAAGCTTTTAGCTCTAAAAATGACAATGACGATGATGTTCAGGAGTTTTGGCGTGAAAGCGCGACAGATAGACAGACGGACAGACAGATTTACTTTCGCATTTATAATATTAATAAGGATAAGGGAAATATTATCTATATAGGTATAAACAACCAGAGGCAAACGGATAAATGCAACTTTCTTCTCTCTTTATCAACCGATTTTTTTTGTTAAGCAGCAATTGATAAAGTTTAGCGTTATGAAAAGAAAAAGGTAAAAAGAGTTTTTTTTCTCTATATTGAAACTTGTTCGAATTTCGACCACTAGACTACATCTAGTTTGTTGCATTCCATTGATTTTATAGGTTATGAAGCTTGTTAAAGCAATAAGCACACACACGTTTAGAACGTATTATATTTTTTTTATGTGAAACATCTATAGGCGAGGGTAAACCTGATTGTTGGCGTGACGAGACGTGGCTCGCGATGCTATGCGCAAGCGACTGTCTTGCCGCACTGAGTTCGCATACCTATAGTGTATTAGTAGTTTTGTTTACTACGTTACACATGTGTTTCACATCTGCCAGGCGTCCCGTGACGGGTCAATTTTTTTTTTCAACTAATCTTTTTTTTTAGTTATTCTATTGTAATAAGTTTTCACATCCGTCGGCATCCTCGACTTTTTCTATCCTACTTCGTGGCCCTAACTTACGTAATTTATTTATTTATTTATTAGGAAAACTAACAGCTATAATAGACAATACATAGTTATTAGAATGGAAAACATCAAGCCATTTATAAGTCTTCGCCGATATAAAACAGAATACAATCACTTGCATTATATGGTATTAGGTAAACATTATAATAAAAGAAGATATTCAAGAATATTAACAGTCTATTACTATTTGCAATCGCCATCATTAAAGAACGTCCTTGTTAAAAACGTTATCGCTTTATTTACGGTAGTATTAAATAGGTCAAAATCACCTATCTCGCTCATAGTGTTGAAGGAGTGACTAGCTCGCCATAAATATGAATTCTGCCGTTAATTTGTGGAAACAGTGGGCAGCGAAAGAGGTGGGTTTGTACGTAGACGTTTGGTCGGAACATTAATAAATAATTTCGTTAGAAGTTCGGGACAATCTACAATATTAGTAGTAATTTTGAGCAGGTATGTTATATCTGCTATTTCTCGTCGCTTCACAAGAGGCAACAAATGGTGCTTACTACAAAGTTCACTGTAATTATTGGGATCGTAGGTATCATGTAAACGATAACATAGATATTTAATGAATTTTCTCTGGATATTTTCTAAACGATTTACATATAAATGGTATCTAGGATTCCAGATTTGCGATGCATATTCTAAGCTACTACGAACATAAGCACAATATAATATCTTTAAGGTCTTTATGTTATTAAAGTATTTAGCGTTTCGCATGACAAACCCTAGCGCCCTGAAGGCTTTTTGTGCAAGATTGTCAATATGGCTGTCGAAAAGTAATTTGGAATCGAGGAGAACACCCAGATCACGAATGATATTTTCTCTTTGTAGTTCAAAGCCTTTCAGGTAGTACTTAGAAATGTGGAACTTGGTCTTACGAGTGAAAGTAACTGAGAAACATTTCGATGGATTCAAATCGAGCTTATTTTTCGTGCAATACACGTCAAGGCTATGCAGGTCCTGTTGAATTTGATGTATATCTAGCTGCGATGTAATAGCTTTGAATATTTTCATATCGTCAGCAAAACATAACAAGCGGGCAAATTTTATACAATTATGAATGTCACTAGTAAATACAGTGAAAAGTAAAGGACCTAAGAGGGAAACCTGTGGTATGCCACTGTGAACAGGTACCCAGCTCGAAACATAATTGTTGACAACTACCGCTTGAGATCTATATTCAAGATATGATGAGAACCATCTAAGTAGGTCACCCCTGATACCGATTTGAAAAAGTTTATGGAGTAGAATGTCATGATCAACACGATCAAAAGCTTTACTATAATCGGTATAAATAACATCTACTTGAAATCCTTTCTCCATAGAATCTGTCAAATATTCGTTAAAAACTGCCAAGTTAGATACTGTAGAACGACCTTTTATAAACCCGTGTTGAGAGCTGCTAAACGAATGCTTGAGAGCAGCATTAACTTGGTCGTATATTATTTTTTCCAATAGTTTAGATATAATACAAAGTTTTGAAATCGGTCGATAATTAGTTACATCGTCTCTGGGACCTTTCTTGTGTACTGGAGTAATAAATGCTGATTTCCAGATTGGGGGCATCAAACATTCGTATAATGATCGCTTAAACAAATAATGTATAGGGAAAACTATAGATTTAGCACATTTTAATAGAAATTCAGCTGGCATTTGATCAGGTCCTGCAGCTTTAGAAATGTCAAGTTTAGTTAATAAGCTGTAGATATCACCAATATTAATCTCAATTTTGTGAATATATGAGGTTGACGTAATGAATGAATAGTCTCTGATTTTAACACGCTATCGCTTATATTTCGCACCACATATTTACAGTTAGGGTCGACGCAGCGCGACGCGACCGGCCAGATTATGGATATGAGTTAATGGACTCATCCGTCCGGACACCGTGTATTGATATTAACAGGCCGAATTATGATGAGCTGTTTGTTTTTCATTCTTATCTTCGCGCTCACCTCGTTCACAGGTTGACAGAGGATTATGAATTTTATGAGGTTCAAATATGATTAAATCATTACTAATAGTATAAAGCCGGAGGGGTGGTTTGGTTGAACACGCTTATCTCAGGCAGGGTTGGCAGGAGGGGGAGACGGCACGTCCGACTCCTTCCGCTACCGTAGCCGAGCCTGAGGGGATGGGCCGGGGGGCCCATCTCCTCATTGCACAGGTTCGGCTGACGAGGGGAGGCGGCTGGCTGTGTACCCAGCTTGCCTCCCTATTAGGACGGAGCCTGGCAACCACTTTGCCAGGCTGTCGCAGTGGCGATTCTCAGGTAGATAGCAGGAACGATCCCTGGCCGTTCCTACCATGCGGCGGATGGTACACCGTGGGGTTTTAGTCCGTGCAAGTCGGACATAACTCACTCTCTCCCCCGGGAGTGTGGGTATCCGTAGGGATTTCCCCACGTTAATAAAAGAAAAAAAAGGTACTATTGGTCCGATTTCAAAAATTATTTCAGTGTTAGATAGCTAATTAGAGCAGATTAGAGCGGGGCACCAATGAAGAATGTTACAAAATCGGGGTTTTTTCCCTTTTGAACGCATCATGCGTGTTAGCGTTAACCCAAAGTAACTATTTCACGCGGACGAAGTCGCGGGCAGACGCTAGTTGGTTTATACATCTATGTATAGAGTTAATAGTAACGTAAAAGGTTAACTGCCTTTTAATTTTGTTTTAGTATTATTTTTTTTTTTTTTTTATTGTAGCTCGGCAAAGTGACTGTACTGTGCCTGATGGTAAGCACAGTACAATCCAAAAACAATGGCGACCACCGAAAGACATACTATCCATTGCCGGTCGCCGCTGTCATGCCGGCCTGAAAGCGACCCAGTCAGGGACAGCCCCCCCCCCCCCCCCCCCCCCCGGTTGCTGGATATACACCGGCTGATCCCGGAACGCGACACGCCCAAACGTGCCACTATGGCGGGTGTTCCACCTGGTGTACGGTGGTCGCGATCCAGTCGGGTACAGACACCCTACCACCCCGCGAACTGTACATTGAACATTACTGTTATTTTTAAATATTTTTTTTTTTTCAAATTATCTCAGGCGCTAACCACGATATTAATTTTTAACTCGGTTTTGGATTGATTACCCGTGACAAAAAATTTATTTCCTAGTACGTGAATATACATATTAATGTTTTGCCTTGTAAAATCAATTTCTGGTAAATCAAGCCTTTGTGTTTATTTATTTTAATTTATATTTATTATGTTGCGCTTTCGTTTATCTTTCTTATTAATTTCCAGGACGTGTTGGTAATTATTCCAGTCTATACAAATAAATGAAATCTAAGTGACCGTTTAATGTCAGAATAATAGTTTTTATTAAATGGATTTGAAGAGTATATAGGAAGTACCATATATTTTTTATTTTAAGTATATAACAGAAAACGAATATTAAAAATTTTTGTTTGTCTGTCTGTTTGTTCTAAGTAGTAGAGCTTGATAATTGAAGTGTAATAGATGACTCGAAATTATCACTCAAAGTCCTTTGCCACGTCTGTCCGTCTGTTCGCGATAAACCCGAAAACTACTGAACGGGTTTACATGTGCTTTTCACCAGTAGATAAAGTGATTCATGAGGAAGTTTTAGGTATATGTATAATTTGTCAAGGTTTTTTTATTATCAGAGTGGAACAACGTCCGCCGGGTCCGCTATTAATAAATAAATGAAAATAATTAATTGAAGTTATACTTCTTTTGGCGCGTTAGGGAAAAATGATGAGAGTAAATTTTTACGATGCGCGCGCAAACCGTCACTAAAAAGCGACACCCTGAAGTTAGCTATAGTCAACATTTTGTTTCTTTGTATTTGTTGTTTGTATTTCTTTGTATTAAAAATTTCAATGTATTAAATACTTTTTTTCTATTGTTAGTGTCGTTTTTTCTACAAACGTAGAATAAGGCGAAAGATAAAATTTTTGAAAAGATTTTTATCTTGTTACGCCAAAGAAGTATAACTTCTAACGCGTGTACATAAGTACACACACACTTTTTTTTCGTATATGAATTCACGCGTTAATGCACAGTGCTAATTATTACGCTAGAGCGCTCGTTCAAGGATATTCTAACACTCACTAATAAATAAAACGACTTGTAGGACGATGCCCTCGCGCTGGATCCCTGAAGATTTTAGGCAGGAGTGAAGGTACTGGGATCAGAAGCAGTGCCAATCGGTAGTTCCTACTCCTCGTTTTACTCCATGCAAGTCAGACATAATCCAGGGTGTTCGACTAGGGTGGGTATCCGTAGGGATTTCCTCATGCAGGCCTTTTTCTCTCACTTCTTTTTTGAGGGCACGCTAATTTTCGGAAATTGTAAGTCCATAATTTTTTTAGCACCTCTACTACGGAGACAAACCACTATACGGTGTGATAACTACTCAAAAAGAATAGATTATATTTCGTATTTGGATAACTTTGGCTTATTAAAAAAAAAACAAAAAAGTTTTGTAAAGGTTACTAAGATTGATCGATTTTTATTTTTTTTTTCAAACTCCTTAAATATTTTTTCAGATTTTAGGACAATTTTCCGATGTTGTCAAATTTATTTTTAGAGGCATTGCGTGCCCCCGCGTGCTCTCACAAGAAAAGCCCTGTCCTCATGTAATAAAAAACGAAGAGGAGATACTCCCTGCTTTTAACGCTATAGTTTTTATTTATTTATTTTTTTTTTTTTCTGCAGACTCTCGGTCCGCACCATTTTTTTGCTATCGCTTTTTAAGTGTAAGTTAAGTTAAAAATCGTATCTGTGAGCATCTATTGGGTGTTTTTTTTTATATATTTATTTTTATTGATATTATTATTATTTTTTTTTATTTATATAAAGACGCTATAGTTCCGATAAAAGCACAGGAAAACGTTGGTACGCATCTGCCATTCCAATATTAATTAGAAATTACAGTGTCCGAGTTCTTCTGACGTTTGTAATAACCGTCTATCGTGTCCGGAAAAACTCAGATAAGCTGCATTAAGTAAAAAACCGACATAAGTTAAATACTACAACCAATAACAAATCGTCATTTCATGTTGCAGGCTTACTAAGACCAGTAACAGTTTTTAGGTAACGGTGTTAGGTTTTATAACGAAGTATGAGTTTAAGCGCCATGTCAAGTGGGTTTTAATGTCTAAAGGCTATTATATCGTGGATTAATATAGGAACGATGGTGACGTCTAGGAATAAAGCCTCTCTCTATGCATCTGCCAAAGGAATGCAGCTGTTTGGAAAAATATGTATCATGAAAAGGTAAATCAGATCGAGTTTGATGCCGGTTCTTTTCGGTGACTGAGTTGTTTGTCTGAACCGGTGGTAGCTTTGACGTTCATGAGTGTTTTTTTTGAAGTTATACTTCTTTAGGCGCGTTATGAAAAAATGATGAGAGTGAAATTTTAAGATGCGCGCGCATCTGTGACACAAAATTAACAGTATGAAGCTGTCTGCTTAACCGCTCACCTGAAGTTAGCTATAGTCAACATTTTGTTTCTTTGTATTTGTTGTTCGTATTTCTTTGTATTAAAACTTTCAATGTATTAAATACCTTTTTTTCTATTGTTAGTGTCGTTTTTTTCTACAAACGTAGATTAAGGCGAAAGATAAAATTTTTGAACAGATTGTTATCTTGTTACGCCAAAGAAGTATAACTTCTAACGCGTGTACATAAGTACACACACACTTTTTTATGTTCTCAGGACCTAAATTTAATAAAGTATTTTTTGATTTTGATACTTCGTAACCCATGACGATACTGTAGCCCAAGAACTGCATTAATTGCGCGACCATAGATAAAACTTCATGGGCGATAAAACTAAGGTATGGAAAGTAGTATCAAATGAACATCGCATATGCTCTGACACTACGCAAATATTGTGAAGACTTTAAAGTAGCCCTACGTTTCAATACTGAACGATGATCGCGAATAAACACACATGTTATGAAATTTTAAACTCGACCGTATGTTATGAGAGTAATGATGTAGAAAAGCCATACTACCATCGGCAACTTACCCGATAGACGTCTATTTATTGACTTGTTAAGTAACTAGGTTTTATTTGAATTAATTCTTGTCTTTTTTTTTAATAGTTATTCTGTCATGATTTCATGACATCACCCTTAATCAACAATCAACTTTAATCGATCTAACTAACTAACTATAAATTTTGCCAATACTGCTTGATAATCTCTTGAAAGTTTTCTGTGTGCCAAGAAAATACTTGATGTTGATTTAATCGGCTAAGCCTTTACTTTTATTTATATGTTACGCTCCGTATGGGAACTCGTTGTGACAAATGAATGATTGTCTTATCGACCGTTGTAAGTTTGTAACCCGAAAGAATGACGTTTGAAAATAATCAGCCCCGAACTTTGTCGAATCTTTCGAATAATGACGTCAGTCAGTATTCCGCCGTCTCTTACTGAAAGCTATAAAAAAGAGCGATGGTCAGTTAGAGTTGTTCTATTCAGGACATCGAAGTGAGAGAAACACAAGGAAGAAATCTTTAATCAGTCTGCGAGTACAGCATTATAAGCTGTAATTGTGTGTGAGTCTATTTGATTTTTGTCTTTACGAGCACAAAATAAACTTCTGCTGACGGAACCTACACTTAATTAAGCCAAAGGTATAACGGTATGTATAAATTTAAACTCGATGTTACCAGTCGATTTGTAAAATGACATAGTACAATAGAAATTAGGAAACATAAAAATCGAGGCAGTCGTAAAGATTGCCGACAGAAGTGAAAACTCAAAACAACGAAATAACTCTGTTCTGTAGTAGTGTAGTTCTGTTCTGTAATGACAATATTTAAATTAGCAAAATTTGTTTATTGAAACTATTAACATTAGTATAGGGTTCATATTTATTGACACTCGGAGCAATAATTATATTTTTTTTTAATCATAGGAGGCAAACGAACAGGTACCCACCGGATGTTAAATGATCACCATCGTCCATAAACACTTGCAACACCAGAGGAGTCGCAAGTGCGTTGCCAGCCTGTGTTTCGGAGAAGGGGAAGTGGGGAAGAGGAGGGTAGTTGGGTATCCGGCGCTCTCACAGAAAGAATGAAACGCAACAATGCAAGCCCTGGTAATTCACATCAGTTTTCTGTGGGTCGGGTGGTAGTGCCCAGGGCGAGCCGACCCATTCATGCTGAAACTAGTAACAGTTTCAGCGTGGCTCTACCACCTACACGAACCTATGTACACCTACAATTTTGTAAAGCACATTAATCAATCAACCGTATGTATATGTAGAGAGATATACTCTTTGTATATATAGTATAATGTATACTAACGCACGAAGTTATATCTATCTACATTGTATATAATCAAAATCAAAAACACTTTATTCAATTTAGGCTCTAAGAAGGCATTAAATTGTCAAGAATGTATTGGGAGGGCAGAGATAAGATACCATATTCCTTGAACTTGGTCTTTAAGGATTCGCGAGGTCTCATATTGTATATTGCTCGAACTGCCCGTTTTTCTTATAAAAATATGGTGTCTACCTCAGTTGGTGCCCCCCACAACATATATATATATATAGCTCATGGGAAGGGTGCGGTGATGACGACGCGAGTTATACGCTTTTTTTTCACCCAAAAAAGTGCTCAACGCGCCTAAAGAAATGTTCACTTCAAAAGTGCATTATGTAGTTACGATTCGTAGTAACTTATATAACAATTTACGGGTTGTCGTCGACTGTTCCTACGTTTTCTCTCTCTCCCTCTCGGCGTACGTGTAATTTATTCGGCCGATGCAATGACGGAAAACTTCACGACTGTTATTAGCCGTCTGTGTGAATATGAAGCCGATGGTCGAAGCCTTACAGAGGTCAATAAAAGTAAACGGAAATTTCGCATATTGTCTTTCGACAGGTGTCAAATGACGTCACAGACGCTTAATTTAAACCTTCAACGGGGTTGCACTTCTTTAAGCGCGTTGTGAGGTATTTTTGTAAGGACATAAATTTGTAACTTCGCGCCATGACATGCTACGTCAGCATGACCGGCCGTTTTGCGCTTACGCGGCTTCCGTCAGACTAGCGACTAGCAATAAATATTTATACATAAAAAATTTGAAAGTCATAAGATAAAACTAAAAATCTTTTGAACGGCAAAATTTGGACTTCCTTCACTAAATATACAGGGTGGCGTTTTGTAATGCTACCTGGAGGGAAAGTACTCTATATAATAGAGATAACAAATTTTACTCCAAAGAAACACTTCTTTATTTTTGAAAAGAAATCAAACTCCATTCAAAGATTTTCGAAAATTCTCTTGTTTAAATCGAACCGACTAAAAATTGTATAAATTCCAGCCTGTATATAAAAACTGAAAATGTGACAACTGAAAAATTGAAATTTAGATATGTTATACGAACAATTAAAATTCGGACTTAGTTAGCGGGCCCGGCATACGTTGTCCCGCTCTGGCTATAAAAAAATCCTAGACAAATGATATACTAAAACCTTCCTCATGAATCACATTATCCATTGTTGAAAACCGCATAAAAATCAGTTCAGTAGTTTTTGAGTTTATTGCGAACAGACAGACAGACAGACGCGGTAGTACTTTGCTTTATTCTATGTAATGATAATTTATAATCATTAAAGACTAAGTTTCAGGAATTCGGAATCTTAACTCCGCCCTCCCAATATATTCTTGGTAATTTAATGTATGTCCGCAAAAATTTAAATAATCTGGATTTAGTAAGAGACCGACATAATATAAATTTCTATCTAATGTAAATATCAGAAATAATAACAAACTGGTCACTCCATGTTTAAGACTCACTAAGGCCAGTAACAGTTTTTTAGATAATAGTGTAAGTCTTTATAACAAAGTCGCAAAGCACATTACCCATTTGCCAGATAGTAAGTTCAAGTGTCATGTCAAACGGGTCTTTAATACATAAAGGCTATTATAGGGTGGATCAATATGTGTATGATGGTGACGTCTGGAAATGACGCCTCTCTCTGTGTATCCACCATTAACGAATGTAACTGTATATGTCTATAAAAATATGTTGTGCTATGTTATTGTATAACTAGCCTCTGTCCGCGACTTCGTCCGCGTGAATTACTTTGGGCTAACGCTAACACGCAGCGGAAACTCTAAAGAGGAGAAAAAGCCCGATTTTGAAACATTCTTCATTAGTGCTCCGCTCCTATTGGCCTTAGCGTGATGATATATAGCCTATAAACCTTTCTCGATAAATGAGCTATATAACACTGAAAGCATTTTTTAAATTGGACGAGTAGTTTCTGAGATTACCCCCAACCACGTCACAAACTCACAAACTTTACCTCTTTATAATATTAGTATAGACTAATATATATGAAAAGATAAACTCGATCGAGTTTCTTGCCGGGTCTTCTCGATGACTGGGTTGTTTGTTCGAATCGGTGGTAGTTTTGACGTCCATTAGTGTTTTTTTTATGTTATAGCAGGCAAACGAGCAGGTGGGTCACCTGATGTTAAGTGACCACCACCGTCCATAGACACTAACGACACCAGAGGAGTCGAAAGCGCGTTGCCAGCCTGTGTTTGGGAGAAAGGGAGGGAGGGGGGAGAGGAGAGGGGAGGGGAGGTGTTCCTTCGGCGCTCAAGTGTCTTCTCAGGGCCTAAATTGAATAAAGATTTTTTTGATTTTGATAGTTCATTAGGAAAGGTAAAGATCGTAACGGTAATGAGTGAGAACCCATCGCCTCTCCGTTCAACGTCACTGCGTCACGAAGGCTGTCACTACCAGTCGCTTATATAATTAACTAGTGGGCCCGATAGACGTTGTCCCGCCCTGATTATAAAAAAATCCTTGACAAAGTATATATTAAAACGTTGCTCATGAATCACTGTACCCACTGGTGAAAACCGCATGGAAATCCGTTCAGTAGTTTTTGAGTTTATCGCGAACAGACAGACAGACATACACAGTAGGGGACTTTGTTTTATACTATGTAATGAAGATGAGTGGAGGGTGGAATTTTCTAGCACAATCATTATGTAAATAGAAGGGCCGACGAAGGGCGGCACTCAGTACAGATTAATGACGTCAGAGTAATTATAGTTTCAAATTCAATTCCGATGGAACGTTCATTTCATTACACGTTCAGGTCGTAGGTTGGGGATGTGTGTAAATGGGGCATCGTGAGGTGTGTTATATAGGGTTGCCAGTTTTGAGCAAATCGCG
Organism: Antheraea yamamai; assembly: GCA_036509395.1. NCBI lineage: Eukaryota > Metazoa > Arthropoda > Insecta > Lepidoptera > Saturniidae > Antheraea > Antheraea yamamai. The sequence continues at coordinate 11,660,757 of AP028447.1, read as the reverse complement.
ACCCGTATAACCTATATTTTAACGTGAAGTTACAGAGTGTTTTTTTGTCAATGGTGGTAAAAAAAAATCGTGTATTATAATATACTAATCGTACTAATTAATAATCGTGTACTATAGTGGGCCTGTAATTGATTGGCCGCTACCACGTGTAATGGTTTCCTATTTTTGTAATTAATTTTAATGATTTAAAATGACCTTTATAATATTTCTATTAACTAAAATTATATTGAAATTATTTAAAGGGACTTATCATCTACTTCCGGTACCGCGACAACACATCGGAGACGCGATCGGAACATTAACACTAGCGCCACACTATTAGAGAGTTCGGCCTATAAAACGCAAGATGTCGCTGATCGGGGACACTTGTATGTCGAAGTTATTGCAAGGCGAAGCTCTGCTCGGATAAATAGTCACACAGTTTACAGATTGTCAATTGGTTTTCCTAACTGACCGACTATACGTTTGTTTATGACACACGTCTCACTGCAACGAAAAACGTTTGATTTTAATTGTCCGAGGTGTACCTGAAAGAAGTTAAATCTGTAACTAGTTTCTACACGTTTAAATCAAAAAGGGGACAACAGTTACTTCTTTTCGTGGCTTTAATCGTTTCTAAATGTCTATTGATTTGGTCGTATTTTTATCTCACACGTTAATTTACTTTCTGGTGAAAACTCGAAAAACGTAAATTATGAGTTATTTATTAAACTAGCGGTATGTTATTCTGACATATTACTTAAAGTCCGTTGAATAGTGTTTACGTGAAAAAATAACTGACATTTATATATCCTCACAAACTTTCTTGTTTATAATATTGGTAGGATTTAAAAGTCACGGAGTCAAGAAATTCTAGATTTGCCGTTATCATGATGCTGTTGGCAACACTTAATTTACTATAACTCTTGAACGATTACGGTAATTAATTTTATGGATTAAAAAAAATTAACCCTTGGTTTACTTTGTTTATTAATATACTAAATGAAGACCGCGGCTTTGCTTTCCTGAAAATGTTTTTTTTGTTTCATGGGGGTTGTTTGAATTCAGGTTAGTTTTGTTTTCTGTGTAAAAACATATCTGAAAGTCGCGTTAAATTACAATATAAATTATATTAACATTCGAACACAACTTAGTGCCACCTAGTGGTGAGTTATAGTGAGATAACAACAAAAAAAGTTGAGACAGGGTCCTTCCAAGTATTACGTAAGCACTGATGGGGGTGGGATGTCTTTGATTTGCTTATTTTTGATGACATGGAGGGTGGGGGTCCGGGTAGTGGTTACGACAGCAATATTGTTCTGAAACAGATTTAGATAAATGTTTACGTAAGCATGGGGGGTATTGCTTAGTTTTGCTGACCGGGGGGGAGGGCTGGTCAGAAATTACAAAAATTCTGCTTAAAAGTTCTGAACGGCACCTTATACGTACTGCCGACAGGATTGAAAACTCAAAAAATCGATTTTGAAATATTCTTCATTGGTGCTCCGCCCTATTTGTCTTAGCGTGATGATAAAGCCTTCCTCGATAAATGAGCTATCTATGAAATAATTTTTCAAATAAGATCATTAGTTCCTGAGATTAGCGCATTCAACTAAACAAACTCTTCAGCTTCATTACATAGTATAAAACAAAGTCCCCTACCGCGTCTGTCTGTCTGTTCGCGATAAACTCAAAAACTACTGAACGGATCTTTATGCGGTTTTCACCAGTAGATAAAGTGATTCACGAGGAACGTTTTGGTATATAATTTGTCCAGGATTTCTTTATAATTAGGGCGGGACAACGTCTGCCGGGCCCGCTAGTTATAATATTAAGTATAGATATGAAACCGCGGGCAAAAGCGAGTATTAGTTAATCCGTCCTTAATCTAGTTTAAAAAATCCTCAAGGTAGTTAATATGTGTATATTTCTCATAGGAAATTAACGTTTCTTCTACTAACATTGTCATAGATTTAATACATCCGGCGTGAAATTGTTCGACGCATTTCGTTAGACGTGCAACAACGTATTAGACCTCTTTAGACCTGTATCTCGCATCAGTTTGCATATTTCCCGTGCAGTATTTTTGCCCGCTCTGATTATAACCTAAAGTTCGGGCTTGCGCATGATACAATCAAGAGTTTAATATAAAACAATGTTAAGATTTTAATATAGGAATTTAAACCTGGTATTCATTTACCCTTAAATTGTCTCGATTCTATACATATGTTATATGTATTTGCACATAATATTAGGTTCTGTGCATCGATATCCAGAGCGGTCAAAAAGATTAACAAGGGCTCTAAGATACGTAATCTTTTCTTGCAGTTAGTTATTCATCAAATCACAAAATAAATAATTCGCATATAATATTACAGTGAATCAAAACATGCGTATGTTTCGACCTGTGTCTTGCATCAGTTTGTGAGGTGCTGCATAATGTCAGTGCAGCTGCAGTGCTTCCTCAAATAACAATAAATTAGATTGCAGTTGTACAAACCGTATAACATTTGTCAATTTTTCGACCTGTGTTTCGCATCAGTTTGTGAGGTGTATAATTTCAGTGCAGCTGCAGTGAATCGTTAAATCACAATAAAAAACGTTTCGCAAAACAGATCGCAATCATACAACCTATTGCGAATTTTTCGACCTGTTCCTGGCATCAGTTTGTGAGATGCGTAATTTATCGATGCAGTTAGAAGAATCACAATAAATTAAACATTGCATAATGCAGTTATATATTGACTTCAAATCAATAGCATTCGATATTATTATACTGGCGAAGGCATGTTTTAATTCTATACATCATTTGTTTCAGGTTAGTCAAACGTCTACTCTATTTGTATCAGAACTCATCAAATCACATATGTAAGTACATATTATTATTTTATATGGCGTTGTAAATAAATAAATACTGTTTCTTAGAAGTCGTAAGTCGTTGCAACAGGAATCTAAATTCCAGTAGTTTAACCGAAAAAAAAGTAAATTCCTCTGTACGTATGTTCGTTACACCTGTACGTACATACATGCAGTTGTTGAACGACTTAGGCGCATAGATTATTATATTTTTCTTAGACTGGACATATCTCTGATTGATATTTGGATCAGATTCGGCATTCGCTATAATCCATGAGAGTGTATTGTGACATGTTTGAAGCAGTTGTAACTGAAATTAGATGCACCTGTAAAAAATAATGTGTTATGTTATAAGTCTGACTTATTTTTATGTTCTTAAATTAATTCATATTTTTAAAATTCCGAAAAAAAAAGAAAAGGTGGATGCCAATTTATTTATTTATTTTCTTTTCATATATATTGAGGCCATACTGTTGACCTTATGGTTCACACGATTGACTGGACTCTCTTAATAATTTGTCGATACCTAGTTCACATTCATTGCCTTTTAAAGGAAGCCGTCATAGGTCGATTGAATACACCGGGTAATGTCAATTCTATGGTTGCAGGTTTGAACCATGGTATGTCCTAAAGATTTTTTTCGTAATTCGCGTACATACTAATCTAAATTGGCAACACCCTCGGCTGACGATGAAGGAAAACGTGGCGAGTAAACCTGAACCTGAGAACGGTTTTTTTGTGCCACCGCAAGTGGGGAAATATAGAGTTGAATTCCCGGAGTTTGAAATTGCTAATATATCGTGGACTGGCGTGGTGATTATGCATATACCTTCCTTTGGGACGAAGTCTATGGCCCTGCAGTAGGTATCTAACGTGTTTGATTCATTTGAGACCTATTATATATCACTAAATATTATAACACAAAGTCCCCACCGCGTCTGTCTGTCTGTTCGCGATAAACTCAAAAACTATTGACCGGATTTGCATGACAGTTTCTATTTATATATAGAGTGATTCGCGAGGTTGGTTTAGGTATATAATTTGTCAAGTTTTTTTTAAATAAATTAGTTGAAGAATAACGATAATTGTTGGGAAGTGTCGGAATTAGTCAAGCCGCCTGGAAGCTTTCGTTGAAAATGCTGCCTAATCCCTTGGAGGTATAACAAAATAAATGAATAAAAGACGCAGACGAAGTCGCGGGTATCTGCTAGTATGTTATACTTTGAACTTAATGTTTTACAAATAGTCATATACGAGATATGTTGTACGTGACTGATTTCAGCATTGAGTCACGAATAGCAAATATATGACTAGTTATCGATTACAGTCTTCTTTGATATCTATTTCCAAGTAATTTTATTATTAATTTTCTGTTAGGGCATATATCACGAGAGGGCGTTGTTACGTTCTGTAATTTGTTTTGACTCATATTCAGGCGACTAGACGTCAAAACTGTACTCCAGTATTCAGGTTAAATTACTTGTTTATATTATGTTTATACTCTTATTTGTGTTTAGTAAATGTTCTATTATTTCCATAATAAAAGCTATTATTTTAGAACTAGATAAATAAAGTTTCATTATAAATATAAATGATTAAAAGCTTATATACAATCTACGCAGTATATATCTATAGATTTATGGAGTGTAGAGGTAAGGAGAACCAACTCTGTGTATGAAAAAGTGTCCGTCAAAATGCGTTACATTAGGGTGGCGCTAAGGTAGCAACAGAGTTCCTTATTCAATTATTTCAACATTTTTTATAAAAGTGAATACTGAAAAGTCACTAAACGTATTATTTAATGTTCGCAAAATTTCTATTACACTCCCCGTTTTTTTACAACTGTTAAGTACTTTAGGTTATATTTACAAGATTAGTTTGGACTATCCATAAGGTTTGCCAATGTGGGTGCCATTTTGGAGGGTCTTGGAACTATTATTTAGTACTTAGAGCTGGCCACTTTTTTAACATGTCCCCCATCTGAGATACTTCTCCTTACCTTTACCCTCCATATATAGATCTAAGGTATTCGTTCTAACCCGTATTGTTAGAAGCGTTAATTTATACAGTGAGTGATATTTCTATTATATAAATAACTAGCTGTGCCCGCGACTTTGTCCACGTCAAACTGAATCCAAAAAACAGTGATTAATTAAATCTTCTGAATGTATTAAGTCCACTTATCTACTTTTCTCTCGTACTTAAGTCGCGTCATTAAAACTACAATATTTTTTGATAGAATGAACCAATTTTAATGAAACAAAGACTAAATGTTACTCGAGGATATGCTTTATGGTTTTCTTCCAGAGGGTTTATCGTGAATGCACGTAGTTTAGCAGTGATGCGTGTCTAAACAAACAAACAGACAGACAGACAATTCTAAAAATGTTTGAAATGTATTTTATTAATCATACCTAGACACTCATAGCAACTTCTTTCACAAAAGTCTAAAAAGTACAGACACGTTCAATTTACATTCTTATTATATGTTGATATGTACTTTGTGTTATCGAATACGTCATGATTTTTCTTATTTTATTCAAGTTCTTTCCTTGTGCAAGATCTGAAATGTTATTTATTGAGATCGGAGATGCTCTATGCTGATAGGCACAAATCAGTGTACGCTATGACGTAACTGTGCTCACGTACCTACTCTTTGAACAAATTATGATGTAATCGCATAGTTTGCCGTGATAGTACCTACGTCCCACTCTATTATCATGTCGTCGACCTACATGGCCGGACAATTTTATTGCGGTGCGCGTTTTATGAGTGTTTTGAACCATAGCACCGTGTTTATAGACGATTTAGGTGTAGCATAACGATATTACCGGAACAATGGGAGCAACGATGTGTCGGTAACGGGACGGGATTGTTTTTTAACGCTGTTATAATTATGTAATTTAGATAAGGAGAATTTATTATCGTTTTTGTATGTCGCTTCGTATTTTTGTCACTTTCTCGTATCGATTGTTATAATCCTTTCATATTAACCATGGGCCATAGGTTTCTTCTCATAAAAACGTATGAACATAACCACTGCGTCAGCTCGTGACGTATTAGCTATTTCAAACTCTGAAAAATCTCCAGTTGTATATTGTTTCCACGTACGGTGATTCTGCAAGAACATTTTCTCAGATTCAGACATTTTTTTTTGCACTGTTGGTCCGCACCTGTTTTCTGCTTTTTTTTATTTTATTGATCTTGTTAAATGTGAGCAATTATTGTTATTACTTTACTTATCTATTTAGGTTCGGGTTTCCTCACGATGTTTTCCTTCACCGTCAGCCGATAATGTTACCGAGAGAGACGAACTTCTTTGCCTTCCATGGATTCACCGTGCGGGTGCCGGGTCCATCGTGTAGCAGAGGGAGAAACTCAGAGCAGTTCCCAGGACTTGCGACCCAGGTGTAGGTTTAAGGAGGCCCCCTTTGAGATGCGCATCAACGCTCACCTTCACTGCTCGAGTTTCCCGCCCTGCCTAGCCAAATTTGGTAGGAACCTGTTAGTGCAGCCTTTGATACTCGTTCTAAAATAGAACTTACTGCAGTTCTCGACAGGCCAAGGTCCTTCAGAAGGTTGTAGAGAGATTTTGCTGGTGTACCTCTCGCTCCTACTTCTACCGCGTATAACTTAACCACATAGCCATTTTTACTTAATTCATTTGTTAGTTCGTAATATTTATTTAATTTGATTGTGTGGTCTTTAGGAATTAGTAAATTTACCCGTAATTCGAAGAATATTGTAGTGTTGAGAAATTTGGTTTGTTTGTACGTTTGTTTGATAATAACGCGGATTATTTGTAACTAGCTGATACCCGCGGCTACGTCCGCGTCCTTTATTTTCTTAAAAATATATTCTATGTACTTCATGGTAGGAAAACACACTATGATGGAAGCGTAGTGCTTATAAAAAAAATGAGGGCGTGTAACCATCACACGCGATTGAAGTAAAACTTCTATTTTAATTTAATTCGTTACTTATCATAGTAATCTGTTTGTACTTTTCTATATTTTATTTACTTTATAACAAGGAGTTGCTAATAATATTTCCAGAGTTATTTAAATTCCGAATTAGCTGATAGATGGCACTGCAGATAATGAAGCTTTGATTTAATTTGTTACTTCTTTACATTGGAACCAGGTGGCAGCACGGTCGCGCGCCCATATAATTAATTCTATTGTATGAATTTTATTATTATTCAATTTAATATTTTTTGTGATTTTTTTTTTCAAAAATTTTTGATTGTTTTATTTATAAACTATTTATTGACAAACATATTTAAAAAGTTTTACTTCAATCGCGTGTGACGGTTACACGCACATTTTTTTTAGATAAGAAGCGTATTAGGCGTGCAATTTAAAAAATTGACCGTAGTCTATCAAGTAGTTGTTGAGTGCTGAACGCACGATAGAGCTCTATCATTAAATTAACTTTTTTTTTTGTACGGGGAAAAGGGTCAATGGAATGTAAAAAATAAATAGCCTACAATATTATAGTGGACGTTACTTTGCAGGTCCGCCTGGAATTGATTGACCACTACTACATCTCACTGCAACAAGAGGCATTTTTTTACTTAAACAATAAAAATAATTAAAAAGCCATCAGGTTCAATCAAGGAACGCGGTTTTAACACTAAAACATTTAATAATGGATTTCCGCAAAGTTTTTTTTTTTTTTTTTTTTTTATTGTAGCTCGGCAAAGTGACTGTACTGTGCCTGATGGTAAGCACAGTACAATCCAAAAACAATGGCGACCACCGAAAGACATACTATCCATCGCCGGTCGCCGCTGTCATGCCGACCTGAAAGCGACCCAGTCAGGGACAGCCCCCCCCCCGGTTGCTGGATATACACCGGCTGATCCCGGAACGCGACACGCCCAAACGTGCCACTATGGCGGGTGTTCCACCTGGTGTACGGTGGTCGCGATCCAGTCGGGTACAGACACCCTACCACCCCGCAAAAGTAACGACTTCTTGAATCAGATAAGTATACTCTAGAACCGTCTACGAAAAGTTCATCATCGAACGGTCATAGTCTTATGCCGATACGTTATATAGTTTTCACACGATTAATTCTCAAAGAACTGTGGTTTCATTATACATATATAGGTTACAAATGCAGTCGTGTTATCTTAATATATATATTTCTTGTGTGCGTGTGTATGTGACTGAACTCCTCCTAAACGACTGGACCGATTTTGATGAAATTTTTGTGTGTGTTCGTGGAGATTCGAGAATGGTTTAGATTGACAATTGGACTCGGTAGGTGGCGCTGCAGTTGACTTTTAGGATTTTTTTTATTATCAAGGCAGGACAACGTCCGCCCGGTCCGCTAGTGTATATATAAATCTGGTACGGTAGTAACATCCTGCGCCGCAGATTCATCTCAATAAACCCGACATGTCACTTAATGTAAACATACGCGTCAAAGACCTAATAAGTAGTATGAGGCGCAGACGCGTCATTTTAACTTTCTAATATAAAATGATTGTAATATTTTAATTTCGTTTTCAATAAGGTGTCTAGAATGTATAAATTTTTAATTGTTATGCGTTCCGCGTTTTGGAGCATTATTTTAACAAGTACTTTTGGAAAATCGTTTACTACGAAGAAACGTGTTTGTATTTATATATGTCAGAGCATAAAGGTAGAGCCTATAGAGCAAAGAGCACGGATGCCATTATCCTCCATTTGTATGTATTTTCACAACACGACGGCACTATGAAATGAAACGACGACTTCTTCCATTCTTGTTGTTTTTAATAATGCTTTTACAATAATCTCAGAGACAACGCTCTCAGAGACAATAATTATCACTTAGCGACAATAACGATAGATCTCACGATCTCAGAAACAATAATGAATTCACGATCTCAAAAATAATAATGAATCTTGCACAACCTCGTACAAGCACTTATAAAGGAATCGCCTTCCTTCACCTACCGACCACCCAAGTGAAGGATGTCTTAGTTTAACGAAGTACTTAATCTACGATTTTGTACATAGTTACACTTTATGTTCGCTAATAATTGTAATTATAAATAAATAACGATTTTAACATCATACATTGAATAATTACGTTATCATTAATTATCTTAAAATAATTCACCGCTGTAACAACCGAAGTACTTTACAAATCCTTATTTGCTATAAAACTCATTTTAGATAATTATTCTAGTAATTACAAAGTAATACTAATAACATAGTACAGTGCCAATATGTTTTAATTACATTGTTATTTATTTTAAATAGCAACTTTACTATTCTATCTCGACTGCACATAGACTGTATTTCCGGTTTTAATAAATAACAAAAGGTTCCAAATGTTACTTAAATCTAGAATATTTCTATTACAATTTTACAAGTCCGATTTTAATTATCGTGACACTAATTTAGGTCTGCTTTAAATCAAGAATCAAAGCAAGTTAGAAATGTTATGGTACGACGCACATTTTCTTAAGATGGTGTCACGCGTCGAGTGTGGCTCGACACCGGTTTATTTAGCGACTTATATCAGTGCTTATGTGAATAAACATGTGGAATTCTTAGAAGTTATGAATAGTTTAATCTAATCTAAATTACTCAATAATTTAGAACAAATCACATTAACCATAATCAAATAGAGCATTAACAATACCTTGCCAGTATTGACTAACGTAGAACATAATAGATGGCGCTGTTAACAAACACCTGTGAAATTCGAATCTTCGTAAGATTCTGTAATAAGATATGCGTTACTATTTATGTGTTAATTTCGACTGCTGAATGCTCCGACTGCTGGATGCTCCCACTATGACATATAATCTTTAGTAAACGTTTTGAATGAATAATCTTGTACAGTTATATTAGAAACGAATAGATGACGCTGTAAAAATGGAAGACCAATGTTTACGAAGGGATTTAATATCTAAAGTCTATTATAGGGTAGATCAATATGTGAACGATTGTGACGTCTGGAAATAACGCCCCTCTCTGTGCATCCACTAAAAACGAATGTAACTATCTATGTTTTGTGAAAATATATAACATGTAGAAATAAACCAGATCGAGTTTCTGGCCGGTTCTTCTCGATGACTTGGTTGTTTGTCCGAACCGGTGGTAGCTTTGACGTTCATAAGCGCCTTCTCAGGGCCTAGATTGAATACAGGATATATTCTTGATGATTGATGATTTATGTTTTTTTTTGGGATAATTAGTATCATTTCATTAATTATAACATTTTGTATCCCTATAAAAGTCCAACAAAAATCTGTAAAGAAGAGAGTATTTCTGGAAAATAATTTTACTCCTATTAATATAAAATATGTATATGTTATGTGTTTGGACACGTTTCATGTAATACGTAATGATATTGATGACATTATCATTTTTCAATAGCATAATTTATATACCTATAATTTGTATTAGACTAGCAAAAATAGTAACGATAAATATTGTATTAATATAATTAACTGTACGTATTTTGATGTAACCTTCCAGCAATATAGCTTATACATCAAATAATACACGGGCTATAATTTATTAAAATATTAATTAAACTGGCCAAGATATAATGATAAGTATCAAGTAAGTTTAAAAAAAATCCTGTCACCGGAAAGTTATCTTGCTTTGTGCTACATAAGTCGTTAAAGTTACTGTATTACGAAGATACTGTATGGTGTCAGCATCTATATAAATAAAAATCAACTGCTGAATGTATGTATGTAGGCGCATCACTTGAGAACCGCTGAAATTATTTGGGTAATAATTTTTTTGTGTAATTTTGAGGACGAGGTTTGTATGAAAAGAGAAAATGACTGAATGAGTGAGACAGAAGACAGTAAGAAGATCTTAAAAAATGTTGACAAAATTGACAGATTGACGTTGAATTTTTCAGTTGCCATTTTATTATATTGCATGGTCGTACTGTATTGTGAAGATTTGATTTCCTTTTCTTCGTTAGTACACGCGTGCGTAGTCGGGGTAGACAGCTAGTGTTAGTAGTTTTGCGGGGTGGTAGGGTGTCTGTACCCGACTGGATCGCGACCACCGTACACCAGGTGGAACACCCGCCATAGTGACACGTTTGGGCGTGTCGCGTTCCGGGATCAGCCGGTGTATATCCAGCAACCGGGGGGGGTCTGTCCCTGACTGGGTCGCTTTCAGGCCGGCATGACAGCGGCGACCGGCGATAGATAGTATGTCTTTCGGTGGTCGCCATTGTTTTTGGATTGTACTGTGCTTACCATCAGGCACAGTACAGTCACTTTGCCGAGCTACAATAAAAAAAAAAAAAAAAAGTTTATTCTATAATAATACTAGGAGTGTACGAATATTCGAATAATTCGATAGCGAACCGAACCGAATAATTCGATTCGAAACTCGAATTGAAAATTCCAACTATTTAGCTTATCCGAATAATTTAAATTATGCGAATAATTCAAACTATTTTAATGATTGTAACTAATTATATATTTATCAAACATTTAATAATTATTAACATACAAAATTAGTTCAACAGATTCATCTGTCAAGCCAAAGGAATTATAATTAAACTATTTTGAAAATGTATAATAAATAAGATAGTCCACTGTTTATCTTATAAAATTATTCAATTTATATATTATTTACTATTTCATTACATAGTATAAAACAAAGTCCCCTACCGCGTCTGTCTGTTTGTCTGTTCGCGATAAACTCAAAAACTACTGAACCGATCTTCATGGGGTTTTCACCAGTGGATAAAGTAATTCATGAGGAACGTTTTGGTATATAATTTGTCAAGGTTTTTTTTTATTATCAGGGCGGGACATCGTCCGCCGGGCCCGCTAGTTATATATTAATAATTAAGAGTACTTACACCTCGAGCCGTCATTTCAATTACAATAACTTTTAATATAATGAACCGATTTTAATGTAACAAATACTAAGTTACTCTCGAGGATATGCTTTATTATTTTCTTGCTGAGGTTTTATAGTGAATCCAGTACTTTAGCAGTTATGCGTGTTCATACAAACAGACAGACAGACAGACATTTCTAAAAATGATTAAAATGTATTATTCTATTACTTATTCCTAGACACCTGCAACTATTTTTTTCACGAAAATCGAAAAAGTACAGACACGTTAGATTTATATTCTTATAGATTTAAATCTATAAACGTAGACGAAGTTAAACCGTAGTTTCCCAGGTGAGTCTTACAATTCTCGTGACGTAGCTGGCAATGTCATAAAATATGAAGCGATTAATAAAATTCCCGAGTATGAAAACCGCTTTTGTTTTAAAACTTTCACGGAAATGTGTCGTAAAATGTGTAACAGTTATTGGATTAGAGGTCGAGCCGCGTGTTAAAAAATTTAAAGCCACGCCGAGTGAAGTTTTAATGGTGCCATTTTTTGTTTTCCCTTTTTTCACTGTGTCCGTCCGTTTGCTCTCTATGTTTTTTGCTCCTCCTGTCCGAATATACCGCTATTGAAGTATCGTTTACGTCGTCGGTTTTACAAAGTTTCGTCGTCCTAAAGTTTCGTGTAACTGTGAGGTGCATATTCAAGGTTGTCAGGTGTAATGTTTTCGACGTGACCTGTTAATTCTGTGTAATTTGGAACGGTACTTAATTATTTCTTTTGTAGGATGGGTATTTTCAAAAGAATATCTTGTATTGAAAGTTCTTTGCGGTTTTTTTTTTATATTTTATTTTAGATTCGTAATTTTTAAGCGGTATAAATAATGGAGGCCCATTTCAAAAGATTAAATAACACGTTTTACCTCTTGACTTTCCAAAACGATTAGGATTTAAGCTCCATTCAAATTAATGTAGACCGTTTAATGCACTGGTCAGTAGACTGTTGGCAACTGAAGTTTTAAAGACATACCGAATTTATTACAAAACAAGCGGGCCCGGCAGACGTTGTTCCGCCCTGATTATAAAAAAATCCTAGACAAATTATATACTAAAACGTTCCTCGTGAATCACTTTATCCACCGGTGGAAACCGCATTAAGATCCATTCAGTAGTTTTTGAGCTTATCGCGAACAGACAGACAGACAGACGCGGTAGGGGACTTTGTTTTATACTATGTAATGATTGTTAAGTAGTCAAGGAGTGAGAGAGTAACAAACAACTCACAACATGAAACTCACATTCGTATTTATAATATTTTATAGGATGTATACTTGGGGCTGTAACCAAAACAATGGTCAAAATTAATTATCATAAGTTTGCAAGCTATGAAACATATTAAGTGTAAAATGATCGCTATATATATATCAAAATCAAAATTCTAAAATGCCTTATTCAATTTAGGCCCTAAGAAGGTGCCTATGAACGTAAAAACTACCACCGGTTCGGAGAAACAACCCAGCATCGAGAAGAACCTGCAACAAACTCGATCGGGTTTATCTTTTTAACATAATATATATTTAAAATACATTACACGTTACAATCGTTTTTAATGTATGCACAGAGAGGAATCATTTTAAGACATCACAATCGTACACGTATCGATCCTCTTTACAATAGCCTTTTGACACCAAACATATGCTTTGGGTCTTGGTTATAAAACCTAACACTATTACCTAAAAAAACTGTTAATGGTTTTAAACAAGTCTGAAATATGTGACGACCAGTTTATCACAGTTTCTATTATTTAGGTCATGCCGGTATTCTTGTCTCTCAGAGACGTGTTCAATATATCCATAATTATTATCAAATTTGTATCGAGTCTACCCGTCGCTTGTTCTACAGGAAACATTACAAACAATCTTTGACGATGCATAAACAAATACGTGTCTATCCCTTTCTCCCCGTATACGGCTGTCTTTCTTTAACCCGATGTTTACCATTTTCCCTCACAGCGCTACAGTTGCGCGGACGCCGTAAGCGCGTGTAGACGCGTATCGATTTATGGATTCGTAGATTATTTTGTTTGTGATAAATAATTGTTGATGAGGTTCTATTGTGAGTGTTATGGGAACAATGCATTCCTCGGTGTGCATATTTTCGAGTATTCATCGGTTATGTGCCAAGTGATAAGTCGTGATAGTTGAACGCAACGATTCGAAAGCAATTTCCTTCTCTAATTATGCTTATATATCCTGGATAAAAATTGTATAATATAAATACATATTTAGTACATGATTTTTGAGGTAATACTTTTGGCGTGTCATATAAAAAATGATGTGATATATCTCTTTAGTATTGTGTCAAGTGATATCTATATATAAGGTATTTATTCCAGTATTTCTGTTTACGTTATGTTTTATGTAAATAATAAAAAATATGCGTTTTTAATTCATTTTAATAATATCAGGTGTAAACATATGTTTTGTTATATTAGGTAATATATGGAAGGAGATATGAAGTTAAAAGTGAATTATGTCGACACAAAGAGTTCCAGTACGTTCTGTTGCGATATATTAATCAATGCGATGTTATGGGCAATTGTTTAGATTAGCAATAAGTGACAATTTGTACGAAAATATGTTAAAGGTTTAGGCTATGTAGTTTTAGCAAACGAATTTAGACCTCATGAGGCACAGATCAACAGGCTGTTGCCATATAAGCTTAGATAACACCTGATTTGTAACAAAACTTTGTAAAAACATTTTTTTTTTATCTAAAACGTATTTTTAAATTATTTTTTCATCTGTACGATTTTTTTTTAACAAACCATGAAATTTACGATGCCGTGAAATAAAAAAAATTATCCTCCATTTTGATATCCGGTTTTAAAAAAATCAGCTGAGGGGTAAACTATAATATAACTAGCGGGCTCGGTGGACGTTGTACCGCCCTGATAATAAAAAAAACCTTGACAAATTATATACCTTCCCCATGAACCACTTTATCCGGTGAAAACCCGTTCAGTAGTTTTGAGTTTATCACGAACAGACAGACGTGGCAGAGAACTTTGTTTTATAATATGTAGTGATATTAGATCAAGCGAGCGATGTCACGCGCACAGCATTATCTACGGTAGACCTTGATAAGGGATTGTTACTCGAAGGCAGCTGTTTGAATTCATTGATAGTTTGTTAATAGTTTTTGATTTGAAGGTGATAGCTATAATTGACAATTCAACTCCGATATTGTACTCCATTATTCATAATGCCGACGAATCCGTTGACTTACACTAGTTAAACATACTAATGTACTGAACAATATATAGAATAGGTTTCCAATGCATTTGCTAATTGTAATTCTTTTTGAAAATCTGTTAAGCAAGTCAAAATAAATAGACTGTCGTGGTATTGTGACTTGTCTGCACAGATTTTGAGAAAAAAATGATTACACATATGTATATACCAAGATTATAAATGACGCGACCCTAAGAACAATTTATTGTTGGTTTGCATTACTGCTTCGGTCAAAAAAGTGTGTGTGTACTTATGTACACGCGTTAGAAGTTATACTTCTTTGGCGTAACAAGATAACAATCTGTTCAAAAATTTTATCTTTCGCCTTAATCTACGTTTGTAGAAAAAAAAAAAAAAAAAAAAAACGACGAGCGTACCAACATGCGCGACTAATATCGAGGTTCAATTTCTATTTTGTTGGTAGCTTTTTTTTCGAGACTTAATGAGCGGTTAAGCAGACAGCTTCATACTGTTAATTGTGTGTCACAGATCTTAAAGTTTCACTCTCATCATTTTTTCATAACGCGCCTAAAGAAGTATAACTTCAAAAAAATTACATATTCTGTATTTATATTAGGGTCATTCGTTTTGAAGGTTTTTTTTTCGTTCTCCAGCAAAATATTGTAATATATAATGCAATAAAAAACCCGTTAAATTTGACGCTTTAAATTTTACTTCTACCAACAGATTTTTTAGTTTTAGAGTTTTTTCTTTTTGAATAATTAGGAAATTTTGGACTTTTCATTTTCGTGTAACTTTTTTAATGCAATTGTAACGGACCAAAAAACAATTTGCAGTTAATCAGAGACTCTTTGCAAGTACTGAACGCAAAAAACCGGGGGTCCGGTGAAGACACACGATAGAAATGAAAGTTTTGTATTACAGGGAAATATTTTAATTATTCATCAATCGCTTTTAAAAAGCATGAATTGTGTTCAGTGATTGCCACGAGAAAGAAAGAAATCATGAAGAGCGTATGTCTCACAGTTCTCCAATGTCCGAAAACGAGTGAGACACTGCTCTCACTCTATTCGACACAGTTTTCTCCCCCACCAATTTTTGTTCCACAAAAGGGTTGCGGATCAGAATTTCAGAGCACTCCCATAAGAAGTTTCTATTACTTTTTTAATCGTTAAAATTCAGTCATTCTATGTATATTCTTTTATGTATAAACTAGCGGGCCTGGCGTACGTTTTACTACCTTGATAATAAAAAAAAAATCCTAAAATCCAACCGCAGCGTCACCTACCGGGTCCAATTGTGAATCCACATAACCACACAAAAATATTCATCAAAATCTGTCCAACCGTTTGGGAAGAGTTCAGTCACATACATTCGGACAGAAGGTTTATATATACAAAGATAGGCAGATACAAAGTTACATACATCTCTGTTTCTTAACCGATTTTCTTTTTTTTTTTAGTAAATTTTAATGAGCTTTAGTATTCAATTAGTAATCTCCAATCTGACTGATCAATGTGAAAGTTAGCACACCTAATTTTTCGATGAAGAAGGGTTTTATGTTTTATTATATTATAACTCACCGCTAGGTGACGTTGCTGCAGTCCATCAACTTTTGTGCCTTTGAAACCGATCGTCATGTAGATTTGTGAGATGTATGGAATACGAGTATTTGCAATCCTGATCCTTACTCATGTTAGGGGCCCGTCAAGTCTTACGTAAGCAGAGTTTTTGTAATTTCTGACCGACCCCTCCCCCTCATCAGCAAAAGTAAGCAATGCTCTTATCAACCCCAAAATTCTTATGTAAACAATTACATAATTATTAAACCCGTTCTGGTTAAATAAATAAATATTGCTGACGTACTCATCACCCAGACCCCGCAAACTCCTAGGTCATCAAAAATAAGCAAATCAAGGACCCCCACATAAGTGCTTATAAATGCGAATAGGGGGTTGTTTGTTTTTTATACTTACACGCCTTAACATTTCCACCAATCATGAAATTATACACTCAGGGGTACAGAAAAAAGAAGAAATGGTACTGTTCAAAAAAATGTGAAA
Organism: Antheraea yamamai; assembly: GCA_036509395.1. Taxonomy (NCBI): domain Eukaryota; kingdom Metazoa; phylum Arthropoda; class Insecta; order Lepidoptera; family Saturniidae; genus Antheraea; species Antheraea yamamai. The sequence continues at coordinate 11,643,777 of AP028447.1, read as the reverse complement.
TAGATGGAATCTACATTAAAGTGAGCGAAGCCGCGTGCAAAAGCTATTATATAATAATAATAATAATAAGCATGTGGATACGCGGGCCATAGTATAACTATATATATAGGTAAACATGAATATGTAATTTGAAATGGAATTGTAGAAGTAAATAAATTTAATAATATCATATATGGGTCTTGTTTGCGCAAGCTCAGTTGTCTTATGCATACAACTAGGGATGGAGGTTGTTAATATAATACAAAATATCGATAAATGTATTGAAGAAATGAATATATCGATAGACGATATTTCCACACTCTTAACTCGATATTGTCGCTATATTTAGTATCTTCACATCACATAAAGGAACTTGGGAAAGCTAATTTCGAATTATTATTCAAAGTCGAAAGTACTTTTTTTTTCGAACTGACCACGGTATCGGCCAGGCGGGCCATCACAGCTTCACCGGACTAAGGCCGTATATAGTATAAGATATACTATATTCAGTTTTTTTATAGCCTTCCTCGGGGCCTAAACCGAATAAAGGATATTTTGATTTCGTTAGTTTTAAAGGCGAAACTTCGTCACGCAGTTATGGGAGTAGCATTAGAGTGATTGTGAAATAGATGTAATTAGAGAAAGACTAACCACCATTTAAAAATAAAAGAGGTATAAATATGTTCTATCGATAATTATTGGTTTGTCGACATATCGTTGCAGCGCTACACCGTAATGTCACCGTATTGTACTTATACAGTTGTTAATAAATATTAGTTTGCCTCGATAATTGTTATCAGGTTTTGTGTTGAACAGAACTTAGTTTGATAGGGCATTAATTAATTAGGTTTTTTTTATTGTTTCCTTCTCAACTTTTTATGGTTCTTTTTGTTTTCGAATTCATCGTTTTCCATTAACGTCTCAGGTGGTCTGTAATATAGTCTACGTTTAACTCAATTCACATATTATACAGTGTTAACTCTTTATAACGAATTTCAGGGGACCGAGTATTTTTATTTTTCGTTATACCGAGGGAAGAGAACAAATAAATGGTTTTGTGGTAAAACAACCAAATGGACCTAATTTCTACGTTATAGAAAGTCTTTCGTTATAACGAACGATATTATAAAGAGTTTACACTGTATGTACTAGCTTTTGCCCGCAGTTATGTTCGTGTTAATTTAGATTCGATCTATTTCTCGAGAAATTGTTTTATTTTTTTGGATGAAATGTGGTATCCTGCGTTCTTTCTGTACCGCTGGCAATGTGTATGCAAAGTTTAACTGTTGAGTTGTTAAAGCGTAACAAAGAAACTCACGTTAACATTTATAATACTAGTTTTTGATCGTGGATTTGCTTGAATTATTGTAAACTAGTGGCCCCGGCAGACGTCCCGCCCTGATTATAAAAAAAATCCTGGACAAATTATATACCAAAACGTTCCTCGTGAATCACTTTATCCACTGGTGAATACCGCATAAAGATCCGTTCAGTAGTTTTTGAGTTTATCGCGAACAGACAGACGCGGTAGGGGACTTTGTTTTATACTATGTAATGGTACGTCCTGTCGCTCGGGAATAGTACAACCGTTCTGGATAAAAAGTCCGTTAAAACCATTTTTGTCCCACTGAAATCGTGGTTGCTATATTTCATGACGTTGAGTAGCCAAATCGTGAAGTATAAGAAACAATACTCAATTCTGTATCTTTACATAGTATAAAATGAAGTCGCTTCCGCTGTCTGTTCCCTTAGATCTTTTAAACTATTCAACTGATTTTAATACAGTTTACTTTCAGCAATAGATAGAGTGATTGAAGAGGAAGGTTTATATGTATAATACATACATATTGTAATACGGAAAAGCCGAAAAATTCAAAGAATTATAATGTGATGTCGTAACAAACATATTTTTGTGCGCTTAGATCGCAAACGCTGGCTAAACCTTACGAGATAGATCAAATTAATGTACTACGGAATTGTATATCTTAAGAAGATCGATAAAAAAGTCCGCGATGGTTTTTTCTTCTTTTATAATATAGGTGGCAACGGGTCACCTGATGGTAAGTGATTACCGCCGTCCATAGACACTAACAACAACAGGGGAGTCGCAAGTGTGTTGCCAGCCTGTGTTTGGGGATTGGAATGGGGGATCGAAGGGGGAAGTGTGGATGGGAGGGAGGCTCGAAGCGGGGGGAGGGAAGTGGGTATATATTTATCTCAAAAGGGTAACCCGCAGTAATTTATATATTTTTACAAAATTAATTATTTGTTATCTACCAAGCTATTTTATACAATACAGTAAATCAAAACTGCCGTTAACAATATTTAATTACAATGAATATCTACCCTACATTACACTAGTGCGAAGCTGAGGCGGGTTGCTAGTTTAAAATATACTAGCTGACTCGGCCACGCGTTGCTGTAACGCAGTTATTATATTTTAAATTACGATAAACTATTTTCAAACGTAAAACTCGGCGCCATCTATCAGATATCTATAATAGACAGTCCTACAGTTTTCTCTTAATGAATTAATTTAAAGCGCCATCTGTTCGAGACTGATGAAAAGTACAATCAATAATAATAATCAACATTGACAATAATTAAATTTGTAATTAAAACATATTGAGGCCATTAATCGAAATATAAAGTACCCTCCTATCTCTCAGGTTGGACCAAATCATTACGTAGTATAAAACAAGGTCCTCTGCCACGTCTGTCTGTTTGTTCGCGATAAACTCAAAAACTACTTAACCGATTTTCGTGCGGTCTTCACTAGTAGATACAATGATTCATGAGGAAGGTCAAGTATACAACTTGTCAAGATCTTTATTATAAAGGCGGGACAACGTGCGCCGGGCGCGCTAGTTATACATAAATGCCAACGTTTCATGTAAATCGGTTGAGTAGTTTCGGAGTTCATCGTGGACAAACACTGATTTTTTATATATTAAGATAGTTAGAATTCACACGATATATGCTTGTTACGATGTAATTTTAGTAATAACATCAAACGCTGAAGTCTTATAGACTGTCTGTTCATTGTTATGATAAAACATACGCGGTATTCTTTTGTCACCGATTCGGAACGAGGAAAAACTTTTACAATGAGGAAATATGTATTTATTACTCATATTTCTGATTTATATATATGGTTACATACTAAATATAGACAAAGCGGATAATGTATGTATATGGGAAGTTATTTATGAGCTATGTGAAGTCTTAGACTCATGGCTGTTTTTTTATATTTTATAAGTTTTAGCGTTCGAACACAGTCTCACCTGATGTTAAATGACGGTGTGGCCTGAGATAGTAAATACGTTAAACTTAGATGGTGTTATTACAAAAAGTTAAATACGTATTGAACCCTGGCTTTAAAAAGGTCTCATATTAAATGCACCGCGGTCGCTGAATGTTCGCCATCTTGCTTCTTTGTCTCGCTTTGGTTATATTACGTTAGACTTGTGAAAAAGGATAACGCGAACTTGCCTCGGGCGAGCGCGGTGCATTTATTACGAAACTTTTGTACACCAAGTATTTAATACGTATTTAACTTTTTTGTAATAACACGGAGAGAGTTTTTTTAAGTCTGCCTGATATAGTTTGATCACACCGACTGCTTTCTACGAAAGCTGAGGATCGTTATGTTAGTCGAATCCACCACATTTCAGCCAATAAAATACTTAAACTTACTGAGGCCTAGCTGAAAACCAGCACCGTTTTCAAAGGCGGCAATACGCTGACGCCAGGTCTCTTTGTCATATTTTTACTTTTTTTATGGTTAAGGCTTTTTTTGTACACTTACATACTATGGCAATAAATATATTTTTCTTTCTAAATAATTCCCAATGTATTCAAATTTTTAATTTGAATGTATTGGTATAAAGATATGATTCAGTATAAACTATATAAAATGGAAATAGAATCACACATCAACTGAAATATGGGATTTTCAAAGGCATCCAATTACAAAGTTTCTGCATTGCAGGAGGTACAGTAGGTTGCGAATGGAACGGTTAAGCTTAAATCAGTGGTCTAAGTTAAAGAGTTCCGTAGTTTTATTTAGGCTGTCGTATTGTGAATTTTACTGTCGATAAATCTTTCAAGATCTTGAAAAATTAACCAAAAACTTGTATTGAGTATCTAATATCCAGATTACATACTCATTAAATTACTAGAAAATTCTAATGTCAGTTAAATTTAAATTCGTTTCTTTTGTCTTTGATTTCTGCAAGAGATGTTTATATTTCCCTAATTTATGTCCATCCACTTCGCTTGCTGTATTTTATCCCTGAAAATAGATCTTAGCGTATTATAGCAATACAGGAATTACGTGAAACGGTGGAAAAGGTCATCGTAATCCGTCAGATAAGTTTCTAGATAAATTCATTTCGAACGTAATTATAAATCCATACAAAAAGTTGTATAACAATAGGTAAAAACTTTTCTTTACCGATTGGCATTGAGTTTTGGCACACTTACAACACACACACATCTACAACAATCTACACATCTACAACAAATAAAAATAAGAATAAATAATAACAAATGAAAATGAAGCCGCAGGCACAGCTAGTATGAGACATTAAAAGACAATGAAAATGTAATTGTTATTTGTCATTTTGTTTAATAAATGTATATTAATTTTACTATGTGAGTTTGTTTGTCTGTTGCGCTTTCACGTCTTAACTTCTCAACCGATCTTAATGATTTTTTTCGTACAAGTTGTCAAGAGTACAGTAAATGGTTATAGGGTATTTATCTAGAAAAATAGTATCGTTTTTAAGGGATAGGTCAAACTTAATATAATTGCGAGTTAAAGCAAGCGAGCGAGCAGTGTTATTGTCAAGGTTAATCAAAATCCGTCCAGAAGTTTTTTTTTGTAAAACAATTAAAATCCTCAATACATCCTCGTAGACTCTTGGTTGTAATCGATTTTATCATTGATTCAGTGTATGCTGGGGTTTTATATTATAGTAGGTTGAATCACGGTACCCTGTTTCGCCAAGCGGGTCGGCTTGGCCTCGCCCGAGAGACAGTTTCAAGTTAAAGCTAATTACTTGGTAGTAGCGTCATAAACTTTACAGTCAAGTAACTAAATTCATTTGATTTACAGTATACATAGAGATGTGTACTGAAGCTTCTACGATGAGTTTTACATTATACTAGCTGAACCGGGCCACGCGTGGCTCTTTTATTACATGTGAAATTAAAATTATTATTTTTATTTATTTATTTATAAGACAACAAGGGTGCACAAAAAAAATAACAAATTATATACTAATACGTAAATTTAAAATTAAAATTAAGTAACTATATTAATATGTTTTATACAAATGAATATGAAATAGGATGAAAAGATGAACATCACACTATTATATTACAACAGATATCCAATGCTTCATGAAAGGACTTTCGTACATGTCTACAATTGTTCTCATTATATTATTGGGACTATCCCGAAGTCTACGCAGGATGGATGCTATTCTCTTACGGATTAAAGCATAGAAATCATCAATCCTAGCATTTGCAAACATCCCAGAAGCGCTACAAACTCGTGATAATCCCAATAACATTCTGAAAATATTATTATATTGGACACGCAATGCGTGCATAGTTCTCTTACTGAAAAGCTGCTTCATAGGCTGCTCGTATAAAAACATTGACAAAATGCTTTGAATAGTTGGATTTTAACTTAAAAAAAAAACTTCAACTAAAATTATGATAAAGCATTTTAAAATTATAATAAACTCAAGTACAAATAAAATTGATGTAGAAAAAGCGAAGTTAAGTAGTAAATAGATTAACAGAACACGTGCACCATAAAATAAAGTGGAATCGAAGAAGAAATTCAAAATTTAAACGTGACGCCATCTATGAGATATCTATAACAGTCGGTCCTACAATTTTCTGTCAACAAACTAATTTAGAGCTCCATCTGTACGAGACTGCTGAAACGTACAATTAATAACAATAATCAACATTGACAATCATTATTGAGACCATTAATCGAAATAGCAGCATTTGATTTTTTTTTTTATAAATCGACATCTCATCGTTGTCATTATTGTAATGTGTCAGAAAAGCCGTCATTATAGAGTAAAGCGCGATGACTGTACTAACTGAAATTAAAGGGGATTCCATCAGTTCTTTTACTGATGAGCTGTAAGCTGGATTGCTTCTTCGATTACTCTAAAAGATATCTTAACTTTGAAATGTTTTTCTCACTTGTTTTCCGAATAATCTAATTGACAGACACATTAGCGTTAGAATAATGTGAATGAGAGGTGGTAGAGCCACGCCGAAGCTATTACTGCTTTCAGCACGAATTAGTCGGCTCGCCCGGGTTAGTACCACCCCACACACAGAAACACCCACGTGAAGTAACAGTGCTTGCATTGTTGCGTTTCGTTCGGTCAGTGAGAGCGCCGGAGGCCCACTTCCCCAACCCTCTCCTCCCCCCCTCCCCCCCTTGCCACCAAACACAAGCTGACAACGCACTTGCGACTCCCTTGGTGTTGCTGGTGTGTATGGACGGGGGTGATCACTTGACATCAGGTGACCCGCTTGTTCGTTTGCCTCCTATGACATAAAAAAAAGAAAAAAAGTATGATTTGTCATCTTTTCTTTTTTTTCGTCTCCCTTACTCTAATCACAATAACGTTTAAACTATCTCTTTTTTTTTTTTTTTTTTTTTTATTGTAGCTCGGCAAAGTGACTGTACTGTGCCTGATGGTAAGCACAGTACAATCCAAAAACAATGGCGACCGCCGAAAGACATACTATCCATCGCCGGTCGCCGCTGTCATGCCGGCTTGAAAGCGTCCCAGTTAGGGACAGCCCCTCCCCCCCTGGTTGCTGGATATACACCGGCTGATCCCGGAACGCGACACGCCCAAACGTGCCACTATGGCGGGTGTTCCACCTGGTGTACGGTGGTCGCGATCCAGTCGGGTACAGACACCCTACCACCCTTTGCGCTATTTAATTCCTTATCTATTTATTCTTGCACTCATCGTGCTATTGTATTGTCTTCCCATTCACTCTTACGTTCCAGTTACCCTTTTTTCATCCTAGATTCAATATTTTTAACATGACTTACGTTCTATACTTTACAATAATTTATAAGCGCGATTATTTTATGAGCTGGCGATTTTAAAGCGCACTCTCATTGACATTTAAGAACCCACGACCCACAGTCTCGAATCAAAGTAGAGCTCAAAACCGGCCGCAAAAACTTCCCAATATATTTTACATACGTAGGTAGTTATACGATAAACCTATGATTTTGAAAATTCAACCGTACCTGAATGATTTAAAGTTGTTTTTACAAGGACGCGAGCGATGCGAGACTATTTGAAATTAGTGCACTATGTACTCATTTTTGTGTGCCGGCTGTGAGACGTTAAGTGTGCATCTTGGGTTTTTGTATATCAATGCGTACTCTATACGCTCGTGTAAATGTGGCCTTCGCCTTTGTTTTATTATTATATCGTGGTTAATTGTCATTATTGTGGCAATTAAATAGACATAATATAGTTTATCAGTATTTGAATAAGTAAGTGTATTATTTAACTTTGATTGTGTTCATGTTAACACGCAATTAATTCTATTTGTATAGACTAAATGTTGAGTGTTATCACTATTATTATCGTGCGTGTATTCATTTAATGTTATTAACTAGCTACTGCCCGCGGCTTCACTCGCGTTAATGTAGACTAGCGACTTCATTCGCGTGGAACCTGATGTACAAAACAGTGAGTGACTAATAAAGTTTTTAAACTGTATCAAGTCTAATTACTATCTATTTTTCTCTTGTACTTAAGCCCCGTTGTCATTAAAATTACAATAACTTTTGATAGACCGAACCGATTTTAATGAAACAAAGACTTTATTGTTGTCTTTTTTTATCATTATATTAACTAACAAAAGGTTTTATTATGAACGCAGTACTTTTGCAGTGATGCGTGTTCAAACAAACAGACAGAGAAACAGACAGACAGACATTTCTAAAAATGAAAGAAATGTATTTTCTTACTTACTACTCCTAGATACCTGCAATATTATTTTTTTCAAAAATCTAAAAGCGCAGGCACGTCACTAGCTGATCCGCGCAACTTCGTCTGCGTCAAATAGGTTATTACCGGTTCCCGTTTTTATTTGCAAACGCAAAAATCTTAAAAAATCTAGAACCCGATGGTAGCGTCACTTACCAGGTCCAATTGTGAATTCAAACTATCCTATATATATTGGCAAGAAGTGTCTTCCCGGTATCTCCTGGGTTGCTCCTGTGGCCCTTACCTCCACACCCTATTTACTATCCTCGCAATAACGCAATAATTTTACCGGCTTATAGTTTTTATGTTATTATCTTCTAACCAACTTAACATGCTGTAAAAAGTAAACTTTATCTCCAAGAAATTTTCAATTTGGTAGTTAGCTATATGTTTTAATAAGAATTTGTAAAGTATACATAAAACCTGTATCTAATAACTTTAGTAATTGTAATATTTATTTTATTTTTCACATAAAAACAATCTTTTCGGTTGGGATATTAAACTTAGATATATGTGTATTGTATTTTTGTGTAAAGCTAACAGTAATCAATTTTGCTATGGATTTTATTCCTTTATTTCAAATTATTCCATCAACCGACGCTATGTTACATTTAATGCGATCAAGTATTGAAAATATTTATTTGCCAAAATAAATAAGTAGTCTAATATATAACAGTTAAAGAATTTTCAAAATCGGATCAGTGGTACCAGAGATTACCTCGAACATCCAAACTCACTAACTTCAACTTTTTAACATTGGAGTTTCATAGTTCTACCAGTATTACTTATTGAGACGAATACTACCAGTGTCAAGTCAGTCATGGGAGAGTCACTTTATAGGTAGTATTCAATATTAGATTAGGCCAACACAAAGACATCATGCCTTAAATAAATATGTATATATATACATATGAAATTACTGTTAGTTATCGTGTCATGTTAAAGTTTAATTTTGTTAAAACACTTACAATTAGCCAGAGTATTGACAAAAGGAGAAAATACACACCTTTGTACATTTGTTACAATCACACGGACGTAGTATATTATTATGTAAAATATTATACAATACAATACTAAATCGGGGCAATTGAAAAATGGGTTCTAGAGTGTCTTCATCAAACCCAAATTCACATATTGAGTTGTCCCTGATTCTGAGCTTTGCAAGATGGACTGGAGAGCACACATCTACAGATAGTAGACGCAGCAAACTTGCAACAGTTACGAAACTTATATGGCCATGGGCTAACAGGAATGTTGTTCTGAATGGAACTATATTATTTGCCTGTAATTGGATTGGATACATTCCAGTTTCGGTTCCATGGTGGAAACAAATCAGTCTTGTTTGGGGAGGATAAATCCTGAACATAGGTTTTATAGTGATCAAATTATCCAGTCTAAATAGCTTCTTTAGCGATAAGATCAACAGCTTCATTACCCTGGATCCTACTATGTCAGAACTACATAAATTCCTAAACAATGACATTGATACAAATGGAACTGATTAATTGTGATAACTGATGTTTCATTGAAATATGTGAAACATGTCAAAACAACATCAAACGTAGTGTAAAAAGTTTCAATAAGAAGAAAAAGCCCTTTCTCCCTTGAAGACAAACAATTTTATTGATTAAAAAAACATTCATATATATAATTTTTAGTCTAGGAACCATCTCGGGCGTCCCCGAAAGACCCTACAAAATTATTATCACAATCTGATCAGTAGTTTCGGCGTGCATTGAGGACAAACATACAAACATTGATTTTTATACATAAAGTATATATGTATAGATTTGATCTATACCTCGGGAAGAGTATTTCCTTATGGCTGAAAGGTAAATAATTAAATGGATTTAATTAATTCAACTAATATTATACTTTAAACTGTGGACCGGTGACCCAAAAAAGGACAAATCATTTCAACATATTCTTTTAATGAATTTGTTGACTCTAGCTATAAGAAATACCACTTAATAGGATTAAGTGAAAGGCATCAAACACTTTTTTATTAAATTAAAGTTCTTTCTCACTTTAGGTGTAAAAAATACCACTTAAAAGAATTCAGTGAAAGGCATTTTATTTATGCACTTTTTTTATTACATTAAAGTTATTGGTCGCAACAACTAGCCCCTTTTTTAGTAGATTGAGTTGTAATTTATATCGACCAGAATTTAGGTTGGGCCTTACGCAGGGTACCTTATATAAATAGAGCTAGCACTCGTTCTTTCCAATCAGCGCCTCTATGGTACGGCTTTCGAAGTGATATCTGTTGGTTATAAATTTATAGCTATGTATGTATGCTTAAAGCGGTACTGCGTAAATCGAATACAAATTTTTAATCATAGTATCATAGGATGATAGTAGCCCGGAGTGAAGCTGTTAAGGCCTTGTTAGGCCAATAGTGTAAGTCAGTTCGAAAAAAAAACTTTGAATCATTATTACTTGTCTATACTAATCTATACTTTAACCGTGTTATTACAAAAAAGTTAAATACGTATTAAATACTTGGTTTAAAAAAGTTTCCTAATAAATGCACCGCGCTCGCCCGAGGCAAGTTCGCGTTGTCCTTTTTCACAAATATAACCTAACGTAACCAAAGCGAGACAAAAAAGCAAGATGGCGAACATTCAGCGACCGCGGTGCATTTAATATGAGACCTTTTTAAAGCCAGGGTCCAATACGTTTTTAACTTTTTTGTAATAACACCGTACTAGTTTATAATATTATAAAGAGGTAAAGTTTGTGAGTTTGTGACGTTGTAGGGGGTAATCTCTGGAACTACTGGTTCGATTTCAAAAATTATTTTAGTGTTATATAGCCTCATTTATCGAGGAAGGTTATAGGCTATATATCATCACGCTAAGACCAATAGGAGCGGAGCACCAATGAAGAATGTTTAAAAATCGTGGTTTTTTTCATCTCGGTAGCTTCCGCTGCGTGTTAGCGTTAGCTCAAAGTAACTATTCCACACGGACGAAGTCGCGGGCAGAGGCTAGTAATGAATATATTCATTGAAAGGCAAATCAAAATCCAAGTGTATGCAGGAGTCAATGTTTATAAGTATATAAAATGGTTTTCAAGGTTTCTGGGAGGCAAGAAAATTTAACGGAGCACTTTCACGTAACAGAAACGTAAACGAAGTGAATGAAAACAAATATATGAAAGTTGTCAGTTTGAAATGTCAAAATTTATTGTTGTCCACTACCATATTTTGTTATTAAACTTGCCAACAAAAATTACATAACAGTGCCATCTACAGAGCGAATTTATAACCAAAAATAGGGGAGCGTTTTACATACAAATCCGATTATGAGAAGGGAAAATAGTGTGGGGCGTTACGAGGTACCATACCTTTACCTTTTCTGTGCTTCTGGCGATGTGTATACAAAATCTTATGGAGATAAGTTGAGTACTTGATAACGAAACAAATACACTCACATTCGCGTTAATAATATTAATTAAGATTAAGATGTAAATCTATACATATATCTATATACTAACGGGGCCAGGCAGACGTTGTCCCGCCCTGATTAAAAAAAAATCCTTGACAAATTATATACCAAAACGTTCCTCATGAATCCCTTTATCCACTGGTGAAACCGTATGGAAATCCGTTCAGTAGTTTTTGAGTTTATCGCGAACAGACAGGCAGACAGACGCGCTAGGGGACTTTGTTTTATACTATGTAATGATATCTATACTACCTGACCCGCACAACTTCGTCTGCATGAAATCGGTTACCTACCGGTTCAAATTGTATTTGCAAACTCGAAAAATCTTAGAAAACCTAAAACCCGATTACAGAGACTTCCACCGTTTCCAATTATGAATCCAAACAGTTCATGGACTCACTCAAACACTTACCTTCCTGGTTTAGTGAATGCCTTATGCATGCCTGGAAGGGATTTCGATGTAGCGCCATCTGTTATTCAGCAACATCAATAATTTCGTTTTGTTTGAAATACGAACGACCGTTGAATCATTTGGATATTGTACATACAAAAATACCAAAATGTTTTTTATGGTAAACAAAATAAAATACAAAAAAGTAAAATTGTCAAAAAAAAATTGAAAAAAAATTTTTTGGAACAAACATAGTGACACGATTTTTTTTTTCTCAAACTGACTGCGCTATTGACCTGGCAAGATCTTAACAGCTTTACCGGACTACAATAGTGACACGAGATTTTTATATCTTTATATATAAATTTCTTCTGTACGTGTATGTCACTGAACTATCCTAAACGGCTGGACCGATTTTGATGAAATTTTGTGTGCGTGTTCCATTGGATCCGAGAATGGTTTAAATTCACAATTGGACCCGGTAGGTGGCGCTGCGGTTGGATTTTAGACTTTTTTTTATTATCAAGACAGGACAACGTCCGCCCGGCCCGCTAGTATTAGATAAGAACGTAAATCTAACGTGTCTGTTACCCTTTAGGTGTAATCTGGGAATAAGTAATAAAATACATTTCAATCATTTTAGAAATATCGGTCTGTCTGACTGTATGTCTGTTTATTTCGACACGCATCACTGGTAATGTACTGCGTTAATACCTCTACAAGAAAACTATAATGAATATCGTCGAGTAACATTTAGTCTTTGTTTCATTAAAATCGGTTAATTCTATCAAAAGTTATTGTAATAGTAACGATGTCGCAATTTAAGTATGAGAGAAAAGTAGATAACTAAATGGACTTAATACATTCAAATGATTTTATTGATCACTGTTTATTTACACGAGTTTCTACGCGGACGAATTCACGGGCATAGCTAGTCCATAATACTATTATAAAGAAGTAAAGTTTGTCAGTTTGGATATTAGGGGTAATCTCTGATCTACTCTGATTTACTACTAATCCCCTGGCACCAGTTTTTTGTGTTGCGGCAGCTGCACTTGTGAGCGAGTCTTCTCTAAGATTATCATGTTTGCCATCGTAGACAGCTTAGTCTTAGTAAAAAGTTCATACACTGTAATTTCAAATTACGAATTATTAAATTTGAATAAGTGAGACTGTAATCGAAAAAAATAAATAAAACAGTTATTACATTGTTTTGTGACTTTTGTCGGCAGACGTCATGACTGCATCGATTTTTTTTCGTAATTACAATGTTTTCTCGTAATACAAAAGTGTCACTTCTATCGTCTGTTTCTATGACACAATCGGTTTTTTTTATGTGAAACATCTATAGGCGCGGGTAAGCCTGATTTTGGCGTGACGAGACGTGACGACGCAAAACACGACCTTTGCACTATTAACGAAACATTTAAAAACATTTGCAACCCTATCTGTATAAACATAAGATTCAAATTGTTTTGTCGGCCACTCGTTATATATATATGTACTGTTCGCGATAAACTCAAAAACTACCGATCGGATTTTCATGCGGTTTTCATCAGTGGATAGGGTGATTCATGAGGAACGTTTTAGTATATAATTTGTCTAGGATTTTTCATAATCAGGGTGGGACAACGTCTGCCGGTCCTGCTAGTAACTTATATAAAACAATTTCGATGTTTCACATCTGCCAGGCGTTCCGTGACGGCTCAATTTTTTTGCTTTCTTTTCTATTCTTTACTGTCCACGTCTATCCCCGTGCGTTATATGCGTGAAAATACCGTGGTAGTTAGTGTAAGTGTGCACCGTCGCCTCTTAACGGTACACCAAACCGGAGGAAGTGTTCCCACGGTACATTGATTACTGTGAAACGTTAACAAAAAATGTGAGGAGAAATTCACGGGTGACTTTTAAAACTCGTTTGGTTATTTTGTGATATTAAATACTAGAAACTACGACAAACTGGTCGACCCATGTTTCAGAGTCAGTAAAACCAGTAACAGTTTTTTTTAGGTAATAGTGTTAGGTTTTATAACAAAATCCCAAAGCATGTTACAGTTTTGCCGTACTGTAAGTTTAAGCTCTACGTCAAGCGGGTTTTGGTGTCAAAAGGATTCTGTAGGACCAACATGTGAACGATGGTGATGTCCGGAATTGACTCCCCTATGTGCATCCATTAAAAACGATTGTAAAGTGTAATGTATTTTAAATTATATGTATGTTAAAAAGGTAGGTGGTAGGTGGTAGAGCCACGCTGAAGCTATAACTGGTTTCAGCATGAATGAGTCGGCTCGCCCGGGATAGTACCACCTTTTCATTGAAAACCGACGTGAAGTAACAGTGCTTGCATTGTTGCGTTTCGTTCGGTCAGTGAGAGCGCCGGAGGCCCACCGTCCCCCTCTCTCTTCCCTCCCTTCCCTTACCGCTCCTCACTTCCCCACTAAAACAGGCAGGCAGCGCACCTCTGGTGTTGCTGGTGTCTATGGACGGTGGTGATCACTTAACATCAGGTGACCCACCTGTTCGTTTGCCTTCTATGATATAAAAAAAAAGAAGATAAATCAGATCGAGTTTGTTGCCGGTTCTTCTCGATGACTGGGTTGTTTGTCCGAACCGGTGGTGGTTATGACGTCATAAGCGCTTTCTTAGGGCCTGAAGTGAATAAAGTAGATTCTGCAAAGAATCCTATGTGTCCCCCACTTTTCTCAGTAAATACTGATGATGCCATAAAAGTTGAGGCGCGAGTTCTAAGAGTCTGTAATTGTGTAAACATGTAACGCAATATTCGCTGGTCAATTAAATTAAATCGTCGATCTGTTACGGTGATGGCTTCAATACTATAGGATGCACGTAACTTAAAATTTACGATTATGGAACACATTGCAAGACAATTGCAAGATAAAAGAACGCGCAGTTTTTTTTTTTGTGTAAATTGAATGGTATACGTATGGTAAGAGCCTCTCTTGCCAACTGATCCGCTTTCTGATTTTCTATCAAACGTAATGGATATAAGACGGTATTCACTGCAAAATGACGTATTTATTTTTCGAATTCAAATCGTCCAATAATTTTATAATTTTGTATGCTATCGGTTGTATCGGTGTTGACGACGAATTTTTTGATTGCATTGAATAAATTGAATTCAATTTTTTTTTATGTCATAGCAGGCAAACGAACATGTGGATCACCTGATGTGAAGTGATCACCACCGTCCATAAACACTAACAACACCAGGGGAGTCGAAAGTGCGTTGCCAGCCTGTGTTTGAGGGAAAGGTTCTGAGGGGGAGAGGAGTTAGGCCTCTGGCGCTTTAACTGACCGAACGAAACGCAACAATGCAAGCGCTATTACTTCACGTCGGTTTTCTATGAGAGGGTGGTAGTACCAGGGGCGAGCCGACTCATTCATTCTGAAACCAGTAATAGCTTCAGCGTGGCTCTACCACTTATGAAATCAGGTTCAATATAGTAACTTTGTCTTAAAGAAACATCTACGAACAGAGTAATACATAAATACTGCTCAGTTCGTGTTTCTATATATTTTTTTACTATATATGAAAACTAGCCCGGCCAGGTCAGACCCGGCGTACGTTATCCCGCCTTTATAATAAAAAAAAACTTTGACAAATTATATACCTACACCGTCCTCATGAATCACTCTATCTGCTGGTGAGAACATAATGAAAATCCGTTCAGTAGTTTTTTAGTTTATCGCGAACAGACAGACTTGGCAGAGGACTTTGTTTTATCATATGTATTGATATATATAGGTTCTTTGAGGCTCAAGCGCTTCATAAGTACTGAACGTATATAAATAGTTTTTAGATTATTATTTTTTTATTTAATTAACTTTTGTCATTTTTTAATTAGAATGTTATTTAACGCACAGTAAAGCTGGCCGGTATCAGATTGTAAATAGTAAATATATAAATAGTTATATATAAGGAGTAGAAATCTAGTTGTACGCACGACATGATCCAATTTCTAGGTCTATAGCGTAGTCAAGAGGCCCAAGGTATACGATTTCAAACCGCAATCATATAGAAATATATAACTTAGTATTGACATTGGAACTTCCTTGAATTAATTGTAATGATTTTAGATTTAAGTCACGGTGGTCGTGTCGTATGAGCGGCGGAATGTTATTCAGATGTACGCATTTTATTAATTAACTAGCGGGCCCGGCAGACGTTGTCCCACCTTGATTATAAAAAAAAACCTTGACAAATTATATACCAAAACGTTCCTCATGAATCACTTTATCCACTGGGGAAAACCGCATGAAAATCCGATCAGTAGTTTTTGAGTTTATCGCGAACAGACAGACAGACAGACGCGGTAGGGGACTTTGTTTTATACTATGTAATGATATTGGTCTATTTCGGCTGACGGTGAAGGAAAACATCGTGAGGAAACTTGAACCTGAGAAATATTCTTGCAGTATCACCTTATGTGGAAAGATATAAAACTGTTAATTTCGCAGAGTTTTCATCGCCAATACGTCGTGGGCTGACGCGAGGTTATTATATCTATACCTTCTTAATACCTTTCTAATATTCGTATATATCTCTCCGATCTTTTGAGTTTGATAGAGAAGGAGTCTGCTATCAAATCGGGTGATATTTTTATAAAACATGTTATCATTAATCTCAAGCATTTAACGGACTTTAAAATGACGACGACTCTGTGACTTGCACCTAAATCATTAGTGATACACAAGTAATCTTTGTGATATTTTATACATAATGCAACGCGGCAAGGGAAAAGAAGTGACTCGTATCAAATTGCCACCATCTCTCTCTCTCTTTTATACGAAAACAACTAAATTGAGAGAAAAAACCGTACCTTCTTTTGGAAGGAGGCCTGTGGTCCTACAGTGGGTCTCATACTGGCCGATGTGATGATTTTAGGAATTTTGAAATAATTAGTTAGGGAAATTGTTTTTTTAATTAACAATATTTATTTCCAATTGATAAGGATGATATAGAAAAACGTAGGTTCATTTGAAGATACAATCTTTATCAGCATAGTTACGTTCAATTCACACAATATGGAAAATTACGTACATATTCGAGCCTAATAGATATTGGAAAATAAAGATACATATTGTGTGATTAATGTTTTATAGTAAAATTATACTTAAATGTGCAGTTATACTACTGATTGAGTACCTGCAGGTATTTTATATACGAAGCTTAGCAGGACTTGCAGTTACAATCCAAAATGGTAATAGAAAATTGCTTTAGTCTGTACTCGAACACAACAGTAAAAAATCATGATTAATCAACAAACACGCGAAGTGTTAAATCGTTTATAAATGTTTTTTTTTCTACAACGTGGGTAGATCTAATATCCCTTTGGAAATCGATTGCGTCAGTGCAGTCGCGCGTTGGCGGTGGCAACGATCGGACGTCCGTATACGGCACGGCAGGAGAATAAAACTGTATTTATGGGCCGCGTTAATCTTAATAAACCGCTTGCTTTGTTGTTTATTGCCAGTTATGGAATTTTACTGTTAATATACGAGTTAATATTAGCGATGATTTGTTTGTTATTTGAATTATAATTGGTTGTCGATTTAAACATAAATGTATTATAATTATTTGTGAATAATATTCGGGAGAGTAAAATTACATATCGTTTTGCTATTGTATATTTTATAGATTTTAGCCTTTGAGCACAATCTCATCTCATCTTAAATGACGATCTGGTCTAAGATGCTAAACACGATAAACCCAGAGGGGAACTGGCATTCAGCTGCAGCTGCAGCGGAACACACGAACAGGTGCTTAGCGACAGATTTTCAACTCGAGGGTGGTAGGTAGCCAGGCGGACTTAGAAAAACATGGAGCATTTTTCTGGAGCATTATTAGACTAAATTAGTTTTTCCATAGGTGCAAAGCAGCGGTAATAGAATTGATTAGAAGTAACTTAGTATCTCGATTTTGGGAGGGATTAAGTATAAGTAATAAGGACAAAGTTACGCTGTAAAAAAAAATACTATCCTCGTTTAATCTGTCTGAAATCTAGATACCTGTGAAACAATAAAAGCCGTCTTGGGAAAATAAGATCGTACTGGAATTTCTGGTGTCAGCATTTTTTCTTTTTACTTTCAACAGATTTTATAAAACTTCGTACACGAAAAATGAGAACGAGAGACAATGAAATAATCAACAATTTTAGATTTTGTAAAAAAAATATTGATATTGTACTTTATTCTCATGCAATTTCAATGGCATCTTATGTACAGAGAGTATTATAAGTCGTCAAAAAATGGAAGGCTTAATAAAATTGTCAGTCGCATTTTAATTAAACGAGTGTTCGTCGTGTGGTTAAATTTCGACCATAGAGGAAAAAAAAGCTTTTCCATTTTTTTTGATAACACTAAAGCTCGTCAATAGTTACAAAATAAAAAAAAGAACGAAGAAAATCGGCTGAGAAACAGAGGAGGGAGATGCTTTTAGCCGTTTCCCCGCTGCCTATCTTTACATATAAATTTCTTCTATACGTGTGTATGTCACTGAACACCTAAACGGCTGGACCGATTTTGATGAAATTTTGTGTGCGTGTTCCAGTTGACCCGAGAACGGTTTAGATTCACAATTGGACCCGGTAGGTGGAGCTGCGGTCGACTTTTAGGATTTTTTTTATTATCACGGCAGGACAACGTCCGCCTGGCCCGCTAGTTTATATATAAATAAAATAACGAGTCCAAGGCCAGTTGTTACTCTTTTATAATTGTATATTATCTTCATCTTTTGTTTAATTCGTAGAGTTTATTAAAAAAAAATAGAAAGGCAGGGCCTTGGTCCCGCGACGTGACAGCTCGCCGTAGCAAACGGAGATGTTTACAGCGTGACCGTTTCGTTTGTGGTTGTTCTGTGAGAAAAACTACATAACTTAAGCGGGAGTTCAAGTAATAAGAGCTTACTTTCACCGTCATATGACTACTTGCCGCTCTTACTTATTTCTTCAACTTGCATCACTTGAACACAATAACAGAACTATATTACGTAAAACTCTATCAATATATACATATAATAAGAATGTAAATCTAACGTGTCTGTGCATTTTGTCAAAAATATTGTCTCAGACGTCTCGAATTAATAAAATACATTTCACTTTTAAGAATACCTGTTTGTCTATCTGTCTGTATATTTGGACAAGCATCACTGCGAAAATACTGTGTTCATAATAAAATCATCAAACATATCTTCTACTAACATTTAATGTTTATTTAATTAAAATCGGTTAACTTTGTCAAAAGTTATGACGACACGACCTAAGTACGAGAGAAAAGTAGATAAGTAAATGAATTTATTAATCGTTATTTTTTTACATAAGGTGTCAAGCGGATGAAGTCGCGGGCAAACTAGTTACAAAATATAGAGTCAAATTACAAGATTATAATTAAATTTAAAATACACTAAATAACACGCTAAGATTCGGTTAAAAACTCTCAGACAGACCCTTTTACATACGCACGCACACAAATAAATACATACCTTACGCGTAACGCGTGACGAAATTTTTTTCCTTACCGTGTCCTAAAGTTTCACTTCAAAAACGCTCTCGCTAAAGAAGGTTAATTCATCCAGTTGCTGTTCGTTTCTCACTTGTACTACTCATCGGGGTTTCGCTCCAGTGAATTACAAAGAACTCGTTCACGCTACAGATGTTTCGTAATCTCTTCCGACCCTCCCCGACACTTGACCCATCGTGGTAGAGTCTATTTTACAACTGCACAACGGACAGGTGCAATTCGCCTTTCAAAGGAATGTATCAATCTAGGAAGAATTCTGAATTGTCTCTCGTGGAATTAAATGTTTGGGAAAAAGTAATTGATTTTTATTTACGTTTGGGTACGTAAAGTCGTTGGGTTAATTGAATTAAAACTAAAAAATAACTGCAGATTTCTATTTTTTTGCATTCTTACAAATCTAAAATGTTCATTCATTCATACATCTATCTATACATATGATAAGAATGTAAATTTAACGTCTGTACTTTTTCTATTTTCGAGAAAAAAATTGTTGCAGGTGTCTAGGTATAAGTAATACAACATTTCAATCATTTTTAGAAACGTCTGTCCGTCTGTCTTTTTGAATAAACAAGCATCAATGCTAAAGTACTGGGTTCACAATAAACACTCAGCAAGAAAATCGTAAAGCATATCGTCGGGAGTAACTTAGTGTTTGTTTCATTAAAATCGGTCCACTCTATTAAAAGTTATTGTAGTTTTAATGACGACGCGGCGTAAGTATGAGAGAAAACTAGACAAGACTTAATACATTCAGATGGCTTTATTAACCACTGTTTTTTACATAAGTTTCCACGCAGACGAACTCGCGGGCACAGCTAGTTCAAAATAAAATTCGATTAGTTATCTGTAGATGGAATATTATTATGTAATATAGAATATTGTGATGCCATATAGTATTTATACATTTTAAGATTACATGTGGCAGAGATGCGAATGTTTAGATGGATGTATGGTGTAACCGGAATGGATAACATTAAGAACGAGGTATATCCGGGGAAGTTTGAAAATAGCAACGGTGGCAGAGAAGTTGAGGAGTAATAGGTTAGCATGGTATGGGCATATTACGAGATGAGATGAATGTCATGTAACTGGAAAGAAGAGGAAAAACGAAAAATGATATATGTATAAAAGGTGTGAATACTGAGATGACATCTGATAAGGGAGAGTGGCAAAGGAAAACATATTGTGCCGACATTATTTAAATGAGTTAATGGTAAGATGTTGATTGTATTATACAGTAGGTGGTAGAGCCACGCTGAAGCTATTACTGCTATTACCCTCTCATAGAAAGCCGACGTGAAGTAACAGTTGCATTGTTTCGTTTCGTTCGGTCAGTGAGAGCGCCGGAGGCGCACCTCCCCTTCCCCCTCATCTCTCCCCAATCCCCAAACACAAGCTGGCAACGCATTTTCGACTCCCCTGGTGTTGTTAGTGTCTATGGAAGTTGGTGATCACTTAACATCAGGTGACCCACATGCTCGTTTGCCAGCTGTGACAAAAAAAAATACATTTTACGATTTAATTTAAATAAAGAACGTTAGTTGTTTTTTTAAATATCGTTTGGCAATTGATAATAGTTTTTTTTTTAATAAGAGAGATTATTATTTGCATATTTGTTACACAGGAATACGCGTTGTGTGTTTGGTCGGTGGCTCTTATCGCCGGTTGCCACATTTCCGTCATTGATATTTCGTAGTATCAAAAAAAAAAACATACTGCATAATTGTATTATTAGTTACTTGTTATAAATATGAGTATTGTTCATATAAATTGCCGAATGTATGTATGTAATAGCATTTGGCCGTGATTTCGTCTGCGTTCGTGTCTTTATAAACTACCCGCCCGCCCGCGACTTCTTCCACGTGGATCTTCATGTACAAAACAATGACTAATAAAGTCATCTGAACGTATTTAGTCCATTTGCTTATCTACTTTTCTCTCATACTTAAGTCGTGGTGCCATTAAAATTACAATAACTTTTGATAGAGTGGACCGATTTTAATGAAACAGAGACTAAGTAACTCCTGAGGATATGCTTTATGATTCTTTTGAGGTTTTATTGTGAACCCAGTACTTTAGCAGTGATGCGTGTTCATACAAACAGACAGACTTTTCTAAAAATGATTGAAATGTATTCTATTACTTATTCCTAGACCAGCAACAATTTTTGTCACGAAAATCGAAAAAGTACAGACACGTTAGATTTACATTATTATTATATGTATAATTTGCACGGTGCCCTATTTTTTCTTCAAAAATAAATGTAAGCTAAGTTACTCTTAACAACATCAAATATTTGCCAGTGAAAGTTCCATCATAATAGGTCTAACCGTTTCGGAGATTAGTCGGAACAAACATGAGACATACATTTTACAAATACTTTGTCTGTTATAAGTACAATATTTACTTTCCTATCTATTTAGTAACTAACATTGACCTTACGGTTACAAACAGATATTATTTTATTTCTATAGATACATGTATTTTAATAAATTAAAAATCAATTCTGATGTCATATCATTTTTTTTTATTTAAAGTACATGCAATGATTATATCCGAACATACACTCTTTGACAAGATAACTTAAAAAAGAGTCTATCGTAAAGACACACGATAGAAATGAAACTTCTGTGTTACAGAGAACTATTTTGATTAAAAAAATATACAACAAAAAATCGACGTCACGCGATGTTCCCAAGCGGTCGCCCATCCAAACACAGACCGCGCCCGACGTTGTTTAACTTCGGTGATCGGACGAGAACCACTGTTTTCAACACTCTACCCGACGCAGTGTTTACCCCCACCACTTTTCGTCACACAAACATATTGCCGATCACAATTTCAAAGCCCTCCCATGATACATTTCACTTTAATAATATTCAAACTTTAAAAAAAATGGATTTGCGACTTAATTCTGAGCAATATTGATAAATAGTCACCGCCTTGAGTCATGAGTTTGTAGAATAAATCCTTTCGCTTTAAATTCAATGACAGATATACCTTGATAGGCGCCATTTTAATATTAGATGACGTCATTGCTCGAAGAGTCCAAACTTTATACCAGAGCCAAAAAAAGTATTTCAAAGATTCATAACTCATGTTATATTTAGATAGAAAGTTGAAAATTGATTTGTACTTATATAGCAAGCAATTCTAAGCAATCTCGAATCTCGAACAAGAAGAAAAAAACCCCCGATTTTGAAATATTCTTCATTGCTGCTCCGCTCCTATTTGTCTTAGCGTGATGATATTATAGCCTATAACCTTCCTCGATAAATTAGCTATATAACACTCAAAGAATTTTTCGAATCGGACCAGTGGTTCCTTAGGTTACCCCCTACAAAGCCACAACGTCACAAACTCCCTCTTTATAATATTAGTATAGATATGTTCCAATAGATGTGAAAAGCAGACTAATGATAATAATTCCGATTTACAAATTATGAAAATTAAATCTCTCCGACTATAATTTATGTAAAAATTCAGTACACAGTTATTCCATTGTTTTAAATTTTCACTTCTGCCGGCAATCCTTGTGACTGCCTCGTTATAAGTCCTCCATTCACGATCTTTTGACTAATCTACAAGTATTTCTATACTCTTTGACAAAAAGAACCTCAATGTTATTAAAAACTTAAAAAGCAACTGAATTATGGTCGAATTTCGATTGGACGATCATTACATGATATTTTAAAGCGGTTTGCAGACGTTCTCCTCTAAATGTTTCATTGGCTGCAATTAGAATGACGCGTACAAACAAATCTTTGTCAATTAAGATTCATACGACATTCATTTGTTTCTTATTCCGTTTGATACTCTCCTATCTGTGATGTATTTAACATACTAGCGTGCATATAGTGACAGACCAGTCACAGTGACTCGGGGTTTCGCGTGTAGAGATCAGCAAGTTTATAGACAGCTGCTGAGTCTTCAAAGCTTGCACGATAGCGACGGTTGACCATGGGGTTTGGACTTTTGTGTTTTTAATACTCTTTTATTAGCTTCATTTGTCTGCGAGTTCTAGTATCTATAAGTTTGTCCCATTCATTGAATTAATTAATGTAAAAAATAATAATCACCGTAAGTCGAGACTTCAAGTGACAGTGATATTTATTTTCGTGTAAAGACAAAACATGATAAATAAATAACAGCTCAAAAAAATTGAGGCAGTCATAATGCCAGCCGACGGAAGTGAAAACTGTAAATTGAAATTATTAACATTATTCTGGTTTTCACATCTATTGGCACTATATATACACATATATTTTTATACACGTTATTAATTAGTCAAACATATGATGGGATGCACAAGTTCAGTACAAAATAGCAATGTTACATGTAATTACGCAGTCCGCTATACTACGCGACGCTAGTCTGGCGCAAGCGTTACGTCACGAGTTACCAGTGTCAGCTTGCTATAAGTTTTTGCCCCAAAAATATAGGTATTCAAACTAAAAGTAGAATATAATTTTTAACTATTTGTAACAATTCATGGTAAGCACGTTACATTTCTTTTGCAAACAAATTAACTATAGAATAAAAGCATTCCATATATAATATGTAAAAATGATTTTCTGATTACTTTTTGTTCGGTTACCTATAAAAGCTTGTTTTTTTGTCTAAATATGATTTATTTTATTGGCAATTTTCTTACCGCTTGATATAGTAACGTAAACATGTATTAAACTTGAAGTCCCGACTTCATCGAAACATAAAACGTATGTCTTAGAATCAAAATCAAACCCGGTCGTCACGTGAATTGACACATAATAATATGCTATCTATTTCGATGTGAATAAAGTTTAAAATCGTTGAATTTTTTAGATAAACTTATCTCCCTCGTATCCGCTATCGTGTGTCATGGGATAGATAACGGATGAATCGTGTGACAATCCGTTTCCGCGGGTGCGCGACTTACGCGGAACAACACCGTCAAAGAAGTTGGACGTCATACGATACCGATATCTTAGCCGGACGCAGTAACTATATCATTGTGAATAATACAGTCTTTATAATATTAGTTCTAGTATAGTTGTCGAAATTTGACCATAATTCATTGATTGAAGTGAAAGCTCTTATGGCACGTTGAGAAAAAATTCGTTACGCGTTATGCGTTACGTGTTAAACGTAAGGGAGTTATGTATTTGCGTATATGTGTAAGGGTGCACAAAAGGGAGTATTTTATTTACTTGCAATTGTGTATAATGTAACAGTCAACAATCCGGTAATTAAAATAATATTAATAATCAGAAGGAGCATACTAGACTGAATTTTTTGAAACTAGACTTTATCACATCGATACAACTTACACTATTAAAAATATTGAAAAAAAATGTAATTTAATTATGTCATTAATTATGTGATTTGTAATTTCACAATAAAAGCAATAAACTAAAACGTAATTACCACGTTTTGAATCTAATCTCGTAACTTGTTAGCCAGTTTTCGACTGTTTTCAGCCTATTATAAATAACTCCAATGATATTATAAGTAAAAAGGTGTAGATACGTCACCTACACGATATTTTGACAAAACAAATGACACGATAACGCACACATACGTAAAGTAATATTGTAACGCCACACTGTCTTAGATAAAATGTGGAAGTAAGATGGCGTATTCTCAATATCGGTGGTGAAAAAGAAATAGTTATATGGTGCTTAGATACGGGCGGATTGATGGGACTAGATCACGTTTGCTAGCTAGCTTAATTTTAACCAAGCGCTGTCGAAGCCCTTTTGACGTATCTACAGCTTAATTATAATATTATTAATTACCTCTCGTGATTGTAATAGACGAAGAGGCATACAAAGAACAATTAATTATGGCTTTTTTCGCTAACTCTTTAATTAACATAAACTTTGAATATTAAATTAATTAAATGCGTAAAAGTGAAATTAAATGTAATAGAAAACATTAGAATCATATTCATTAACGGTTATTACAAGAATTTATTTAAATACGAAGGCCGGTGTTTAATTATTTTGTACATTTTTTTACTGCAAGTAATCAATTACTCGAACAAGACGTACGACCTCTTTGTTAATTAGGTAGAAACTACAAAATAATGATTTCGTGTTAACAGAAACGTCAGTTAGAAATACTAATAAACTAGCTGACCCTCGTGACTTCGTCTGCGCTAAATCGGTTATTACCGGTTCCCATTGTATTTACAAACACAAACTATTAAAAAAACAATTTTGATTTAGCTATTTGTTTTTAGAAAATTTGTTTAATATACATGAAACCTATATCCGAACTTAATTTTGTAAAATAGGTTTTATTTTTGGCATAAAAACTTTTTGGCTGATATATTCAAATTAAAAAAGATGTATGGAGTCGTTGAGTTTTTTGTAAAACTAAAAGTAATTAATATTTTTGCTACACATTTTATTCCTTTATTACAAACCGTTAAAACAGCACACACCATATTATAGAATTTTTGCCGATTTTGATTACATTTATTGTTATTAATTATTGAATATTTATATATACTAAAATAAAAAAAGTACTCTATAGCACTCATAATAACATACCTTTCTAACAATGAAAGAATTTTCAAAATCGGATTAGTAGTACCAGAAATTACCCCGAACATCCAAACTGACAAACATTACCTCTTTATAATATTAGTATAGATTTGTCGTTATTTTTGTGACTTATGTGAGAGACTATTATTATATATATATATATATATATATATACATTTAAGTGAAATGGAGAAAATTGCAACAGAACGTACTATACTATACGTATGGCATTTAAAGCGCTCAATAAGTACTTAAAAAAATGTCCCAGATTTATCTGAAAAAATATGGTCACAGAAACGAAGATCCCGCTCCGGCTCTGATAAGTGTGTCACCGAGTCAGTCGCGCGCAGACCATCGGCGCGTGCGCACGGCTTTGGTATATCGTAGGTTTTTTTATAAATTACTTTAAAAAAAATTATGTTCACTTTTTCACGATAGTTTCATTTGGCACTCGGCGTACCGTTATAACAAAGTTTAGTGAATAGTCTGTGATTTTTTCTTAACTTACTGTGATACGTTAACATTCCATAAGTGCGTAAAGAGTACAAAAAAAAAATATGCGTCGAATGAAAATGATAAACATATCTCCGGATCTCGGCGATCTGGAGGAGATGTTAGCGAACGTTCAGACTCAAATCGAGCACGAGATCGATCTGGAGATGGAATCGAAGATGCCTTCGCTGACAAACGTTCAGGAGTCGCCTAAGATGAAGCGGACTTCCTCTTTCAACTATGTGGATACGGAGTACCGCCGGGGGTACCCTCCTAAACCGCCTGTGATGAGATATAACAGTGAGCATACGAACAGTACGAACTATTCCAGCGATGATTACAGAAACGTCGAGTACACTCAACCGACTATATACAGTCAACATCGCGGATCACAGTCTAGTCTCAAATCGGATGAGACTGGATCGCAAGCTTCGTTCCAGTCGTTTCGTTCGGAGCCAGGTCAGAGGCATACGATGTTGAGCGTGGGGGATAAGCGGGGTTCGAGTGCCTCCCTCAACGGAAGGAACAAAAATGCGACCCTGCCCAGAGGGCACGGTTCCACTAAGGAGAAAAACTGGGAGGAATATTGGTCACAGTGAGTTTTTGTTTTCTTCACATTAATCTATACTTTACTAATTTTTGTGATATTTTTAATTCAACTGAGAGTCGTGGTGGTCTAGTTATTTGACCGGTGGCAGGTGGTGTGACAGGTTCGAACCCCGGCTTGTACCGACGATTCTTTCGGAATTCGCGTACATTTGCTAATTTAAATTGGTAAATAGTGTCAATTATTGGATGGCGGTGAAGGAACACATCGTGAGGAAACCTGAACCTGAGAAATGTTCTTGTAGTACTACTGTATGTAGGAAAGCATAGAACTGCGGATTTCTCAAAGTTTGAAATAGCCAATACGTCGTGGGTTGGCGTGGTGATTATGACCATTCCTTCCTTCAGGTAGAGGCCTATGACCTTGCAGTGGGTCTCTTACAGTCTGATGATAATGATTTTATATCATTACATAGTATAAAACAAAGTCCCCAACCGCGTCTGTCTGTCCGTCTGTTCGCGATAAACTAAAAAACTACCGAACAGATTTTCATGCGGTTTTCACCAGTGGATAAAGTGATTAATGAGGAACGTTTTAGTATATAATTTGTCATGGTTTTTTTTTATAATCGGGCCGGGACAACGTCTGCCGGTACCGCTAGTCCAATATAAATTTAATTATTAGAAAATGCTAAAATATACTGTATAATTAGTAAAAAATTAAATAACTTGATTATTTTACATGTGTTTTTAAAAGTAATAAAAAAAATTTAGGAATTAAATAAAACAAGTATTTATTTAATTTATAGGTATAAGACTATTGAATTATTTATCCTGTCCTATATGTTATTCCACTTTATAAACTATAAACATACGAAATTAATTAAAATCTGTTTAGTATTTTTTTGCGTGAAGCGCGTTCAAACGATAGCTGCCTATAAAATTATAAAAATCTTACAAATGTGTTCTACAAATTTGAAATCCCAAGAGCATCTTTTTTATTGAATCTACCTAATGTACAGATTTCGTCTGTTTACTCTTTTATAATAAATCTACATTATTTCTATCACTCGCTAAACTTTCGTAAATTCCTTTGGTTTGTAATTCAAAGTTATCTCCTGACCCCGCTCCGGTGACGTCGTAATGTCATGTTGCGACACGCGACTAGTGACGGACGTGACTCGGAGATAATCGAATCAATACTGGGGTGACGAAGAGAACCTAAATGTATTTTTTTCCGCATCATTTGTGCCAAGTTTTGTGTAACTTTTTTATTTTATGTATGGTACGTATGTAACGTTTGAGAAACGCAATCGTAGAGGCTGTGTTATGAACGTAAAAGTACGTAAACATTGTCAACTTTTTGAATATGTGTATACTATAGAATTATCAAGATTTATTCGAAATGAGGATTAATTCACCATCATCATCAGCCTGTACGAGACTGCAGGGTTATAGGACTCTTCCTGAAGAAAGGTATCGGCATAATCACCACGACAGCCTACGACGTATTGGCCATTTCAAACTCTGAGAAATCCATAATTTTATGTTTTCCCACAAACAGTGGTACTTAAAGAACATTTCTCAGGTTCAGTTTTACTCACGGTGATTTCCTTCACCGTCAGTAGATATTGTTACTGATATAAATTAGTGAATGTACGCGAATTCCGGGAAATTCGTTGCGGGGTTCGAATCTGTGGACATCTAGCTGATAATCGATCAAACGCTAGACCACCATGAATTAATTAATTACATCTTCTTAAAATTGTATTGAAAGTCGTCTAAACCCTTACAGTTAATATAGTCTATAATAATAATTTTAGGAAAAAAAAAATTGTGTGTAGTTCACAAGCGGTAGAAGTGAAAACTTAGAAAAACCTAGAAGAGCGTATGTCTCACTGTTCTCAAGATGGCGGTTTGACAGGTATCTTGTTACTAGCTTCTGCCCGCGACTTCGTTCACGTGGAATAGTTCCTTCGGGTTAAAGCTCAAAAAGAAAACGGTTTTGAAACATTCTTCGCTAGTGCTTCGCTCCTATTGGTCTTAGTGTGATAATATATATAAGCCTATAGCCTTCCTCGAGAAATGAGCTATCTAACATTGAAAGAATTTTTCAAATTGCACCAGTATTTCCTGAGATTAGCGCGTTCAACCAAACAAACCCGCCATATCACCTTTATAATATTGGTTATAGCCTTGTCATTTGAAACGCTTACTATTTTTTATATTATAGAGGGCAAATGAACAGATGGGTCACCTGATGGTAAGTGATCACCGCCGTCCATAGACACTAGCTACACCAGGGGGAGTCGCAAGTGCGTTGCCGGCATGTGTTTGGAGGGGGAGCGGTGGTCCTCCGGCGCTCGCAGTGACCGAATGAAACGCAACAATGCAAGCACTGTTACTTCACGTAGATGTTTCTGTGGGTCGGGTGGTACTACCCCGGGCGAGCCGATCCATTCATGCTGAAACCAGTAATGGAAATTTCCCTGTTCGTGTCAAGATGTTACCTAGAGCGAAGGTTTAATTAATTAATATACTTTATGATCTCAACAATTTCAATTCGTTACCAAGAATTAACTACGGGTGTTAGTCGTTTCCAGGAATCGAAACAAAGCGATTCGTTCAAACTTTTGAAGCTTTCTCGAACTGCACAGGTGGGTTTCTAATAATAATAATAGCAAAGAGAACGGATAATTCTGTTTCAATAACGGACACTCGGATTACACTATGTTATACTTTCACTTGATCTACAGTTCTGAGCTCTGGTGCGGCGAGTCGAGCGGTGTGAACAATCCTCTCTGACCCGCTCTATTGTCTCAACTAGTGCTGCGAACTAATAATGGTTCAAGTAATTATAAGGATTATCCTCGTTCCAAAAAGTTTTATTACCAAGATTATATCCTCTTTGTTTAAAACTATTTCTTTATTAGAGCTCTTTTAAATTTTTAGTCTTGTTTTTGGAGTGAAAACATCTTTAGGCACGTGTTTTTTTGGCTGGAGATAGATTTGTAATTTCGCATCATGGCGTGATAATTGACGGACCTGTGTACATCTGATATTGATATTTTGCATTTTTTTTTCTCAGACTGACTACGCTATTGGCCTTTTTTTCTTTTTTTTTTATATTTTAGGAGGCAAACGAACAGGTGGATCGCCTGATGTTAAGTAATCACCATCGTCCATAGACACTTGCAACACGAGGGGTGTCGAAAGTGCGTTGCCAGCCTGTGTTTGGGGGTTGGGGAGAGGTGAGGGGAAGGGGAGGTGGGCCTCCGGCGCTCTCACTGACCGAACGAAACGAAACAATGCAACTGTTACTTCACGTCGGCTTTCTATGAGAGGGTAATAGCAGTAATAGCTTCAGCGTGGCTCTACCACCTACTGTATAATACTTACAATCAACATCTTCTTACCATTAACTCATTTAAATAATGTCGGCACAATATGTTTTCCTTTTCTACTCTCCCCTATCAGATGTCATCTCAGTATTCACACCTTTTATATATATATCATTTTTCGTTTTTCGAAGTCGAAGAGTCGCAAGTGCGTTGCCACCCTGTGTTTGGGGGAGGGGAAGTGGGTGTCCGGCGCTCTCACTGACCGAACGAAACGCAACAATGCAAGCACTGTTACTTCACGTCGGTTTTCTGCGAGAGGGTGGTAGTACCCCGGCCGAGCCGACCCGTTCATGCTTAAACCAGTACTAGCTCCAGCGTGGCTCTACCACCTCGTTCTAGCAATGCCTCCACAGCTTCACCGGACTACTAAGGCGAGCGCTTAAGGCACTCAGCTGATGAGATTGTGCAGCCCATCATATATCTTTCATGAATCAATAAACTGTATAGAAATAATTATTATTGTTCCAAGTGCCAATAGATGTGAAAAAGAGACCAAAGCTAATATTTTCAATTTAAAAAAAATATGGTATTTAAATAATTCATTTTCAATATTTTCAATTTTAAAAAATTCAAAAGAGGACAATTATTCCAACGGTTTCAGTTTTCACTTCGGCAGTCCTTGTTTCTCGACTATTTTGACAACTAATCTTCTAGTAGATTATTACCGCCATCGGCGAGTAGGTAAATGATATTACAAGTTTCTTACGATCACTTCAAAGATCTAACAAGACGGTGGCCGTCTTGTTAGATCTTTCCAGGGAGTTTTTGTGGCAAGTCAGAATCCATGCCCCGTGGTATTCTTTTCCATCCATTTCACTTGTAAGCAATAACCGAACTATATTACGTAAAATGTCACCTATATTACAAAATATGGAGTCAAATAACTTAATATTATCAATAAAATATAAAAGACACTCGATGATATTCCAAAATCCCGCCAAATACTCCAACGAATACTAGTTCGGGTATAATTATACTTGTTCCAAAAAGTTTTCAATATCACGAAGATTATATCTTTTTTGTTTAAAAACCTTTTTATTAGACCTCATTTAAACTTTTAATCCTGTTTTTTTTTTGTTACAAAGGGTTTTTATCTTTGAGTAAACTTTAGGCCATTGTCAAGGATTTCGCCGTTTTATTTAGGATTTTTTTATTATTTCGAAGTCTCCTTTGTTCTTATTAAAATGTATTTAAACAAATAATTCTCGTTTATAAATAGAAAATAAATGTGAATAATAACATTTAATTTTATAAATATTTCTTTTAAAGAAAGTTTTATTGGTTTTTAAAAGTTTTATTTCGAGTACTAAATTATACGTTCTGTTACGTAAATAATTATAATAATAACAATGCATCGTATTATTTCTTAAATCACTGTAACGATGTTTCATTTCATTTATTATTTTTCATATATTAATGTTATGGACCAGTAACAGTTTATTAGATAACTAGCGGGCCCGGCAGTCGTTGTCCCGCGCTGATTATAAAAAAATCCTTGACAAATTATATAGCAAAACGTCCCTCATGAATCACTTTATCCACTGGTGAAAACCGCTTAAAAATCCGTTCAGTAGTTTTTGAGTTTATCGCGAACAGACAGACAGACAGACGCGGTAGGGGACTCTGTTTTATACTATGTAATGATAGTGTTAAGTTTTATAACAAAGTTTCAAATCACATTACCGGTTTGCCGGGTAGTGAGTTCGAGCGCCATATCAGGCTGGTTTTAATCTGTAAATACTGTCATAGGGTGTATGACATCAATATGTAAACGATGGTGTCGTCTGGAAATGACGCCCCCCTGTGCCATCCACCAAAAATGAAAGTAACGATGTTTAGCTCCCTAGCTCCCTTGTTAAAACATTCCATGGAGTTTTCTCTCTGTGTTATTCGACTCTATATTTTGTAATATTGGTGGCATTTTACGTAATATTATTCGGTTATTGTTCGGCTACTAATCTTGTAGATTATTACTGCCATTATCGAGTAAGTTATAATATTACAAGTTTCATGTGATTATAATTTCAATGTTCTAACAAAATGGCGGCTCCCTTGTTAAAACTTTCCAGGGAGTTTTTGTGGCATCTCAGAATTCATACCCCGCGGTATTATTTTCCATCCATTTCACTTGTACGCAATAACATAACTATATTACGTAAAATACCACCAATATTACAAAATATAAAGTCAAATAACAGAAGGTCTATACATATAAACGTGTCTGTACTTTTTCGATTTTCGTGAAAAAAATTGTTTCTTGGAATAAGTAATAAAATACATTTCAATCACTTTTAGGAATATCTGTCTGTCTGTTTGTATGAACACGTATCACTAATAAAGTACTTGGTTCACAAAAAAACCATAAAGTGTATCCTCGAGAGTAACTTAGTCTTTGTTTCATTAAAA
The DNA here is from genome assembly GCA_036509395.1 of Antheraea yamamai. NCBI lineage: Eukaryota > Metazoa > Arthropoda > Insecta > Lepidoptera > Saturniidae > Antheraea > Antheraea yamamai. The sequence goes on along the minus strand of AP028447.1, from coordinate 11,610,984 downwards.
TCGGTCCACTCTATCAAAAGTTATTGTAATTTTAATGATGACGTGGCGTAAGTACTAGTGAATGGACTTTATACACTCAGATGACTTTACTAATCACTGTTTTTGACATAAGGTTCGACGCGGACGAAGTCGCGGGCACAGCTATTACGAATAAAATATAAAATCCACTACATAACAGACTAAGGTCGCGCCAAAAACTCCTAAATATCTATTATGACCACGAAAGTATTTTTATAGTTTCTAATAAAGAAGAAACGAAATTCACGAACGTAATAAATACTGCTTATTAATAAAGGTTATTGAAGTAAATCTATTATACCTGTAAAACTTTCTGTCTTATGACAAACTCCTTTCACCGTCATTGAAGCTAATCCTTGGCCTCAGTATCGGCTCTATTGACGATAATGGTTGCACTTTTATGTATTCTATACATATAATAAGAATGTAAATCTGACGTGTCTGTAGTTTTTCGATTTTCGTGAGAAAAATTGTTCCAGGTGTCTAGGAATAACTAATGGAATACATTTTAATCATTTTTAGAAATAGATAAATAGAAATGTAATGGATTTAAAAAATCAAAAAAAAGAACACAATTATTCCATTGTTCAAAACAAAGTTTGAGTATTTTTTTATTAACTGCCTCGAATTGTTTTTATTAACTAGCGGGCACGGCAGACTTTGTCCCGCCGTGATTATAAAGAAATCCTTCACAAATTATATACTAAAACTTTCCTCATGAATCACTTTATTCACTGGTGAAAGCCGCATGAAAATCCATTCAGTAGTTTTTGAGTTTATCGCGAACAGACCGACAGACAGACGCGGTAGGGGACTTTGTTTTATACTATGTAATGATTGTGTTGTAACCGTCATGTGTGTCGACAACAAAAACGTTCTTTGTTCTATATTTTTTTACTTACATATTCAAAGATTTTTTTTAAATTTTTTATATATAAAATTCCGTCGTCCGTGCGTTTGTAATTGTTCTCCTCCCAAAAGGTTTCATCAATTTTCTAGATTAAGATAGATATGTAGTTGGACTGAACAGGTGGCGCTGTTGTCGTGGTCGATATGTTTTTTTATCTCATCAACTTTTTTTTTACGTTTTCAGAAGTTTTAATAATTCTTGTTAACAAGTGAATATTTTCTTTCCAAACTTATTTACGCAAAGAGATCATTTGGAATTGGCAATATAAAGAGAGAGAGTGGTGATCGCGATTTGATACGATTCAGTACTCACTCCTGTGACGTGGTGCATGACCATAATATTAAGTCACCAAGCTTTGTTAGTCCTGATATAGATACAAGTCAGAGAGTCGTGGTTGTTTCAAAATGATTTAGATGGAGGTAACAGAGTCGTGGTAATTTCAAAGTCCGTTAAATGTCTTAAGATTAGCAATCACATGCTTGACAAAATTATCGAACGATTTTATTGCAGACTCCTGCTCCATCAAGCCCAAAAGATCGAATGGACACGTAGGAAGATTATCACAAAGGGGGCGTCCATAAATTACGTGAGGTGTTTTTTTAAATTTTCTATCCCTCCCTCCCCCCCTGGTGAGATGTCGTGAGATTTTATTCAACCCCCTCCCCCATTCCCCAATCTCACCTGAGATTTTTCAAAATGTGGATTTCTTACGTAAACGCGTTGGATTGTTATTGTAAAAAGAAAATGAAATTATTTTCTTTCGAACGAATTAGTGAATGATCTTAATCGTATTACGATGACGCTTAATATTAAATCTTAAGCATGTACAATCTAGATTAAATGGACCAAAACAGTATTTTTTTTTGTTTCAATCAGAAAAAAATTGCGTGATATTTGCCGAGACTCCCCCTCTCTCCAACTTAAGATTAGATGAGATTTGACCCCCTCCCCCCCTTAAATATCTCACGTAATTTATGAACGCCCCCAAAGCATTATGTACCTTAGTCTCTTCGTGCTAAACCTGGGGCAATCTTAAAGTGAATATTAACTTAGGATTTTTCTTCTCAAACTTAAAACTTACAAAAACTATCACCCGAATTGCATATCGGAATATTTCGAATGTCGGTCAACTGAAACAACTGAAAGGCGGATTTCGTTTTTTTTCTACCCCGCATCTGTTCAGTTTTTAATTACGCGCTACAGTAAATAGATTCGAATGGAGCATTCTTGAATTGTGATATATAAAACTTTATGCTAATAATCGATAATATATGCTAAACGGAGTTGTAACGCGATGAAAGAAATTAATTTATTTTTTTAAATATAAATCCACAATTCTTACGTATAGTAAAAGAGGACCTTCTCTTTTTTCTGCCTGTCTGTCCATTGGTACACTTCTAATTCGAAAACCGATAAACATTGGGATTTTTTCTTATTATTATAGATATATTCTCTGATCATATTTGGTTTAATTTTCTATTACATTAGGTAGGACATTAATAGATAAGATATGTGGTTAGAAGTAAATTTAATCGACACGAAATGACTCATTATGTTGTTGTTATATTTTATTTTAACTACTAGCCTCTGCCCGCGACTTCGTTCGCTTGGAATACCTACTTTGAGCTAATGCTAACACGCAGCGGAAGCTCTCAAGAGGAAAAAACAACCCTGATTTTGAAAAAATCTTCATTGGTGTTCCGCTCCGATTGTTCTTAGCGTTATGATATATAGCCTATAACCTTCCTCGATAAATGAGCTATATAATACTGAACGAATTTTTCAAATCGGACCAGTAGTTTCTGAGATTATCCCCTACAACGTCACAAAGTCACAAACTTTACCTCTTTATAATATTAGTATAGATTAACGCGTAACGCACGACCCACCTTTAGATATTTTATTTCATGTACGTCTGACACAGACAGTACAGCGGTTGCGACCAGACCCTAGCTTTGACCTATCACCGAGAGAAGTTCCATTTTTCTATATGAAATGTATCCTATGTCATTTTCTGTAACAGCCACAACATGTATACAAAATCGCAAACAAACAAACTATTATTCATATCTATAGGCTAGGCTAGGCTAGGCTTAGGACGCTTTAACAATAATTTTCGAATTAACGCGAACGGAGCCGTGGTCACAGCCAGTGTTATTCATGAGACCGAGAGAACTTAATATGCAGTACGCGCGTTCATTCTTTATTAGGACAGCATGCAATGACCGAGTCGCAATTGTATTTCTTAATCGGTAACTTGTTTTGCCGATTTAATCTTCCCTTGCAATACTCGCGCACACGACAGTGGAACTGTCAGATTGACAGAACGTTTCTTTTTCACAACACACGAAGGCGTTTGGCTTTTTATGCCTATTAAATAGAAAAAAATTCAAGGCAGTCATAAGGACTGTCGACAGAAGTGGAAACACAAGACAAGGGAATAACTGTGTACTTTTATGAATTTTTAAAGAACTTATAGTATGGATTATTTATATTTCGTAATTTTTAATAAAGTAAACGTCGCTAATAGCTACGAAATAAAAAATGAATGAAGAAGATTGACTGAGAAACAGAGGAGTGAGATGTTCTTTACCGTTTCCCCACTGCCTATTTATACACATAGATAAAGATATTGCTAAAGTAGCTAATAGTTAAGTAAAATAATAGTAATCATTATCATTACATAGTATAAAACAAAGTCCCCTACCGCGTCTGTCTGTCTGTCTGTTCGCGATAAACTCAAAAACTACTGAACGAATTTTTATCCGGTTTTCACTAGTGGGTAAAGGGTTTCATGAGAAAGGTTTTGGTAGATAATTTGTGAAGGATTTTTTTATAATCAGGGCGGGACAACGTCTGCCGGGCCCGCTAGTAATAAATAAATTAAAAAAAAATACGATTTTTCACGTATTTAACAATTTTTATTTATTTATTTAATAAGAACTTCACAGCACAATCATGATATTTTAAAAACATATGAATATAATTACAGAGTGCCAATTATGAAGTTTATACGTTTTACATTTCGTATATGAGAGATTACAAATTACAATTTACACGAAAGCAAAAAAAGGTACGGACCAAGAGTCTACAGAAAAAAAAGATATTGTTATGATAAACGACGCAGACAAAGTCGCGGGTAACGGTTAGTCTTATAAAACTACGTTAAGTAAAGTGTAGTGGGTTTTTTTTTTAATTAACTCGTTCGCAATCGTCGATTCATCACTCACCCAGCCCACGGTGACGATGGATTTGGGTTAAGAGTGAAGCGCCACCCACTGGACCAGTTCCGTCGCAAGTGTCTCTCGGTGCGCGGCGCAGGCGTGACCTTCGAACAGCCGACCCGATTGCCCACGTTCCCTCACTACGTACTACACTGTTACGTAAGCACACGTCATTGCAAACACCACCGCCAACAACGTGTACCAGTTTTGGTCGAGGACCCGTTAGTCAACCGAAGCGCCTTATGTTTTTTTTACAACCATTCTTCTACATTATGAATACCATTACCGAGTAGGTAATAATATTACAGGTGTGTGATAATTTCAATGTTGTATCAACATGGTGGCTCCCTCTTGATCGAGGCTCCGTCAACTGACTAGGTTATGATTAAGCGAGTTGCGTGTTTTACGTTTAATTTTTTTGGCCATAGATCATCTATATCAGTGACAGGCAAACCGCGGCTTGCGAGCCGCGTGTGGCTGTTTTGGTATTTGACTGCGGCTCTTTCACATAACGTTTAGGGCAGACACGGAATATTATTCATTGACTTGGCTTGTAAGACACGAGTAAACATTTTTGAAAGGCTAGCCTACAGGAGAGAGGCACATTTTTAGAAAGCAACGATAACATAGCTAGTCGCGCCACAAAAAAGGACATTTAACAAAGGCACGCTTGAGAATGTATTTCTAATAGTAAATATTTTAATAAAAATGTCTTTAATACAACTTCGGCTGCAATAATATTAAAACTAAAAACCTGTAGATATGTCATAAGTGCTTCGACAGTGCCTTGTTAAAACTTGTCTATCTAGCTTTATCTTTGACGGCTGCCCGTATCTAAGCAACATATATAATTATTTCTTTTTCACCACCGATATTGAGAATATGCCGTCTTACTTCCACATTTTATCTAAGACAGTGTAGCGTTACAAAATTAATTTACGTATGTGTGCGTTATCGTGTCATTTGTTTTGGTAAAATATCATATAGGTAACGTATCTACAGCTTTTTAGTTATAACTAGCTGGCCCGGCAGACCTTGTCCCGCCCTGATTATAAAAAAAATCCTTGATAAATTATATACCAAAACGTTCCTCGTGAATCAGTTTATCCTCTGGTGAAAACCGCATGAAAATCCGTTCAGTAGTTTTTGAGCTTATCGCGAACAGACAGACAGACAGACGCGGTAGGGGACTTTGTTTTATACTATGTAATGATATCATTGTTTGCCTCTTTTGGATGATGAGTTTGCTGACCACGGCTTTAGATTATTACTACCTTTGTCGAGTAGGTAATAATATTACACGTGTCTTGTGATAATTTCAGTGTTGTAACAAGATGGCGGCCGTCTTGTTAGAACTTTTGTTTTTGTGGCATCGCAGAATTCATGCTCCGCGATATTATGTCCCATTCAATTCACTTGTTCGCATTAACCGAACTATATTACGTGAAACTTTACGTATTCGGGTTTTGGGTAGTAAACAGGAAACAGGATAGTAGCTTAGTTGATAGCGTGTTCGAACACCATGTCGATGGACCTAGGTTCGAATATTTGCAACGGAGTCGGCGCTTCCGGTGAAGGTAGACAGTATGATGTAAACATTGCACAATGGTAGGGTTCTTTCTAAGTGCTCCTGGTTACCTACCAACCTCAATTTGAAAATCTGTCGCTAAGTTAATGTTGGTGAGTTCCGGCAGCTGCACATGGAAGCCATTCAGCCTTCTAGGTTAAGTGTGTTTATCATCTTAGGTCACACCGTCATTTAATGTTAGATGAGATTTAACCAAACGCCAAAACTTATAAAAAGTGTTTAAAAAAAAATTCAATGGTTTTTTTTTGGAATTTTTATCGACTGCTCGAGGGTCGATTTACCGAGATTCCATTGTAATTTTTTTTACATCATAAATTTATATTATTGTTCAGTACACTTTATTTGTTAAAGTTACAGTTGCTACCCATAACAGAACTGTACGCATATGTTTGTCCTCGTGATTTTCCTGTATTGCTTTGATACATACGGTTATTTGTCCTTGTTTCCATTCCTCCTTGATATAAGGCTTAGTTAAATTTTGTAATTATTATCGATAAACTAATTAGAAGACACAATTTCGGTATACGTGTAGTTAGTTACATTCCAAAGTGTGCTAAATCCAATTCCAATCGTTCATATAACATGTTTATTTTTTTAAAGATTCCCAGTTTCTATACACCAACAACGAAGTTCAAATGTTGTCGGCCACAAGGTCTTTAGTTTTTTTTTTATGATCCTCATATTTCACATATACAAAATTTGAACATCTTGAAAGGTAACGCAATATATTAGGAACGGCTAAAATTGAATTTAGCTCCTTTTGAAATGTACTAACATATATTTATCGTTTTATTAGGTAACTCCTAATTAATGCTGGTTTACGTTAGAAACGTTGATCTCTAAATATGGAAGTATATACACTAAATCTTTATGAATTTATATATGCGAATGTCTGTTTGTTTGTTGTGTTTTTACGCGTTAATTACTTAACTTAGGTTATCGTGAAATTTTATATATACCGTACCAGACATACAGAATGGGATATGGGTGTCGTGTATCCAGTAAAAAAGTTCAGTTAACGCGATCGTAGCCACGGGTAAAAGTTAAGTGATATCTTTATATATACAGTTCTTCTGTCCGTGTGTATGCCACTGAACTCCTCCTAAACGGCTGGAGAGATTCTGATGAAATTTTTTGTATGCGTTCAGGTGGATTCAAGATTTTTTTTTTATATCATACGAGGCAAACGAACATGCGGGTCACCTGATGTTAAGTGATCACTATTGTCCATAGACACTTGCAACCTCAGGAGAGTGCGTTGCAAGCCTGTGTTTGGGGGTAGGGGGAAGGGAAAGAGAAGTGGGCCTCCGGCGCTCTCACTGACCGAACGAAACGCAACAATGCAAGCACTGTTACTTCACGTCGGTTTTCTGTGACGGGGTGGTACTACCCCGGGCGAGCCGACCCATTCATGCTGAAACCAGTAACAGCTATAGAATGGTTTACATTCACAATTGGACCCGGTAGGTGACGCTGCGGTTGACTTTTACGATTTTTTTTTATTATCAAGGCAGGACAACGTCCGCCGGGTCCGCTGGTGTATGTATAAAACACATCATATTTATTACAGCACTAGCTGTACCCGCGACTTTGTCTGCGTGGAACCTTATGTACAAAAATGTGATTAATATTACTTATCTATTTTCCTCTCGTAAAAATTACAATATTTTTTTTATAGACCGAACCGATATTAATGAAACAAAAATTAAAAGTATCGAAGATATGCATTATGATTTTCTTGAACATATTTAATCATGAACGCATTACTTTAGCAGTGATGCCTGTTCAAACAAACATACAGAGAGACATTTTTTAGAATGATCGATATGTATTTTATTACTTATTCCAAGACACCTGCAACAACTTTTTTATTATAAATATCTAAAAAGTACAGACACATTACGTTCTGATTATATGTATAGATTATATATATGTATAGATGTCATTGTGTAGGTGTGTACATTTGTGGTCAATCTGATCCGCCCACGCCCACTCCTTACGCAAGGCCTTAAACAGCTTATCCATATTACATTCGACTTACAACACCTACGGTGAATTCATTTTTGTGCACTAGTCGATTACCTTCAAAGCTTGTCGGTCTAGACCATAGGTTCCCAAACTTCTTTGTCTCGTAAACAAGTGGTCGACAAACTCGTTATTTTAAAAAAGCCAAATATAAACATTAATAAACTGAAATTTATTTAACGACACATTTTTAAAGTAAGATTTGGTTTTAAATTTATGTTTTTATCGTATTGTTTTTTTTTTATTTTTGGCAACCAATCTTCTAGATTTATTTTTTTTATATCATAGGAGGCAAATAAACAAGTAGGTAACCTGATGCTAAGTGGTCACCACCGTCCCTAGACATTTGCAACACCAGGGTAGTCACAAGTGCGTTGCCATTCTGTGATTGTATAGAGGGGAAGAAGGGAAGGGGGAAGGATAGACCCTCGAAAACGGCATACTCACACAATCATGTGTATCGACGAGGTGTTTTAAAAGGTACTCTATGGACAGCACCTCGAAAACCGCTTAGGGCTCTCATCGATGCGCATGTTTGTTTGAGTGTGCCGGTACGAACGTTTGTAGGGAGTTTCCGTACTGCCTCTTATATTTATACTGCGGTAAGGCTTAAGTTCAAAAAAGGCTCTTTGAATAAATTTCAGTTTTGTATTGTTTATATTTGGCTCTTTTAGATGGCCAGTTTGCCGACCACTGTCCTAGTCCATTTACCATGTGTTGCCGTTATGTGTAGATCGCCTGCTTACCTGATATTTATATTTTGCCAATTCCTCAACTTCACAAATATTTCTAAAAAGTGGTTTTAACATTGCTAGTTAAATTTCTCATCATAGATGACATATCTATATAATAAAGAATATATATAATAAAGAATTACTATTTCAGTATACAGTACGTAGTATTGTTCCATTATTGGAAAACCAAATTAAATCCACGACTTACTTAAATGAGAATATTATCGATAAACCTTATTTGCGTCTCATGGACCCTCTTTTTTTTTTCAAATCGATGTAGACACTTTGGGAATCATAGGTCTAGATGTCCTGGAATAAGTTTTGGTAGTAAAATATACTCTTTCGTTACTTTAATCTTTGCTATCCGCCCGTTTCGCTAGACGTGAATTAACTTTAGTAATATAGTGTACGTTGCTTTTACGTTAAACAAATGGTGCTGTATATTAAAAAAGTTATTAAGAATTGTAAGAGTTTTGGTGGTTTGAGTTTATATTTTGTAATATTGGTGTTATTTTACGTAACATAGTTCGGTTATTGTGCACAAGGGAAGTGGATGAGAAATAATATTAAGGAGAATGAATTCTGAGATGCCACAAAAACTCCCTGGAAAGTTCTAACAAGGGAGCCGCCATTTTGTTAGAACATTGAAATTATAATCACATGAAACTTGTAATATTATAACTTACTCGATAATGGCAGTAATAATCTACAAGATTAATAGCCGAACAATAACCGAATAATATTATGTAAAATGCCACCAATATTACAAAATATAGAGTCGAATAACACAAGATTACGAATAAAATATGAAAGCAACTACAATACAGGCTATGATTCCAATAAAATCTCCCGTATTCGATTTTATATCTATGTTAGAGTTGACATTTGCACGCCTATAAAGTTCAATATTTCTCTATAGTAAAGTTCACACTAAATAAATGCCAAACTTTATTACTGTGTACGACGTAATAGTAACTTTTGACAAGGAATTAAAGCTATCGCGATACGGCATAAAAAATAAAATCGAATGCAATTTACACTAGTGATTATTATTGATAATCTATCCAATAGTAACAAATGACGAGTGAAGAGGCGACAGACACTGGCAGATGCTTTAGCGACGCCAATAGAAGTAGTAATTAATTATTTTTTTTTCGTTTCAGTGAGCAATCGATAAGCAGTGCGCGAGCATCCGTCATGGTCTACGACGATGGGCTCAAGAAATGGATACCCTCGGGATCTAGCTCCGGCTTGTCCAAGGTTCACATCTACCATCACACGCAGCACAACACGTTCAGAGTTGTCGGCAGGAAGTTGAACGATCACGAGGTTAGTATAAACTTCCGAAAAAAATCCGAAAAAAAGTAAAAAAAAATTTTAACTAAAAAATGAAAAATAAAAAAGTGTGTGTGTACTTATGTACACGCGTTAGAAATTATACTTCTTTGGCGTAACAAGATAACAATTTGTTCAAAAATTTTATCTTTCGCCTTAATCTACGTTTGTAGAAAAAAACGACAAAAAAAAAAAAAAAACGACGAGCGTACCAACATGCGCGACTAATATCGAGGTTCAATTTCTATTTTGTTGGTAGCTTTTTTTTCGAGACTTAATGAGCGGTTAAGCAGACAGCTTCATACTGTTAATTTTGTGTCACAAAAATTAAAATTTCACTCTCATAATTTTTTCATAACGCGCCTAAAGAAGTATAACTTCAATAATAGTTTATAATAAATGTATATTTTTGTAAAAAGTGACAAAAAAATGATAAAAATACTGATATCTGGAGGTGCTGATATTAACAGTGACGCATCGCATGTTCAGCACCTCCAGATATCAGTATTAGTATCATTTTTTTGTCACTTTTTACAAAAATATACATTTATTTCTAATTTACACTATTCTTAATCCAAATTTATTAAATTTTATTTTCTGTTTTTTAGTTTGATTTTTTATGAAAGCTTGTTTTTTTAGTTTTTTTTAAACTATTATTTATTTTTCATTTTTTAGTTAAAAAAAAAAATTTACTTTTTTTTCGGATTATTGCATTGTCATCGACCTTTGACAGGTGTGCAAAGTTTGAATTAAATCTGATCGTTCAAAGTAGGACAAAATCGAGCTCAAAGGGGTCGGTTACAAACAAACATACATGCAAACATACAGGTGAAGCTAATAAAAGCGTGATAAAAAAAAAACTAGCTGACCCGGTCTTCCCGTTGTTGTGGCTCAGTTATTACATGTTGAATTAATTAAAACACATGTACTATAAAGTAAACTGGAGTTGAAAAAAAAAATTCACAACGTGCCGCCATCTATGAGATATCTATAATAGTCGGTCCTTCAGTTTTCTCTCAACAAATTTAGAGCTCCATCTGTTCGAGGCAGATTAAACTTACAATTAATAACAATAATCGACATTGACAATCATTTAATTTGTAATTAAGAAATATTGAGGCCATTAAACGAAATATAAATTATCTCATCTCTCAAGTTGGACCAATTTATACATAAATGCCAACTTTCATGAAGATCGGCTTAGTTGTTTCGGAGTTCCGGTGGTGTCCACGAGGACAAACATTGTGACACTGGATTTTTATATATTTAAACAACTCAGTCATCGAGAAGAACCGGCAAGAAACTCGATCGGTTACATCTTCTTAACATATATATTTCCAATACATCATACAATCGTTTTTAGTGGATGCACAGAGATGAGTCAATTCCAGACATCACCATCGTTCACATATTGATCCACTCTATAATAAATAGCCTTTTGACACCAAAACCCGCTTGACGTGGCGCTTAAATTTACAGTCCGGCAAATGGGTAACATGCTTTGGGACTTTATCGTAAAACCTAACACTATTGCCTAAAAACAGTTTGTTACAGTTTCTAGTATTTAGATTATGCCGGTCTTTTACTAAACACAGTTTTGCAAAGTTTTTACGCACATACATTAAATTATCAAGGATGCATGTAATCTGTATTGTGTATTATTTACATTGTTAAAATATTACAAGATATGACAAAATAATGCCGAAAACTAGTGTTTATCATCTCCATAGTGTATTCATCTCGTTCTCTTAAAAATCAATCAGAATACTAAGTTTCACTTCTACCTTGTCTGAATTAAACACAAGTTTTTTTTTATATGTCTCGTGGTAATTATTATATCTGTCTTAGATTTTTTTTACATATCTATTCAAGTAATGTAGAGTTATTGTAATATAATAGTACAATAACTTTGTTTTATGTCCCTCAAACAAATTATTTTCCATCATCGTTAAAATTCCAATCCACTTTTTGTCATTCGACTGACACCTGTCACTAATGACAGGTGTCACCTGTCACTAACGTGCCGCCCGAAGAATTGAGAGAATGACCACATTCACATAAATTATATAGACGATTCTGTTTTGAAAACAACGAAGTTTTAAATAAATATAGGTATAATCATACTAATATTTTGATTGTAGTATACAGAGATTATGGATTGCAATTTCTCTTGGAAAAACATTTTGGTTAATGCCTCATGCATAGAGATCACAATTTCGCTCTTGTTTGTGATTATTATTTAGATTTCACAATGTAATAGAGTCTCACTAGTTCGGCACTTTGAAAACTAGGGGGTGTCGAATTATTAGATTGTATGGAAAAACTATAGAAATTTTTGTAGTGATCCCGGTGCGCAGGTATGCAAGGCAAGTAGGGAGCGGTGAGGGAGGCGTGAGCGTAGGATGCCGGATTATTGGACGTATCGGTCTACTGAAGCCCCCAATTTTTGTGACTCTACTGTAATATAAATTCTTTTGGTGCCTTACGAAAACTTTATGAGAACGTGAACGACTTGAGAGAAAATTTAATCACACTGCCATAGTAACGTGGTAATTGTGTATTAAATGCACCGCGTTCGTCGACCGCTAACGCGACCGGCTCGCGTTATTTTTTTCGCAAGTCTAACCTAACCAAACCGATACGAAAATGTTTCGTTTTAACTTAAAAATCATCAAGTTGGTAATATACATAATTACCAATGATTGTTCGGAAATGACACATAACCTCAAAACTTTGATCATAAATATCTTAGTAACTACGACTTTCCGCGGGGAGGGGAAATCATCCCTTTCCCCCGCTGCTCCCATCCCCTTCAATCTTTATATCAAGATGCGAATTTCAAATGCAGCCCTTTAAAACACTTTTAGATTCCAAAAGACTTTACTTAAAAACAAAGTATTCAATAAGAATTAGGTGGAAATGGGTTGATATAGAGTGTAAGATAGAATTTCCTTTTTATAACTCTCGACTGCTTGCTCTTCTACTTTGGTTTGGTTAGGTTAGGTTAGACTTGCGAAAAAAAAACGCCGGCCGGCCTGCGATCGCGGTTCATTTAATACACAAATACCCGTAACGTTTATAACTAACCACCATGATTCTTTCATTGATGTATGTGTGTGCAGGTGGTGATAAACTGCGGCATAGTTCGTGGGCTCAAATATAATCAGGCCACTTCGACGTTCCACCAGTGGCGGGACGCTCGCCATGTCTACGGCCTAAACTTCTCCTGTAGGGAGGACGCCGACAGCTTCGCTCGTGCCATGATGCACACGCTCGAGGTGAGACCGTATTTTATTCTACAATACTTTAATCCAAACTATTATTTAATCCACTAGAACACACACAATCTCATCAAAATCTGTCCATTCGTTTAGGGGGAGTTGAGAAACATACACACGGACAAAAGAATTATATGTATAAACATGTATAACTAGATTAGATAAGATTAAGAATGAGTATGCCAGATGAAGTTTGAAAATAGCACCAGTGACAGAAGTTGAGGAGTAATCGGTTAGCATGGTACTATGAGTACGATGGTATATTATGAGACGAGATGAAAGTAATGTAGCTACAGAAGTTTTGCGAATGAAGGTGGACAGATATCAAAGTAGAGGAAAACCGAATATGTGTATAAAAGGTGTGAATACTGAGATGTTATTTGACAGGGGAGAGTAGAAGAGGAAAACATGCTGTGCGGACAGTAATTAGGTGGGACAAGGGTAAGACGAAGATTTTCGTATACTTTATATGTTTTAGGGTTTGACCACAATGTTATCTGATATTAAATGACGATGTGGTGGAAAATGGTAAACACGCTAAATCTAGGGGAGCTGCCTCTCAAGTGGAGATGCCGGAACGAATCAACAGGTGTTTGGCGACAGACTTCCAACTTAAGAGTTGTGGCTAGTCAGAAAAAGCCCTACCATCATGCTGTTGTTTCATTATCATATCTTCCTTCACCGAAAGGTCCGGCTTACTCGCAAGGATTCTAATTCTGAACCTATGTCGAACACGCTAACCACTGTGCAACATCGCTAATTTTAAACACATTAACGTCTGATCTGTTCCAACCAAGGCCGTCTATAAAGTCTTACCTGGTCGACACCGAGCGGACACACGTTTTTTTAGACTATGATGAAACCTCATCGACTTTCTGATATACATCACCATGAGGTGGTTGTCTTAAATCCTCGGCTGATTTTTCAAGACACAAGCTTCAAAAAGGCGGAACATGTTTGTAAATATGTTGCCATTTTTTAAATTATAATTTTACATTACATAATTTGTTATTGTTCAAGTTTTCCAGTTCTTGTAATAAATATGGCATTTTTTTTAAACTTATGCAGCCAACAGTCTGTTGACCTTTGCCTCATTCGTTTGTATGGAGCTTAAAAATTTATGGTTTTGGACAGTCCTCCTGGACTTTCAATTGCATCCAAATCTGCGGCTAATTATTCCTATGTGTCGTCGCTTTGGTACTTTACCACGTTATTCAATAATTGAAGCTCATAAATCCGTTCCTTGTTACAGATTTTAGCGAACAAACCGAGCGGCAACTCGGCGCCGCCGCCCCTCCAGCCCCCAAACCCGCCGGTTCCCTACAACGGGTACAATAATACGCACACAGACGAGGATATGGGTTACAGGTGAGTAAACGAAATGTACCCTAACTTATACATTACATTTAAAATTCATTTTTAAAAGTTTTTACTAATATCGTAATGTTTGTAAAATTAAATATCTACTTATCGTTCGTTGCATACATTTTGGTTATGTCCGCAATCGCTTCTTTTATTATATGTTAAAATGATGTTTTATGTATTTCATTATTGAAGTTATACGTCTTTTGGCGCGTTAGGGAAAAATAATGAGAGTAAATTTTTACGATGCGCGCGTACACCGTCACGAAAAACCGACACCCTGAAGTTAGCTTTAGTCAACATTTTGTTTCTTTGTATTTGTTGTTTGTATTTATTTGCATTAAAACTTTCAATGCATTAAATACCTTTTTTCTATTGTTAGTGTCGTTTTTTCTACAAACGTAGAATAAGGCGAAAGATAAAATTTTTGAAAAGATTTTTATCTTGTTACGCCAAAGAAGTATAACTTCTAACGCGTGTACATAAGTACACGCACACACTTTTTTGTATTATTTATTCCCCTTATATATATTATATTTAACAGCTTTTTATATTATATTTTATTTGTTACGTACCGTGACTTGCACTGTGTTCCAGCTGTAAATCAGCGCTGAGTCTTTCTTATGACGCTTCAGCATACGCTGAGCCGGACACCCTTTCATAATGCTGCTATAGATTTTATGTAATTTTGTATCATATAGTTATGAATAAACAATTTATTTCTTTCTTTCTAATAAATATTATATCTTAACTCTGCCATCGTGTCCTATACGTTCGTAATATTCTACTGTTTCTGATAATTGTCTGCCGGTAACTGATATAGTACCATCAACAACTACTAGATGGTGCAGGTGTCGTTACGTTAAGTTAGTGTATTTCATATACATTTGGGGTGCTATTACAAAAAAGTTAAATACGTATTGAATACTTGCTTTAAAATAGTTTGGATACTTACGTATTAAATGCACCGCGCTCGCCGAACGTTCGACATCTTGCTCTTCTATCTCTGTTTAGGTAGGTTAGGTTAGACTTGCGAAAAAGGATAACACGATCTTGCCGCGGCAAACGTCGACAAGCGTGGTGCATTTAATACGTAAGTATCCAAGCTTTTTTAAAACAAGTATTCAATACGTATTTCGTTTTTTTGTAATAACTCGGTTGGTGTTTTGAGTGTAGTTTTCAGAAATTATTCCGATAAACTCGTATGACAAGTGTTCCCAAACTTTTTCGTAGACCACTTACAATATTTTTGTTTACGCGTAGACTTGCTGCTTGTATTTGTTTGTTCATAAGTTCCTTATGAGGGCCTAAATTAGATAAAGAGTGTTTTGATTTTGTATGATATTAATTATTTTGTAAATTTCTCAACCTTTAATATGTTTATAAAAGGCAGTTTTACCATTTGTGAATAGTAAAGTTTTATATTAAAACGAAGTATTATTTTATTACATACTTCAAGTGTTTGCAAAATCAAAATGAAATCCATATAACCTGTTCAAATGAGATTCGCTATCGTTAGCCCTCCTTTGAATCTGGACCTACTATCATAGACCTCCTAATTTTTTATCGCTGACATAAACACTTTTGCCGGTCGTTGTCGAACCCTGGGTGTTGATATAGATCACTTTCGGAGTCACAGATCTAACTGTATATCAATATCATTTAATGTACAAAGAAAGCAGTAATAAGAAACGATAGTTCAAGAAAATAAAACACAGTTGACGAGTACACGTTAACTAGAAAAGACAAGAAATTCGCGTGGAATAAAAGAAACATTTTTAACCGAACGACATTGTAGACATATCTAATAACGGCCTAGATAAGAAGTATTTATTCTTTTAATTATTATTTGTTAATGGTAATGCGTCTCATTTGTTAATTAATATGTGAGCGTGGTTGAAGATTACATAGCCTCACTCAGAGAGGCCAGTCTTTGCTAGTCTGAGCTTCATTAAAAAATCCTGTACTGGTTTTGTTTGAACTCCTTTGTTATGTTGTTCGCGACGTGACGTTGTGTATTGAAATGAAGATTACAACTATATATTCCTCTCTGTCTCTCTTTTTCGCATTCCATCTTTTTCTCATCTTTGTACTAAACAGTACTTGTAATCAGAGACGAATTGTTAAGTCCATTATGTAGAGGCGAGGAGCAAGTCCTTGCCTTACATATGTTTTTGTGTTACAATAGTGTTTTTCTGCAACCTGAGTGCTTGAATGTGACTGGACTATGAAAGTATTTTATAAATATAACTTATTTAAAACTACCGGGACCGGAGGACGTTATCCCGCTCTGAGAATAAAAAAAACCTTGACAAATTACCACTTATACCTAAACCTTCCTCATGGATCACTTTATCTACTCGTGAAAACCGCATGAAAATCCGTTTAGTAGTTTTTGAGTTTATCGCGAACAGACATACATACAGACGTGACAGAGGACTTTGTTTTACTATATGTAGTGATGTGCTAATGCGCACATGATAAGTAGGGCGACATGCAATGTACGTAAACCGTACACGTTTGAATGTGGTAATTGTGTTAACATCGAAGGACGATGACCAGAGAAGACGCTGCGATGCTGCAGCAACCCCAGTACCACGCGCCCCAGCACCAGTCCCATCAGCCCCACCAGCAGTACCACGCGCAGCCGGCGCAGTATCACGCGCCGCATCCTCACCATCAGGTAATATTATAAAAGCTAATCAGATTGTTTGTTTGTGCGTTTGTTTGAAAGTTCTAAACTCTAGAGCAGACTATATTCTCATATACCACTTTCAAAATTTAGTTGGTTCCGGTGGACCCCCTACAGCAACATTTTTACGAACGTTGTACTGAATATGGGATATGCAAGTTTTTACATGTAACAGTCGCTGAGCTTCTTAAAATATTATCTGCCTACGTTGATAGGTGAAGTCTAGCCAACATTTTAGTTCTCTACTATCGAAAGCAGATAAATTTTGGTGGACCCCCATTTTTTTTGTCACACCAACGTAGACCCCTATCGAGTCTCCCGT
Organism: Antheraea yamamai; assembly: GCA_036509395.1. Taxonomy (NCBI): domain Eukaryota; kingdom Metazoa; phylum Arthropoda; class Insecta; order Lepidoptera; family Saturniidae; genus Antheraea; species Antheraea yamamai. The sequence goes on along the minus strand of AP028447.1, from coordinate 11,593,496 downwards.
GGGCCTGAACAACTTTGGGAACTAAGGCTCTAGAACAATTTGAAATTATTCTATAATCATTTCTCTGGTTCAGGTTTGATTACGATATTTTTCTTCACTCTCAGCCGTTGATGTTACCGTTTTAAATCTGTCACACGAGATGTCTGTAAAATTTGTCGGTACACGTCATTGTTCGAACCTATGCACATTGCTGGGGAAAACAATCGAACGTCATGATTTTTTTCTTGTCTTTCAGCCCCAGCAGCCGACTCCTCCTGCACCGCCTCCACACGGCGTCCACCACACCCTGCCGCATCAGCCTAGCCAGCCGACGCCTGGACACCATCGCACCAACAGGTAAGGACATAAATATTTATGAAATACACTAGTTGACCCGGCGCCGCTTTATTGTGGGTCAATTTTTACATGTTGAATTAAAATTATGATAAACTATTTTCAAAATTAAAACATGGCGCCATCTATGAGATGTCTCTAACAGTCGGTCCTACAGTTTTCTGCCAACGAATTAATTTAAAGCGCCATCTCTATTCGAGACAAATCAAACTTACAAGTAATAACAATAATCAACATTGACAATCATTCAATTTGTAATTAAAAAATATGGATGCCATTAATCGAAATATAAATTATGATATCTCTCAAGTTGGATCAAATTATACATAAATACCAACGTTTCACGAAGATCGGTTGAATAGTTTCGGAGTTTATCGTGGACAAACACTATGACAATGTATTTTTATATGTATATTAAGATATCTATGTGTAAGTAAGTATATATATATATATATGTGTAAGTATTTGATTAATGTACATAGCGCTCCGATGCCCCCGAACATGTCGCTGTCGGCGGTGACGGGTGCCGCGCCCCCCGCGCCTCCTCCCGTCCCGCCGCACCAGAACCTCGCGCCCGCCACCAACGTGAGTACACTTACACACAAACGAAATCATCCCTTCTACAACCAACCGAAATCACCCCTTGCACAACCAACCGAAATCATCCCTTTACAACCTACCAAAATCACCCTTTTTTTTTTTTTTTTTTTTTTTTAACGTGGGGAAATCCCTTATGGATACCCACCCTCCCGGGGGAGAGAGTGGGTTATGTCCGACTCGCACGGACTAAAACCCCACGGTGTACCGACAGACCGTTGTGTGGGGGCGGCAAGGGATCGTTCAAGCTAATCAACCTTGTAGAGCCGCCCCCACGGTCCGCCCGGCGGAAGGTGACCGCCGGGCTCCTACCTATAGAGGGACAGACCGGGTACACGCCGGCTGCCCCCCCTCGTCCGCCGGACCTGTGCAATGAGGAGATGGGCCCCCCGGCCCATCCCCTCAGGTCCGGCTACGGTGGCAGGAGGAGTTGGGCAAAGCGCCGCCTCCTCCTGCCAATCCTCCGTTGGCGGAGACGGCCACTCAGCGGGTCCGCCTCGCGGGTCCTCTCCGCCACCTCCTTCTGCGAGATGACGTCCTCGCAGAAGGAGGACATCGCTCGCCACGCCTGTTCGCTGCCGAGCATGGCCGAGACCACGCTCGGCAGCGACAAGTCAGGTCCTACCGCCGCCGCCAGAATGCGGCGCTGCTCCCCCCACGCAGCACACTCAGACAGAGTGTGCTGCGCGGTATCTTCGTCAGCGCCGCACTCGTGACAGGCGGCGGTCGGCTCCCTGCGCGCGATCCGGTGCAGGTACCACCCGAAACAACCGTGTCCGGTGAGTACCTGCACCAGTCGGAACGTCAGGGAGCCCCACTCCCTATCAATCCACTCCCGCAGGACCGGGCGGACGGCGTCTACGGTAAACCGCCCGAACCGCTCGTCCGCCAGGTCCTGCTGCCATCTTTCGACGGCGTCTCTTCTGAGACGCCGTCTCTCCGCCTCTACTTCCCTGGGAGCCGGAGGCTCCCCCCTTCGTTTTCTCGCCGCCGTGAATTGGTACACGGCGGCGAGAACTCCTGCCTCCAGCTCCCAGGGTAGGGAGCCGGCGAGCGTGAAGGCCGCCGCAGAGGACACCGTCCGGTACCCCCGGATCGCCCTCAGTGCCACCGTGCGCTGCGCATTACGCAGCGTGCGCACGTTGGCGGCACCGAGGGCGTCGGCCCAGACTGGTGCCCCGTAGGCGGCCATCGCCCGCACGACTCCCATGTAGAGTCGGCGGCACCCGGCGCCCGGCCCCCCTATGTTGGGGAGTAACCGGCCGAGTGCCGCCGCCGCCCCAGCAATTCGCGGTCCGAGCCCCGCAAAGTGGGGCTCGAACCGCCAGCGCCCGTCCAGGGTGAGGCCCAGATATTTCATCTGGGTCCCCACCCTGATCCGGGCGCCCTCCACCACAATGTGGGCCCCAGGTGGTGGCCCCCGCCGAGGCCCATGAAAAAGTAGGGCCTCGGTCTTTTCGAGAGCCACCCTGAGGCCCAACCTCCTGATGCGCCTGACCACGAGGGTTGTGGCCATCGTGGCCAGGCGCTCCACCTCCCTCCATTCCCCCCCCCCCGGGCTACGACTAGGGTGTCATCCGCGTAGCATATGAGGCGTGCCCCATATGGGAGCACGCCGCGGAGCACCCAGTCGTAGCCCATGTTCCACAGTAGCGGCCCCAAGGCCGACCCCTGTGGAACCCCCCGTCTTGTGGCCCGCTTGACCATTCGCCCGTCGCTGTCTACGTAGGCGACCTCCCTACCTTCGAGGTAAGCCTCCAACACCCGCCGCAGGTACGGGGGCACTCCGAAATATCGGAGCGCCTCCCGTATAACACCATGCGGCAGGGTGTTGAAGGCGTTGGCGATGTCAAGGGACACCGCCAACACCCTTTCCCCCTGGGAGGTCGCCTCCGCAGACAGCGACTTAAGGAGGGACAGGGCGTCCACCGTGGAACGCCCTGTCCGGAAGCCATACTGCGCGTCCGCCAGATTCGGCCCCACGCCCTCTAGGTGCTGGACGACCCGGGAGGAGATAATTCTCTCCAGCGCTTTCCCGGCGTCGTCCAGCAGGACGAGGGGCCGATACGCGGACGCGCAGTCCGGAGGGCGGCCTGCCTTTTGCATCAGGCAGAGCCGCCCAAGCTTCCAGGGCTTCGGGAACTGCCCGACCGCAAGACACCGGTCGAACAGCTCCCGAAGCCACCCCCCTAGATGGCCCAATGCTAGGCCGAGCACCCGACCCGGGACCCCATCAGGGCCGGGCGCTCTACGCCGGCTGAGGAGGCGCTCGACTGCCCTCCCCATCTCCTCCTCCGTTATCGGAGGGGGAGGACCATCGAGCACCTCCTCGACTGCCTCCCGAGGCGGAGGCATGGGAGGAGCCGGTAGCATCGGAGGGTCGGGGAACAGCTCTCCCACGACCCTCGCTACCACCTCCGGCCGGAGAGTCTCCGTCGCCGGGGGCGCCCAGGATTGTAACTTCATTCGTACAATCCTATACGGGCGCCCCCAAGGATCCCCCTCCAGCGTCTGGAGCAGCTCCTCCCATGCTGCTTGCTTCGCCCGGCTGATGGCAGCCTGCAGGGTCTTCCTGCACTCCCTATAGCTGCCATACAGCCGGGCCTCCGCCTCCGGGTCCCTATGCCGGCGCCGGCGGCTGCGCCCGAACAGCCGCCGGGCCGCGGAGCAGGCCGCTCGGAGATCGGCGATCTCCGGCGTCCACCAGTACACCGCCCGTTTGTCTGGGCGGTGTACGCTCCGCGGCATCGACGCGTCGCAAACCTCCGTGAGGGCTGCACGGAGGCGGGCTGCGGACGCGTCGACATCAGCCTCTGTGGGGGGGGGCATGGCCCAGGCCTGGACGATGGCCGCCTCTTCCGCTAATTCACGGTTGAGGCGGCTCATCGCCCAACAGGGGAACTTCGCGCCCCTCCGGGGGCGAGTGCCAATTCCGGCTTGGGAGGTGGAGACCTCGAACCTGACATATCGGTGGTCCGATAAGGTCTCCACCTCCTCCAGCACTCTCCACCCCCGGACACGGCGTGCGACGGACGGTGTTGCGAACGAGACGTCCACCACCGACGCCCCGTTCCATCGCACGCACGTGGGGACGCTCCCCTGGTTGAGGAGGGACAGCCCCAACTCGGCTGCCCACTCCTCAACGGCCATGCCCCTCAGGTCCGTGACAGCCGCTCCCCAGGTCCTCGATTTGGCATTCAAATCCCCCATGAGGACCACGGGGAGCGGCGACAGCCGCCTGACAGCTCCCTGCAGGGAGCCGAGGTACGCCTCGAACTCCCGCAGGGGCTTGTTAGGGGAGAAGTACGCCCCCACAATGGCGTACTCTCCCCAGACGGCCGTCACGAACCCGGCCCCTCTTTCTCTTGCCGCCAGGGACGAACCTCGACCCGCCACGATCGCCACGGAGCCGTTCCGGTCCCCAGCCCACTGCGGCTGGGAGGGAACGAAATAGGGCTCCGTGGCGACCGCGAGCCCGATACCCCACTCTGCCACTGACTGCACAAGGAGATCCTGTGCAGCGGCGGAGTGGTTGAGGTTCGCCTGGAGGAAGTTGCATACGGACCGATCCATTATTGGTCCATAGCAACTTCCTCCTGCCTGGCGGCCACCACCCTCGGACCTGATCCCGCTACCGGGAGGTCCCTACCCTTGGTGGTGGGGGGCCTACAACTTCGGCTCCCCATCACGTGCCCCGAGGGCCTCCCAGCGTCGGCACACACGGCGCAGCGGGCCACCTCCGCTTTGCATTCGGCCGTCTTATGGCCCGCCGCGCCGCAGCGGTAGCAGCCGTCCCCCCTGCTGGACGAGGAGGGGCACGTGGGGCGGGTGTGCCCCAAGCCCATGCACTTGAAACAGCGCAGGGGCTTCTCGTCCAGCAGGTGGACGCGCACGACGCTCCACCCGACCAGGAGCTTGCCGGCCTGAACAAGCTCCTTGGCCGCCGCCGCGGGGAGCGTCACGTGGACTGCGCCGAGGCCCCCCCAGTTCCGTTTTATTTCGCCGACCTTTAGGTCGGCGACCCTGCAGCCGGCCTTCGCCGCCACGACCGTCTCAATCTCGGGGGTGGACACCGAATCGTCCAGCCCGACGATCCGGATGTCCGCCCTCTTTGTAGGTACGACGACCGTGGCGATGTCGGCCAGCGCCACCTTGAGCTCCCGGGCCAGTTCGGCGGCCTTCTCCTTCGTCTGCCCCGGGAGCTCAATTTTCCGGGCTCCCGTGGCCGTTTGCCGGACCCGGACCTCCCCGACGCCCATGTCCGGCAGGGCCACGGCTTCCCGCGCCTTCACCAGGACCTCCCTGTATCCTATCCCCCTGTCGGCTGCGGTATCCTGCAGCGTTACAACAACCGCAGCCGATTGGGGGACGGATGGCAGTTTCGGCCCTGGTGGCTTCGCCTGCGGCTTTGTGGGCGCCTTCGGGGGCGCCGCGGCGGCCGCGGAGGCCTTGGGCTGCGAAGCCGGGACCGCCTTCTTTTTCCTGCCCACTACTTTGGTCCACTCCATCGTGGTAGTAGGGGCAGGAAGCTCAGCCCAGCTCATGCCCAGTGGTTGGGCGATTGTGGCCTGGGCCACTGGTGCCGGCCTCGTGGGTGAAGCCCCCGCTCCTCCCTTCTTCTTGTCCGCCGCTAGAGGGGGGCGAACTGGAGCCTCTGGGGGGAGGCGACTCGCCAGACTCTCCAGACGTGCGTTCAGCATGTTGCTGAACGACGTCTGGAGGGAGCGCTCTAGGCGAGCTACAGCCCCGGCGAGGGCCTCTTCCCACTGCAGTGTGGGAAGCTCCGTCGGCGCCATTGCGGGAGCAGGAGGCGGGGGCATCTGCCTCTTGGCGTTAGCCTCCTGCTTCCAGGCCAGAACCTCCGCCTTTAGGTCCTCGACATGGCTGCGGAGGTTCTTGGTCTCCCGCTGGAGCTTCCGCACCTCGTCCGACTCGGAGCGATCCGCCAGAGCCTCAACAATCTCTTTTAGGGTCCTTGCAGCTCCTTTGAGCTCCTTTATGCAAGGACCCTTCAGGTTTTTCGACTTCTTCACTGTTTCGAAGATAGTCGCCACCTTAACTCCGGCCAGAGCCTTCAACGTAAAAACGTCAAGGCCCTCCACGTCTAGAGGCTCAGTCTCGGAGCTCGCCGCCGATCCCGCCTTTGAGCCGGTCTTGGATCCGGCAGCTGAGGCAACGACCGAGTCCGTCGTCGAGGCCTCCGAGTCTGCCCCGCTCAAACTCCCGGCCAAGGCCCGGTCAAATGACCCGTCGGCCTCCCCCATTATGCCGCGACCACCTCCGACGTTGCGGCTGATGCGCCTTGCGGTGCCCCGCTGAAATTTGTTTGTTTTAGGAGCCTTCCGCTCCTCCACTTCCGTGTCGGAGTCCACCGACACACTCACCCGCTTCTGCGTGATGCGTTTCGCGCTCATGGTTCGCTGGAGACCCCAAGGTCATCCAGCAAGCCAAGAGCAAGAAAGCCAAGTCCAGTCAGCGCGCCAGGTCGTCAAAAAGCAAGAGAACAATCCGAAAAAAACAAGCCAAGTCGATACAAGAAAATAATCCACGTCAGTCCAAGAAACAAGCCAAGTCAGATGATTAAACTAGTTCGGAATCCGTAAACAAGCCAAGTCAAAATATATAATACTAAAACACCACAGAAAACCACCCATAAACGACTCAAGACTCCAATTCCTCGCCCCAAAACGTTACTCGACCAAACTCTGCAATTTTCCTTTTGTCATCACACTAGGCTAACTGTGGCTATTGTTCACCAAAATCACCCTTGTACAACCAACCGAAACGACCCCTTACACAACCAAACCAAAAAGTGACAACCAGCCCCATGTTAAAAATGAATAGGAAAAGTCCTTTAGGCATGATTTATTTTTCTCTTAAATCTTTGTACCCTAATTGAAAAAGGCAAATTGATAAATAACGGCGGACACTACTGTAGATTTGCTAGGGAATTACCATTGAAGCGACGATTGCTTAGTTGATCACTCGTTTGAACACCCATGAGTCTGAGTTTAAGCCTGAAGTCTAAACGAAAACATATGGAATCATGTTTTCTAACCTCATCTGGTAAGCTACCAAGTTGAACATCTATCAACAAGCAATTGTTGCTATGTTCCGGTAGCTGACTTGAGAGCCAGTTCCCTCTAGCTTTAGCATGTTTACCATCTTCGACCATATCGCCATTTAACATCAAATGAAGTTGTGGTTAAACGCTAATAGCTAAGCAGTAAAAAAAAACATAAATTTTTCATTGAACTTCGAATTTAATTATATACGAGGATTTAGATTCTTTGTATCTGTGTATCTTCGACACATAAGGCGAAAGCGTTATGTCCCCTCTCCCCTCTTCAATCTCGGTCTAATCTGTATATATTTTTTGCAAACATTTTTTCAACGCAAATAATGTCAAAATAAAGGAGTCGAAACAAAAAAGTTTAATCTATTCTCTTAGGAAAAATATTCATTTATTTAAAAATTGATATAAAATGGTGAATTATTAATGATATAAAAGAATATTAAATAGCTTAAATATTAAAAAAAAAATAACAAATAAGGATTAATGAAACATTCATGTTTAGTATAGAGTTTATAAACGCGGCAGAACATGATACTCGCAAACGTACTCAGTGTATACACACACACACTCGTATCAATAGAAAGAAATGGAGAAAGTCACATGGAGGGAGCTTAACGTTTTTCCTTTACGTGACGATTTTTACCAGTCAAGTCATACCGTAAAGTGCATTAAAGAACTTTACACCGAAAAAAAATCAACCTTCAAACCGTAGTCTTTATGGCATAGGTTATTATAATTTTTGGTTGTAAGTGTATAAAAACCAACATTAAAAAAGCTGTTAAATTTGATTTGATTACATTGAATTAATATTTTGTTGTAGTATACGGTTGGCATAGGGAGACGAATGAATACTACAAGATTCAAGTGGCAACTAACTTTTATTAGATGAAGAGGCATTTATATATACTACCTTACATTTCCCATCTAATAAGAAAATAAAATAAAATAATAGTTTTATTTTATGTATAAAGTACAATATTTTAATACTTAAACCTATCTAAATAAGAAAAAAAAGAAAGAGTTCGTCGACATAACTCAATATTACATAGCTATATAGTTATTATTACAATAATAGCAAAAAAAATGTAAACATAAAATCTTATTTTTTTTCTTCTAGTTACTTAAAACTATTAGGTACATTAGACGGTTATGATTATAATCATAAAAGTAGATATACATGAATCAACAAAACTGAACTGAATCTGTGAATCATCATGAGATGGTTTCGAATTCGAATACCTATCTCTCTGTAGCTGAGTGCTCGTAACTACGTAATATACTTAATAATACAATGGCAAGTGATTATATAGTTTATATACCTTATAATATAAAGATAAACATGGTTACACAAGCTTAATGATATAAAATAAAAGAAAAGGGGTTTTCTGTCATATCAATAGATATCAATGGTACCTTTTATTACGGTAACGATCTTAACTGGAACTATGAAAAGGTTTTGTCCTATTTTTATGTACTAAATCAATTTTACCATTAATATTCACCTCAATGTTTGGAGATACGTCTCGAATAACAGTATAAGGTCCTGAATACAAGTCAGTCAATTTATTACCCGTTTCATTCTTAATCAGCACTTGGTCGTTAGGTTTATAACAAACCGGATTAGTGTGTCTATCGTATCTATTTTTAATATCAAATTTACTGTTTATTAAATTTTTCCTCGCTTCGATCTGTGATACCTGTAATCGATATTTGAGCTCAAGGGGATAACTATCGTAATTGTAAAGTGGTTCTACCTGCTTAGTAAGATTGGAAGGCAGGTTACATTTCTTACCGTAAACCAGCTCAAATGGTGTAAACTTTGTTGAAGAGTGGACAGACGTATTATAACCAAAACACCAAAATGGGAGCCATGTACTCCACGTCTCTATTCTTCCATCAGCTTGTATACGTAGAAATGCTCCTAAGTTTTTGTGAGAATTCTCCAGTGCTCCTATACTTTGGTGATGATACGCTGTTGAGTTAAGTTTATGAATATTCAAAATATTACAAACCTCTTTCATGGTGTCAGACATGAACTCAGTGCCCCTATCTGTTGCTATGGCTCTGGGCACGCCGTGCTGTAGAATAAAGTTATTAACAAAGGTTCGCGCCACCTCTGTTGAAGTTTTAGATTTCAACGGGTACGCACACACATATTTTGTCAGCTCACACTGCAATGTTAGTATGTAAGTGTAATCATTGACGTCCCTATCAATTGGTCCGACTAAATCTAAAAATATCTTTTCAAAAGCCTCATGAGCAGTTGAAGTAATAACCATTGGTTCCTTAACTTGAATAGTGTATTTTTGTTTCTGACATTTAGGACATTTTTTAACAAAGTTTTTTATATCTGATACAAGTCCTGGCCAGAAATAATACTTTCTAATATTATTGAACATTCTTCTTATGCCAGCGTGGCCACTAGAAGGCAAAAGATGAAAGTCATTTAAAATTACTTTCCTATCGTCCTTGTTTTCTATTCTCTCAATGTCTTTTAAAATACATAATCTAGGCCCTTTCCAACTTGCGTTATTTTTTATTTCACTCGCTAGTTTATCTACAAAAATATTATTTTTATCATTCTTTATAAAATATATTTCTTCTACATTAATTTTTCCGCAAAAATCTGACAGCTCTCTCGCAAATGCGGCTCGCGTCATTTGTGATTGAGTAGCTGGATTTATAATTATAAATATTGTTAAAATATCAGACATATATTTAAAATTTTTATTTTCATACGTAACTTTATATTTTTTACTCATTTTTTCTAAGTTGCTCTGATCTACATATCTTAATTCACAAGAATTCATTGGTTTGAAATGCGTTTCTACGACTTTTGGGTGATCAGTCCAATCGTTAGTAGTAACCATGTCAAACGAAGAATTCGCATGTAATCGTTTTCTTTGTGCACGAGTCATCACATTCGCACACTCATTCATCTCTTTTAATTCATTAGAATGAAATGTCAGGCGAGACAATGCGTCTGCAGCTGCATTATCTTTGCCTTTGACATACTCTATTGTAAAAGTGTACTCTTCTAGCACAAGCCTAAATTTTAGTAACCTACTTGACGGGTCCTTCATATTAAATAAGTAAATTAAAGGCTTATGGTCGGTAAGTATCTTAAAAACTTTACCGTACAAATATGGTCTAAAGTGCTTTACAGCCCATACCACCGCCAGCAATTCCTTTTCGATGGTCGGGTAATTCTTTTCTGCTTTATTTAAGCTTCTGCTAGCGTATGCGACGGGTCGGCCGTCCGAGTTAGATAAAATAGCACCTATGCCGTAACCTGATGCGTCAGTTTGAACTATAAATTGATTATTGTCCGACAAGTCAGGATATTGTAAGACAGGTGGACTCATAACACTAGTTTTTAATGATTCGAATGACTTCTGACAATTTTCATCCCAGTTAAATTTGACATTTTTTCTACATAACATGTTCAAATAATGAGCCTTATCGGCAAAGTTAGGTATAAATTTACGATAGTAATTGGCAAACGCCACGAATCTCTTCACGTCATCGATACTCTTCGGAACTGGATAATTTTTAACTACATCGATTTTTTGAGGGTCAGGTAAGACACCCTTACTCGATACCACGTGTCCTAAATAGAGGATCTCTTTCTTTAAAAAGTCACATTTTTCAGCATTTAATTTTAGATTGACTTTCCTTAATCTTTCAAATATGGCCTGAAGGTTATCGATATGTAAATTTAAAGTCCTGCTGTAGCAAATTAGATCATCTTGGTATACTAAACATTTCTCGTATGTAAGGCCTGCCATAGCCATGGTCATCATTCTGGAAAATGAACCTGGGCTGGTCTTAAGCCCCATTGGCATGCGCGTCATTTGAAACTGTCCAGAACAAAATGCTGTGTACTTTCTACTAGATGGTTCTAAATTTACGTTATAAAATCCTTGATTCAGATCTAAATGACTGAAGTAAATACAACCTGATAATGAGTCCAATATTTCAGTTATATTGGGTAAAGGAAATTTATCATCTTTAATACAGTTATTCAGTTTTCGATAATCTATGACTAATCTAAATTTTTTATCACCATTGGTACTGGACCTTTTTGGTACCAAAAGAACTGGACTAGACCATTCGCTATTACATGATTCGACTATTCCCTGCTCGAGCATGTTATCTATCTGTTTTTTAATTTCTTCCTTTTGGGAATGGGGTAGCCTGTACGGTTTAGTATATACAGGTGTGACGTTAGGTTTTAACGTTATTGAATGTTTATATATGTTTGTTGTCGTTAACTTGTCGCCTGGAAGGTAAAATACATCTGCATATTTGGCACAAATATTTTCAATACATCTTTGTTCCTCATTGTTCAAATGATTTAATTTCAAAAGAGATAATAATTTTTTAACTCTGGCAGAATTGTTAGTCGATTTTTCAAACGAACATACTTCATAATCACTGGCTTTATTAACTATTGGACTAATATTTTCTAATATTATATCTGCTTCGTTTGTATTAAGTATTCGGATGGGTATTTTACCATTCGCTGGGGTGACCAATGCACTAGCAATGAATACTCCTTCACGCAATTCTGATGCGCATATTACACTGGTTTCTGTTATACAACTATTTATAAAATGCACGGATTCTGATCTAGCAGGTACTTGGATCGTGTTATTATCTAACTTTAAAGGTAATATTATTTTATATTGATTATTCCATAATGATAATGTGTTGTTGTTAAAATTTAAAATAGATTTGTATCTATTCAAAAAATCGTAACCAATTATTCCACTCGATTTACATGGTAACGAATTAAAAACAAAGAACTTATGTTTCAACAATTGATTCCCAATTTGTAAATCTAAATAAACATATCCAATAGCATGGACTTTGCCTCCGATACCGCTGACAGTAATATTCTCTTTATGGATAGGAATATTCTGAGCAAGAATATGTTTATGTTTGATTCCCGATATGGAAGCGCCGGTGTCAATTAGCCATGTGCATGTATAATTATTTCGTGTCTTTAATGTAGTGTAACACGCTTTATTATTACAGGATAGGATTGTATATTTAGTCTCGAAAAAACTGATTCGAGTTTTCAACTTTATTGCTAGGCGGGCTAGATTGAGGATTTGAATTTGACAAAGTATGTATGTGACGTTCATGAACCCTTTGATCTTTAGATTTATTGTATCTAGACCTACCTCGAGACCTGTAGAACGACCTGCTCGCACCTGCGGTATTCTCGTGACCCCTCCATGCTTGAGTCGCGTTCTGTTGTTGTTGGTGGGGAAAACGTTGATGTTGAGGCCGTCCTCGACCTGCAGTATGTGATAGAACTCCTCGCGGAGCATAATTATTCCATCGTCCACGAGAGCTTCTAAAATAAGAATTATTAGGTCCATTAGAGGTCATGTATCGATTAAAGGTCATTATATCACCAGAAGTCGAATGAGTACCGTCTTCATCAACCGCTGCTTGCACAGCATCTTGAAGAGAGTTATAATTTCTCGCTGATATTATTGTGCCTAGTCTCCTATTACGCAAGCCTTCGGAAAAAGCTTTGATAGCCTGACTTTCATTAAGAGGCTTTAAGACACTAAAATTTGAGTCATTCCCACCGGACTGGGAAATAGTAAGATTCACGAACATTTCGGTGATTTGCTTACCGTAATCATCAATGGACAAATTATTTTGTCTACAGTTATATAAACGACGCTGAATAGCTGTTGCCGATTTTTTAGGTAACAGTAGAACCTTCATGTCCTTGATCAAGACGTCTATATTATCATATTTGGATAACAATTTCAGCTTGGCACCTTGGGAAAGCCTGTTTTTCAGGACGAAGTTAATAAGCTTTTGTTGAGATTCTTGATCGATCTCAGATTTATAGTACTCGATGCCATCAATTAATTGTTTGATGCTTATTTCGTCATCTGACGCAACGGGTAGTAGATTCAAAGCAATTTTTAGATCAAACTTTGCCATGATAATGGTTTGCTGGTGCTGGTTACTGGTAGTTTGCTCTACAGAAGAAACATAAGATTGTTCAGAACATAAATCTAAAATTTCCTGATATAAAATATCAAATCGTTTACTTATATCGTTACTCAATTGAACTTCCTCCCTATTACTTGATAATTTTATATTTTGCAAACACGTATTATATTTATATACTACTTTGTCTGCTTCTCTTAGTTTATTTATAAGAATTTCGCCCTTTCTTCTAGAGGGACCGATTTTAATTAAATATGTTCGTACTGCCCATAAGTCATCATAACAACATTGTAATACATCTGCCATATGATTAGATACACAAATTAATTAGGCATTATATTATATTTTGCATTTGAATATATGAAAGTGTAACTTATATTAAGCATAATAAATGTAAATGTAAGTACAAACCCAAATTGATGAGGATAACATAATATACTCTCGTTTCTCACACGTACGCATAACTATTAGCTACCTTATAGTCTCTAGAATATATTTATAATAGTGTTCAAAATATTTCATGACGGCACTGATATGACCGAAAACACACTACACTGCACTTTTCTGAATTATTAAACGATTACACTTGTATTTGGATGCCCAATGCTTGTTTCTGGATCTCCGTCTTTACGGCGGCGATAGTAAAATTACATTTGTGATTTCTTGAGAGAGTGACGCTGAGTCTCTCGTATAATCAGTTTTTTATGGCATTTCTTGTAAGCGTTAATACCAAAGTATACCAATACTGCGGAGAACAAAATAGCGATGACCCCGAGAATTATGTTGGTGGTACTCGCGTGGAATCCCAGCTCTTCTATTCCTCTATTATTTGCACTTCCCCCAGCAGCATTTTGCGCTAACACCACTTCTTCTTTATTGTTCGATGCACCCATTTCTTTTTATTTTGATTTTTCTAGTGCACGGAGTCATACTGAAGTTACGAGTATTAGTCGTCATTGTTTTAAATTATATTACAAATTGTCCCATATTAGGCGAAAGGAATTCGCGTGCGAGGCAGAATACTGCCTAGTGGCAGGGTCGCCATATACGGTTGGCATAGGGAGACGAATGAATACTACAAGATTCAAGTGGCAACTAACTTTTATTAGATGAAGAGGCATTTATATATACTACCTTACAGTAGTCTGCTAGTAAACAATATAGAGGAGTATGATTCTAATAAATAAAAAGACAGTATCATACATATATTTTTTTATATATTTCAGGGTGGGTTGGCCCCACCGACTCCGCCGGCAGCGCCCCAACCGCCACCAGTGGTAAATATTTGATTTCTCTTTATACTTTTAATAACAAAGTATCAATATAATCAATTGTACAATCACCGAGTTGTCAGATTTATTTTCAACGCCATCTGTCCGCGTTACCTTCTACTACATTGTCATCTGTAAATGTTTGATATTTTCTGTTATCACCAGATTTATTTTTAAGTCCATATAGTACTCATAAACAAGCAGAGATGGCATTGTCCCTTTATTTTATTTTTGGCAACCAATCTCCAATAGATTATTACTGTCATTTTCGAGTCAGTAATGATATTACATGTTTCTTGTGATCATTTTAAATAAACTAACAAGACGGTGGCCGTCTTGTTAGAACTTTTCAAGGAGTTTTTGTGGCATATCAGAATCTATGCTCCATGCTATTATTTTCCATTCACTACACTTGTGCATATAACGAAATTATATTACATAAAAGACCAACAATATTACAAAATATAGAGCCAAATAACACAAGGTTATGAATGAAATATAAAATAAAATGACATTCAAAGATCCCACCAAAAACTCTCTATTGGCCCTTTATAATGGATAATTAGTTTAATACTAGCAGTTTAGTATTAGTGGAAGCGCTGTATTTATAAGCATATATCATCATATATTATGCTCCTTATGTCTATGGTTAAGAACCGCTGTACTAGACCACTATTAGTAATCTAAATTCGTTATACAGGCTGAATGCTTAGACAGTAGCAATATTTCTGTAGGATACTATGTACTCGATTCTCGTTCTAAATCAATTAAAAAAAATAGGTGCTTAATATTTGACCTAATTATTTAGAAAAATACAAAAATTAATCACAATCCTCTACGCGTCTATGTTATTGCACAGTGAAAGGAAAGCGGAAACGTAAGGAATAAAACAAAATGGTTTATGGTAAATTGATTGTTTTTATAATTTTGAATGTCTTAGAACAAACTTTAACTTGTGTTTTCTTGGTTGTTTATTAGTATTTGTTTTGATATTATTATTTTATATCTTAAATGTGACCATGAAGTGTCATATCCTATATACTGCGAGCGTTTAGTCTTTTTTTACCTGGTATATTACTTTTGCGAAAACAGATGAACAATGTACGCTAACTATGTTATTAATGTTTCCAGTTGCAACAACAGCAGCAACAGCCACAGCCTCCGCTGCAGCAGCAGCCTGTCGCCCCGCCACAGCCACTTGCAGCCGGTCCGCCGCCGCCGCCTCCGCCCCCGTCCGCCCCCGCGCAAGCCCCTCCGCCCCCAGCCGTGGCGGTGTGCTCGCCCCCACCGCCCCCTCCGCCCCCGGCGCCCCCCCAGCAGGACCCGACAGGCCTGGCTGCACAGTTACAGCAGGCCAGGCTCAAACGACAGGCCAAGGTGACTATCGCACTACATTTTTATTTAAAAACAATCGTTTCAGCGTTTAAAAAAATACCAAAATTCATGTATTAATATATTTTAGCACTAATTATTAAATTTAAGTATATTGTTGTTAACAATCTCTAAATAATAAGTAAGATATATCCACTGCGGTTGTATAAGGTTCATTAATAGTGTCATAATGTGTACTGCCAACGGAGACACAGGATTACCTAGTTTAGGTGGCAGCAGTCATATGTAGAATTCATCAACTTTTTTTGATGGTTTGCGGTCCATATTTTGAATTTGCATAATATCTTGTAAGTCTACAATTTGTAATCAACCTTTTCACTATTGTTGTTTTAATATATTATTTATTACATTTGATAAGTTATAAATACTTGTATAACAGCATCGTTTTGTACTATCATATTGTATCGCATACTTCTAAAATGTAAAAATTTTGGTAATATGTAAATTATCCGTATTATATTGTTAACTGTTGTATAACACTGAATTTCTTTGGTAATAGTAACATTTATTACCAAAATAAGATTACATGACTTTCACGAGTCGCTTTGGTTGAAAACTTGGTTTCAGCGCTTCGTTAATTACCCTTACTATATTCTATAAAGCTTCCATATTTTATTTTATCTCTATATCTCTGTCTTTAACGCTATCTATGGATTAATTATTTGAAATTTATATTTGTTACCTCTGAGGAGATACCGATACTACACTTGCGTCTGGTCTGGTTCAAAACTCAATTAGCTAACGTGATTCGATTCTGTGGCAAGTAATTGACGTTTAAGAATCAAATATTTTGTCCATTTAGATACCCTTTTTTAATCAGGTTTTGGTTCTTTTTCTTTCCTTGTTCTGACTTTGTGGGAAAATGGAATAAAAACGTACATTACAGCAATAAAATTAGACAAAGTGGATATTGATTTCCATATATTAGCTACGACATGCATTGTTTTGTTTTTTAGCAACCAATCTGCTAGTAACTTTGTTACAAGTTTCTTGCCTTGAACTAACAAGATATTAGAACTATCGATGGAGTTCTTGCGGCAAGTCAAAATCCATGATCCTGATATTATTCCCCATCCACTTGTACATAATAACTGAACTATATTAGGTAAAACACCACCAATATTATAAAATATAGAGCCAAACAATACGAGATTATTATTATGAAAAAAATCCACTACATGACATTCTAAGAACCCGCCAAATACTCGGATATTGTTGTTAGTTTCTAGAATTTTAGACACCGGAATAGGTTTTTTTTAATATCATCTATTGATTGATGGTTACAGCAAGCAACGGCGACTCCTGAGGCGGCGTCACCTCCCGGCGGTGGCAGTGGGGGGAGCGGCGGCAGCGGGGGGAGCGGTGGCAGTGGGGGGGAGTCGAGTGGGGGAGGGGCGCGAGGCACGCTGCACTGCATGATGAACGAGATGGCGCGCACTCTCGCCCGCAGACGAGCTCATCTCGACCGAGCTGAGGTACCCATTTCTTCTATTTCTGTCCAGTGGTCATCTTTAATGGCTCCTATTTCTATGTGTATTTTACACAATTATCCCTCTAAGGTAAATCTCCCCCAATAGTCTCAATTCGTCAAGCAATCTACACTAGGACTCATATTAACGAGCTTACTTACTATCCACTTCACTACCACTTCATCTTTGCTATTGTTTTGTTTCTCCCTCCTTTTGCATTTTTTTTGCCCCCTTTTGATGTTTTTCCGCCTCCTCTTGTGCCAAATCTTTATAATTTTTTTAAATTATTTTATCCCACGTGATATTTTTGATATTTTTGCTATTCATGTTACTATAATTGGCTGCTAGGTGACTCTGAAGTGCACCAAATTATGTACCGTTGTATTGCATAATAGAAATCTGTATGTGGGTGGATATTTCAACGTGTAGAATATTTATTTACTTTTGCTATAGTAATTCAACTATTTATAAGAAATAATAACAATGAGATGAATATGCTATGGAGGTGGTTTACGTTAGTTTTCGGTATTAATTTTGTAATATTCTCATATATATTAACAATTTTAATAATGCATAACATATAATATTTTTTTAAAGTGCGGATCCAACGGAAAATAATGTGATATAGATTTCATTGTCTCTTCCTCTCTTTCTTTGTATATATTTCGAGTAAATTAAGAATATACTATATCTCTCATAGCGTATAACCTATATATACATTGTTACATTTTTTTTCTTCATAAAATCCAATTCTCTCCGTCCCGAAAACAAATTCACTTCCAAATGGAGTACCATATTCCAATGTAAAGTTTGAGATAAAGACCAACATCGTTCTATAAGTGTATTTCTTTTATGTCATATTACCAGGAGTCTTCAGTGGAGAGCTCTGCTTCCTCCACACCGATGAAGTCTTGGGAGAGGTCCGCGACCCTCCCACACCGGTTGCCGGCCAACTGTAACGGCAACTCTTGTGAGTGCTTCTTTTTTCTATTCTATTAACTTGGAAATGGTTCTTTTGAAGCAATTGTTGGTAGCCATTTATATTTTTGTAAACTTAATTTTATCACTACTATTTAAACCATTTCATGATTTTAGTTAAATCAGAAAAAAATATTATTTTTCGTTCAGAAAAGTCCCCCAATTTCGATTAAACGTTTGCCAAGATTGATTCTGACGTCTATAGAGCCGAACCGAAGCAAATAGTAGGGTCTTCAGTTCTATTACTATTTTTATATTAACTTAAAAGTCGCTATTTAATCAAAATGAGATTGGATTGAAAAATATATAAAGTGCTAGAAGATATTGTAACATCAATCCTGATAAAGGAAATTGTTCTAAAATGACTGTGTAAATAAAACCAAAAGGTAATGTATACTTACTTACACTACTACTTCTACATACTATAATTATTGACCTAGCAAGGTCTTAACAGCTTCACCGGACTACTAAGGCGAGCGCTTAAGGCGACATCAACAACACAAACGAGAACGAAGTGATTGCTATGCCAGCTATAAATAATTCAATGGAGTAGATTCAAAGCCCATGGACTCAAGATGAATAAGTTTACTTTAATTAATAAAGTTATCGTTTTTTGTTTTGTTAATTTCTTAAAATATTTGACTTGATATTAATTTTTATTACAAAATAACTTAAATGGATATAAAACTAATTTAGGACCTGATGTTTGAATGAAATCAATTCTAAATGTAAAATTACAAAATATGTGACGTCACACTAAGGAGGGGGGGGAGTCTCACAAATGTGACCAGCTGTGACAAGGACGGGGGAGGGGTCAAAAAAATCATGAAATTCGCGTGACGTAATTTATGGATAGCCCCTTAAGGCACTCAGCCGATTTTATTTGACAACTAGCTCAAGGGTGCACGGCACACCTCGGCTTGGGCTGTTGCCCGACACATGCAATTCGCGACCTATCTGAGCTTTTTTTTTTTGACCTATCTGAGCTAACCTAAGCTAAGCTAACTATTCATACATATATGAGTTGTTGAAACATATATGTGTACCAAGCATACATACCTCAACAACTCTTATATATATTTCGTATCGAATAATTTTTTAAACTATTTCAGTTTGATAAGGGAAAAAAGATAAGACCCTTCCACTTGCATGTGTAAGCGTGTATGCGTGCACGTGTGTGGAGGTGATATGTGTAATGTTGTCGCAGTGATGTAAGATTTTGTAACACTGTATCGCGCGAGCAGCGCACTCAAGTACTATAATTTTTCTCATGACGTTTTTATCACAACTCGAACCCACGTTATTCGTTAAAGAAAATCCCTCCAATAAAAAAACATGGTCTCAGAATACCCTCCAAAATTTAGAGGGTTTTGAAAAAGTCTCAGAAACTAATGGCGTTAACGTATTACTATCAAAACTTAATTAATTTCTATAGTACCGTCGTGATATTCTAATGGGGTTTTATTGTTTCAGCCAATTCGGACTCGCCGGCGCAGCAACAGCCCCAGTCTCCACGTTCTGTCCGCAAGAGGTTCGGTTCCGCCAGCGAGGAAACTATCCTTAAGGTATTGTAGTATATGTAATAATAAGTCAAATAAACTTACTTGTCTATGTGACGTGGAAGAAATATATCCAAAATCCAAATGTCCTCCCCCCTTTTAAAGTTTGTGTCACCTATTCCTCCTTAAAGTTTCGTGACATATTCCCCCCGTTAAAGTTTCAATACCTATTCCCCTCTAAAGTTTGGGTGACCTATTACCCCATTAAAGTTTGATTGACCTGTTCGCCTCTTAAAGTTTGAGTGACTTATTCACCTCTAAAAGTTTGAGTGACCTATTCTCTCCTTAAACTTTGGGTGACACCTATTCCCTCCCTCAAGATTTGAGTGACCTATTCCCCTATTAAAGTTTGATTGACCTATTCGCCTGTTAAGTTTGAGAGACCTATTCACCTCTTAAAGTTTGAGTGACCTATTCCTCCCCTTAAAGTTTGAGTGACCTATTTCACCTTAAAGTCTGAGTGACCCATTTTCACCTTAAAGTTTGAGTGACCTATTCCACCTTAAAGTTTGAGTGACCTATTATTGAAAAAGGTATATTGTTGTGAGTCATTATTGTTATTTGAGCTACTGGAAGCTTGAAAATCGCTCCGTCTGTATTTCGAGTACTAACTTACTTTAGTAACAGCACTCTGTTACTATTTCAAAGGGTACGTGAGACTACGTTAAGTAAAATTGTAAACATTCATTCATTCAAGTGTATTATTAAATAATTTACAATACTTTATATTTACAATAATTTAATTTACAATATTAAATAATTATTAAAAATTAATTACGTCCGACGATCCAAAAGCACAAAATCACAGTTACATAAGATTTCTGCGTGCAATGGCGTTTGAAGTCATTAGTAACTATCCCGACATAGTCAATAGCACGGACGCAGGTCATTAGTAACTCCCCCGATATATAAAATTGAGTGTGTTCGTTGCAGCAAGTGAACGGCGGTGGAGCTTCACTCGCCGGGGGGGTCGTTGGTGGGAACGGGGGAGGGGGGAGTGCGAGCGAGACGGGGGGAGGGTGCGTGTCCGCGTCGGAGTGGGACGCCTTCAAGCAGGACATGATACGCGAGATCCGGCACCAGATCAACCAGATGAAGTGGGAGATACTCGACGGTAATATTACTCTTTTTTTTTAAATTGCAACATGTGTACGCTGTTGTAAGGGTGTTTTAATGCTGTGATCTAATATATAATCCTGTTAGTCTTACTAATTAAGTAACTGTGTACCCACATTAAAGTGTATTGCCGGGAGGCAATTGTCGGATGGCCGAATGTCATGATTTCTATTTTTGTAATTAATTTTAATGATTTATTAATTTACTTGACCTTATTCGAAACTTACTTATGAGATAGGCACTTCCGTTTCCTGCCAGAATGCTCACTTTTGACAGTAAATATAACTAACTTCCGGTCATATACCCTTCTTGTCTCGCCCCACCACGGCAGAGAGGCGTGATTAGAGCGACGCCATCTTTTAACTTCATTGGCGTCTTGTTCCCCGCCGAGAACAGACCGTTAAAATATTTGCAATGGCCTTTATAATATTTCTATTAAGTAAAATGATATTCGAATGATTTTAACGGACTTATTATCTACTTCCGGTACCGCTGCAATAGGTATAACAGCGCGCACGGTTTTGCCAGTGTCACATGAATAGATTCATATACGACTGGTGTTGTACCAAAAAAAAAAATACTTTTTTTTTTCTTAAGCTGTCACCTGATTATCTACAAACCTGAAAGTCGTTACATTTAAAAATAAGTTAAACCCAATTTTAGCCGTTCCTAATATTTTGAGTTATTTTTTAAAATCTTCAACTTTACATGTAAAAATATGACCATCATAAAAAATCCTTATAGTGGTTTTTATATTTTATCTATAATCTTGTTATTTAGCTCTATATTGTGTAATGTTGGTGGCGCTTTACGTAATATAGTTTGGTTATTGAGCACAAGTGAAGTGGATAGCAAATAATACCACGGAGAATGGATTCTGAGATGCCACAAAAACTCCCAGGAAAGTTCTAACAAGATGGCCACCATCTTGTTAGTTCATTGAAATTATATCAAGAAACTTGTAATAATATCGATACTCACTTGACAATGGCAGTAATAGTCTACTAGAAGACTGGTTGCCAGAAATGGAATGGAAGAAGAACTTGTAATACTATTAACTACTCGACAATGGCAGTAACAATCTAAAAGATTGGTTGCTAAAAATAAAGTTAAAAAAAGTCATAAATCATAAATAGGTTATACATAACATATATCGTTACAAACATATACAAAAGAATGACACAAAAATATCTAAACTTTAATTCTCTCAGTTGGTAATAGCTCGATTAAAATGTTTCCTGTTATTTTCTTCTATTTTTCTGAAGGTCACTGGATTCGAGTCTTTTAAGTCTAGGTTTGCTAAATGGTGGCTTTCTTGTAACAACTGTGATTGACAATACTTATTTAATTGTTTTTTCTTACGGATCTACAATCGTGATAACGGGGTATATACTGGCCTTTTCTGTAATGTAAACATGTGAGTCACTGTGACTGATTCATCGTCATATACATGATGATACCGATTCAACTGGGTTTAAAGACGCTAATGACTTGCTTGAATATTGAATACACGTCGTTTTTTTTTTCGAATGTAACATGCCTATGCGTCTTCCATTGAGGGTTTTAGACCTGATGTGTGCTGGTCGTGAATAATTCTGGGAGAATTGTCGTGGACTACATTGATACATCAATTTAAAACCGGTGTGGAATGAATTTTATGACACGAAAATGTGTAACGAGAAAAGAGATAGATAGGGTTTTAGGTTGTGAGAGAATGACATAGTATGTTCTTAATGTACTCAAAAGATAGTATACAAAGAGTGGGAGAGAGAGAGAGAGAGAGAGAGAGAGAGAGAGAGAGAGAGAGAGAGAGAGAGAGAGAGACGTTAAAATCTATAGCATATTATTTTCTGTTGAATCCTAGTGACTATCGCGCACTTTTAAAAGTTATTCTGTGTTGTGTATTATTATAATTGTTAATATATATTAAAGTATTAGAAAATAATGCCGAGAAGTAATGTTTACCACCTCCAGTTATAGTCGTTATATTAATCTCATTCTCTTAATCAGAATACTAAGTTTCACTTGCGTGTGAACTGACACATTTTTTTTTATTGTTACAGCAATGAAGTCTGAATTCTCGCGCAGGTAAGGTCCCGGCTGTCGTCGAGTGCACAATAACTAGTCCCCCAGCAGCAGAATAACGCGAACACATTTTTATACGTTTATACTGATGCCCCCACAACGCGAGGACTGCGGTCGTGATTATGTACGCACGTGTGACGTCATCACGTGTCTATGAAACGGAAAACTAACGAACGCGTCCAAACGATACAATGATTATTGTCGCGTTTAATTATCATGCCATATACATTAGAGATAATGTAGTGTAACTTCGTGTCTGGTAGTACACGGGCACGTAAATATGCGTGCGTGCACGTAACAAAGTGTACATGCACGTAACAATGTATACGTGTACGTAACAATTCGTACGTGCACGTAACAACGTGTACGTGCACGTAACAATGCGTATGTGCACGTAACAACGTATACGTGCACGTAGTAGTGTGTACGTGCACGTAGCAATGCGTACACGCACGTAACAATGTGTACACGCACGTAATAAGTCTTACGTGCACGTAATATTGAGTACGATGATATCGATTACCTCATTTCACGTTCAATTATCTACGATTTTTTTTTCTAATTTATCGACTTTTCGAATTACAAGTTTATTTTATGTCATTTGTCAAATAAAATTAAGAAGAAATTGTTTTTAGTATGTTTTGATAAAGTCGATATTTTTTATACGTCGATTGTTGTGGCCTATAATGATTATATCGATATTTTTTTTTATCGACTTGGCTGATTTTCTTTAATTCTAATTATTAATTCTTTCAATCAACAAAATCGGTTCGATCAATTTACATTTTACTAAAATATCGAATGCAGTTGAACGCACTCGCTATTTCTCTTTTGTAGCTTATGTAATGTACGTAGAGATGACATTAGCATTATCGAATTTGTCGATAAAAATGGGATAAGTCTGAACATTTCTCGATAATACCAAGGCGACTAAAGTCCCGATGATACCTACTCTATATATACGTAGGTATGTTTACGAAAGAACTCTTTAGATTATTGTCGATATCGATAAAAATTAAGCTCGCTTTAGTCGTGATTTTTACGAACGTGTATTATTCTATTGCCACATGATTTTCGATGGCTTATATTTATTATAGAATCACTGCCAGATTATCTCTCTATAATTGATAGAAATATCCGAAACGCGTCAACAGCGATCGAGAATAAATATTACACATGGAACTTTAGAAAGAGATAATCGAATCGTGTTAATATAGCATTGTCTCTGTCGCACGAAACGATAACACTTCTGTATTTATAAAGAGCTGTTAACATGTATTATGCAATTAAATAAAAAAAAACTTTGAAATAATCATTTCCATCGGTATATTTTATTATTTTTTTCGCAAGCGCTTTTAAAGTTTATCTATAAATAATGTAAATAATTTCGCGAGATTTCTGATGATTTTTATAGGACAATTTAAAATATTAACAGCTCTATATACATATTTAAAAGTGGTCACGTCTACACTCCACCGATATCACACGACGACTGACAAGTTGGAGACGAGTGAAAGAGAAGAGAAGATCGATTATCTCTTTCTAAATCTCGACGTGTGTGTACTGTATTGGCTTTTCATATACAGTGCGATCGCTTTGCTACAATACTATGGCAACACCGGTCAATGTTGCTGTTAAAAAAATCTATTGAAAGTAATCGATTTTGAAAAATCGATTTTTGTTTAAATTCGATATTAACGCACTAAGAATCGAAGCATAAAGCATTTTGTTTTTGTAATATATATTCTTTTTTAAATATTTATAATAAATATTTATTCGAAATACGTATTAAGATACGTAGAATGTAAGATATTTAATGGTGATAATAACAATTGTATTTTATACAGCGGTACAGATAAATTTCGATATAATAAGATCTCGCGTCTGGCTGTCGTCTGTTCGTAACTATACTTTTATATATAGTGAATTTTTGACAGTTCTAGAAGCATCTTCAATCGATATTACCGCGTGCAAAAGGCGATTATAATAAATAACTCAATATAAAATATAATGTAGTGTCTCGAAGTATATAAACTGTAGTATTAATAAGGATATTTATTGTATAACATTCGAAGGCTGGTTCACATCCAACAGACACGCGACGTTAACGATGGGTCAGTCGTGTCGGTTACGTTACGTGCACTGGTAGATCGGTGTGAAAGGACTTGGGTTAAAAAAAATGTTTTTTTTTTGTTCAAAATTACTCCCGAACGAATTTGTATGAAGTTTTCTTTAAAAAAAATCTTTGCTTACATCATACTACATCAAGGTTTCAAGTATATATAATTATTTTTTTTAATATAAATCTTTGTAATTAATGAGTTATTGTGGCTTAGAAAAAAATGTCTATCATTATAGTAGAAGTTGCATCAAAATCGGTTCAACCATTTCAGAACCAAACTCGAGAGAACAGTGGGCCCGTCAATTTTATTCTAAACAATTATTTTCTCGTTTCGGTATAAGTTTGAACAAAAAAAATCCTACACCTACATACGACGTGTACACACAGCACACTGTATATTTAGTAGATATAAGTCATATATTATAATTAGACGCGTAAATATATGATTATATATGCTTTTGCCGGGTGGTAATTCTATAGGTTATTAATAAAACTCGACACCCCACTTTGAAATACACAGAGGTCTTCCATACGAAAGAGTTATTTCCATTTAGTGAGGCTTATTTTTTGAGGTTAGATTTAACGTCACTTTATTTTTTCTTTCTCGTTGACAAGGCGCTGTGTTTACACATCTGCCAGTGTCAGTGCTTTATTTCAATGGTGGCTATAATCCAGTGACAATTATTGTTATAAATCTAAACCATAGATACTCAAACTTGTCTACCCCCATCACCTGTATTGGTCAACAGCATAAGTTGAGTATCCGCAGCATACTTTTAAGAATGATACCGTATTTATTACAAAATTTGAAAAACTTGAACAATAAAAATATTGATTAAAAAAAATGTACTAGATATTTAAAAACATGCAACTCCATTTTGCTCACAACATAACATTACCATTCACTTGTGAAAGATGACTCTAAATTGCTTACGATCAACATAACTTCAAATTCATGTCAATTCCTAAATACTATTTAATGATTTTTTTTCTTAACGTTAGTATATTTTGGAATTTATTGAAACGCTTCCATATTTTAATAGCGACTAGTAGGGTGTCCCGAAATAATAGTGCAAAAAATAGATCTACGCCAAATTAGTTTAAGCGCAACACTGTGGTAGATAATAAAGGATGCGACAGTTTTAACCCTTGAATGCATAGTGTCTTAAAAACGAAACATCACTTAAACTTAAAAATAAAGTCGTAACCGGGTTGAAAGTTTTACTTTTCGGTATAGGTCTTAGTAGCTCGAGACAGTCAAATGAAATATATATATATATATATATATATGTATAATAGACATAATTCCACTCGCATTCTACTATGACATAATGAAATACTTAAAAAAATAGTCAATAAATACTTATAGTATAATTTTTTGGGTAAAAATTAAGAAAACATGCAATTTAAGGGTTAAAAGATTTTACGAAAGACAGTTCTGAATCCTTCAATTTATAAAAAAAGTATATGATAATCGACACACAGATCTCAGAACAACACCCGGTAGAAGGTAAACGGTTTTAATATATAAAAACAAATGAAAAGTACATATAGACATGTTTTTTGTGACAAAATTCTTATATTTATTTAGGGAAGTTGGATTTACAATAGTACATAAATATATGTTAACGGAAAAAATATGTGTAGGTTATGATTTCTATGTGACAGTTATTGGTTTCTCTACATGTGAAGTTTCTATGTATATTGATTTTTTGTAGAAATTACTGGATTTTTCCTTTATTTACCAAAACTGGTTTAATTTACTTACATAGGTTTGTTTAATTTTATGATTATTTGTATTGAAAAGGAATTTACAAAAAGGAAAAACAGAAAACTGTCAAGCAATGAGTATGCGCTGTGTGTAAAATCCACAATTTTTATTCCAAAAAGTATTCCATTTTTTTATTTCATTCCATTTTTTCTTGCAAGTTTTTCACCAATTTTTATGTGTTTGTAGACTGAAAAAAAATTTTGTTTCCCCCTTTTAAATTCGTATAAAAATTACGCGATCAGGTTTCGTCAAACGGCTCGTGTTATTTTTTGAGTGAAATGTGTTTCTATGCTCAAACACAATAATTCCAATTTTATTTTAGACTGAATACAAGTTTGCATTTCTTTTTAATATTTAATCTTTCCATTACTAGTACAGTAATTTCAATAAAAACATGATATAACAGTAGAAAAGTGATTAATATTTAGTGATATTTATATGAATACTAATGATAAGGAGGACTAGTATTAAAATTTATGATAATTGTTATATTGAAATAACTTAACTAACCAAATTTTAGTTGAGTTACTAATTATATTGGTCTCAGTTATGTCAAAGAAAGTTCGAGTCGTCAGTGACGAAAAAAATAACTTGTCGTGTCTAAAAAATATGCCTAAAATTTTGATTGTAATATTTTTCATTTGTACAAAATTTTATCGAGGCGACTTGACAATATCGGTTTTATATTATGATTTGTCGCTTATGAATGTATTGTACGTCAATATTTTGTATATTTCATATCTCGTTTTGTGGCAGAATGAGAAAAATGCCTGTGCGCGGGTCGTTATTTATTTGTATAAAACTGAATTTGTAGGATTTTTTTATAGATTTATAATATAATAAACGTTTCTAGTTGATTATCTATTATTTTGGGGACATAGGTATTATGTAAGCAGATTTAAGGGACAATGAATCGAAATAGCTCCGTTTTTGTTTCAGTTCCTAACTTCCCACAAAAATCTTACGTTAAATAAAATAATCCAAAATATATAACAAATAATTGATTAATTTATTTAGATAAAAGCTTGGATGCGATGTCCTTGGTTAAAAAAAACGATGTATAAAGAGTTTAAAACGACTGAATAATAGCTTACTTAGTACTTAAACGTCCCCCTTTCGAAGAATTAGCGCTATTATTTTAAGCTTTTGTGAACTAGAATGCCTAAGAAAACATTTTTTTTGTTAAATCTCCGAAGTTTAGTGTGAGTGTATTACGTATTTCCAATATATTTTGTAACTTATGTATTTTTATGTCATTCGAATGTCAAAAAGAATTGACATTACATTTCGTTATTTTCCCTCGCTTCTCAATTGTCGATAAAGTTTAAGGTGATAACGTTTGTGCAGTATTTATTTTATAATTCGTAACGAAGTAACTCCGGCGCGCGCCGCTAGTATATAAGGTTACCATGTGCTATACATAACTATATAATTATTATGTGTAACATTTAATATGTACTAATTAATATAAATAATGTAATGATTTGTTCGCAGTCATTTATTGTAAATACAATTTTGGTAACGAATTATATTTTTTTTGTGATCGTACTTTTTGTTTGTTTTCCTTCTTATTTTTTTTTATTTTAGCATCCAATCCTCATCATTGAATGTTACTAGTGTCATTGTGACATGGGTAATTATTATTTATCGTGGATTTCACTGAAATTACAAAATGGCGGCGCCTTTGTTAGAATTTTGATAATTTACCAGAAGCATCATTATGTCATAATCAAAAAATAAATTCCACTATGTGCCTTACAAAGATCTCGCCACAAGCTCATTTTTTTCTGTTTGATTAAAGCAACTTGTTTATAGATCATTCCGTTAGGTACCAGAAAAGGCAGATTACGCTATCCCTCTTGCCTTGAAAGACTTATCATTTCAAAATCAAAATACTCTTTATTCAATTTAGGCCCTGAGAAGGCACTTATGAACGTCAAAACTACCACCGGTTCGGAAAACAACCCTGTCATCGAGAAGAACCGGCAAGAAACTCGATCTGGTTTATCTTTTCATAATAACTAACATATATATTTTTTTATTAATACACCAATAGACACATAAAGCTACATTCGTTTTTAGTGGTTGCACAGAGAGAGGCGTCACTTCCAGACGTCGCTATCGTACACATACTGTAATAACCTTTATGTATTAAGACCCGCTTGACATAACACTTGAACCTACTATCCGGCAAATCGGTAATGTGTTTTGGGACTTTGTTATAAAATCTAACACTATTACCTAAAAAACTGTTACTGGTCTTAGTAAGCCTGAAACATGGAGTGACCAGTTTGTTATCGTTTCTGGTATTTACATTATGTCGGTCTTTTACTAAATCCAGATTATCTAAGTTTTTCCGGACGTACATCAAATTCTCAAGAATATATTGAGAGGGCAGAGTTAAAATACCGAATTCCTGAAACTTAGTCTTTAATGATTCACGAGGTCCCAAATCATAGATTGCTCGAACTGCCCGTTTTTGTAGTAGGAATATGGTGTCTACCTCAGCTGCGGCCCCCCACAACAAAATGCCATAAGACATTAAGCTATGGAAGTAAGCGAAGTAGACCAACCTAGCAGTGGCAATATTTGTTAGCTGGCGAATTTTTCGAATGGCGAACGCAGCAGAACTTAATCTTCCAGCCAATTTTTTTTATATGAGGACCCCATTGTAATTTAGAATCAAGTGTGATACCCAGGAACACAGTATTGTCAACTAAGCCAACTAGATTCCCTTGGATCTCGATTTTACTATCAGTTGGTGGAACATTAGGTAAGGTAAATCTTATGCACTTTGTTTTGGCTGCGTTTAGCAATAAATTATTTAATGCAAACCAAGGAAATTTTATTTAAAATACTGCTTAGATACGTAAACTCGGAATCTATTCTTTTTACCTGAAATATAAGCGAAGTGTCATCCGCGAAAAGAACTACATCTGCACAGTTATCAACCACTAGCGGCAGATCATTTATATATACGAGAAACAAAAACGGCCCTAAAATGGAACCCTGTGGAACGCCAATTTGAGTCAAGGATCCCGCAGACGTTGCCCCGTCTATACTAACTTTATGACAGCGATCTTTTAAATAGGAGACAAGAAGATCGAGAGAGACTCCACAAACACCGTAATGTTTTAATTTCAGAATGAGGGTACTATGGTCAACGCAGTCAAAGGCCTTAGATAGATCACAAAACACACCAATTGCATCCTGCGATCCTTCCCAAGCCCGTAATATATTACTTAAAAGCGTTGCACCAGCGTCAGTAGTCGATTTTGATTTTGTGAAGCCAAACTGTCGATCATCCAGAATCTCTTGCGCTTGAAAATATCCTACTAATTGTTTAAGCATAATCTTCTCAAAAATTTTGCTTAACGACGGAAGTACAGAAATTGGTCTATAATTTCCAAGACTATTTCTACAGCCTGATTTAAATAAAGGAACTACTTTACTTATTTTCATTAGATTGGGGAAGGTTTCTTGTGCTATACACTTATTAAATATGTTAGCTAAATATGGTGAAATATTGATAATTAAGGACTGCACTACCATTACCGACATTCCCCATATGTCTTCAGTATGTTTCAAATTTAAAAGTTTAAAAGTCCTTATTATTTCACCTGCACTAATAGATGTAAAATTAAATTTTGACTTTACAGGTGCCCTCAGACTTTTTAAAAATGATACAGCATCATGGGCTGATGAATTAATATTTTTTGTTACCTGTAGAGGTATATTTGTGAAATAATCTTGGAAAACAGTCACTACCTCTGAACTGTTTGAAATTAGTACTCCATCAACATCTAGATTATGCGTATTATCATTTATTTTATTTTTCCCTAATTCTTTATTTATAATATGCCAGACAGTCTTGGTCTTATTACTAGACTCAAGTACTTTATTTCCTAAAAATTTTGCTTTGGCAGCTTCACAAACACGTTTAAAAATTTTAGAATAATTTCGGACATAAGAATGAAAGGATTCATCGCTAGTTAATGATCTCCTATAATACAAATCGTATAGTCGATCTCTACTTTTTTTAATTCCTATGGTAGCCCATTCACTAATATTATTTTTATTTTTTACATTAACAACTTTTCTTGGGCAGTGTTTATTAAATTCCGTCCTTATGATATTGAACAAGCTGTCATAATCCTCATTTGGATCTTGATTGCTAAAATTATTAGATGATAATCTTTGAAGAATATTGTGATTTAAACGATCTAATCTAGTTTGGGATGTTAGTCTAGCTGTTTTCTTATACTCAGTGCTAGGTTTTTTACAGTTTATTTTAACAATTAGTCCTTTATGATCAGACCGTATCCCAGTAATAATACTACCGCCAATGGTCTCAAAGTCAGTGAAAATGTTGTCTATGCAAGATGCAATCTGAGAAGTAATTCTAGTTGGCTCATTAAAGAGAGGATCCAGGTTAAATGACCTAAATAATGATGTGAACATAGTGACCTCTGGCGACATACTCAAAATATCTATGTTAAAGTCACCACAAACTAAAACTCGTTTATTAATATTAGATATTGTTATTAAAATTTCCTCCATCTTTTTTAAAAATTGGGAAAAATTTGATGATGTCGGTCTATAAACACATAAAATAATTAATTCATCCATCTCTGTACAGGCCACTTCACAAATACAGTCAGTTGAGAGACTACATATATCTTTCCTGTCTTTGAATTTTAGATTATTTTTTAATAATATAATACAACCACCACCGGCAGTGATTGTTCGATTAAACACACTGGCTACAGTAAAACAAGGTACATAAAATAACATTTTATCCGGTTTAAGCCAAGTTTCAGTGAAACATAATATATCTAGTCTCTCTCTATGTAGTAATAAGTCTATATCTAATACTTTGCCGGAGAAGCGATTAATATTCTGATGATACAATGAGATGTTACACTGCTCCTTTGTCTTATCTAATGGTTTAAAAAAATATTCGCAGTATCATTAGCTAAACTACATGATACTTTTTACATAGAATTTGAAGTGATTTTCGTAGATTATCATTTTTGCGTGGGATATTTACCAATATCACGTATAAAATTGACGTCACACAAACAATAAATCCCCATACATTAGCGAACACTAAATATAAATGTAAGTCTTAAAGAAGCGAACATAGCTTGCTTAAAATTTAAATGTGTACATAACAAGTTTCAACAAACCATGCGTAGTAATAGTCGAACTTTGATTAAAATAAACAAACGCAAGGAGTAACTAAATATATCAGGATATTGATCTATGCCGTGGTATCTGGGAAACATACGATATAAAAATGTGTTATCCAATATTGGTTCTGCAATGTTGTGTCATGAAAATTTTCCTATTAATATTACTTTTTTTTATGCCAAAGGGCAGCAAACAACTGTAACACCAGGAGCATCACTGTTGTGCTGCCGACCTTGAAAATCGTGTTTCAATCCCTTTTTGAAGAGCCCCATGTCATAACCCTGCGGAAGACTATCAGGACTATCATTCAACAACAACCAGGACGTGGTATTATAATCTTTACTCGTGTAAGTAAGTCATCGCAGTCAACCAAATCATGAATCACCTTATACAGAAACTTTATATCGGCAGTTTTGCGTCTATAGGATAAGGTTTTCATTTTGTAATGTAAAACCTTAGCTTCATGAGATGTTAGGGATCCACATTTTTATTACAATAATATATAATATACAAAGCGTTTTTGTACACATTCAATTCTTTTTGTGTGTATATCATAGCACGGATTCCACACTTGGCTGAATACTTCGAATTATGTTATTATATACAGGTGTACGGTATACCTGTAAGTAATCCCAGATTCCCAAATAAGAAACGTGTCTTCTCGATAATCGCGCTCTTTTGTAAAAACGGTTATACATGCAACAATAAAAACCAGCCAAATGTTTTTGCGCTAAAAAAATAAAGGGAGCCTTACAGTAGTCGCATATGATGTGTAACACCTGACATGTTATCCTACTATGAAATTGAGACGAAATATACGTGAAGTCATTGATTTGCAAAAACCCGAGCTGCACACTTAACGTTTCACAGCCGGCACATAAAAATGAGTGCATTATGCTGTTATTTTAAATAGTCACGCGACGCTTGCGTCCTTGAACAAACAACTTTAAAACATTCAGGTAAGGTTGAATTTGCAAAATCATAAGTATATCACATAACTATAACTACGTATGTGTATTGGGGAGTTTTTGCGGCCGGTTTTGAGCGGTACTTTTATTCGAGACTGTGTGTCTTGGGATTTGATATGTCAATGTGTGTAGTCAATGTATTCGTCATATTATTGGTCGAATATTTCTAAGCATGAAAATATATGTAATTCTATATTAAGGCGCGCGCAAGTTTAATTCTAGTCGTCGTACATACGGAATACTAACTTAAATTCTGAAAAATGAATGGGGTATGACTGGAAATCAATTTTTATCGAATAATTATATCTTTCAAATCGAAATATTAATTTATAATCACAATAAAAAATATCTTAACAGCAACAAGAATTAACCTAAAGGTATGAAAAAGTTCCGCACTAAAATATTTATTCGAGTAATTCCACATTACTAACTCGTATTTTTTAAAGAATAATGAAGTTTGTCAGGGGCATAATTAATATGTTTAATTAATGATTACACATATAAATATAACCTCAGATTTGATACACAACACTAAACTGTAGATGAGTGCAGTTGATTCTGTCCGCCACCACGCGTGCTCATTGGTCAAATCAAATAGCGCGCGCTTCCCCCCTTCCTGTAACACATTTCCGTTTCTTTTCCAAAACCACTCCCATAAAAGATATCCAGCAACCGAGAGGAAAGATGTTACACATCACTTGTGCAGGTCACACGCAGTAGAAGTCATCACATCAGTCTGTAAGAAAACCACTGCAGGGTTATAACCATATATAGGTCTCTTCTCAGAAGAATGTATGGACATAATGACCGCGTCAGCCCACGAGTTATTAGCGATTTCACACTTAGAGGATTCTATAGCATGGTATCTATCTCTCACGTATGGTACAAGTGTGGATATAATCAGCACTCCATGGCGTCCAGCCTACGATGTGTTGACGATTTCAAATTCAAAGAATTTCAATAGTTTTCTCCACGTACGGTACAAGGTGAAACAGTTCCCAGGTGCAGTTTCTACATCCTAAATTTTTTGTGAATCGACACTTCAGAATTCAAATGGGATTAATTTAAAATTCAATTACTATATTTTTGGGTCAATCGCTGTCTACCACCGAAGAATTCTCGAGTAACGAATGTTCAATACGCCCTGGAAGACATAGTTGAGCGACTACGTAAAGATTGCTGGAACTCATTGATTGCGAACACTGTAAGACCAGTCGTTAGTACGATCTTTGGGAAACACCTATATCCAGGCCTTTGTTTCTCACTTATTTTTTGGGGCATGCTAATTTCCGAAGATTGTAAGTTCATACATTTTTTTCAGTTTTCTGCAATTCATCGATATTTTCCAAATTCCCTTTAAGGGCACTGCGTGCCCCACAAAAAATCCCTAGGATTTATCTAATACTAGTTATCTTTTACCTGAATGGATGGGTATGGTCATATTTCGACGTCATAAGATCACATCTCACCAAGACCGGTCGAAATAAAAGACATCCGTGAAAAAAAGGCTTTTTATTAAATAAAAAAAGAGAATTAACATATTTTACACTGAACACAATTGCGCAACAATTATAAATAACATATACATTTTTTTTGTTTTAATACGCGGAATCACATAAAAATATTATGCGTTAACAATCTTAGTACATAAAAATGAGTACATACTTTTATACAATTACATCAGATTATAATATAGTCTGGTGAGAGGAAAAACTCAGAGATTTTTTTGAAGAACAACTTTACTGATTTCTCTTTCATTTCTGTTCAAACCTTCCTCAGAAACTATCTCTGGGAACGCATTATTTGTACTTGAGAATTTTCCTGGAAACAATCGAAACGTCTAGTTTTGTAAAAAAATATTTAAAAGAACGTTTATATAAACAATTTTATTTTTAGAAATATTGTCAATATAATTGGATTACATTGGAACAACACTATTAAATTCATAATGGGAATTAAATCGTTTGTTAACTTTACCACAATCAATGAGTTTTTTCTATCACCTGACGACGTACAAATAACTTGCTATATTATAAACAAAAGTTAAATAATTTTTTTCCTGCGAATATTTAGCTCACAATAGCTAAAGACATTAATTAGAATTAGTACCGTACCGTAGTTTTACAGTACAAGAGTAAAAATGTGTAACTATCTTTCGACTTATTCGAAAAAAGATACGTTATTTTCAAACTTAAAAAAAATACGCATTATTATCTGTATTATTAACTGTCATCTGTCATGCAAGCTGTCAAATTTCATAGGATTAAAATCAAATAGTGTTAGATTTACCCTCAGTGAATTTGTTTCCATGAAATATGCGAAAAACTAAAGAAATAATTAGAAGTTTGAAAATTCAAAACTAAATAGTGAGAAAAATATTCGCAGCGCGTGTTACGTTCCTACGTTTATTTGTCAGTCACTCATTAAATAAATAAAAATTAACAACTCACGTACTTACTTACTTATACAATATATACTTCGATACTAACATGGGAGATCGCCCTTTCACTTGTAAGTAAACATTTTAATGTAAATATTAGCACCATAAATATTATTATTCGGTAAAAATGAAGTCGGAAACATTTACTATAAATATATTTATTAATGATTCGAAACCTTAAATTTCATTTTCAGGCCAAAGTTAAAACTCCGCTATTTTAACAAGATTAAAAATAAAACAAGATCGAAAGGAACGTATCTCCCATTTTAGAATTAAAAACGAAATAGGTGGTCACGGAAAAACAATATGGCCGATACTTAATCCTTAGGAGTAATAGATATTTTGTAAGCTTTAAGCGCGTGTTTATTAAATATAATTTATATTCCACGTAACGTATAAAATTGGATCACATGTTGTGCGCCATGCGCTTAAAAAAAAAACAAAAAAATAAATAAACATCTATGGTCATCCATTAACAAAAACAAGGTAAAATCTGGTAACTAAATACTTTATACAAGAAAGCTTTTTCTTTGGCCTGAATTAAAAAAAAAATCGTAATATTTATTTCATATGTAAGAGCGGGTAGCAATTGTAGCGTCTCGGGTGGACTCTTCTAGCGATACCTAATCCTAACGTTTTTCGCGCCATTATGTGACAAAAAGCGGGAAATGTTTGAAACAGATTATATATAGTTTTAGAACATCTACATTATATCTTAAATCTAATATTTTTTTATAAATATGTAAAAAGCTTAAAGACTTTATAATTCTTTTACGCTGGTTAAATAGTATTGTACTTATGATTTAGGTAATAATTTATAAAAGATCCATGAAGATGTTTTGTGCATTCTAAGCGTTTTAATATTTAGAATAATTTAATGAAACTACAGCATCCTTATATTCTTGTCTGTGAATGGAGACGAGATGTAGGTCCTGAAAAAGAAAAAGAACAATTAATATTTTCCCTTACAAAATACTAGTATTCAAAATCCGTAAATATTTAGCTTAAATAGAATATTCTAGAAAATATGCCCAAAATTTAAAAAAATAGAATGTGTCTACGAAATTAAATTCTATTCAATATTAAAGAATTAAAAGAAAAAACATTAGCAAAAACCAACAAAACAGCTATAAATTATTACATGGATGTTAGGCCTTTAAAAACATCTCTTCAAAAAAAAAAAAACATCTGTAGCCATTTTTGCGTGTATTGTTAAATAAAAAGGCAAATCTTTGTCACGTACTTAACTAAAATTTAAAACTTTTCTTAACAAAGAGTACTCAATAAGGTTTTATTGATAATTACAATATTATAACTAAAGTAATCTCATATTGTAACGCCACACTGTCTTAAATAAATTAATTAGACGGGGCCGTCTTAAAAATAAGTAAACTAGCCAAGTTTTAACAGCGCGTCAAAGTGCTTATGACGAATCCATAGCTTTTTAGTTATAATATCATTGAGTAATTAAGTCACTTTGAAAAATATTGCTGGGAAGAGAAATCCAAAAATAACTGCAAAGGGATAACTTTACGATTTTTTTTCAATATTGTTATAAAAGTTATGGTTAGTAATACATAAAACAACTGAATAACACAAAAAAAATGGGTTAAGCTGATAATAGTTATAAACAAAACATTTTTTTTCCGATTTCAAAGAGTTATACTTCGATTAGGTCCTCCTTTAACTCTAAAACATAAACTAACAAACGTGAATCTATAAAAAATGCAAAAAAAAAACATAAAATCAAAATTAATCGAAGAAAAGTGTCTTTATTTAATTAAATCTATCAAACTCAAAAATAAATTAAAGCGTCGTGACGTCGTAAACTGTAAAAACATCGGTTTATAAAAAATACATGCTCAAACACAAGCAAGCTAAAAATAAATCTACACATCGACTACAAACTTTAACACTTTCAAAGAACCTGTGCGTGGGACTTGCTTGTCAACATTTTTTTTTTGTATTTTTTTATATTTATATTTAATTTTCTTGCAGTCTTCTTGCTTAGCTTGTCTATTCAGTTAACACTGGGAGCATGGATCTAGAAAAACAACAAAATCACTAAATAATTTGATTGTATTTAAAAAAATCCTTCTAGATAGAACAATTTATTACAATGTCCGATTATATTCATTTACAATTTTTGTACAAAAAATAGCTATGACTAGTAATATTAAATTATATATATATATGACAAATTCCATTTGTTATCCATAACAACAGCCTGTCTCTTACTTTTAAGATGTAAATAAATGAGATAAAATGACAACACTAATGGAATAGTAAAGAAATAACATCAAAAGTAACTATTTAACGAATGTAATTTAAGTTTTGTGCTTAGTTATTTATAATTAGTATTAATCTAATAAATATATTTAAATAATCACAAATAATTTATCTTTTACGTCTGAAATTTTCAAATAAAGTTTTTATACTAAACCTAACGTAAGAGTAAGTATGTCAATAATGTTTATTTTCCAATGTAACCTGAATTAAAATCCTGTTTAAAAGATTTACCATCTCTTTCTGCTCATTCAACTTATATGTAAAACAATACATTAAATTTGTGCGTGACATGAAAATGGTGATGAACTTATCATTTTTAACACTTCACAGATTAAACAAAAATTGTGTTTTTTGATGTTATCAGAAGTTAAAGCATTATATATACACATAAGTATACGTATTGAGGTGTCTAATCCTCATCGTATAAAAAGTTATAATATAATTAAATTATTCCTCGACATACTTATTTCTGCGATGCAGGTATATTTATTATTTACATGAAGCAAATAGGCATGAAATATGGCAAGGAAATGATACAAAAGGTTAGTGCGTCAGTGTTGAATTAATAGTTATTTAACATATAATAATATATAAAACAAATTAATAGATTGTATATTAAAAGTGGATTAACAATAAATTATCGACGTTACATAAATGACATAGTTTATACAAAAATAGGTTGTTTAATACCAAATTGCTGAAAAAAAAAAAAATGAAATGAAAACGACTCAAACGGGTCTCATTTATTTTCAGAAACTGAAATTTAACTATCAATTTTTTTTATAATTAATTCATAATATGTGAAGAGTATTTGTATTGATTTCAATTATTACTTACTCATCATGAGATGTTGCAACAATTAACGGAAATTAATTTACTTTTCAATAAAATACATATAAAAGTAAATTATTTTATGGTCCCATGCGTTCTAACGCCGATAACATGTTAAAAGCATAATTAATTATAGTAATAAAATAAAAAATAACGAAATATCTTAAAACGCATAAAAAAAATCCTAATCTTTTAAAACTTAGTCTTAGATATGGCATAACTTAATAGTGTTTATATAAAATTATATTAAACTAAACAAGTACCTTCCACTTCCAAAGCTATGGGAATGGGACCTGGGCAGCGTTGAAAATTAAAATACATAATAACGTAAGCAATACAGCCCAAATGAAACTATATTGTACAAAAAAGTTAATGAGACATGGCAACATTTATACGTACCTTTTTTGAATCTCATGAACTCTTTTTTATTATCTGTCTTTTTCTAATTAGTTAACGGGATTGTCGTCACCTGGTTTAATGTATTTTATTTTTATGTTTTTAATAATACTTTAAATAAAATTCTAACAATACAAATAAGTCGCTGTTAGTTAGTAGTAATTTAGCCCACTATTGACTCTTGACCCAACTGTGGGACGTTTTGATATTATTATACGTGCTAT
This sequence comes from Antheraea yamamai, assembly GCA_036509395.1. NCBI lineage: Eukaryota > Metazoa > Arthropoda > Insecta > Lepidoptera > Saturniidae > Antheraea > Antheraea yamamai. The sequence continues at coordinate 11,554,404 of AP028447.1, read as the reverse complement.
ATAGGTATTGTAAATTTACATAAAGTATTCAAAATTTTTTGAAATAAAAAACAATCGTAAATATCACAGCTGGTTGGTATATTTCATATTTTAACAGGTTCGAAAATAGCTAATCTTGTGAAAAATAATTAATTACTTAAAACCAAATTTAATAACATTTAAACACACAAATATGACTTTTTCTTACAAAAAGACAGATACATATAATAATCTAATAATATTTAGCCGAATATTTAATGGATGTAGCGTACAATTAATTGGTAAGGTCTACTGATATTAATGTGAATATTAAGCTTATATTGATGGATTTGTAGACTCATGCAAAAATGCTCTCCTATGGTATTCGTAGTTCTCCTGTAGTTTTTTCGATGTAACAAAAACAAAACTATAAATAATTTTTCATGATACGATAAAGTTTTATATGATAAATCATTATTCTATAAATGATAATTATCACTTAAATATTTCTAATTAATGACGGTAAAATAGAGAAATCTCTGCAAAAATATTCATAAATTTGTAAAATGTTACAAACACACAGAGTCCTGACTGCGACACTCCAGAGTAGGCAAGGAACATATAGCAATTGAAATTGTATTGCAATGGAATATTTTTAACCATTGCTATTTTACAGGTGATAAATAACATCCTGTTATATTTTAAATGCGATCGTTATTATCATTGTTGTTTATTATTTTTTGTTAATCGCAATATACTGAAGTAAAATCATGCTCGTGTCATATGTAGCAGGCATATGATTTGTCATATCATGTGAAAAGTAGCAGTGATTTTTGAAATGTTCCATGCTTACTCTAGATAGCGATCACGCGATATTCATTTATAAGCCAAAAAAAACATTGTATTTTACTTTACTATTAGATGTCATCGTCTGATGAGTGTTCGAAGTTCATTTAGTCATTGAAAGGATTTTGTATTTTGGCGTCAACATAAAACTTACCTAAGTTAATTAGTTTTGTTAATTGTAATTTGTTCATTCATACAAACCTTGAAAGCAGGGGAAGTGTTGATCAGAGATTTCATGCGCGTTTGTGGGTTAATTTAATTTTTAAAGAAACTTGTTTTCTTTTAAATGAATGAAATAAAGTCGTTTGAATTGAATTAATATAAAAAATGTAAATATGAATAAAGTATATAGCTATGAATAAAGCTGAATGAGTTCTATAATACTTAATGTCTTGTATGTTTACTGATGCAAGATTGATCATCATCATTATTCGCATAGGTCTAGTCGATTCGGGAATTTCTTTTAATTCGACTCATTCATTTCCATTCTATTTAATAAGAGATTGCTGAAAAAAAAATTGAAATGAAAATGAATCAAACGGGTTTCATTCATTTTCAATTACCGACATATTAGAAGACCTTTAATTGATTCGTAAATATGTTTTAATGTGACTCATTCTATGCAAAACTATTTAACACGAAATTGGTGAAAAAAATCTGAAATGAAAACGAATCAAATGGAGTTTTAATTCATTTTCGACTACTGTGAAAGTTTGATATAGTGATTTTTCCAAGTTAAATAATGACTTACAGCTCCATGTTATGGACGGTTGACTTGGGACAGGTTGTGTTGACGCGCACGTGGCAGTGCTTGTGGCAGCGCAGAGAGCAGTCGCGGCACTCGTAGCCCTGCTTGCCGAGCCGCCGCGCGACCGTCTTGCCGCACACCTCGCACACCGTGCCGCTGACCACAAACAGAATACATTACACCCGGTTCCAATAACCTATCTACATGAACCCTTTTGGACATGGACATTTTGTAGGCGGTAGAGTGACGCTGAAGCTGTTACTGGTTTCAGTATGAATGCGTCGGCTCGTCCGCGGTACTACCACCCGACACACAGAAACACCCACGTGAAGTAATAGTGCTTGTGTTGTTGCGTTTCGTTCGGTCAGTGGGTGCGCCGGAGGCCCACCTCCTCTTCCCTCCCTCCCCAACTTCCTACCTACCCCGCCCCTCCCCCAAACACAGGCTGGCAACACACTTACGACTCCCCTGTTGTTGCTAGTGTCTATGGGCTGTGGTGATCACTTAACATCAAGTGACCCACATGTTCGTTTGCCTCCTATGACATAAAAAAGAAACCCTCGGTAATCCGATAAATGTTTTGCAAGGCAGTGTCCAACTATCGATTTTGTTCGATTATAGAGTACTGCCTAAGACCCCCGTAATCTGACAAATGTTTCTCAAGACAGTGTCGAACTATAGAAACTGTCGGATTATACAGTACTGCCCAAGTCCTATAGTCCGGATATTTTTACAAAAGAATACCTTATAATCTGACAAATTACAGATCCAGTGATATATAAGACTTGCAAAATATAGTAACTTTACATTAGTAGATTATTGTGTACAAATCAATGTACTTATTTACTAAAATAAACAAAAACTATAAATAAAAATCATAACATGAATCAATCAAGTTGTAACCTGTTCAATCATGCATTATCTACATTAGTAAAGATTGTCAATAAAATATTTGATATAGACATGTCAGATTACAGGGTGTTCCGGAAAACCAGGGGTCTACTGTATAACTGCCAGTTCAAACAACTACCTCAGCTATCTATCGGCCCGTTTCTCCGTTTCAATAACCACAGATAGATAAAGAATCTTTTTTTGTCCTGCCTTGATAATAAACAAAATTTTGAAATTAAGCTCCAGAGCTGCCTACCAACTCTAATTATGAATCTAAACCATTCTTGAATCCACCAGAACACACATCAAAATCTGTCCACCCGTTTAGTTAGTTATAGAAGAATTATATATAATACGTCTTTACCTATGAAATAGCCGTTCTGCAGTACTGGCCATTTCAAATCAAAATAATTTTTGTTTGGCTAAGAATTCTAATTTCAAATTAATTTTATTTTAAAAACATGGAATTCTTTTTCCAAAAGTAATCATTTGTTTATTGATTAGTGTTACATTTTCATCGCATTTCAATCTTTTTTGTCATCATGGATACGTTAAAAATTCGAGTAATTATGGAATATGAGTACTGTCGTGGCAGCAACGCGGCACAAGCGGCACGCAACATCAACGACGTTTACGGAGCTAACACTACAAATCAACGTACCACCTGTTATTGGTTTGCTCGCTTCCGTTCTGGGAATTTCGACCTGAAAAATGAACATCGCGGTCGTCCGAAGACTTTGGTCGACAATGACGAATTAAAGGCGATTGTGGAAGCTGATGATACACAATCTACGGCTGAATTAGCAACAGCTTTCGACGTTAGCGTCAAAATAATATTGGTCCATTTGCGTCAAATTGACAAGGTAAAAAAGCTTGACAAATGGGTGCCCCACGAACTCAATGATCGCCAGCGCGAAGTACGCGTCGAGACGCGCCTTGCACTGCTCAACAGACACACAAATGAAGGAATTTTGAACCGCATTGTTACCTGCGATGAATAATGGATTGTATTTGATAACCGCAAGCGCTCAGCAAGTTGGTTGGATCCTGGTTCAGCACCTAAACAATGCCCTAAACGAAAACTTACCCCTAGAAAAGTGATGGTCACTGTTTGGTGGTCTAGCGCCGGTGTGATTCATCACAGCTTCTTTCCAAACGGGGTGAGTAATACTGCAGATGTGTACTGTGAAGAACTGAACACAATGATGGAGAAGCTGGCACATCTCCAACCAGCATTGGTCAATCGCTCGTCTCCGCTGCTCCTGCACGACAACGCGCGACCTCATACTGCACAGCAGACAGTCTCCAAGTTATAAGAACTGGGGTTGGAAGTTCTCCGTCATCCGCCCTACTCACCAGACCTTGCGCCTACATACTACTACTTTTTCCAGAATTTGGATAACTCCTTGGCGGGAAAAAAATTCAATACCCGTGAGGCAGTACAAAATGCCTTTGAAGAATTTGTTGCCTCCCGTCCAGCTGATTTCCTTAAGAAGGGCATCAATAAACTGCCACTGCGTTGGCAAAGATGCATTGATTGCATGGGTGATTACTTCCATTAATACAAATAAAAAATACATGAAAAAAATTCGTTTACATTTTTTCATACAAAACGGCAATTTCATAAGTAAAGACCTAATATTACAGAAGGCATGACGTAGGAGTTGGGAGCGTTAATTATAAAGGTATGATGTCCTCCTTATCATTTAATCGATCAGTCACACAAGACCAATCAAGTATTAATAACAAAAATATTTACCTTAAACAAAAGATCCAGTAATACACTACCGAATATAGTTACTTATTATACTAAGAGATGTGAACGGTCCGACGGTCCTCGTGGCACTGAACCGCGCTCCTTTTTTTTTGACCTAGCAAGGTCTTAACAGCTTCACCGGACTACTAAGGCGAGCGCTTAAGGCACTCAGCCGATTTTTGTTTGGGGAACCGCGCTCCATTATAGCTACGCCTTTTATAGGCTTGTTTCGTATGAAAGGGTAGTGCGTAATATTTATGCCAGTGCAAATACTTTTGGACAGTAGAATGGGCATGTGCACTGATATATAGATAAAGATATTTATAACCAAACAAGAGTGACCAAAAAGGCAGGTAGATCCAAAAACATTTCGAACTTAGTGACTGAGTTATATTCTAGTGTCTCACCCGCTAATATGCTTAGCGATGAAGGTGTGCTCGTTGAAGATATGGAGTTTGATTCCCTTCCGGCGCCACCGGGAACGTTGAGCTATTGCCAGCGGCACCAGGTAGTGCTTCTTGATGCCAGCTTCGATGGTCTCCAGCACCAGGGTCGAGGCCTCATGGATGAACGTCCTCGCAGACGCTGTACTGAACCCGGACGCTTCACTAAGAGAGGACCTTGTGTGTTCATTTTTTTTATGACGTAGTCACAAAATTAATCCAAACACATCGAAACATTAACGTAAATTTGAATTATTGAAAAAACAACAATAATGAAATTTATAATATAATGAATATAAATAGATGCAAAGAGAAAATCGCACGCACAGAGGTAAGCGATAAAAATAAATAAATAAATATAACAGATTAGTATAAGAAATACCAGTGTTACCAGTTTGCAGAGTGCCATTACCCCCAGCGTGAGTGTTGACAGATGAAAAAGAAGAGAAAAACTTACATTTAGTTCGAATGTTACCAGAGTAAATTATTAAATTACTACTAATCATTACTCTATGGCTAGATCTGATTGTCGTTCGTTAAAGAAGCATTTATTATGATCAGCGAATTCTTGTTAGGTAATAAATAATGTATTCTTGTCAAAATAAATCAGATCAAATGAAAGCGATTATAATTTTACTGCCTTGAACTTTTTTGTACAACATATTTATTCAAATATAATATAATCAGTTACCACATTTCTTGAGAATTTATTTAAATGAAATGTAACTTCAGTATCTATTAATTGCCACTACGATAATGAGCTAGGATGGATACGACTAGAATGAAACATACCTTCTCGAGGTCCTAGATTCGTCTCCGGATTGTGCTGGCGATGCGCCGGCTGAGTAAACATTCCTATTAGGGATGGCCAATGCTTTATCTAGAACAAGTGACATATAACTCGATATAAAATACTGTTATAGTAATATGAACTCCACAAAACGCTGACAACTGTACGCTAAATTTCGTCTGCAGTCGACATATTTTATACTACGATGGCGGCAAACAAACATGCAGGCTGCCTGGTGGTAAGCGGTCATCGCTGCCTATGGACACTTGCAATACCGACCCCTTTATAACGCACCCTCAAAAGCTCTAGCAACGTTACTCTTCGCAGAAACACAACGTCAAAGTAGCGTTATTTATGCATGGATACATTCATTCGTTCGGGCTGCTCCAAGTTTTGATCGAGATGACTATCTTTCTTTAAATGAATTCATTTCTAACCTTCAACCAAGAAGCTCAATGTAGAAGAGAGTATCGCGATACACTTTGACCCCTTTACGAACCGTTTCCAAATCCCTCCCCTCCGATTATTCGGTTTTAACATCCAAACATGACAAAGATGTCAATATTTGAATGTCTATAAAAAGCTCATGTTCATCCCAAAAGTGCATAGAGTTTTTTTCACAAAATGGCTGCCATGGTTTGACGCTCTTGCAATTCTTGATGTATTCGCGAGGTGCAAAATGTCACTCAGATATAAGCTCACGCTTTATAAGACGTCCATCTGTCCTTTCCTCACATACAGTTTTTATGTTTTCGTGAATATATTATGTCCAAAACTAACCTCTAACAATTGCAGACAATATACAAGACCGCTTGTTAAGGAAGTTAGTTGGTACTCCAGAATACGACGTGGAGCTTCCTTGTAATTAGATGTACATCAAGTCCCTTGCATCTAACGACTTCTATAAAACCGAAAATCATTCCAGCCCAGTAGTCGCGTCGCGAAATACATGCCCGATCCTTCCATGATATCATGGCAGCTAATGAGTCCCCTTCCTGCAGGTTTCAGAAACAATGCCTTAACGGCTGTGTAGTTATTGTTCCCGTCATCGAGGACGATCGGATAACTTCACTCCTGCACACTCGTCGCGACCTCCCCTCAAAGTGACTTGAGCCTATGTTCGAACTCCAGAGTGGGACGCTCTGGAACACTAGTAGCGGTATATACTCACACCGAATTGGCTAGCTAATTACTGCACAATATACACGTGCACATACCCAGTAAGAACAGAGTTTATATCAGGAAGATTTTCTTTTATTGGTAAGTTAACCGTAGTCAAAATTGTTAGGAAGGTCAAAAAGGTACGCATGTAAAATGTCTTAACTATATAGATGAATATAACCAGACCAATATGATTAGCTTAGCCCACATGGATAGTTTAGGTCGAGTCGTGGTATTTCATACAAGATAACATAACACAAGTCGAAGTTCGGCCACCTTTGGCACCTTTGAGCTGGTTACCATTTAGCCAAGTGCTGTAAGCGCTTGCCCAAAAATCCCGAAAAAGCTGTGATTGCCCATCGAAAGAACACAATTTTAGAATTGCACGATGATTACTATCAGGTAAGATACAGTCACTATGTCGTGCTAAGGTAAAAAAAACATATATTAATTACCATTAACCTTTGTTTAACTTACCGTGTGTATTTCTCTCAGCACTGATACTACGTAGGCGGCTCTGGTTATCAATCTCCGAGTCAGTCAAATCCAAGGATTGTCCTCGAGTACGGGATCGGCCGAGCCTTGAAAGTAACACAGAGAAAATAATAATTCGACGTGGGTTAGAAGGAAAACACCTTGATGATATACGGTGATGATATAGCACGGTGGTAGGGGTTTATTAAAGTCTACCTGGGTAACCAGTTGAAAATCAATCGCCAAGCACCTGCTGATATTTCCCTGCAGCTGCACTTTAGAGCCAGCCCCCGTATTACTACTGATGAACTGTTGTCCCCGTATTTGTCCTAATGCCCTACTATTGACTTCCTAATGCCCTACTATTGACTTGTCAGTAAGAGCCTGTCCAGATGAAGCGATTTACGCGCGAGTCGACTCGCGGGCTTCAAAATATATTGCGTCCAGATACCGCGTTTTACGCGCGTTTCTACCCTAGGAAACGTCGCATACGCTGGGATACGTCGTACGGATAGACGACTGACGACTATGTCGACTCGCCACTGAGTCGCGCGTAGTACTGGACACAGCAATGGGGCCTGGGTATCTCGAGGCGCGCGGCGCTCGAGTCGAGAGTCTCACTCATTGCACGCGTTTTATGTGCGAGTTAGGAAACGCGCCGCACCCTCTGGACGGGATGTATGTAGCTCTAGTATATCTATTAAAACGTCTCATCTGGACAGGCTCTTAATGGCAAATCCTCAAACAACTTAATTACTATTTATGTTCTAATGTCCTGGTATTTGTACTAATTACCAACTATTGACTTAGTACTATTACTAGTAAGCATTTATTTGTAATAATAAATAGTTGGATTTAGTAAGATTAATTATTAGTACTTAGTAATTAATTGAAGGGTAATTAGTAGTACTGAAACACTAATAAGTGCTACTAATTATCCTTTAATTAATTACTAAGTACTCGTAATTAATGTTACTAAGCCCAAATATTTGTTACAATAAATAAATGCTTACAGAGTTTACAGGCTCAAATAGTTAACCACAATTCGAGTCAGTACTCCTAAAGTTTAACGTGTTTACCATATTTTTCTAACTTCACCTGGTTAGCTACCACCCTGGAGTTGAAAATCTGTCGCCATGTACTTGTTGGTGTGTTCTGACACTGTACTTGAGAGTCAGCCCACTCTAGGTTTATTGTGTTTATAATCTTTACACCACATCAGCATTTAACATCTGAACAGTCCTGATAATAAAAAAACCCTGGCAATTTATGTCCCTAAACCTTCCACATGAATCACTTTACCAACTGGTGAAAAACGCATGAAAATCCATTCAATAATTTTTGAGTTTATCGCGAACAAACAGACGACGCGGTTGGGGATTTTGTTTTATACTATGTAATGATATGTTATCCTGATGTATAAGCTTTATGACTAATATTTTTTGTAATATATATATATGTATATAGAGTTCAGGCAGAGGGGTAACGGCTGAGATCATTTGCTTCCATTGTTTCTCAGCTGATTTTTATTTTATTTTGCAGCTATTGACGAGCTTTAGTTTTGGTAAAGTTGAAAAAATTTAAAAAGTTTTTTTTTGTTTTAAATTTGTGGATCACTGTGCAAACACACTTTTTAATAAACATCCATTCATACTTACAAATTTTTTGATTATAATATTAATAGAATTTCCAGTAAGTTCTTAGCCTTTATTTTGACTGGCAACCCTTTACGTCTATTTAAAAAAAGTGTATAGACGTGAAGCATTATTTCATATTTGTATTATTTACCTCCGTTTTATGGTGCCGAAGAAGTCACGTCTTCGTTTCCTGGGCACAGGTTCTGGTGGTACGTTTTCGTTCTGATTGTTGACGTAGTCGCCCTGCTGCAATGAAAAACATTGTAAAATAAATACTATTTTTAATTGGCAACATTACAATCCTCATTATAATCTGTATTGTATACATGGATCAATTAATTATACTATATAAATATGCCTGAATCTTAAATATTTTTTTCAAACTCTTATTAGTCTTTCAAAATATTATTGAAAATAGTCATGTTTATTGTAATATTAGTGTTGGCTGATTAGATTTTGTTTGTACTTTAAAAATTATTTTTACGTTATTAAAGTCACTTAATGCGTTTTTTTTAGTAACATTAGAATCCACATTTTAATCTGTATTGATCAATAAACTTAGTTTTTTGAATATATCTTGAGTAATTTATTTAAACTCCTTTATATTCTTCGAAAATACTGTTGAAAATAATAATGTTACCAGACCATGTATTAAGGCCAATGGATTCAAATACTTTGAGCTTAAATTTCATACAATTTTTAAATCTGTACATAACGATGACGTTTCTGTATTTAGAACTGCTTATAGATTTTTGTGATAAATTATAATAATATTGCATATTTCTTGTTTATATTTATAATCCTTTTACTTATGTATAATAATCAAACTATATTACAAAAAACTTTACCAATGCAAAATTTACACACCATCAGATGATAAATAACGTACCCACCAAAAGTCGCATGTCAAATAAACAGTAAAAAAAATTATGGGAGTTTTATTATAGTGCTTAAAAATTCCGCTTGTGCTTAAAATTTAGGCCGGTAAATGACGTTATAAAATAAATATATAAATATAAATAATATAAATTGAGTTAATTGGCTTTGAGCACTCTACTACAGGAGCGCATTGATTTTCTTTTTATTTGGAATGAGAGAAAAGCCTCCCAGGAAATCTGTTGTGATAGCCAATGAAAATAAAAAAAAAACTTGTGGGTGTGTATTATTCCCTCATTTAACCTACGTACAACTTGATTTTCATATAAATTCACTATTGCATTTCTAATGTTATCGCTCAATCTTTCAGGAAGGTTTTCAAATTACTTATTTCTCTAAATGTGAGGTTCCAACTTAATAAATTTATTATAACTTATTCTATCGGATTTAAATACTTCAAGGCCTATGTTTTTAAAAGATTTTAATAGACCACAAGCTTAATTCCCTGACTGACAGATACGGCATACATGCGAGAATAGACAATTTTTTGTCATATGGGAATTTCTTTCCTTTCTATCTATTCCATACGGTATAGATCGTAATTTAATTATTTAGTAAAATTCACCTTAGAGACGAGAAAAAAAAATTATGATTTCATTTTACATAAAAATTGGAATTTTATATTACTTAATTAATTTATTATTCAAGTTTATCAAATTTTGTAATAAATGCTGTAACTTTTTATAACTTACAGTTCTAACACCATCAATAGACCGGCATTGGTCATACGTCTACACTTTGTATGGGGCTTCGCCCGTTTGATATTGTAAAAAAATTGGTGAATTATCAGATGCAACCACTATATCTACCCTATTTTTTGATAATATGAGCTACAACGATAAAAATATTAAAAAAAAATTCCCATCACTTCACATAGATGGCAGTAATTTTTAGAAATTATAATTTATAGTATAGCTCTGAGAAAAAACCAATTATCTAAAAGAATATTCGTACATATTATTTCTTACGTAATACTAGAAATGAAGCTAGTAAATAAACGATTTTAAAAATCATCAACAAGCATGCTGTCTCATTCTTAATATATAACCGTCTTTATTTACACATCATAGATAATATAGTCTTTGTCATTCATAATTCGTTTCAATACTGTGACACACTTGATACAACACGAACATTAAACAACATGCGAACATAAACCACACGACTGTAATTAATTTATTAGAGTTTTAGTAAATAAAATCGCATAAAACATTACCATCTCACTGTCCCCGTTTACTTTTGCTCCGTTTTCTTTAATTCTGACAGTTTTTCCTGGCGATTGATTAGGACTGGCAGTTAATTTCTTATCGACGCTGGCATCTACCTTGTCTATGGTTTTATCCTCTGGCACCGGTTGCTTATCTATGGCATCGCCGCGTTCGATTTCGATGAATTTCCCGGAGTCGGTTAATTCAACCTTTTTGGTGACAGTCGATTGTTAGTATGACAACATTGCACACAGGAAAACCTTCGATCAATCGAAGGACGTTAATAGGCTCTAATTTAGTTCCAATTAGCAAATAAAAATTACAAGTATTTACTAACGAGGCGTGACAGTTGTTGTGTTTTTGACATATTTGCAAGATTGTATTTTTTTTAATGCAAAATGCTTAATTTTAACAATAAAATAATTTAGATAGATTCAATTGAAACAAAGATATCTTAAGGTGGTGTTCAGTTCTTTACTTGAAACACATATTTGAGAGATTCTAACATCTTTTTAGTATTCATTATTTTATTATCATCCGTGAAAATAAAACAGCCCAAGAATACCAATCAAATGATAACTTATTTGGTTATTAGAATTTTATGTTGTCAAAAACACCACATAACTGCAGCTTTTTGGGATTTCATCGCATGCCTTAACAACTCAACTCTAAGGAAACATGAACGTATGTACATCGGGGAACAAAATGAAACAAACAATATCAATAATGTTGGCAATTTATGCGATATATTCCAAGAACAGCTGAGGAGGCGATCTGTTATGACAACTGTGTATATTGACGTCACGACTTTATCTGACAAAGCGTATTTAACGGCGAGCTAAATTTTACAATGCTTGATATCCTTACTATTTTAATAAGTATTGTAATCAAATGTTGCACAATATAGGGTTTCTCAGATCGCTTACCAGCTGTTCTACGGCTTTAAACAGAAAACGTTTGATTCGACATTTATTTTACATAATCGTCATCAATTTAATTAGCTTATCTATTTTTACTGCATTAAAAGTCAACACGCACCTAATTGAAAAGAAACGGTTCGATAAATCGAGTGTTGAAAATTTTACCTTTATTTTTAATGTAAAACTTTAAGCATTACTATTCTCTAAAATAGCGTTATAATCATTGTATATTACTTAATACTTTTACCACGTTGTGTAGTTTATAATATATAAGAAGATTTATTATTTGAATCATCCTTTAAAAATAATTTAAAAAAATATAAGTCAATTTTTGTGTTTTCTTTTTTATACATTGGCAACATTAACACGGGATCTCCGCGTAGTGTATGGTTGTGTCGTATTAGTCTATGGACTGTTTTTTCTTTTATGCGTCACGAAAAGCTGATTTCAACACAGTCTATGTTTAAATTATTTTTTTATTATTATTTGCTTAATTTTGCATAGAATAGAATGATATCCCTTTATAATTCCAAATCTAAAGCCTCAAATCCAGACATATTCATAAATAGTCTCAGCCAATATAAAAAAAATTATTTAAGTAATTTAAAACAAAAAGAAAATTAGAATGTGAAGTTAGTTTTTTTTTTTTTGTTTTAGTTTTTTCATTTAATTAAGTTGTTTCCTCTAGCGTATATTACGTAGAAAGCACCTATAATTAAGATTGCACTTATACTATACTTAGTCTATTCCTTAAAAAGTCATGTTATGGACTATCCTTGTGTAAATCTTTAATAAATAAACCAATAAAACAAAAGGGTACAACGTTTTAACAATATAAAATGATGACCATTTTTAATGGTAATAATTGTAAAAATTCAAATGTCAAATCAAACGGTATCTGTTTGCTTACGCAAAGATTTTTTTTATCACGATTCACATACCTTTATGGATTTTTTCGGCTCCTAACACAAGGTTTATGTTAAGTTCACCGCAAGCGCAGGAAATGAAAGAAAAAAAAAACAAAAACGAATGTTAATTACGCAAAATTATGTACATGAGGTAATCTCTTTTGTACTTCTCACGAAATAATAACGACAGTATAACAGAGCGACCGATATATTTATTATATTTTGTAAGTCAGCCCGTGTAATAACAATCACTTATCAAGTCAATTTTCACCTAAGTTACAAGAATTCTGAAAACCACGTTATAGTATTGATTATGTAGACTAAATTAAATATTTTGTTAATATTATTGTAATATCCATTGCCTTTACAAAGACTGCTACGAGATCCGATAGAATAGAAAATAAATGTTTAAATTTTTTTGCCCTTTGTGTTTCGAATATTGGCGTCGTTTATTAAATAGTTGAGATAGATTAATTAAAATCTGAACTCTAATTATGTTTTTATAAGCATATTAAAAATACTTAATTTATCATATTATATTTACTCAATTTCATATTTGCCAACATAATCATTTAAAATTAAATTTGCTAGACATACCTAAAGACTTAAAAATATGTTGTATCCATTATACATCTGCATTTGTTTACACATGAGTTTGCTTTGTCCGGTCACTTGAACGAATTGGAAAATTGACAAAAACCTATCAATCTCTCTGTTGTAATTTAATTCAGACATTGACGTCTGAAAGGAATTTTTGTATCATATTTACCTTAATCTTAAAAAAAAATATACCATTAACTTATATGTAGTGATTTATATTTACAGTTTTATATTTACTGTTATTATTTATATTCTCAGTACTTATTTCAAAAAAATCAAATTATGCATCTAAAATATTTCAATAATTACGAAATAGAAACATTACGTTAAAGGACGCTGACAACACTGTCTTCCAAACGTCAATGCGATGCTTTGACAGCTGTCACATGGCCGATGACAAGTATGGACGGTAGAGGTAAGGAGAACTTTCTTATGTGGGGGATATGCTGCAAAAGGATCAGCTCTAAGCTTTAGATAATAGTTCCAAGACCCTCCAAAATGGCGCTAGCATAGGTAAGGGTTATGGATAGTCTGAAATAATCTTGTAAATATAATCTAAAATAACTGCTCTAAGTAAACGTAGTGTGTGATAGAATTTGTGTGAACTTTAAATAATAGGTTTAGTGATTTTTGAGTGTTTACTTTTATAAAACTTTTTGAGATAGCTGTAGGTAGCGCCATCCTAATTTAATGCATTTTGACGGACACTATTTCATACACAGCGATGGTTCTTTTCACCTCTACCCTCCATAATGACAAGCGGGTCGGTGAAAACTCAGGGAAGCGCATTTATAAGATAATACTAAATATACATATATATTCTCACCCTCTGTACCGAATGTATGATGAGGGTTGATTTGTTAGCGGCACTTGTAGGGCTCGTCTGCAGTTCTCTGAGCGCTGACTCTGTCAGTTGAGAGTTTTCGTGACCTATTTACGTAAATAACAACAAAGAGTTAACCCCTCCACGGATTTTTTAACAACCCGATCTCAAAACGGCGGAACATTTTATTAAAATATCTAGGTAGTTTTTAAAACTTATAATTTTACTTGTACTATTGAGTAACCACTATTAGTAATACTAATTAGTACTACTAATTAATTTTTAATTTATTACTAAGTACTATTAAGTTTAAGTACTATTAATTACTAAGTACTATTAATTAATAAGTACTATTAATTACTAAGTACTATTAATTAATAAGTACTATTAATTACTAAGTACTATTAATTACCCAACTATTTATTACAACAAATAAATGCTTGCAGAGTTTGCAAGTTCAGAACTACAATTTGATCCTTTTCCTTTTAACGTGTGTAAAGTAGGTAAAAATACTCACCATTTTGCTTAAAGATGGTTTTGGTTGTAGTGGTGAGCTGACCTTGAGGGGAGAGCGTGCGGAGACTCTCTTTGATCTTCACCGGACGGGATCCTAATTCGGGTATATCCGGACCTTCGATGAACAGAAACTGAAATGGAAAGCTTACTGAAGAACCAGCTGATGTAAGCGACTTGGTCGTAATAAGGACACGTCTTATTTTAAAGAAGCTCCTAAATATGTTCCGTATAGGAAAGTATCGTGTTTCAATTACAATATTGTTGATTTACCACTTTATAACACTCAACTTGATATCAATAAAGAAATAGTTTAACTACTTCCGACTACTATGTACTTGTAGGTGAATTTATTATGAGCCGCCGCTTAGTAGTTTTAATTGTCATTTTGTAATTATTTTTTTGGCTTCAATAACACGTTTATCGATTTTAAATGATTTCTTGTTCAATTTTATGAGCAGGTATTTCTTTTTAATTTGTTTTTTCTTTTAGTTTTTAGGAATACTGTGGTAAAAAGCGCGGGAAAAATCTAGAGATGTTTTGGATAACAAAACATAGTATCCCAAGATTGATTGATACATACAATGCTCAACTTGATCCTAGAAAAGATATAACTTGGTGGATTTATTATGAGCTGTCCTATACTAGGTACTTTTAATTGTCATATTGTGGTTACTTTTTGTCTTCTTTTAACACGTTTATTGATTTCAAATAGGCCGTGTACAATTTTATGATGTTTTTAAGAAGAAAGAATTTTTTAAGAATTTTTTAAGTTTTTTTTAGTTTTTAAGATTTACTTGATACACCATCTGGGACATTAGGACGTCTGAAAATGCCACCTCTCTCTGTGTACCCATCAAAAACGGCTGTAAATATCTATGTTTGTAGAAATATGTACCATGAAAAGATAAACCAGACTGAGTTTGATATCGGTTTTTCTCGATGAGTGAGTTGTATGTCTAAATCGATGGAAGTTTTGACGTTCATAAGCGTCTAAATTGAATTAGAAAGATGTCCAAAGTCGCGTGGTGAACGTAGTGTATGGTATATTCACCTCTACTGTCAAAGTGCCGCTGACGTCATGTTCCTCCATAGGTCTGGTTTGAAGGGCGATCTGCTGACGCTGTGAGGGTGCTGCCAGCAGCTCATCAATACCGACCAGCCCAAGACCCAAAAACCTGGATATTTATACCAATCAGTAGGTCTTCCAATTGTGATAGTTAGATAGAATTATCAGATCACACTGATAGGCTTCAACTATTTGGGGAATTTCTTCTATTATTACGATAGTGAAGAGTTATGCGTTTTTTTAATCGCACGTTTTTTAAACGTGCGTTTATTCAAACGCACGTTTATTTAAACGCACGTTTCTTTTGCAACCGTGTATAAGGAGCCTAATAGAATAACTTACCTATGTTGGGCGGTGCTGGCAGCGTGCGTTACCGGTGACGGTGGCCCAGTACGGTCGTAAACCTCAAACAGTAGTTCGGCTGTTTGCGGCGAGAGCTCGCTGTAGACAAAATAAAAACATTGGCTCTAGAACATTCCTCCTCGACGATCTCTTTGATCGCTTTCAATACAATTACGCGGAACACAAACTTAAACATAAATACGTATTATATAATACGTAACATCGAGACAAAGTTAGTATAAATAAACGCCATTTTTCTTTAATTCTTCTACAACCCGAGGCTATATTCAGAGCGAGCAAAAAGTTTGACGAGGATCGTACATTTTAATACGTCAATATCACTTATAACTAAAAAGTTGTAGATACGTCATAAGCGCTTCTATAGCGCCTTGTTAAAACTTGGCTAGCTAGCAAACGTAATACCAGTATCGTGTAAGCATTAATGGAAGCGTGTCAATGTCCGTCGATCCGGCCGTATCTAAGCAACATATAGCTGTTTCTTTTTCACCACCAATATTGAGAATATGCCATCTTATTTCCACATTTTATGTACGACAGTGTGACGTTACAATATTACTTTACGTATGTGTGCGTTATCGTGCCATTTGTTTTGTCAAAATATCATGTAGGTAACGTATATTATAACTTCAATATAATATAACTCATTTTGTTTGCGATAGATGGAGCCATCGAATTTTATACTTGTTAAGACTTCAATAATACACATTCAATTGAATATTTAACTCACTTTGTTTGCAATAGATGGCGCCATCGAATTTTATACTTGTTAAGACTTCAATAATACACATTGAATTGAATATTTAACTCACTTTGTTTGCAATAGATGGCGCCATCGAATTTTATACTTGTTAAGACTTCAATAATACACATTGAATTGAATATTTAACTCACTTTGTTTGCAATAGATGGCGCCATCGAATTTTATACTTGTTAAGACTTCAATAATACACATTGAATTGAATATTTAACTCACTTTGTTTGCAATAGATGGCGCCATCGAATTTTATACTTGTTAAGACTTCAATAATACACATTGAATTGAATATTTAACTCACTTTGTTTGCAATAGATGGCGCCATCGAATTTTATACTTGTTAAGACTTCAATAATACACATTGAATTGAATATTTAACTCACTTTGTTTGCAATAGATGGCGCCATCGAATTTTATACTTGTTAAGACTTCAATAATACACATTGAATTGAATATTTAACTCACTTTGTTTGCAATAGATGGCGCCATCGAATTTTATACTTGTTAAGACTTCAATAATACACATTGAATTGAATATTTAACTCACTTTGTTTGCAACAGATGGCGCCAGCACGGTTTAAAAATATCGAAACGTGTAAAATCTTAATCTATAGTATTTTTTTTGGTAATAAATCTCTCGTTTTTTTTCTTTGCCGTAAATACCCGGTGTTAAATATATAGGACACGATTATTTTCCATTCATAAATTGATATTTGACAAAAGATTGGTTAATAATGTACTTGTTAGCTACCGAGTATGTCATCCTATTTGGCAAACTGGCTAAAACTTTTGTATATATTGTAAATAGAATGTCGTTCAAATAAATCAACGATCTCGTCTCTATAAATACCTTATAAGGTCATATAAATAAACATTCTATTTCACGCACTCCGAGTATTATTATTATGATGTCCGTGTCACTTTAGAATCTTATAGTAGTGAGCCCGAAGCTCCTACATACTAATAATTTTTATCTAAAAAATTTGCCATCATAAATCCTATAATTTCAGTTGGTCTGTTTATTTCTTAATACCTTGTTGTCTTAATCGTTACCTCATAATGTCGTTATTTATAAAGCGTTTTGGAAAAATCTATTCTTATTAATTGGAAAGGGGTTACTTTTTGGGAGGGTTACATTTTAAGTCCATTAAAATTCGACCGTCAATCTTCAAGTTACACGAAGGTACTCCTCAAAGTCGATTAGGAAATGTATAATAATTGACATATTTGTCGCTTTATGATAATCCTAGAGTATGTAGATACCTAACTATGACCAAGCCGTGCTGGTATTTTTTTTAGTAGATTTTTTTGGAGTTGGTTTTTTGTTTGTTAAATTTCGATATTATAAACAGTTGTTACAATTAAAGTTTTCAACTTACAATAGGAAATGTTCGTCCCACTGAGGACAGGTCGTGTCCCTCTTGAACGCCGTTTGATTCCTTTGGGGCGGCTCGTCCATTTCCACGACGCAATACGGAGCTATGCATCCTGATTTACCTGTTTTGATAACATTAAGTTCAAAACTGTGCACAGACTTCGATTACATTTAAGGGCCGGTCATAAAATTGTAGGTCGTAGAGCCACACTGAAGCTATTAGGTACTGATTTCAGCATGAATGTGTCGGTACTACCACACGACCTACAGAAACACCCACCTCAACTAACAGTGCTTGCATTGTTGCGTTTCCTTCGGTTAGTGAGAACGCCGGAGGCCTATCTCCCCTCTCTCCCCCTCCCCCACCCCTACTCCCAATCCCCTCCCCAAATATAGGCTGGCAACGCACATGCGACTCCCCTGGTGTTATAGTGTCTATGGGCGGCGGTGATAAGATAACATCAGGCCTGTTCGATTGCCTCCTATGACATAAAAAAATAAAAATACGTCACACTATTTTTTTTCCATTTTCCCTTTCTCTTGATATTGCGTCACCAATGATATATACCCCTCACCATACGTGTACAAATATATATATATATATATATATATTAGGGTGTTTTTATTAAAATAGTATTAAAAAAATTAAATAACAAAAAGACAAAATTCCTTTATAATTTAAGTCATTTACCCTAAAAATGTTATGCTACAATAAATTAAAAGGTCAATATCTCGAAAAATATCGATCTTAGCGACTGGGTTCTAAAGATATTTTCGTAAAACATTTTAATATTTTATATTCCTGTAGGTCCAGCCATCAAGAGCCATCAATCCTGAGTAATTTATAAAATACTAGCGGGCCAGGCGGACGTTGTCCTTCCTGCCTTGATAATAAAAAAAAATCCTAAAAGCCAACCGCAGCGCCACCTTCCGTGTCCGATTGTGAATCTAAACCATTCTCGGATCCACTGGAACACGCACACAAAATTTCAACAAAATCGGTCCAGCCGTTTAGGAGGAGTTCAGTGACATACACACGTATAGAAAAAAATTATATATATACTAGCGGACCGGGCGGACATTGTCCTGCCTTGAAAACAAAAAAAATCCTAAAAGTCGATCGCAGCGCCACCTGCCGGGTCCAATTGTGAATCTAAACCATTCTCGAATCTCCACGAACACACACAAAAAATTTCATGAAAATCGGTCCAGTCGTTTAGGAGGAGTTCAGTCACATACACACGCACACAAGAAATATATATATTAAGATATATATATATATATATATATATAGAAGATAAAAAAAAGTTTAAGTATATTTTTCATGAAAATTCTTCTCACGCTTTGGGAAAATACCTAGAGTTAACACTATGAGCTCAAATGATCAAGCAATTCTTAAACATATTTCCAACAAAATTTTGTTCGGGATCCGAAAGAATAATAGTCGTTTAAAAAAACCCCCGAATAAAAATATAAAAATAAGAAGTAAAGAAAAAAAACCGCAAGATTATTTGGTAAGCTGCTAACTTCACGTTTCCCCCTTGTGACAGTAAACGACCCCCCCCCCCCCTCCCCCCATAAAGTGCAAACGTATTTTATGAACGGAATTGATCAAATCAACATTTACGAAAGAGAAACCGCGAGCAAAAGCTAGTTGCGTGTATATGAATTGAAAGAGTCGAATCGTTAAAATGTTAGGCTTATCACTAAATCCTTACAAACAAACAAACTTTATCTCTTTACAATACTACTATAGATATATCTGACAAGTACACTCGAGTCCAAAACTTTTTTGTCATCACACCGCGTATATTATCTGGAATTGGACCTGGAAATTGGTTCCATACCTCCAATATCCTTAGCAGCGACTACTTTCACCAGCAGCCGCTTGTCTCCGAGAAGACCGGTGCTGCCCATAGTAGAATTTGGAGTTGACGAGAAGAAATGTCTATCGTGCTGTAATTGTTACAAAAATATACATACATTATTAACACTTTATTTGTTTATCAAATTAAATTAAAACAAAAAAAAATGTGTTAACGGATAACGGTAAATTATTATTTAACTATATTAAACTATAATTAATACATACTTTTATTAAAAAAATATTGTAATTTTATTGAGTAATAAATGTTACAAATTGTTCGCGTCACCTATGACCTCGACATGCTTGTGACGTATTGCGCTTACGTCATACTACCGAGGCGTAGTATAACGGTCTGTGTACATGTAAGGTTGATATTTTGTATTGATATTGTGCAGCCTATTGTGTTTCATTAATTAATATACTGTATTTCTGGGAGTTCCAATAGATGTGAAAACCTGACTAATACTAATAAATCCAGTTTACAACTTATGAAATGTAAGTAATTCAGACCAACATTGATTTAAAAAAAACAGTTATTCCATCATTTTGAGCTTTCACTTCTGGCGGCAGTCCTTATGAACCGCCTCGATTGTTTTTAAGCCATACCATTTTTCTTCTTACGTTTTTTTTTAGTCTTTAAAATCACTGAAATATTTATTACATAATACTTCGATATCATAACATCTAGCAAGTCATATTATCAAATTATATTACTGAAATTGAACAAAAGATGGCGTTGTACACAAGTTAAACATTAATTTAATATATTTGATGAAAAATTAAATCGCGCTAGAGAGATTTTTTAAGGAGATACCAAATGAAAGTTTAGTAAATCACCAACCATGGAATCATAATGTAGAGGCAGTCGGGGCGCAGAGTCCACGTATCTCCTCAATCTTGGACAAGTTGGATATTGAGAGAGATTGAAGCGGAGATGAGTGTTGCGCAACGCACCGACAACTATATCGCTGTAAAAATAATATTATTATAATATATTACCCACAATCTAAACATATAAAAATCCAGTGTCATAATGTTTGTCCACGATGATCTCCGAAACTTCTCAACAGATTTTTATGAAAGTTGGCATATATGTAAAATTTGGTGCAACTTGAGAGATACCATAATTTTGTATTTCGATTAATGGCCTCATTTTTTTTTTAATTAGAAGACATGATTGTCCATGTTGATTATTGTTATTAATTGTAAGTTACATCAGTCTCGAACAGATGGCGCTTTAAATTAGTTTATTGACAGAAATCTGTAGGACCGCCTGTTATAGATATATGATAGACGGCGGCGAGTTTTACTTTTGAATTTCTTTTTCAACTCGAGTTTATTTTATATTGCACGTTTTCTGTTAATCTATCTGCTTCGTAACCTCGCTTCTTCTGTATCAAGTTTTTATGCAGAATCATTACGCGATAATACCAAATAGTTTATGTATGTATTGAAATAAAATTCCCACTGAACATCAATCGGCCGTAATTGGTGTGAATCTAAATGAATTTAGTAAATTTGAAATAAGAGTACGACCGGATTCTTTGCGGAATTTAGCAGATGTTCCCATGTACACACTGCCTTGTTATAACAATTACTATGGTATGCGTGCGTGGGTATATATGCTTCCTTCACTCTTAAGAGCATTACCAGCCGACTATATAATAGAACTACAAGGAAGTAATGTAAAACAAACGAAACGTATTTTAAGAAGGTATTAAACGAACTACCTCCAACAACTGAAGTATACTTATATCTATCTTGTCAGCGTGTTGACGAAAATATATCTCTTCGATTAAACCACAATAGCGGTTTCCTATATAAATGTCCTACTATATAAATATATGATTTTTTTTTGTCATAAATAAATTAAAAAATAAAATCTATCGATAGTCTTCTGTTTCATTCGCTTTTTTATATGGATTTTTTAAACGCAAATTTGTCACTGTACAGTGTGACTTTTCAAACATTTTCTTATATAGAAACCTTGTTTAGATAATTATACGTTTGGCAAAAAATAATTACCCAAATAGATACAGCCGTTAGAAAGGCATGCGATTACATGAGTTACAACTCAGTAATACCTACATTATTTTGATAAATCTCATAGACAGAGTTGGCAATGTAAGCGCACTAAACATTTTTTTAAGACTTGATTCAAATACATCGAAATCTCCCTGCTTTATATAAATATAATAAGCATGGGTTATACATAAAAAAAATGCTGGAATAAATTATCTAAATGATAGTGAAAACCGTATCAAAACCTATCGCGTATTATATAAGTACACACAGAAAGATCAAGACCCGTGTCTTAACACAAAAAAATGAACACGGGTTTAACACGAGTTTCACTAAACAGTGTCTAAAATTACTGAACACATATACATATGTATAAAATACTTTATTAAAAAAGTGTGTCCAAGCGATATCTAACTAAACACCTGGTTTAAGTTTTTTATGCAAACAATTCTGAATAGCGTTCATCCAATTCAATCTCATCATTCTAAAACATTCCAATGCATACAGATATTTTGCAAACAATTTTAATTATTTTTTAATTATTTTTGTTCAGATCTTCATTAAGAAAATATATTTATTTTATATAAAATTAGGCAATTGTTAAAATAAGCAGTATAATATAAGTTTAATATATTAACGTCAAAGTGCGTAAAGTGGAACAACAGTATAATGTCATATTAAATACATTGTGAAATGTCAATAATGCCATATAGTAGTATGTAGTTATGGTTTACTTTTGAATCTCTAAAAGTGTTAAATTTATCTAAATCTTCCAAATTAATTATACCCACGGAATCCATACATTATTAGGAAGCGTCTTTTGACGGTAAAAAGAAATATAATAAATCACAGAAGTAAGAGCTGTCAACTTAGACAAGTGTTAGGGAATCTTTAAAAATAAACAGTGCCTGTCTCTAAACAAGGGTGTCTAAACATTTTATTGTGATCAAACTTTTTTAAAATAAGTGTTCAATGCGTAAGTAACTTGTTAGTAATATGACGTTGAGTTTATCCTCAGCCTTAGAATGTGACAGGAGTAGCAAATTGACATGAATTGTGATTAAAGTAAAGAATATTCAAATGATATACCTGACCAACTGCTGGAGGTTACTCTCAGTGACGTTTGGCCTCAATGGCCCGACCGATGCTAGAGCGACCTTCACCTCAGGCCATCCATCGAATTTCAGTTCGCCTGTCAGCTTGTCCGTCACGCAGACAACGTTCAGGCGGGCGCGGAATCTGAAAATGAAGTAAATGTTCTTCTTAGAGGACTTTGAAATTCTGATCTGCAACCTGTTATGTGACGAAAAGTACAGGGGGTAAACACCGGTTCTCATCCGATCACCGAAGTTAAGCAACGTCGAGCGCTGTCAGTACTTGCATGGGTGACCGCCGGGTAACACCGTGTAATGTTGGCTTTTGTTGTCCTTTTTTTATTAAAATATTTCCGTGTAATACAAAAGTTTCATTTCTATCGCCTGGCTTTACAGCACACCCTGCTCTTTCACTACTATGGAAAACTCAGGAAAACTATGCTCTGAATCGTCATCACATCAGCCTAGCCCAGCCACATGTAAAATCATTACATAGTATAAAACAAAGTCGCCCACCGCGTCTGTCTGTCTGTCTGTTCGCGATAAACTCTAAAACTACCGAACGGATTTTCATGCGCTTTTCACCGGTGGATAGAGTGATTGATGAGGAACGTTTTAATATATAATTTGTCAAAGATTTTTTCATAATCAGGGCGGGACAATGTCTACCGAGCCCGCTAGTTATAAATAAAATGTAAAATTATATTAAAATATGGCCAGATATTTAAAAATATAATCCACCCTTTTTTAGATATGGGGCTTAAAAAATTAACCAATTGCTTAGTAAAAAATCAACGATAGTGATCATGTCAATTTTCGTGGTTTAACAATATTTAAAAAAAACCACACATTTTATACGTTTATACATTTTATTACATATACAGTTTATACATTTTTATACATTTTATAAGCTAAGATTCTGTTTATTACGGTCATGAAATATTGACCAACTGTTAAATACATGTCACATGATTTATTTATATAACGATAGAATAAAAGTATGCGTGTATAGAAACGCAAACGAATGGGCCAATTTGATTGGATGAACGCGATTACCCGTCATTTTTACACCTCTTTTCCCCCTCACCTATTCTTCCCATACCAACTGCCTCTGCTCTTGCTCGCGCTCCTAAACAAATGCAGTTACGACCATACTACATTCAACACTCGTAACGTCGAAGAGAATCCATGTGCTGATACCTGATTTACACTGTTGGTTTGTTATTTTTTCTAACTGACTAACCGTTGTTGGCCTGACGGGCCTTCACAGCTTCACCGGGCGTTTATGGCGAAGGCTTAGGGCACTTATCCGAATGGCAAGAAGCTCGAGATTGCCAGAGTGACTAAAATTAACTAACCAAAAGGAATAAGGGTCCCTTACAGAACCAGTGTATGTGATGTATGAGTGTGCACGTGTGTGGAGTGTATCGTGCTAGCAGCATGCTGGAGGGCTGCCGTCCGGGAGGTCGAACCTAGGTTTGAGATGCTGCTGAGAGAGGTCGCGCGGAACACTGTTGGTTTGCCCGTACCACGCGTACTTATAGAGTGCATGGAGACGGCAAACAATCGCTCAGTGCAAACCAAGTATCAGCACAGTCCTATACCAACAAAAATCCAGAAGACAATTCAAGACTGTCAATTGGACGCTCTCCGAGTTCCCTTAACCTTTCCTCATCAGAACTGGAGTCTGATTGTGATATATCTAACACGTATAAATCGATAATTATCTGATTACCTGTTAACATTCACTCGGTAATGTGATACTTCGACCTTCTCTCCGCGTTGGCTGAATGCCTTCAGCTGGAATGCTGGTGTCGCTTCGCAGTCACATGTGATCGTCTGGAATCACATCAAGAGATTAATATTATCTGAACATAGCAGAAGTACTATTATCATCAGAATGTAAATTTAACGTGTGTGTAGTTTTTACATTATTGTAAAAAGAAATGTCTGTCTGTTTGTATAAACAGGAATCACTGCTAAAATACTGCGTTAATGATAAAGTCCCTTCAATAAAGCTCATCACGTACACATCCAGTTACATTTACTCTTTGTTTCATTAAAATAGGTTCGGTTTATCAAAACGACTTACTTTTATGACGACGCGACTTAAGTACGGGAGAAAAGTAGATAAGTAAATGGACTTAATACATTTAAATGAATTTATTAATCGCTGTTTTTTTACATAAGGTTTCACGCGAGCGAAGTCACGGGCACAGCTAGTTTATTATATTAACATCAATCAATATGATATTTTATGTTTTTGAGCCATTATTTTTTTTTAATGTCATATGAGGCAAACGATCAGGCCGGTCACCTGAAGTTAAGTGATCACCGCCGTCCATGGACACTATCAACACCAGGGGAGTCGAAAGTGCGTTGCCAGCCTGTGTCTAATGGGAGGGGGATGGGATAAGGTGTGGGGGGAGGGGAAGGGGAGAGAGGGGAGGTGGGCCTCCGGCGCTCACACTGACCGAACGAAACGCAACAATGCAAGCACTGTTACTTCGTCAGTTTTTTTATGAGAGGGTTGTACTACCCCGGGCGAGCCGACCCATTCATGCTGAAACCAGTAATAGCTTCAGCGTGGCTCTACCACCTTCAATTTTGTAATGGAGTATCAAAAATTATAAAAGTCACCATTTCCCATTTGAGGTCGAACTTTAATATCGAAAAACTTTTAAACGAGTCGACTAAGCAACAAACCATATCAAATCTTTATTTAGATTGTTTAATTCCTAATAATTATATGTTTTCAATTTCATTCGACGATAATTCGTTTGAGCGCATTAAAGTTCCAAATAAAAAATAAACATTTTCCCACGTTATTTGTAAGTAAAATTAAAAATGACGATGAAGTCCACTTAGTATTAATATTAAGAGCTCAAACGTTATCACAATTTTTGACGTGATAACATCTTATAAATTGATGAACGCCGGCTGCACGCACGAAAAAGCATGACTCATTGTCACGGTCTGGCTGAGCCGTGCGTGCAAGCGAGAGCGCGGAACAAGCGATAGAGAGGCGCGATCGGCCTAAGCGTTCGGCTCGTGACGCATTTATGTATATCTTCTATATCTATATTACTATAATAAAACTGTAACAAAGCCAAATCTGTACATTAAATATTTTTTTTAAATTTTGATCGGGGTAGACTTTGTTATCTATATAGAAGCCAAAAATAATCCTTTTACAATTTTTGTCTGTCTGTCTTTCTGTCCCTGTGAACATGTATCAATCTGAAAGTACTGAACCAATTTTGACGAAACTTGACACAGTGATACCTAATATTACAAGGTTACATCTAGGATACTTTTTGTCCCATAAAATGGAGAGTTCTCCAGGATAATAAAAAACAAAAATTTGTAATTAATGCAACTAGACTTTTTTGCGACACCTTAGTACAAGAGCCAGCAACGTTGGAATAACGAGAATTTTAGAAAAGCTGGTTCTTTAATATGATAATATATTATGCCCTTCCAAACAGGATTCAGGATACCTGATAGCCGGTTAACGTTGTGTTTTCTAATGCGCATCACAACTTTACAGGTCAACATTTTGATTTATAACAAATTTTAGGAACGTTTTTTTTCAGTAACTTTTAAACGCTATTCAAAACATGAATTTATCACTGCCAGACAATTTTGTTATTGACAATAATATGCCCGATGATATTCTTTATAAATAAAACAAAGTTTTTGATTTTGATTTAAATATATCAAACCATTTTATTTTTTCCATTGCAAAGAACAGACATATTTCATTTTATTAACCATTTCATATTGAGATTTCACCGTAAACAATGAAAAACGTAGACATATGACTTGGCACTGACGCCATCTTGAATACATGGGTCTATAACAGGCGCTTCCACAATTATCGCTGTCTTTATCATACAACCAGTGTTGCGCTAAACTATAGCTATAGTTAAGTTATTCTATACATATTATTTTTAATTTACTCTCTATTATGTCTAAATAAAATAATATTAAAATTGCAGCTATCTTAACTTGGTTTGAACATACTTTTTTAATTTACAAAAAATAGCATCGGGGACATTATTGTTAATAACAAAAATGTCTGGCAACAATAATTTCATGTTTTAGAAGCGTTTTAAAGTTAGTGAAAAACAAAACATGCTAAATTACATATATAAAAAACAAATATTTTTGCCTGTACAGGTGCGAAATACACTAATAAACGCAACGTTTACCGGCAGCCAGGTAGCCCGCACGCTGTTTGGAAGACATAAAGATATATAAAAAACTGGCTTATTCGAATTCGCTGTCGAAGCCGTTGTTAGCTCTTAGACGAATAGTTACAGCAAGTGACGGTTGATGCGTCATGCTCATATCTTTTTAATATTTATATTTTTCTTCAATACAATGGAGTGTGAAAAAGTTTTAATACAAGTTGAAAATAGTTATGATATCATTCAGTGTTTAATTTATCATTATTTGTTTTATGAATATATTTTATCGTTTAATTTACAAATTAACTCTATCAACTTGATATTTTATAATGTAAACTATACTGACTCTATAGTAAACGTCTACAAAAAAGGGAAAGGAACTTCGTTCCAACTGGGGATCCATAGACCTCTCAAACTTTTTTTACATTACCGCCAATATATGTAGGTTAGTTTTTATTTTAATTGTACCCGGTAGATGATGCTACGAACGGGTTTTAGGCTTATTTTAAAAGATTTCTCACATACCATAAAATACAAAATTATCGTTCGTAAACCGACTTTACAGACAACCTATTTTTTTTCGTCACCTTGGACGATATTTTCATGGTAACGGTAACTAACGATAAAAATATTAAGAGGTTTTTAGTCCATTCTGATAAATAAATAGCAACGGCTATTGGATCAGATCCCACAATAAAGTTATTCAAAAAAGTTATACTCATATTGCACTATTTATAAAAATATATACATCTATAATATACTAAAAACAAAATAAGAAAGGATATAAAAGATAGAACAAACAGGAAACGATTACGGACGATCAATTGACTGTATACAAGCGTTCCGTTTAACGTAATCACAACATCCTTTATGGGCTTTAAATTAAATAGAACGTTGAGTGAAACGAAACTTTAAATGCACACTGTGCAATCTTCAGACAGAGTTATAGACAACTAAATACAAAAATAGACTGCTGTACGCATTCTCTTTTATATTGTTGAAAAATTGTTTTTTTTTTCATCTCTGTAGCACAACCACACTGAATATAGATTTAGCTAAAACCAGCGGGCCCGGCAGACGTTGTCCCGCCCTAATAATAAAAAAACCTCGACAAATTATATACGTAAACCATCCTTGTGAATCACTTTATCTACTGGTGAAAACCTCATGAAAGTAGATATCAAAACTACCACCGGTTCGGACAAACAACCCAGTCATCGAGAATAACAGGCAAGAAACTCAATCGGGTTTATCTTGTTATGATTTTACGAAAGCAGATTGTTACATTCGTATTTAGTGGATGCACAGATAAGGGTGTCATTTCCAGAGATCACAATCGTTCACATATTGATCCACCCTATAACAGCCTTTAGACATTAAAACCAGCTTGTGATTACGTTAAACGGAACGCTTGTATACAGTCAATTGATCGTCAGTAATCGTTTCCTGTTTGTTAAATCTTTTATTTCGTTGCTTGAACTCACTATCCGACACATTAACACGTGAAAAAAAATATTTATACCCCTATCATGGTTCAATTTCGACCACTAAATTACCATTAGTACTTTTAAATGTACTTACCACGTCATCTTTAGAGTCGCACTCGCAGAACACATTGGAGATGTTCGGTGGATGGCTGTCCAAAGCACGAACAAGCTCGACACCGATACCTTGCTGGAACAATACAATAAAAATATTTAAAAGTTATTGCAACTTTTCATATGACAATATATTGGTAAACAGAGGTCGGATCGCCCCCGAACTATTTGAAGACGTTCTGTGAGTAACAATTTTAAATTTTATATATGTATCCGATCTAATACTATTATATCTAACTATACATATAATACGGTCCCGTGAACAAATATTTTCACGTTCTTATTAACAAAGAAAAAAAAAGCCGTTTGACAGAATACATAATTAATTATAATTATTAGTGCACTTATTGACAAAACAACTGGGCATTTATATTTTTCAAGAGTAGAAATTACATTTTTATATCCTCTATATTATATATACTAATATTATATAGCTGAAAAGTTAGTTTGCCTGAACGCTCTAATCACAGGAACTACTGGTTCGATTTGAAAATTTATTTCGGTGTTAGATAGCTCATTTATCGAGGAAGGCTATTATAGGCTTATATATATCGCTAAACCCAATAGGATCGGAACACCAATGAAGAAGGTTTCAATAGCTTTCAATATCGAACGAAGTCACGGGCAGAAGCTAGTGATTATATGTTGTATAGGATTGTTCACTGGCACAATTACCACCTCCGGCAAACTAGCGTCGATGTTTAATCTATACTATAATAAAACTGTAGCAAGGTCAAATCTGTACATTAAATATTTTTTGAAAATTTTTATCGGAGTAGACTTTATTATCGATATAGAAGCTAAAAATAATCTTTTTACAATTTTTGTCTGTCTGTCTGTCTGTCTGTCTGTCTTTCTGTCCCTGTGAACACGGATCACGCTGAAAGTACTGAACCAATTTTAACGAAATTTGACACAGTAATAACTAATATTCCCAGGTTACATTTAGGATACTTTTTGTCCCATAAACGCAAGGGGTTCTCCAGGATAACGTAAGATAAAAAACTGTAGTTAATGTAACAAGACTTTTTTGCAACACCTTAATACAAGAGCCAGCAACGTTTGAAGAACGAGAATTTTAGAAAAGCTGGTTCTTTAATATGAAGATATATTATGCCCTTCCAAACAGGATTCAGGATACGTGGTAGCCGGTTAACCTTGTGTTTTTAATACGCATCACACCTTTACAGGTCAAAATTTTGGGTTATAAAAAATTTAAGGAACATTTTTTTTCAGTAACATTTAAACGCTATTAAAACATGAATTTATCACTATCAGGGAATTTTGTTATTGACACTAATATGCCCGATGATATTCTTTATAAATAAAATAATTCATTTCAAACCATTTTATTTTTTCCATTGCAAAGAACATATTTTATTTTATTGACCATTATGATATTGAGATTTCGCCGTAAACAATGAAAAACAACGATAAACGTAGACATATGACTTGGGACTGACGCCATCTTGATTACATGCGTCTATAACAGGCGCTTTCACAAGTATCACTATCTTTATCATACATAAAATGGGGTAAACATATCAATGCAGATGCAGAATGTATCTCTAAGTCTCTTAACGTTTTTAAAGCATTAGCCGGTTCTAACTGGGGTGTTCATCCATAACATTGAGTTCGTTTATACTTCAATATTATACGCAGTCGAATTGACTATGCGAGCTTTCTTTATGATAATAGTGCTCAGATTAACCTCTATAAACTTGAAAAAGTCCAAGACAATTGAGAATTATCGGAGGTTTCATTAAAAGTACTCCAGTCCATGTTATGGAAAGCGACTTGAGCATATGTCCGTTACATCTTAGGAGACAGTATTTAGCTGGCAAAATCTATTAAAATAAATGTAGATGGTATTTGGAAGCCAAAGAGTCAATATGATATTCTTAAAATAAAAGATATTTGTCTTCAATATATAAATAAATATTACCAAATTTTGTTAAAATATACACTGACGGATCTAAAGCTGGTAATTATTTAGGAGCCGCATTTTTTGAGTCAAATTCCAAAACTTTTATGAAATTTCAAATTGATGAAAATATTTCAATTATGCACACTGAACTGATAGCAATTGCAAAGGCCTTATCATTTGTAGAATCCACTGAGTCCATTAAGATTGTTATTTTATCCGATTCAAAAACTGCTCTTCAACACGTAGCTCGATGTACCTTGACTTTTCGAGGAATACCGATAGCCTACACTATTTTGAAGCAATTACTAGATTTCAAAGCAAAGAACAGAGTAATTGTTTTACAATGGATCCCTTCTCATATAGGTATAACTGGGAATGAAAGAGCTGATTTTTTAGCTAGAGAAGGATCCTCCGAAGGTGCTATTATTAATATTTTACCAACTTATTTGGATGTATGCTCAGTATTTAAAAATAGCTGTTACTCGCATTGGAAGGAATACTTTGATGAGCGTTCTAAAACAAAAGGAATATGGTACAGAACGATTCAGCCACATCCCTTAAGGTCACCATGGATTGATGACAGTACGATTTGCCGTCGGGAAGCAATCACAGGAATGAGATTACACTCAAAACACATCCCATGTAAAAAGTTCGCCTACCTGATGCGTAAAGTACCATCAACACTCTGCCAGAGTTGTGAGCTCATCGATGACATGCACCACATCCGGGCAGAATGTGTTCGAAGCGAAGAAATTAGATCTCGGCTTAATGCTACTGGTTCGCTCCACACTGGTTTGTACAATTCGTTATTGTCTGACCCCATTTCGAAAGATGCTAAAGAATTGTACAAAATTAATATAACGTATTGTTAAGTTTAATGTCATTCTTATTGTTATATAGTTGTATGTTACTTAGGCGATATAGTCGCGCAGGCGACTAAGCCTTCATTAAAAATAATAATAATATTAAAATTACAGCTATCTTAACATGGTTTGAACATACTTATTTGATTTACAAAAAAATAGCATCGGGCACATTATTGTTAATAACAAAAATGTCTGGTGATAATAATTTCATGTGTTAGTAGCGTTTCAAAGTTAGTAAAAAACAATACATTAAAAAATTATATAAAAATCAATATTTTTGCCTGTAAAGGTGCGATATGCACTAATAAACGCAACGTTTACCGGCAGCCAGGTAGCCCGCACACTGTTCGGAAGAACATAAAGATATATAAAAACTGGCTTATTGAAATTGTTTTTCGAAACCATTACTAGCTCTTAGACAAATAGTTATAGGTAAGTGACATTTGACGCGTCGTATTCATATCTTTTTAATATTTATATTTTTCTTCAATACAATGGAGTGTGAAAAAGTTTTAATACAAGTTGAAAATAGTTATGATATCATTCAGTGTTTCATTTATCATTATTTATTTTATTAATACATTTTATCGTTTAATTTACAATTTAACTCTATCAACTTGATATTTTATAATGTAAGCTCTACTGACTGTATAGTAAACGTCTACAAAAAAGGGAAAGGTACTTCGTTAGAAACTGGGGGTCCATAGACCTCTAAAGCTTTTTTTCACATTACCGCCAATATATGTAGGTTGCTACGAACGGGTTGTAGCCTTATTTTAAAAGATTTCTAACAAACCATCTGGGTTTGAGTGAGTCCCTTGATAGTTTGGATTCACAATTGGAAATCGATGGTGTGACTGCAATAAGGTTTTAGGTATATTAAAACTTTTCGCGTTTAAAAATACAATTGACACCAGTTATAACCGATTTGGTGCAGACGAAGTTGCACGGGTCAGCTAGTGCAAAATAAAGTAACATTTAATGATATTTTTCACAAAAAATATATATCAACATTTCACGTCACTATAATTGTAATGTGTCAAAACGGTTATAATACCGTGCCGCTATTATAATGTCCCGCTCTTTATTTATACGTGCTTTGTCCCACTGTTATATAAAACAGTAACAAGATGGCGTCGTAACAAAATGGCGTAACTGTCATTAAAACTTCTTTCAAACTTAACTAGACGCTGTTAAAGCGTTGCGTAAGTACTTTTGAATTGGATTTATAATGGTGTATCGTTTTGCGTGTAACGATTTGTTGTGTAATAAGTATATTTAATTTAAGTACGCCATTGTTGTTCAATTAACACTAACCACCGGTTTTTTAAGGCGCTAACATCCCAGTGGTTGGAGTTAAAACGAATCACAAGTTTATTTCTTGATAATTGTTGTAATATTTTGACGCATGCAAAGCGTTGATTAAATTTAACTCTAGTCTTTTGTTTTTACTATTAGCAATTTCAAAAAATCACATGACATAAATTTGGCAGTCAAAGATCATTTCCCACCAAAAGATTACCTCATTAAAGTCGTTACCCACGAATGATCACACTTATTACATTCAAAAAGTGCCGTGAGAAAATACTTTTAAACTGCCTCATAGTTTGTTATTCTATCAAGTTTTATATTAAAGAAGCGGGAAATAACTTAATCGCAATTCGATTTTTTATTCGTCGTGCCATAACTTCCCAAGAGACAAGGAGGGTCCATTAGATAAATATAAACAGATTATTAATAACTTACAATAATTGCAATAATATAACTCCTAATTCAAGAGTTTTCGGAGAGATCTTAGTCTGTTATGTAATGGATTTTATATTTTACTAGCGGGACCGGCAGACTTTGTCCCGCCCTGATTATTAAAAAAGACAAATTATATACCAAAATATTCCCCATGAATCACTTTACCCACTGGTGAAAACCGTACAAAAAGCCGTTCAGTAGTTTTTGAGTTTATTGCGAACAGACAGACTGACAGACACGCTAGGGGACTTTGTTTTATACTATGTAATTATTCATAATCTTGTGTTTCTTGACTCTATATTATGTAATATCGGTGGTGTTGTATGTAATATAGTTCGGTTATTGTGTACAAGTGAAGTGAATGGGAAATAAAACCGCAGAGCATGAATTCTGAGATGCCACAACTACATGAAACTTCTAACAAGGAGTCCGCCATCTTGTTAGAACATTGAAATGATCACACGACACTTGTAATATTATTAGCTACTCGACAATGGAAATAATAATCTAGAAGATAGGTTGCCAAAAATCAGAAAGAAAGAAAAATTACTAATACTTGCTACGTAGTGAAACTAGAGGTAAAGAATAATGTAATCGATGTTATAACAAAAATGAAGTACCACATTTTATCACAGCACAATGCAACCAGCGATATCTAGTGCTTCAGGAAAGAACTATCGTATACCACGTATCTACCAGTGTTTTCATTATTCTATTGGGGCTGTTGCAAAGTCTACCTAGACTGGATGCCACTCTCTTACGCATGAGGATGCAAACACCCCAGAAGCGCTGCAAAATCGCAGCATCCCAAGAGTAATCCTCATCACCATCATCACCCTGTAAGAGATCCACTGCAGGGCCATAGGCTTCATCCCAAAGAAAGGTATGCGCATAATCACCACGTCAGCCCACGACGTATTGGCGATTTGAAACTCTGAGAAATCCACAGTTCTATATTTTCCTACATAGTACTACAAGAACATTTCTCAGGTTCAGGTTTCCTCACTATGTTGTCCTTCACCGTCAGCCGATAGTGTTACCAATTTAAATTAGTAAATGTACGGGAATTCCAAAAAAATCATTGGTACATGCCGGTGTTCGAACCTGCGGAGATCGGATTGATATTCCACCGGTCAAACCAATAGGCCACTACGACCAAATGTAATCGATACTATTATATGAACACGCAAGCTATTGATAGTCCTTTGTTTATAGGTTGCTCGTGTAAAAACATTAGCATAATGTTTTGAACAGATATAGTGTCATCAATACAACAAGAAGGTGGTAGAGCCACGCTGTAGCTATTATTAGTTTCAGCATGAACGGGTCGGCTCGGCCGGGGTACTACCACCCTCTCACAGAAAACCGACGTGAAGTAACAGTGCTTGCATTGTTGCGTTTCGTTCGGTCAGTGAGAGCGCCGGAGGCCCACCTCCTTTCCCTCTTTCCCTTCCCCTGTCTCCTTTCCCTACCCCTCCCCCATACACAGGCTGGCAACGCACTTGCGACTCTCCTGGTGTTGCCAGTGTCTATGGACAGTGGTGATCACTTAACATCAGGTGATCCACCTGTACGTTTGCCTCCTTTTGACATAAAAAAAACAAACCTACGGATTAAAATATTTCCTCTAACTGCGAACGCTCTACGTTCTCTTTCAATGTCAAACTCATTTTTTATTTTAGTCGTGACAATGTGTCCAAGATATTCAAATTTATATACTGTGTTTAATGGTTTACCATAGAGATCGATAGGTGGTACGACTTCTGGCAGACTTTTACCAACCGTGACCATAAACTAGTTTTCTTTTTTTAATATTATCCGTGTTATTAAAAAAAAGTTAAATACGTATTGAATACTTGCTTTAAAAATGTTTGGTTACTGTCGTATTAAATGCACCGCGCTTAATAAAAAACACTGTACGATTTTTCGTTCTTTGACGCAGCATTAGTAAAGATATCCCGATATGATTACAAAATGAAAGTCAAATAAGAGAAATCAGAGACTTTCGGATGAAATTTGAAGCTCAAAGCGCGAAAAAAACTCGGCCAGATCTCTTATAATAATTTTATTAGTAGCTCTTTTAAGTGTTTTATAATAAAATGAACGTTATATTATGTAAGAACAATGGCCTCGGAAGGGGATGTAGGGAAAGAGAAGGGTATTTCCATCGAGACATGTCGGCGACATTTCGATCATAAACACGCAAACTCGGCGACGCATTGGCGTACCATAGTGTAGCAAAATGTCGATATTATCCTTCGCTGCGTAATTATTACTAGCTGTGCCCGCGACTCCGTCCGCGTGGAATCTAATGTAAAAAAAACCAGTGACTAATAAAATTATCTGAATGTATTAAGTCCATTTACTTATCTACTTTTCTTTCGTACTTAAGTCGCGTCGTCATTAAAATTACAATAACTTTTGATAGGGTGAACCGATTTTAAAGAAACCAAGACTAAATGTTACTCGAGGATATGATTTACTGAGTGTTGTGTATTCATACAAACAGAAAGACATTTCTAAAAAGGATTGAGATGTATTTTATTACTTATTCCAAGACACCTGCAACAATTTTTTTATCAAAAATCTAAAAAGTACAGACACGTTAGATTTACATTCTTATATATGTATCGATAGATATTACCTATTGGAGTTTTTGCCGGGAGCTTAGGCTGTCATGTAGTAGCTTTTATATTTTATTCATAATCTTGAATTTTTTGTCTCTTGAAGTGGATAGAAAGTAATAGCACCTAAGAATTCTGAGATGTCACAAAAACTCACTGGATATTTCTAACAAGAGGGTTATCATCTTGTTACAATATGAAATAATCACAAGACATTTGTAATATCTGGAAGATTGATTGCCAAAGATTGCCACATATTATAAAACAAAGTCCTCTGCTACGTCTGTCTGTTTGCGATAAACTCAAAAACTACTTAACGGATTTTCATGGGGTATTCACCAGTAGATAAAGTGATTCATGAGGAAGGTTTAGGTATATCATTTATCAAGTTTTTTTTTATTTATTACCATGACGGGATAACGTCCGCCGGGCGCGCTAGTAAATAATAAAAATGTTTCCTATTTCCGTTCTTTTTTTATTCCTAATAAAAAATATAATCTTTAAGGCAGGTTTTATACCAGAAAAATCAATCATACAAACGTTATACATGGGAAAAACTATTAATGAATCAATCTGTTGTGGTATATTAATATTATTAAAAACTGTTGTCAGTTATTCTGCTGTTGGTTAATCTGCTGTTTTGCATCATATTGCAATTTATAACAACAAAACGATGATAAAATCAGCTGTTCCTATCATGACTTTAAGTGTGAGCAACATGATATTCTCTCTTTCACACCTATTAGTTTTACTATAGTGCTTGCTTGTTCACACATTGTGATAACATCGGCCTACTGTTGATATGATGCTTTCAATAATTTGTTACCAATTACGGAGGATGTACATTATTAATTGCTGTTATAATTAGCGCTTCTAATTATGACTATCATTAACCAACTGACATAATTATGCTTGCGACCAACTTTTCTATTCTAATGTATAACACATTCCGAAAAAGAAGCGAACGTATATTTGACTCTAAAGATAACGACTACGTCTCTATCCTGGTACTAGTTGTAATCCGTATGTTCAATGTATTTAACCAATCAACACCATAACACATAACTCAAAATTACTCCAAAAAGCTATAGGTCTGTTCTGACCGATTGTACTGAACACATTTACCTTTCTACTCTTAGGAGTTGCAGATAATTTATCTCAATGCTTAGCTAAAATTTGTTTATCTGTGAATTTTCATTTAGTTCTCTGAGTAATCTAAGCCATCGTTTCTCAACCTAGGGCAGTTATCTTGAGAATAATAGAAGGCCATAATATGTTCAAAAGGTAAGAAGACTTATGTAAATAAAGAATTATTTTATTGAAGATTTCTAAGTTTAGAACGATATCTTAGGATATTAAGTATTAACAAACACTAACAACATATACTACAAAGCTCAAGATATTGTTTTTATGATTTTTTGAATGCGCTTAATTATAGAAGTACTAGCCACATTTCAATAAATATTTTTGCAATAGAGTATTTACTAGAGAAAATTATAGACTATATATCATCACGCTACGACCTTTAGGAGTGGAGTCATACAATACAAAAAGTGAGTGAGAAGGTATGGTATGCGACAATGACAATAGTGCTGGTAGAAAGAATTTTGCGACGCTGTGTATCGGTACACGAGGGTAGCCCTCCCAAAGAGAACCATATATTGTCAAAACGTTCAAAACTGTGAATGCCTATAGCAGCAAGTTACTAAGCCACGTTGTTCATTGACACCATCGGCTCCGTTTTTTTTTATTACAGTACAGTAAAGTGGCTGCGCTATGCCTGACAGTAAGCACAGTAGAATCCAAAAACAACGATGATCCTCAAGAGGCAAGCTATCATTCGCCAGTCGCCGCTGTTATGCCGGCCTACGTAACTGTCTCTTTACGTTATGCTTGAAGGACCCGATGTCATAAGAAGGAGGGAATACATTAGCCGCGAGATTGTTCCACAGCTTCACCGTACGGCAAAGGTAAGATGTCAGTAGAAATGAAAACCACAGTAACGTTAATAATTTCAATAAACTAATTCTGAAATTTAAATATTGTCATTCATACCTATCATTCATTAATTTGAAAATATAAAAGAGAACACATTTATTTCATTTTTTTGAATTTTCACTTCTGTGGGCAGCTCTTATGGCTGCCTCGAGTTTTTTTTTTTATATAGTTCTACTTTTTTAAGGGTTGAGAAACAGTGATCCCGGGAAGAACCCGGGCACAAGCGGTCATCTAACGCACATCTATTTGCCGCATCTGCAATTAACCTCAGTGTAATGTTTGGCTCACGAAAGATTCCTGGCATCCTGCCAAGCACCATGGCCGCTCGGTCTTAGTTATCTGAGTGTGTTTTCGAGATCGGAATCAATAGTTTTAGGGTGCGGTCGGTATTTCTTTTATTGGTACAGAGGTCAAGGAAATGGGCCCTTATGACGTTCAATAGTTACAATTCATTATCATTTAATTGAGATCATGAATACAGTAACATATTGCAACGATTGGTGGTGTATAGTATAGTATTTATTATTATTATAGATTCAAAGTTTTTCTATTCTTAATAGATTTTTGCGTTTGACCACAGTCTTATCTAAGACACCAGAGCGACAAGACACAACTTATTATTACACCTGACGTTCTGAGTAGTGTTTAGTACTTAAAACGCTTGGGCACTCACAGAGTTTAAGTTTGTAACAAGTGTACAGGTACCAGATGAGTACTTAAATTTAAACGGCTGATTTTTACATATATTTAGTAAAACATCACTCTAAAGTAGTATCCAGTATCGCTAGACACTTTCCGCTGACCACAACTTCTGGCAGACGCTTTAAAGCAGACAGAGAAATGAATGAACTTCACTTATATTTAAATGCTGTTATATTTTAAATATGTTATTTGGATAACTATTACAAAATTATATTTCATGAGCCACACAAATTGAAATGACCAAACATCCCGTCAGACGGGAAATACAGTTCAGGCAAACATGTCGAGACCATCGGTGACACGAACCCATAGGCTTTCCTCCAACCAAATTTCATTTTTAAGTCGCTCAACACTGATAAAGAAATGTTCACCTCAAAAAAGTATATTTAAATGCTGGACTTTTAAATATGTTATTCGGATAACTATTACAAAATTATATTTCATGAGCCACACAAATTGAAATGACCAAACATTCCGTCGGACGGGACATATAGTTCAGGCAAACATGTCGAGACCATCGGTGACACGAATCCATAGGCTTTCCTCCAACCAAATTTCATTTTTTAGTCGCTAAAGAAATGTTCACCTCAAAAAAGTAACAAAATGGAAAAAAACGGAGTCGCACATTTAAAACATTCACAGTTATTTTTTTAATCAATGCACCGGTTTTTTTTTTTACACGAAAACGCGATACTTAAGATAATTATAACCATTAAATTATTGATAATTAATAATTGACAAAGCTTGTCGTCCTTGTCTCATTCCGCTAAACGTATTATATAAAATTGAATCAGCTGTAAAACACGTGCAGTTCTTGTTTAGACTGGCCACTCTGTTTCAAGCATGCTCTGTGAACGTGATTAAAGGACAAATTAGTACGTGGTTTTCGTGAATTTTGTAATATCCGAATAATTTGAGTGTATTCGAAGTAAAATAGAAATTATAAATAATTTCTACGTACAGGTCTGTCAAGATTTCTGACGTCATAAAAAAAAAACATTACATTGGAAAGCCACACTGTCTTACATAAAATGTTTTTTTTTTATATCATAGCAGGCAAACGAACAGGTGGGTCACCTGATGTTAAGTGATCACCACCGTCCATAGACACTAACACCAGTGGAGTTGAAAGTGCGTAGCCAGCCTGTGTTTGGGGGAAGGGGAGGGAGGCAGGGGTAGAGATGAAGGGAGGGAATGTGGGCCTCCGGCGCTCTCACTGACCGAACGAAACACAACAATGCAAGCACTGTTACTTCACGTCGGTTTTCTGCGAGAGGGTGGTACTACCCTGGCCGAGCCGACCCATTCATGCTGAAACCAGTATTAGCTTCAGCGTGGCTCTACCACCTTCACGTGGAAGTAAGATGGCATATTCAATCGATTATGAAAAAGAAATAGTTGTGTTGCTAAGATAAGGGCGGAATGACGGGGCAACCGTCAAAAATAAAAAGATAGGCTAGCTAGCCAAGTTTTAACAAGGTGCTGTCGAAGCGCATATAACGTATCTACAGCTTTTTAATTTTTTTTTTTTTTATCGTAGCTCAGCAAAGTGACTGTACTGTGCCTGATGGTGAGCACAGTATAATCCAAAAACAACGGCGACTACCGAGAGACACGCTATCCCTCATCCCTCACCGGTCGCCGCTGTCATGCCGGCTTGCATAAATGTCTCTTCACGTTACGCTTGAAGGACCCCATATTATAGGAAGGAGGGAACACACGGGCCGGGAGATTGTTGCATAGCTTCACGGTACGGCAGAGATAAGAAGTTGTGAACTTTTTAGTTCGTGCCCAGATAGGATTTAGCGTAAAACTATGGCTCCGATGGCGTGGTTCGGGTATGAAAAGGAGAGGAAGGGATTAAAATAAGTAAATAATAATAAGTTATAATATCATTGTAAAAATACATTAATATGTATCAGATCAGTGACATTACAAAATAATAAATGGTTTAAAAAGGAACAACAAAACACCATGGTCACGCAGAGTTCCCAGGCGGTCACTCATTCACGTACTGACCACACCCGACGTTGCTTAACTTCGGTGATTGGACGAGACCCGGTGTTTACAACACTCTATTCGACATAGTGTTTACAACTACCACTTTTCGTCACACAACGCTTACGGATCAGAATTTCAAAGCCCTCTTATAAGAAATTTAACTTCAAAAAGTCCGTTGACAAACAACGAAGATAAAGCACTGGACTGTCTTATCCCTCAGCTAGAAGATATTACCAAGATAGACCAGATATTAAAAAATGTATAAATATTATGATAACAAAGTAAATTAACTAGAAATGGCTTTGTGGTCATTTTACACACAGCAGAATAGCAACCAGAGCTACACCAGCAAAATTCATACATACTGAAATATCTTAGCTTTTCATGCCATAGTGGCAATATCCAGACACAGCATCGTGTGTCTACTATACCGACGTGACTGACGACGCAATTAGTAGGTCCATCCATCGAGCCTTGGACGCTCTTGCGCGGGACATTGTGGATTACAAATTAAAAATGTCCATAGTTAAGCCGACATAAAGGCTAGTCTCAATTTAAAATCCGATGCTTACTCACAAATAAAATAACAATGGTTAAGTACAATAATTAAGTAAAATAATAATAATAGTTGCTCACTTTATAAACTGCACTACGTTTCGACAATCTTTAATTTGATTAATAACAAACAAAAGCAGAAAAAAGGCGCTAACAAAGAGACTGCAGAAAAAAAATGTTGGCTTTTCTAGAGCTATCATAATCTCTTACTGAAGAGGAGACTCAAAGCAATCTCATAAGGTTTAACCAAATTTAGTAATGCCAATAGTGGAGTGGAGACTTGGTACACTTGGGCCTTCTTCTTAGTGGAGAGACCACTCAAAGCGATCTTATAAGATTTTACCAAATTTGCTAAGTGATGGAGTGGAGACTTGGTACACTCGGGCCTTCTCCATAGTGAACAGACCACTCAAAGCCACCTTATAAGATTTCACCAAATTTGATAAAGCGAACAGTGGAGCTAAGGCTTGGTACACTTGACCCTTAAGTCTTAAAACCTTTCACAGGCTTCTTTTTTTCATGGGATAATTCCTAACGGATATCCATCTCGCCGAGCAGCTGAGGATGGATATGTCCGAGTCGCACGGACTAAAACCCCATGGTACCTTCTTACACCTTTTGGCAGGGGGAGCAGGGAATGCCTAACCGGCACTACGTCTTCTCCTCCGACAGGTGTTGTCCCCTCCTAAGGGGGTCCGGTCTGAGTGGTCAAGATGATAGATCCCACAAGCGGAGTGGGTTTCTCCCGGCTCTGTGACACGATAAGCCGATGAATTCATGGAATGCTAACAACTTTGTCTCTGTTAATGTCATTGTTTTATATATTTATCTTGGATTAATGCCAAAGTATTGTCAGTTTAAGAACACAGCGAATGATAATAGATTTACCTTTGTCACCAATTACTTCTTTTCTACAAATAATGTTATAGGTATATGTAAATACAATTGTTTGAGGTTCAACCACAATAAAAGTACTGAATGTATTGCCATACGACTATATTCATTCGATGTAGAATTTTTCGCATATAGTTCAAGGCAACCACTACCAGTCATGCTGTGTGCATCTGAGTGCTGGGCAACGAAAGAGGTGAATCAGAGAAAATACACTACAACAAATATAATACAAACGAATGTAGACCTTATTGTGCACTTGTCAACAGACTGTTTGCAGTACAAATTGAAAAAAGTAGCGTATTTATTATAAAACTAGATGTGCCCGCAACTTTGTCCGCGTGGAACCTGATTTACAAAACAGTGACTAATAAAGTCACCCGAATGTATTATTAAGTCTAATTACTATCCACTTTTCTCTAATAATTAAAGTCGCGTCGTCATTAAAATTACAATAACTTTTGATAGAGTGAACCGATTTTAATGAAACCAAAATTAAATGTTACTGGTTTGACTGACTGGTAATGTTAATGGTTTGACCTAAGAGGTTGGTCTATGAGGTTTTATCGTAAACCCAGTGATGCGTTTTCAAACAAACAGACAGACAGACAAACATTTCTAAAAATGATTGAGACGTATTTTATTATTTAGCCCTAGACATCTGCAACATTTTTTTTATCAAAATGTAAACGGTACAGGCACGTTAGATTTATATTCTTATTATATGTATAGATAGAAGATTGGCTAGATATTTAAAAACATGACCCGCCATTTTGAGATTTAGGCCTTAAAAAATCAGCCGAGGCGTTAACAATTAATATAACGCTGAAGCAACGTACGAGACATATCTCTGGCCATGACACACGCGTTCCAAACCTCATAAGGTCAACACAAGCCTTTTGACTCTGATTTTAAATAACATTTCTTTTCATGTGCATTATTATTATTAACAGAAAATAATTAATAATTATATAACAAAGTCCTCTGCCACGTCTGTTTGTCTGTCTGTTCTCGATAAACCCTAAAACTACTGAACGGATTTTTATGCGGTTTCACCAGTAGATAAAGTGATTCGTGAGGAAGGTTCAGATATATTAATTTATCAAGGTTTTGAAGTTATACTTCTTTTGGCGCGTTAGGGAAAAATGTTGAGAGTAAATTTTTACGATGCGCGCGCACACCGTCACGAAAAACCGACACCCTGAAGTTAGCTATAGTCAACATTTTGTTTCTTTGTATTAAAACTTTCAATGTATTAAATACCTTTTTTCTA
This sequence comes from Antheraea yamamai, assembly GCA_036509395.1. Classification (NCBI taxonomy): domain Eukaryota; kingdom Metazoa; phylum Arthropoda; class Insecta; order Lepidoptera; family Saturniidae; genus Antheraea; species Antheraea yamamai. The sequence continues at coordinate 11,510,874 of AP028447.1, read as the reverse complement.
TTGTTAGTGTCGTTTTTTCTACAAACGTAGAATAAGGCGAAAGATAAAATTTTTGAAAAGATTTTTTATCCTGTTACGCCAAATAAAGTAAATTTTCAAAAAAAAGTATTAACCGACTTCAATATCAATCAAAAGCCCATAAGGAACTAAAAAGCGGAAAATAAATAGTTTATCAAATTAACCAAATTAAATAAAACATATGAATATGTGTGCTACCTAGAGATGTATTGGAAATCGGTGCCAACCGAAATTTCAAATTTGTTCCAGGTAGAAAAGTATTACAGAGACGCGAGAGTGAACTTAAACTTTTTGTACCTATGTAGATGATACGATTTTCAGTTGGCACCGACTTCTAATATATCTCTAGGTAGCACACATATTCATATGTTTTATTTAATTTGGTTAATTTGATAAACTATTTATTTTCCGCTTTTTAGTGCCTTATGGGCTTTTTTTTTTTTTTTTTTTATTGTAGCTCGGCAAAGTGACTGTACTGTGCCTGATGGTAAGCACAGTACAATCCAAAAACAATGGCGACCGCCGAAAGACATACTATCCATCGCCGGTCGCCGCTGTCATGCCGGCCTGAAAGCGTCCCAGTTAGGGACAGCCGCCCCCCCCCCCCTGGTTGCTGGATATACACCGGCTGATCCCGGAACGCGACACACCCAAACGTGCCACTATGGCGGGTGTTCCACCTGGTGTACGGTGGTCGCGATCCAGTCGGGTACAGACACCCTACCACCCCGCTTTTGATTGATATTGAAGTCGGTTAATACTTTTTTTTGAAAATTTACTTTATTTTTCCATTTTTTTTGTACATAAATATATTTTATTAGCAGTGCCCGCGAACTCCGTTCCGCCTTAAGTATATTAAAATATGCGCATTTTTGCGGTATGGTATCTATCGGTATGGTATGCGATATGATTTCAATTGGTTGTACAATAAATAACGTTTGGTACGAACGCAACCTTATCAATAATCCGCGATAGTTTTTTCTACCACCAACTCGGCTACCATCGCTTCACACATAATACACCTTAAGTAATGTAATTACAATGCTTGCGTCATGTTGCAACACAGCAACGAACATAAGCACAATAGGCTCCTAAGAATTGAAGAGTTTTTTTTATAATATTGGTGGCAAACGAACATACGGGTCACCTGATGGTAAGTGATCACGGCCGCCCATGGACACTTGCGACACGAGAGGAAACACAGATGCGTTGCCGGCCCTTAAGAAAGGAGTAGGCTCGTTTCTTGAAAGTTTTCTTACTTTGTCACGGATCCCATGATCAGAACCTAACCAAATTCTCATCAAAGTACCCTTGAAGTACATCCTTTCCAATAAAAAATGAATCATCGAAATCGGTTAGCGTGATATTGAGTTATTCGTCTATTTGTCGTTTACATAATTAATGCAAATTTAAAACTTATACGGTTTTGCACTGGATGCCGTTGTCGGAACTGGACCATATTAAAATGGGACCACACGGGAAGCACCAGCTTTCAAACAAAAAAAGAATCATCAAAATCGGTTCATCCAGTCCAAAGTTATGAGGTAACAAACATAAAAAAAAAAAAAAAATACAGCCGAATTGATAACCTCCTCCTTTTTTTGAAGTCGGTTAATAAGTATAACTTCTAACGCGTATACATAAGTCCACACACACTTTTTTATTATCAGTGTGAAATTAATAAAATACTGCATCCAGTGTTAGAATTGTTTTTATTCTAACAACTTTCTGTATGTATCACTTCTGTACTTGTCCTTTATCTATATAAAATCTATATAAATAAAGTAATTGAGGTTGTTGTACGTGCATCTGGTAAAAACTACTGAATACATGTCATTTTTTTAAACTTCAAATACTTGGTTCTTATTTAAAAAAACTAGCTGTTACCGTGATTTCGTCCGCGTGGAATACTTACTTTGGACTAACGCTAACACGCAGCGAAAGCTCTCAAAGGGAAAAAATACGATTTTGAAACATTCCTCATTGGTGCTCCGCTCCTTTTTGTCTTAGCGTGATGATATATAGCCTATATCCTTCCTCGATAAATTAGCGAATTAAGACTGAAAGAATTTATCAAATCGGATCAGTAGTTGCTAAGATTGCTGCGTTCAACCAAAGAAACAAACAAACAAACAAACCCTCCAGCTTTATAATATTAGTATAGATTACCACGATACCTTAATTTAATACAAAGTTACGAAACTACTTTTGGGGTGTAAGGGGTGTCGAAGAACATCATAACACTTGAGACACCCAAGCCAACCTCACCTGCACGTGGTTCACCCTGCTGAATAACGAACGAGGCAATGGCGACAGCGGGGTGGTAGGGTTTTACAGCCTTACTGAGTCGCAACCACCATGTATATGGCGAAAAAGGCCGTCATAGTGATTCGCTTCTGCGGGTCGCGTTTCGGTATCAGCCTGTGCATATCCAGCTTCTCGCAGGCCGGCATGACATCAGCGATCAGCGATGGATAGTGTGTCACTCGGTGGCCGCTATTTTTTTTTCGAACTGACTACGGTATTGCCCTAGCAAGGTCTTAACAGCTTCACCGGACTACTAAGGCGAGCGCCTTAGGCACTCAGCCACAGGTCGCTATTGTTTTTGGATTGTACTGTGCTTACTATCAGGCATAATGCAGTCATTTTGCCGTGATACAATTTAAAAAAAACTACTATTAATGTAAGCACAGCAAAAGACTAAAGAAATGTTCTGAGAAAAATATATATTTGCCCTCAAATTGTCATTTGTTTTTTGTCTTCTGTGGATAGAAATACTCTAATAATAAACACAACGTATAACTAACACGGCGAAATCAAAATCAAAAACACTTTATTCAATTTAGGCCCTGAGAAGACACTTATGAACGTCAAAGCTACCACCGGTTCGGACAAACAACCCACTCATCGAGAAGACCCGGTAAGAAATTCGATCTGGTTTACCTTTCCATTATACATAACACGGTACAACATATTTTACGCATATAGATAGTTATGCAATACAGTTACATTCGTTTTTAGCGGATACACAGAGAGGGGCTTCATTTCCAGACGCCACCATCGCTTATATATTAATCCACCATACCTGCATGCCATGCATTAAAACCAGCTTGACCTGGTACGAGTCGCGGGTATCAGTTAGTTTTACATCACAGAAAAGCATATTAACTTTGATGTAGATAGCAATGAATTATGCTTTTTTATCGATTTGCGCTTCAGTTAATGTTACCAGACAGAATAACTTTTCCTGTTATCTTCCAAACTTTAGCCGTCTGTCAAGGACAGAGGAAAAACGTAGTCTTCAGTGTTTATTTGTCGTACCGAAAGAGGAAAATCATTTTGGCATCAAATAAATAAATAATCAACCGCTATAAATTAAATTGAACGCGTGGCGTATATTCTAAAAATGTAACTCTGGTTTTATGCTCATATCGAATCTAATCGTATATTAAGCGATTCATTATATAATTAACATGGCACGCTGTTTTATGGAGCAATTATATTCAAGTCTTAACTTAACTTTTACTGATATTTTATGATTTTTGTAAATATTTATGGTAAAAACGTATTTCATTTATATGGGATTAACATAAACTACCCGTGCACAGCGTTTTTCATACATATATTGAGCCCTTTTTGTGTTAAGGCCGACAGACGTTTTTTATGTAATATCCATATTCCGGGGTCAAGTATCGCTTGTGCAATATACCGCATGCAGTATCAAATTGGGAAAATAAATATACGTACTAACAGAACCACTGATTTATTAATATAGATTATACAAGTATCATTAAAACTCTATAAGGAAGTTTATAAACAATTGTAAATTCAGGACCCTTTTCATTATTTTGATATCAATTCATTTTTACACAAATGCCAAACAGTCAATTACCACCAAAGTTATATAATATAGATTAAAATAATGTATGTTTCTAACATAGAATAAAAAAATGCTATGTCCTATATAATTCTCGCTAAAAATCATTTATGCTTCGTAGAGCCATACAACAATTTTAAGTGTCAACTATTGCATGTACCCTTGTCATTCAAAAGTTGCTGTGACCTAGATTTGTTGTTTTTATATCACGGTTTCACATTTATTCAATATGATGTGGATATTGCAACACATTTATATAAATATTTATCGGATAAATAAATATACATCATTTATAACTGATGTCTATAAAAAATATACAAGATGAAATAGAAAACAAAAAATAAATGTTTTTGACATTAATCAAATTTTGTAATCGAGAACAGATAAAATTGTGCCGCGTTCTAATTTTACATTCTCCCGCCATTCGACCCAGTTTCTCTGCTCGTCCTTTTGACAGCTGCTCTTGTTAAAATGTGCGATGAACTCTTGAACTTTCCGTTTGATTAAATTAACAACAGATAACGTAAATTAAATTAAAAGATATGATTTCTAGAGTGATTCATAAGACTTATTATTTAACAGATCAGAAATATAATGACGTCATTGTCTGATGGCGGCCACACAAAATAACAATAGAGAATGCTTACAAACTCGCAATACATCGCCGTGCCGCGGCTTTCGACGCTGTCATTCCGGCCTGCAAGCGACCCGATTGCTAAATATAGACTGGTTGATTTCAAAACGCGACAAACTAAAGGAGTTGCAATGAAGGTTATATTACCATGCATATGGTGATCACGATCCAGTCAGACTCAAATCCTTACCACCTGTTAATTTTTTTAATTGCAAACACGATACGCGCTTTAATCGATTTGTCATATATGTGATGATACACTAAGCCAGTAGTTATCGTTATAACAAAGTGCATAGTTACAATTTGTCAGTGATATTTCGCATCTTACACTATATTATCGGTATCGATCACAATCGGTATTCAAGCATCGAGTCTGAGCTTATCTGTGGTCCATACTATATCGTTAAAATATATATTTTTTTTTAACTTTATTTTTGGCAACCAATCTTTTAGATTATTACTGCCATGGTCGAGTAGTTAATAGTATTACAAGTTCTTGTTCTATTTCATTTTCGGCAACCAGTCTTCTAGTAGACCATTACTGCCATTGTCAAGTGAGTATCGATATTACAAGTTTCTTGATATAATTTCAATGAATGCCATTGTCGAGTAGTTAATAGTATTTCAAGTTCTTGTTCTATTTCATTTTCGGCAACCAGTCTTCTAGTAGACCATTACTGCCATTGTCAAGTGAGTATCGATATTACAAGTTTCTTGATATAATTTCAATGAATGCCAGTGTCGAGTAGTTAATAGTATTTCAAGTTCTTGTTCTATTTCATTCTCGGCAACCAGTCTTCTAGTAGACCATTACTGCAATTGTCAAGTGAGTATCGATATTACAAGTTTCTTGATATAATTTCAATGAATGCCATTGTCGAGTAGTTAATAGTATTTCAAGTTCTTGTTCTATTTCATTTTCGGCAACCAGTCTTCTAGTAGACCATTACTGCCATTGTCAAGTGAGTATCGATATTACAAGTTTCTTGATATAATTTCAATGAATGCCATTGTCGAGTAGTTAATAGTATTTCAAGTTCTTGTTCTATTTCATTTTCGGCAACCAGTCTTCTAGTAGACCATTACTGCCATTGTCAAGTGAGTATCGATATTACAAGTTTCTTGATATAATTTCAATGAATGCCATTGTCGAGTAGTTAATAGTATTTCAAGTTCTTGTTCTATTTCATTTTCGGCAACCAGTCTTCTAGTAGACCATTACTGCCATTGTCAAGTGAGTATCGATATTACAAGTTTCTTGATATAATTTCAATGAATGCCATTGTCGAGTAGTTAATAGTATTTCAAGTTCTTGTTCTATTTCATTTTCGGCAACCAGTCTTCTAGTAGACCATTACTGCCATTGTCAAGTGAGTATCGATATTACAAGTTTCTTGATATAATTTCAATGAATGCCATTGTCGAGTAGTTAATAGTATTTCAAGATCTTCTTCTATTCCATTTTGGCAACCAGTCTTCTAGTAGACTATTACTGCCATTGTCAAGTCAGTATCAATATTACAAGTTTCTTGATATAATTTCAATGAACTAACAAGATGGTGGTCATCTTGTTAGAACTATCCATGGAATTTTTGTGGCATCTCAGAGTTCATGGTCCGTGGCATTATTTTCCATTCACTTCACTTATGCACAATAAACAAACTATATCACATAAAACACCACCAATTTTACACAATATAGTATATAGTAACACAAGATTATGAATAAAAAATAAAATACACTACATGACAGACCAAGATCCCGCCAAAAACGCCGTTAAAATATTATTTATATATAGACGATATATATAAAAGATATACATATACTATGTCTATGATCAAAAAGGCTAGTAAGTTGTTTTATCCTGAAAAAATAAAATAAAAGTGCCATGCCATTTCAGTTATTCTAAGCGAGTTCCATACAATTGAACTATTAAAAAAAAAACAAAGTTAAAAGGTAAATGTCATGGTTAGTAAAAAAAGTTCGTACAAATGAAAAACATATTTACAAATAAGTACATTTTAGGATATACAATTTTGTAATACATCAGACATTTTTTAAGCTTATACTGATAAGGTCTAAATTCGTTTTTATGGTGCTTAAATCTTTACGGCCTTATTACAAAAACAAAAATGAATACGGGTTTAACACGAGTTTTACTAAGCAGTGCCTAAAATTTAAGATCTAGTTGAACACGCGCTTATAATAGTTTATTACAAAAGCGTGTCCAAACGGTCTCTAGCTAAACGTTTTTTTATGCAAGTAACTCTGAATAGCATTCGTTCAATTCGATCTCATCATTAAAAAACGTTCCATTATATACAGATATTTTGCAAATAATCTCAATTTCTGAATAAAATAAAAATTATTTAGTATACGTTAAATTGGTTATCATTATTGCGATATTTTAGTAAAAAAAAAGATGTAATTGTTAAAATAAGCAATTTTTAATATTTGTATATTTCGTCAAAGTACGTAAGATGGAACAACGGTATAATGACAGATTTCAATACATTGTCAGATGTCAATAGTGTCATGTAGTAGTTATTATTTAATCGCGTATCTCTAAAATTGTTTAATTTATTTACTTCTGCCTAATTAATTATACCCACGAAATTAATAATTTATTACGAAATGTTTTTTCCGGCTAATAAGAAAACAGTAAATCACAACAATAACATAAGAACTGTCAACTTTGACAAGTGTTAGAGAATACACAAATTAAAGTAATGCCAAACTGCAAACAAGGATAAGATACTCTTTTGTAATCAAAATTTTTATCAAAATAAGAGTTCAAGGCGTATTTAACTTTTTCATAATAACACGGTTATGGTTTCGGACAGCCCAGGGCTAACTTATATATGCAACAGATTATGTCCCCGCCTAAAGCCTCATGGCGAATCGAATGACTATGGTTCTGTAAAAAATGGCCTTTTCACCTCCGCTATGTTTAACATACGATGAAAATGAGTATACGATATAATTATTTGAGTGATTATTTAAATTCCGTCACGGAAAAATATGGCAGTCAATCAATGCAGTGTCGTATGACATCACGGGTGACGTAATGCCAATATCGTTGGCGAACTGACGGACTGGTACAAAAATAGCCCGAGCAGTAACACAGGTCGTGGCGATATCTGACTCATGTATATTTGCCTAACATTTTTGACAATATTTACTGATGCAACGACAGAAGTATATAATATTTAATAATAACCTATAATAATATTTGTCAATCCTTTTTGATAAACTCGTCTTTTACTTTTACTTTTACCCGTATCCTTTTCCAGAGGTTCCCAAATTTTTTTCTCTCAAGACCACTTTCAAAATTTTACTGGTTCCGGTGGAACCCCTGCAACTACATTTCTACCATATTCCCAATACTCGACAAAAATGTGAAGATTAGATCTAACTAAATTTGCAAACCACGATACGTTATACTGATTAAGGAATATGCAAGTTTTTACAAGTAACAGTCGCTGAGGCTCTTAAAATATTATCTGCCTACATTGATAAGTGAAGTCAAACCAACATTTCAGTTCTTCACTATCGAAAGCAGATAAATTTTCGTGGACGCTTACGAACTGTGAACCCCCATTTTTTTTGTCACGCCAACGTAGATACCTCGTGTCTCACATGGACCCCCGAGGATCTACCTAGACCACTTTGGGAAGTAAGGCTTTAGAAGAACTAAGATAACATAGAAACAGACACGAAAAGCACCTTTCTTTTTTAATATAAAGACCCACCGATTTAAAATACACGCCGTCAGCTCGTATGCTTTATAATTTTGACAACTGCATACTAATGATTACTCTGTTAAGGCTTACTAATTAATTTTGAAAGCGAAACTATATACATTCCAAATATTCCTGAATCAGATTCATTATAACTTCGTACGTAAATAAAAATACTTTTTTCTAAGTAATTAAAATTGTTGTCTATGGTAATTTGGGTATTGTCATGAATATTAATAATACAGTTTTTTTTTTTAACTTTATTTTTGGCAACCAATCTTTTAGATTATTACTGCCATTGTCGAGTAGTTAATAGTATTACAAGTTCTTCTTCCATTCTATTTTTGGCAATCAGTCTTCTAGTAGACTATTACTGCCATTGTCAAGTGAGTATCGATATTACAAGTTTCTTGATATAATTTCAATGAACTAACAAGATGGTGGCCATCTTGTTAGAACTTTCCATGGAGTTTTTGTGGCATCTCAGAATTCATGGTGCGTGGTATTATTTTCCATTCACTTCACTTGTGCACAATAAAATATAAAATCCACTACACGACAGACCAAAATCCCGCCAAAAACTCTCACAAAGAACTTATATACTACGTAGTGGTGAGTTTTTGACGTGGTTTTAGTCTATCATGTACTATTTTTTTTACCTAATTCAGTTAATTAAGTCAATATTATGTAAGTGGCGTCTTGCATAACATATCTCGGTAACTCTCCAGTGAACGAGAATTCATAATACATAGAGCATGAATTCCAGGGTGTTCCATTACTTTATGGAGAATTCCAAGAAAGGACAACCATCTTGTTGGAACACTGAAGTCATAAGGCACTCTCTAATCATTACTTCTGACATGTTGCCTCCATCGAAGTTTATCATTACTGCTTACCCCTATTAAAAAGTTTAATGATAAGCGTGATAAAGATTTAGTCCGTCGAAACAACAAACAATTTTATATATATTAGGTCTTTACCTATGAAATTGCCGTTTTGTATGAAAAAATTTAAATGAATTTTTTTTATGTATTTTTTATTTGTATTAATCGAAGTAATCACCCATGCAATCAATGCATCTTTGCCAACGCAGTGGCAGTTTATTGATGCTCTTCTTAAAGAAATTAGCTGGACGGGAGGCAAGAAATTCTTCAAAGGCATTTTGTACTGCCTCTCGGGTATTGAATTTTTTTTTCGCCAAGGAGTTATCCGAATTCTGGAAAAAGTAGTAATCTGTAGGCGCAAGGTTTGGTGAGTAGGGTGGATGACGGAGAACTTCCAACCCCAGTTCTTGCAACTTGGAGACTGTCTGCTGTGCAGTATGAGGTCGCGCGTTGTCATGCAGGAGCAGCGGAGACGAGCGATTGACCAATGCTGGTTGGAGATGTGCCAGCTTCTCCATCATTGTGTTCAGTTCTTCACAGTACACATCTGCAGTAATGCTCACCCCGTTTGGTAAGAAGCTGTGATGAATCACACCGGCGCTAGATCACCAAACAGTGACCATCACTTTTCTAGGGGTAAGTTTTCGTTTAGGGCATTGTTTAGGTGCTGAACCAGGATCCAACCAACTTGCTGAGCGCTTGCGGTTATCAAACAGGATCCATTTTTCATCACAGGTAACAATGCGGTTCAAAATTCCTTAATTTGTGTGTCTGTTGAGCAGTACAAGGCACGTCTCGACGTGTACTTCGCGCTGGCGATCATTGAGTACGTGGGGCACCCATTTGTCAAGTTTTTTACATTGCCAATTTGACGCAAATGGACCAATATTGTTTTGGCGCTAACGTCGAAAGCTGCTGCTAATTCAGCCGTAGATTGTGTATCATCAGCTTCCACAATCGCCTTTAATTCGTCATTGTCGACTAAAGTCTTAAGACGACCGCGAGGTTCATTTTTCAGGTCGAAATTCCCAGAACGGAAGTGAGCAAACCAATAATAGGTGGTGCGTTGGTTTGTAGTGTTAGCTCCGTAAACGTCGTTGATGTTGCGTGCCGCTTGTGCCGCATTGCTGCCACGACGGTACTCATATTCCAAATTACTCGAATTTTTAACGTATCCATGATGACAAAAAAGATTGAAATGTGATGAAAATGTAACACTAATCAATAAACAAATGACTACTTTTGGAAAAAGAATTCCATGTTTTTAAAATAAAATTAATTTGAAATTAGAATTCTTAGCCAAACAAAAATTATTTTGATTTGAAATGGCCAGTACTGCAGAACGGCAATTTCATAGGTAAAGACCTATTATAATTTAAGTAATTAAAATCTGATAATTAGCAAAGAAAAATTGAAAGTAATTCTCATGTTGTGTAATTTAAACTTTAACTTCAATTATAATTAACTTCATGTACAATTCAGTGAACAAGACAGTGGATGAACAAATGAAAGTGCGAAATCGGAATCACATTTGAATGGAACTAATTCTACCAAACCCTCCATTCAGTAATTATCCGATACGAAATATATATAAGAGTTGTTGAGGTATGTATGCTTGGTACACATATACGTTTCAACAACTCATATATGTATGAATAGTTAGCTTAGCTTAGATTAGCTCAGATAGGTCGCGAATTGCATGCATCAGGCAACAGCCCAAGCCGAGGTGTGCGGTGCACCCTTGAGCGAGTTGACAAATAAAATCGGCTGAGTGCCTTAAGCGCTCGCTTTAGTAGTCCGGTGAAGCTGTCGAGACCTTGCTAGGTAAATAGCGTAGTCAGTTCGAAAAAAAAAACCTCCATTCAGTAGAATAAAATTATTTGAGGTTACTTATCATAAGAATAAATAAAACTAAAGTGTCTATTTGTTTATCAGAACAACGGCTGCATAAAAAGGTATTTGAAATGGAAACTTGTTTAGGCGCGTTGAGCGGTATTTTTTGTTGGCAGGAGATAAATTTATAATTTTGCGATATAACATACTAGTAAACGTGACCGACCTTTTGAGCTTGCGCGGCTTGCATTAGACTAGCAACACGTAGTATAGCGGCCTTTGCACGTCTAATTTTTATATTGAGATTGTGTATCCTATCATATGTTTGTTGAATTAATAAACTGTATAAAAATGTATATAATTATTATTCCGAGTTCCAATAGATGTGAAAACCATAGTAATGATAATAATTCCAATTTACAAGTTATGAAATTTAAATAATTCACACTATAATTAATTTAAAAATTCAAAAGTGAACTTGGTTCAAATTGCATTGTTTTGAGTTTTCACTTCTGTCGGTAGTTCTTATTACTGCGTCAACATTTTTTTTATGCCTGTCTATTTGTTCCGGCTCATCTCCGAAACGGTCGGACCGGTTTAAATAGGACTTTCAATTATAGATAACTGATATTATAAAGAGTGAGTTAAACTACTTTTATTTTTAAAATATTAGGTTCTGCGGATGTAGTATGTTCTTATCTCTATACCTATACACAATTCTTCTGTCCGTTTGTACGTGACTGAACTCCACCTACACGGCTGGAAAGATTTTGGTGAAAATTTTTGTGAGTGTTCGGGTGGATTCAAGGATGGTTTAGATCCACAATTGGACCCGGTAGGTGACGCTGTGATTGAATTTTAGGATTTTTTTATTATCAAGACAGGACAACATCCGCCGGGCCCGCTGGTATATAAATATAATGATAGAAAGTCTCCTGTTTGCGAGCTCACGTAAAGACTATTCGATATTTTTAATAATCTTATATCTAATATAAAAAAAAATCACGATATCTTTATCTATAAGTACATATAATAAAAATGTAAATCTAACATGTCAGGACTTTGTAGATTTTTGAAAACAAAATCTTGCAAGTGTCTTGGAATAAGTAATAATATACATTTCAATCATTTTTAGAAATGTCTGTTTGTCTCTTTGCTTCAACATGCATTACTGCTAAAGTATTGCGTTAAAGATAAAACCAAGAAAATCATAAAGCAACTCCTCGGGCAACATTTAGTCTTTGTTTCATTAACATCGTCTTAGTCTATCAAAAGTTATTGTACTTTTAATGACAACGCCACTTAAGTACGAGAGAAAAGCAGATAAGTAAATGGATTTAATACATTCAGATGATTTTATTGGTCACTGTTGTTTCACACTAGGTTCCACGCAGAAGTAGTCGCGGGCACAACTAGTTTAATATAAAGTTATTAAGGTTTTAAACTATTATACCATTTTGAAAGCGTTACACTATCAGCGATGCGTGTTTTGCAGAAGACTTTGTTTGATAACTAGCTTCTGTCAGCGACTTCGTCCGCGTGGAATAGCTATTTTGGGCTAACGCTAACACGCAGCGGAAGCTTTTAATAGGAAAAAAAACGACTTTGAAACATTCTTCATTGGTGCTGCGCTCCTATTGGTCTTAGCGCAATGTTATATATAGCCTTCCTCGATCAATGAGCTATGTAACACTGAAAGAATTTTTCAAATAAGACCAGTAGTACCTTAGGTTAGCTCGCTCAACCAAACAAACAAACCCTCCAGGTTTATAATATTAGTATAGATATGTAGATGATATTTGACAATATATTTTGAACTTATGTATTCTAGTTATCCAGACAGACTTAGAAAAAGGCCAAGCCACGGTTTCATCACAAGGTTTTTCTTCACCGAAACCCATGAATTATTTCTGGACTCAAATTACGTCGATGGACGCGGTTGATCATCGCTTTAATACTATTTCTGTTCTTTTGTTTCTAACCAACTCGTGTTGCAATTTTCTAGGTTAACATAAAACCGGTTTAGCGTGTTTCAAAGAATAACAAATCGTTAATAAAATGTGCCGTAAATATACGGGAACGCAGTAGGGATGGCGATTTCTCACAAAAAAACCAAACAATTTTTAAGTCGTTCCGAAATGGGTTCTGTGGAATCGATTTAAGAAACAACACATTTCTAGAGGATCGATTTATTTAAAAGCCGATCTTTTAATATTTTATGAGCTTTTTTATAAATTATAAATTACTAGCTTCTACCCGCGATTCCGTCCGCGTGCAATAGTTACTTTGGGATGACGCTAACACGCAACGGAAGCTCTCAAAAGGAAAAAATCACCACGATTTTGAAACATTCTTCATTGGTGCTCTGCTCCAATTAGTCTTAGCGTGATGATATATAACCTATAGCCTTCCTCGATAAATGACTTATCTAACACTTAACATTTTTCAAATCGGACCAGTAGTTCCTGAGATTACAAACAAACTCTTCAGCTTTATAATATTAGTATAGATATGGTTTCATTTTTATCTAAATATAAAAAAAATCGTATCACGATTTTATAGTGTCAGAGATCGATTCGATGTTTAATATCGATTAACATAATCGATTATTTTCGTCTAAAAATCGATTATTCGATTAACTGATCTCAGATCGCCAATCCCTAGAATGCAGTGCGCAAAACAGAACGGGGTCAAAGCACGAAGTATACGGGACACTGCGGTCGCTGTGCAGATGTAGATCTCGATGCAGCGTTGTTCTACCGTTGTGCAGTAGTTACAAGATTTATTTATACATTAACAGATACCCGCGACTTCGTTTGCTGTTTTTGTTACCTTAACAATATATGTAATGAAGATATCGCGATAATTCTTGTAAGAATTACGAGTCTAGGAATAAAACTAAAAAATATCGAGTTGTTTTTGTTGATGTGCGCACAGTGGAAAATAATTATGGAAAACAAAACAGTCCAATGTTTTTATGTTCGAACCCGGGTATGTACCAACGAATTTTTCGGACTTCGCGTACATTTACTAATTTAAATTGGTAACAGTATCGGCTGACGGTAAAGGAAAACATTGTGAGGGTGCCTGAACTTGAGAAACGTTCTTGTAGTACTACTGTATGTGGGAAAACATAGAGTAGAGTTCTATCGCCAATACGTCGTGGGCTGGCGCGGTGATTATGCCTATACCTTCCATTGGGAAGAAGCCTATGACCCTGCAGTGGATCTCTTGCAGGCTGATGATGATGTGATGACGACAGTCGACAATCAGATAAAGAGAAAAAAATACAATAAATAAAAGAATAAAATCAGTATCATCTTGATGGTTGGAAGTCCTCTACCGTGCGGTTCTCACTTTCATTTTTCCCGCGTACGTCAGTTCTCTGGGAAGAACTCCCAGCGGCAGTGTTTCCGGACCATTGCAATGTAACAACTTTCAAGAAACGAGCCTACTCCTCTCTCAAGGGCCGGCAACGCATCTGTGATTCTTCTCGTGTTACAGGTGTCCATGAGCGGCGGTGATCGCTTACCATCAGGGGATCCGCACGTTCGTTTGCCACCAACGTTATAAAAATCAAAAATACTTTATTCAGTTTAGGCCCCAATAAGGCGCTGATGAACGTCAAAACTACCACCGGTTCGGAAAACAACCCTGTCATCAAGAAGAACCGGCGAGAAACTCGATCGGGTACTTCTTTTCAACATATATCTTAATATATATATTTCTTGTGTGCGTGTATATGTGACTGAACTCCTCCTAAACGACTGGACCGATTTTGATGAAATTTTTTGTGTGTGTTCGTGGAGATTCGAGAATGGTTTAGATTCACAATTGGACCCGGCAGGTGGCGCTGCGATCGACTTTTAGGATTTTTTTTGTTTTCAAGGCAGGACAACGTCCGCCCGGTCCGCTAGTATACATATATATTTCGAATACATTACGTTACAATCCTTTTTAGTGGATGCACAGAGAGGAGTCAATTGCAGGCATCACCATCGTTCACATATTGATCCACTCAATAGCCTTTTGACACGAAAACCCGCTTGACGTGACGCTTAAACTTACAGTCCGGCAAATCGATAACATGCTTTGGGACTTTATTGTAAAACCTAACACTATTACCTAAGAAACTATTACTGATTTTGCTAAGTCTGAAACATGGGACGAGCAGTTTGTTACAGTTTCTAGTATTTAGATCATGCCGGTCCTTTATAAAATGCAGGTTTTCAAAGTTTTTACGGAGATACATTAAATTATCAAGAATGTATTGGGAAGGTAGAGTTAAGATACCGAATTCGTGGAACTTCGTTTTTAATGAATCGCGAGGTCCCATATTATATATTGCTCGAACTGCCGGTTTTTGTAATAAAAATATGGTGTCTACCTCAGCAGCCGTCCCCCACAGCAGAATACCATAAGACATTAGGCTATGGAAGTAAGCGAAGGAGACTAAGCTAGCAGTGGCAATATCTGTCAAAAAAAAAACATACTAAGCCTGACGACATTATAACCACTAAAAAGAACATCACTCACAATTTTACATTTCTTTAATACATTTTTAAAAAGCGTGTGCTGAGGTGCGGGTAACAGCTAGTAGATTATAAAGAAATCAATCAAATATTTTTGGAAAAAAAAATAAAAAATATTAAATTGAATAATAACAAAAATCATACAATAAATTAATTATGTATATAAGGGCGCGCGTCCGTGCTGCCATCTGGTTTCGATGTAAGTAAGTAACAAATTAAATCAAAGCTTCATTATCTGTAGTGCCATCTATCAGCTAATTCGGAAATTAAATAACACAGGAAATATTATTAGCAACTCTTTTTTATAAAGGAAATAAAATATACAAAAGTACGAAAAGATTACTATGATAAGTAACGAATTAAATTAATTATGATTTAATAGAAGTTTTGGTTATGTTTAATTATTATCGAAGTTTTACTTCAATCGCGTGTGACGGTTACACGCACTCTTTTTTTTAATACCAGGACGGGACAACGTCCCCTGGACCCGCTAGCGTATTATACATTATAGTTTCCAAACTTAATTTATTCATTTCAGATCGTACATACGTCGAAAACGAATTATCGCTGTGAGTCGAAAAAAAATCGAAACCCGATCGAGTGCGTCATTACTGCGCTTTTACGTTTTCTTCATAATTTTTAACGTGTCTGTTTGTATATCCAATCGAATATCTTTTCTTATAATATATGTATCTTACGCAAGTAAGACTTACATAAAAGAAACAAATGTGTCGTGTTACATTTCCAAACGAGGTAAATCCAATTATAGCCGTTCCTAACATTTTACATTTTATATTTCAAAGATATTCAAATTTCATAATGTAAAATATTAAAGCACCGCAACCCTAGGGTAAATGAGGCCACAGGTTGCAGTAAAATAGGTTTATTAATTTTAACAACACTTATAGCTAATATATAAACAAAAATTATTTATGGAAAACTCAAAAGGGTAGGGAAATCAAGGCTATTGTTTTAATTAAATACTAGAAAGAAAAGGCAGAGTCCACGTAAAACTATACTAGAATAATAATCTACAAGTAGGAAGGTAGAGTTCGCTTAGCTGGACCACGGGGTTTCTGCCACGAACACAGGTCTCAGCGGGGAACCCGGAATGCACCACCGGAGGCAAGTCCGGACTGGTAGGTCAGCAGAGCACCGCAGTACTTGCTGCAGTCGGCCGGCTGTCCAACTCGGCAGGCTCGACTACTCCCACGTAGGATCTGGTAGGCACTAGGCAGTAGTCTTAGGTAGATGGAGAACGGAATGAACGTGCCGTACAACGCGGCAACCATCCCGCAGAAGCTCGAGACTAAAGCAAGAAGCTCCTTTCAAATGAGACACCACACGGCTCGCCTCACAGAACCAACACATGGGAGCAGCGGAGGAAAAACACTCCTCACACTTGCGAATTCAGATCAGGAAAGCCGGTCGATCACAATTAACTTGATAAGCCGATTTTAACAATCTGACAGCTTTCGGGATGCCAGATTAGTAAAACAAATTCCGACGACGCAAGCGTCTAAGATAATCGATTATTTAACAAAATCAAACTGTTTCAATTGTAATGTTTTCAGGCTGTAAAGATTTAATATTTTAAAATTATAAAGGGGTTTTTAATCTATAATCAAAGCAATTATTTTATCTAACTTTGGTACAATTTAATGCAAAGTGAGATCTGAGAGCAACAATACTCAGCCACAGATTATTAATCCTAGTAGAAAATGACCAAATGAACCACAGATAACTGTTTACTACCAATCTGATAAAATAAGTGTGTCATTAATGTTATATTGTCGGTGGAATGTGCAATGTTATGTTGTTACTATTAATTAATTATGTGGATTAATTGGATACATACACCGTTGGAATTTACAATTTATGAAGATCATAAAAAAATCTAAAAACCTTATGAACGGCAAAATTTGAACTTCCAAACTATATTACAAAAATACCACCAATATTACAAAATATAAAGCCGAATAACACAAGATTATGAATAAAATATAGAATTCACTACAAGATCCCGCCAAAAACTCATTTATACAGTTACGAGGGGACCCGGTGGACGTTATCCCGCCCTGTTAATAAAAAAACCATAGACAAATTATATATAAATCTTCCTCGTGAATCCCTCTATCGACTGGTGAAAACCGCATGAAAATCCGTTCAGTAGTTTTTGAATTTATCGCGAACAGACAGACAGACGTGGCAGAGAACTTTGTTTTATTCTATCTAATTACCTACTCAGATTGACTTTAGATAAGTGTTGTAAAATATGAAATACTCTCATTTGAAAGTTATATCGCATACGCCGCGTAAACTGTTGAATTTACACAAAGATAATTTATGCTGGGTTTGTTCTACTTCGTCGTTATCAAACTTTTATGTGGAAGTTATTACTTACTGCTAGTGTGTGGTATGGATTTTTATATATATTTTTTAATGTCATTAGAAGCAAACAAACACTAGCAACACCAGAGGAGTCGCAAATGCGTTGTCATGAGGGAGAATGGGGAGGTAAGGGAGGGAGAGGAGATGGGTCTCCGACGCTCTCACTGACTGAACGTAACGCAACAATGCATGCACTGTTACTTCACGTCGGTGTTTCTGTGGGTCGGGTGGTACTACCCCGGGCGAGCCGACCCATAATATTATTATATATATAATTTTTATATATAAATTTCTTCTGTACGTTTGTATGTCACTGAACTCCTAAACGGCTGGACCGATTTTGATGAAATTTTGTGTGCGTCTTCCAGTGGATCTGAGAATGGTTTAGATTCACAATTGGACTCTGTAGGTGGCGCTGCGGTTGAATTTTAGATATTTTTTTAATTATCAAGGTAGGATAACGTCCGCTCGGCCCGCTAGTATATATATAAATCTACAACACGTGTTTTATATCAATGTAACAGGCTATACTGATTTATAATTATACAAATTCAGACGAATTCGCGGGTAAGCGCTAGTTCTAAGTAAGACAGAAAATATACCTAACCTAAAAAATGAAGGTTAACCCGGGTATTTACAATTTCCAACCGCTTTCCACGGAACTCTATATTATAGAAATAATTTCAATCCAGTAATTATATACACATAATTCAATCTAACAACACAGTACATGTAAACAGTGTTACGAGAATATTCAAGGTCATGAGAAGGAAAACAAATTCACTCGTTTATTATGTTATATATTTATGGAAAACGCGGTGGTCGAAACATAATCTAAGAGATTGTCTATGGACGCTTGGCACGCCAATATGTATACTCCTTTCTCATTTCTTTATCTGTTTGTATGCTTATAACTCAAAAACCACTGAACCTTTTTCCATAATATTTTTTTTAAGACATAGGTGGATTATATGGCCACTGGTTTATTAAATTAAATAATATATGCAACAAGTTATTAAGTGAGTTATAACTTTACGAAAGACTTTTTGGCGGGATCTTGGAATGTCATGTAGTGGATTTTATATTTTATTCATAATCTTGTGTTATTTGGCTCTATATTTTGTAATATTGGTGATGTGTTACATAATATAGTTCGGTTATAGGGTACAAGTGAAGTGGATGGGACATAATACCGCAGAGCATGAATTCTGACTTGCCACAAAAACTCCCTGGAAAGTTCTAACAAGACGTCCACCATCTTGTTAGTTCATTGAATGATCACAAGTAACTTGTAATATTATTACTTACGCGACTAGTAATAATCTACTCGAAGCTTGATAGCCAAAAATAAAATAAAGAAAGAATGTTATTAAGTTAAAAGCAAACTCGGTCAACATAAAACGACCGTATCTACGTTTAACTGCAAAATGTAAATGCTAAATCATTAAATATTATCGAATATAATGCAGTAAACGATTGTTTAGAACATAAGTAATAAAAATCGACGATATTGTAAATATATTGAATTGTGATCGTTTGTTTGCATTCCAGATGTTCATTTTTGCTACTAATAAGATATTTAATAACAGTAAATAAACAATGCATTGAACAACCGTGGTGATCTAGTGGTCTAACCAGTGTCCGCAGGTTCGAACCCAGTGCATGTATCAACGAATTTTTCGGAATTCGCGTACATTTACCAATGTCAATTGGTAACACTATCGGCTGACGGTGAAGGTAAACATCGTGAGGAAACCTGAACCTGAGAAATGTTCTTATAGTACTACTATATGTGGAAAAACATAGAACTGTGATTTCTCAGAGTTCAAAATCGGCAATACGTCGTGGGCTGGTGTGATGATTATGCCCAAAACTTCCTTCGAGAAGAGGCATTTGGCCTTATAGGTCACTTACAGGCTGATGATGATTATGGTGATAATAAAATCCCAGTTTTCAATTATTTTTCTATGAAATAAGCGCGTTACTTGAATATAATATGCAAACATTTACATTATGGGACGAGGATATAGTAAGAAAACGTGAGATTTGTTTCGTATCCTGTTTTCGAAGTTTGACAACTCTCTAATTGTAGTGTTTAATGAAAAATTGAGTCACTTAACCCCTCAGCTGATTTCTGACACCCAGATTTAAAAATAGCGGATCGTGTTTTTAATTACACGACATCGTAAATTTTATGGTACAGTAAAATAAAAGTTAGTACAATTAAAAAAAATAACTGAAAAATGTACTTTATATATAAAATGTGATTTTACAATACATGATTTCTTATTTTTCAAAGTTTTGTAAAATAAATCAGGTATTTTTTTAAGCTTAGCTGCCAACAGTCTGTCGACCTGTGCCTCATGAGATCTACATTCGTTTGTATGGAGCTTAATGGTTTTGGCCAGTCCAGGGGTTAAGAGACCTTGACACTTTTGAAATGCTTTATAGATCACGATTACATTTGATATTAAACGACGGTATGCCTCAAGATGCGAATGCGAACGTTTGAGGAAGTTTGACTCTGAAATGCAGCTGCCGGAACACACCTAAAGTACTAATCAAAAGACTCAACTCAGGATGGTAACTGGCCAGGTAAGTATGTTATATCTTCCTTTACTATAAGCATTCAATGTTATACAGCTGTAATAGTCTCAAAATATTCTTTTTTGCCAATAAATCTTTAATTCGTAAACGAGTGCTCTTGTAACAATTTTAATTTTGTATTAAAATGGTGGCCTCCTTGTTAGAACTAACCATGGAGTTTTTATGGCATCTCAGAATTGTGGTATGGTATTATTTCCCACCCAACTCAATTGTGCACAATAACCAAACTAATATTATAAAATATTCGGACAAACAACACAAGATTATGAACGAAATATAAATCCACTACACGATAGACTAAAATCCCGCCAAAGACTCCCAAAATATAACTATTTGAGTTGTTACATTTAAAAATGAGCTAAATCCTTTAATCGTTAATATAACACGTTTGATTTATTTTAAACTAGCGAGCCCGGCAGACGTTGTCCCGCCCTGATTATAAAAAAATCCTTGACAAATTATATACTAAAACGTTCCTCATCAATCCCTCTATCCACCGAATTCGTTCAGTAGTTTTTGAGTTTATCGCGAACAGACAGACAGACAGACGCGGTAGGGGACTTTGTTTTATACTATGTAATGATGTACAAAATTTGAAGATCTTGAAAAATAACGTAAAAAATATTATGAAGCGGTAAAATTGAATTTAGCTCATTTTTAAACTCATTTGCATCCTACTGATAACTCACCTCCTCGACGGACTTCTTCGAAAACTCGTTCATAGACACAATCCATTGCTGCACTAACTCATTCACAATCACAAGGTCATTATATAACCACGTCAACAGTTCGTTAACCCATTGCACGCTCGGCTGATCGCTGCCCATGCAGGTCGGTATGATGACACTTTGGTGCTTCTTTACATTGAGTTGTTCAGGACCTGGCGACATACGTCCCGGGCGCTTTTTATTCGGCGGCGTCGCTGGCACAAAACTCGTCGGCTTACTCGGCTTTATTGGCGGACTCTTCACTTTAGTACTGGCCACCGGCACCGTCTCAACAGTTGGTGCAACCTCGTTTATCGTTTTCTCATCGTTCGAGTTTTTAATTTTGTCCGTTACGACCTTTTTATTGAATCTCGTATAAGCCCACTTAGCGATACCGAGCAGAACAATCGCGAATAACACCCATATGAATATCAACATGACTAAGTTGTCCATAGCTGTGTCCATATAATCGAAACTGCAGATTAGATCGTCAACTGCCTCGGCTAAGTCGGCCATAGTTTTCCATGGTGTCGTCCACCATTTGGAAGCGTGATCGCCGGACGCCTCCCTCTCCGATACTGACTGTGAACCGGGCATTTTTTTTTCTATCTCTATTTTCGTCCCACGAAACTATTTCGAGACGCAGCTCTCTGTCCCTCTCTTGCCGATTTTTAAAAACGTTTCGATGCGTTCTCAACGGTTACGCGCGTGTTCAGGTTTGTTGCGTCTAATTATGTGAACGCGTTCGTTTCGTTCGTATTTACTCGCAGTTTCTTGAAAACTTCGTTCCGTCTACCGTGGTGGCATCCTTCAGCGATTTATCAGATATCTGCAAAAAAAAATTATGAATATTATTATATCGTTATTTTATTTTTAGCAAACAATATTTCAGTAGATTATTACTGCCATTAGGTAATGATATCTCAAGTTTCTTGGGATCATTTCAATGAACTAACAAGATGATGGCCGCCTTGTTAGAACTTTCCAGGGAGTTTCAGTAGCAATTCAGAATCCATGGTTCGTAGTATTATTTCATATCCATTTGACTCGTGTACAATAAACAAACTATATTACATAAAACACCACCAATATTACAAAATATTGAGTCAAATAACACAAGATTATGAATAAAATACCACTCACTACATGCCATTCCAAGATTCCGACAAAAACTCAAATATTACTAATTTTTACTATTTTTAATATTATTAACTTTAACATTTAGTAGCAGATCCGGGGTAGGCAGTTATTGTCTTGACATAGATAATAATAACTAATAAGTCACAAAAAAAAAACAATTGAGGGGTGTTGGGAGGCTGAAAAATTAGATTTTCATTTTCGTCTGCGTTATCGATTATCTCAAAAATATATATTTAACGTGAGGAGGAAAACAAATTGAAAGCAAAAATATAAAATATATTGCTTACAAATATGTTTCGTTCACTTCACCTCTCCTACGCATGCGCACCACACCGCTTGCCACACACCTAGTGCTTATGAAAATCGCGGTATGTTAAAACTCTAATAGCTTTATATTAAATAGCTGTGGTTGCGACTTCGTCCGCGTGAAAATTAATGAAAAAAAAGCGACTATCTATACCATATGAATGTGTATATATTGTATGCTCGTAAAATGCCTCTCGAGATACGGTGTGGTACTCAAAACAACAGTTACCCGTGATTCGGACACCTACAATTTTTTTATATATGATCGCCATGCAGGTCCTAGTAAGGCAGGTATAATTTGAAATAAATCTAACAAACACAGGAATAATCTCATTATAATCCTTTCCATATCTCATTATATTCCTTGCAATATTCTTAGAACACTAAACCAATAAACAATGGTTTCAGCGCCATCTATTGATTGTAAAAAAAAAACACATTTTATGGTTATATTTAACTAGCGCGCCCGGCAGACGATGTCCCGACCTGATTATGAAAAAATCCTTGACAAATTATATACTAAAACGTTCCTCATCAATCCCTCTATCCACCGGTGAAAACCGCATGAAAATTCGTTCAGTAGTTTTTGAGTTTATCGCGAACAGACAGACAGACAGACGCGGTAGGGGACTTTGTTTTATACTATGTAATGATTAACAGCACATGACAGTAAAATAGTTCGGATTTATTATATTTCACTTCGATTCAGTCCACGATATATTGCAACACGTAGTATGGAAACTGTTGTGATTCTTACCTATTCTTCTCTCGTACTTAATTCGAACCATCATTCAAATTACAATAACGTTTGGTAGAGTGACCCAATTTTAATGAAACAAAGACTTAATGTTACTCAAGGGCATGCTTTATGATTTACGCCATATATTTTCGATAGCTGTAATACGTAACCAAACAAACAGGTAGACAAACTGATCGACAGACATTTCTAAAAATGATTAAAATGTATTCTATTACTTATTCCTAGACATCTGGTCCATTTTTTTTTGTTATAACAATCTAAAAAGTACTGGCAGGTTAGATTTACATTCTTATCGTATGTATAGATGATATAGATAAAGATATCATGATATTTTTTTAGATAGCAGGCAACTTATGATGGTACTTTCTAAATCCCAGTTTGTCTGGCTATCACTCTCAAACTGAATATCTACCATCAAGCACTTGTAACTGTATTCTACCAGCTACACTTAAATCTTCTTAGCTAAACGTGTTGTCCGGCGGTGCCTTTTTGGTCCATGTTGTCATTTCCGAAAAGGTGAGATTGCAGGCGAACGTTTAAAAAATCATAACAATACGATCAATTATTTATAATATTATATACGTTATAGGAATTGTAACTTTAATACGTATGTCATAGTGTTTGAATTCCAACGAAATTTAATCTAATTAGAGTCGAAACTCCAACCGCGTGGGCGGTAGGTTCAAATGTCAACGAAGCGTTCCAGGTCAATCGTCTAGACCGAAGCTGTAGTGTAATATTGTTTCGTATCACGCCGATATATAGTGAGTCAGCATCGCCGTATGTTTATAGATTCTATTATGTAAAAGCAATTGCTAACGCAATAGAGTCTTATCTCTTATATTACGTATATCAAAGTATCGCGATTTCGTGCTTGGATTCATATAACACAGTTTTTCGTATGACAAACATAATAAAAAAATATAATGGGCACAGTCGACCAGTCGCACTGGATCGCAAAACATCCGAATAGTAAATATCTATACTTCTATACTAATATATAATCCAGCTGAAGAGTTTGTTTGCTTGAACTTGCTAATCTCAGGAACGACTAGTCCGATTTGAAAAAAAAATATTTTAGAGTTGGATAGCTCATTTATCGAGGAAGGCTACATATCATCACGCTAAGATCAATAGGAGCGGAGCACCAATGAAGAATGTTTCATAAACCGGGGTTTTTATCTTTCTGAGTGCTTCCGCTGCGTGTTAGCGTTAGCCCAAAATAACTATTCCACGCGATTGAAGTCGAGGGCAGAAGCCAGTTAATTATATGTTTTTCTTATGGATAATCTTTCTCCTTTATAATATTCCTGGAGAGTGTGCACAGGAACTACACAATATAATTCCACCGTCCCCATTCCATCAGAGGACGATTAGACGCCGTGAGGGTTTTCACCCTTATGCGGTCGAGATTCCCGAGATTCGTACTGCTATACCCGAACCGTGTACGCTAATATGCTGATCTTTAACTGAATCTGAATCTGAATTCTTTCCAACACCACAGAACTATATCCCTTCCTACCTCGCACCTTTCCCAGTACCTTTTTTTTTTTTTTCTTTTTAACGTGGAGAAGAATCCTCATTGGACTGTCAGGCCCGGGGGAGGCCTGAACTGAGTCGACCATCCACCGCGTACCCAGTACCTAACGTCAGCATTTTCCCGAGTCCTCACACGGTCCTCGATACCACCCGGCAGTTCATTCCCAGTCTCGGTCCATAACACTCTTAATCCTCATAATTATTCAGTGTTAAATAATAAGTGATTTTTTAAAGGGATTTTAAGAATCCCGTATACAGTACGTAGCGATTTGCTTCCACAACTATTATACGTACGGCTAGGGTGTGGAATTCACTCCCGGCGTCTGTCTTCCCGTCATCATATAGCTTGGGAGTGTTCAAGAGTAAAGTGTACAGGCATTTAGCAGGTAAGCGCGATCCATTGTCGGTCTCGTCGTCACTTACCATCAAGTGTGAGTGTGGCCAAGCGCGTGCTTGTAAAACATTAAAAAAAAATACTAGCTTTCACTCGCTGCTACGCTGTCATTAGTATAGATTTGACCTATCATTCGGGTAATATTTTTTTTTCTACATAAAAAAAATACTCAATGTTTGTCTAGGAATGTGTACGCAAAATTTTATGATGACGGAACTACACACTACACAGTTAAGATGCGAAAGCGTAACGAGGATACAAGCAAACAGATAAACAAACAAACAAAGTCACATCTATACTATTAGTATTAGGATAAAGTTTTATATCGTAACCTAAAGTGAATGAAATTGGAGACAAGTGTTTATATAATTTAAAAAAAAACAGGCTGTGTCGTAAACACAAACGATAGAAGTGAAACTTCTGTATCGCATGGAAACATTTTAATTGAAAAATACAACAAAAAAACATCGTGACGCGGTGTTCCCAGGCGGTCACCCATCCCAGTACTGACTGCGTCCGACGTTGCTTAACGAGGGTGATCGGACAAGAACCCGTGTTCTCAACACTCTACTCGACACAGTGTTTATCTCTACCACTTTTCGTCACACAAAAAGCTTGCCGATCAGAATTTCAAAGCCATCACATAAGAAGTTACATTTTATTTTAAGAATTTAAGTCTTCAAAACGTTACGTAATAAAATCTATAGACGCTAGGTGGTAAGCGAGCAATCGATGTGTGCTGCGACCTTGCTATTATGACATCACTACGAGGTCAAGCCGCGCGCCGCTCGCCTCTACACAGAAACCATGTAAAAGGTTAATTCGCTCCTACCATAATTTAAATTATGTTTCATTTGCTGATTGCTCAAGTTTTTTTTATATCTATATAAAGAAAAAACAACAGTGCGTGTCTCTATGTGTGCACGCGGAGAAAACGCAACTTCTTTGGCTTATATGTATTAAATAATATATATAGAAGAATGCCTATAGACTATATCATTACATAGTATAAAACAAAGTCCCCTACCGCGTCTGTCTGTCTGTCTGTTCGCGATAAACTCAAAAACTACTGGATGGATCTTTATGCGGTTTTCACCAGTGGATAAAGTGATTCACGAGGAACGTTTTGGTATATAATTTGTCCAGGATTTTTTTTATAATCAGGGCGGGACAACGTCTGTCGGGCCCACTAGTATACTATATATACAAAGCCCCTTATTATAAACTTCGTCCGCGTGGAATAGTTACTTTGGGCTAACGCTAACTGTAACTCGCGACTTCGTTTACGGAGGTGAAAATATTTCTAAATACGTACGTTAATCCCAATTTTGCAACATTCTTCATTGGTGCTCCACTCCTATTGGTCTTAGCGTGATGATATATCCTTGTAGCCTTCCTCGATAAATGAGCTATCTAACACTGAAAGAATTTTTCAAATTGGACCAGTAGTTCCTGAGATTAGCGCGTTCAAGCAAAACAAAGTCCTCCGCCGCGTCTTTCCGTCTGTCAGTTGGCGATAAACTCAGAAACTACTGAGCGGATTTTCACGCGGTAAATAGAGTGATTCACGAGGATGGTTAATATATCTAACTTGTCAAGATTTTTTGTAAATTGGTTAAAATATAACGATAAATGTTGGAAGTGTCGGAAAAAGTCAAGCCGGCTGGGAGCTTTCGTTGGAAGCGCTGCCTAATCCCTCTGAGATATAACCAAACAATTGAGATAATAAACGACGCAGACGAAGTCGCGGCAATCAGCTAGTTTAAAGATAAATAAATGCAAATTTTATATCCCTATAATAATATTGTAACTTTGTTTTGACTGTACTCTTGACTACATTATGCGTAAGCTCTTGGTCTATATTCAGAGCGGCCAAAAAAATTGACGCCAACTGTATAAACATAATTAACAAAAAAAAAGTTGCAAATATATACATCGTATTATATGTCTGCTACCAAAACACGTGTGTGCTTTCGCATTAATGTTTGTCGAGTGACTACGTTATGTTATATTTGTTCTATATATGTTATGTTTGCTCAAATAATCATGTTTTATTGGAATGGCGGAATGTATAAAGCATATATTGTGTTATAAAGCAATTGGCTAATCCGTGTGAATCAATTTTTTATTTGCACAATAACGTTATGTGTGATTACGTCGTTATTGCATCTCTGTAAATCTACGAACTAGCTCTGGTCGCGACCTCTCACCAGTTTTTGCTTTCTCACTCATTTATTGCTGTTATCGTTCGTTGTAATATATTGTTGACTTATATAAAAAATGTCGAGGCAGCCATAAGGATTGCCGACAGAAGTTTTGTTGACTTTTCATGTTAATCATAGTGTGATGACAATATTTAAATTTCAGAATTTATTTATTAAAGTTATTAACATCATTGTGGTTTTCATATCTATTGGCACTCGGAGCAACAAATGTATACATTTTTATAAAGTCTATTAATCAATCAAATGTATAATGAGCTGCTTTTTTTTTCTCGAACTGACTACGCTTTTGACCTAGCAAGGTCTTAATAGCTTCACCGGACTACTAAGGCGAGCGCTTAAGGCACTCAGCCGATTTTTGTTTGGTCAGCCGATTTTTGTTTGGATAATGAACTGCAAAATATCATTATTATATATACACATGCCCCTATACTACGCGTCGCTAGTCTGACGCAAGTCGTACAAGCGCAATAACGCTGGCCACGCTTACTAGCATGTTAAAAACCGAAATTACAAATTTATCTCCTGTCTAAAATACCGTTCAACGCGCCTAAAGAAGTATCACTTCAAAAATTACATTGTGCAATGCAGCTTTATTGCATGACGACTTATAACAAAATGGACAACGTAAGAATAGAAATGGTAATGATAGATTATTGAAAGTATTTTTTTATGCCCAAAGGCAGTAATCAGGCAGACGGCCCATCTGATGAAAAATGGTTACCGTCGCCTATGGACAACTGCAACAACAAGGGCATCACTGTAGTGTTGTGGAGCTTGAAGAGCGCGTTGAAGTCCCTTCTAGAAGGACCCCATATCGTAGCTCTGAGGAGAAACGCGCTAGGTAACCCATTCCACAACGCTAGCTTACGCATAAGGAAGGTTCTAGAGAACCTCTCGGTGGTCGCTATTTTGCTAGCACTTAAGGTGTGCGTGTGCGCAGTCAGCAAGCGGCGGGAGGTGCGAGTTTGGAATGGTGAAAACGGAACCATATAAAAGAGTTCCTCAGATCAGTATGTTTGGAGACAACCTTGATAAACATGGGTTCGAGAATCCCAAATATAGGCCTGATTGAGGGAAAATATCGTCCAGCTATTTTCTCGTCTATGAACGATGAAGGTTTAATTGATAGTCTTTGTAGAGCTACGCTGAAGCTATTAATGGTTTCAGCATGAATGCGTCGGCTCGTCCGGGGTAGTACCACCCTCTCACAGATAACCGACGTAAAGTAACAGTGCTTGCATTGTTGCGTTACGTTCGGTCAGTGAGAGCGCCGGAGGCCCACGTTCCCTCTCCTTCTCTTACTCCCCCTCTCCCTAAGACAGGTTGGCAATGCACTTGCGACTCCCCTGGTGTCCTTATCCATTTGCCGCCTATGATATAATTAATTACATAGTATAAAACAAAGTCCCCTATTGCGTCTGTCTGTCTGTCTCTTCGCGATAAACTCAAAAACTACCGAACCGATTTTCATGCGGTGATTCATGAGGAACATTTTGGTATATAATTTGTCAAGTATTGTTTTATAATCAGGGTGGGGCAAACGTCTGCCGGGCCCGCTAGTGATAATATAAAAAGAAGCGTATTCGAAGGACATCGTCGATGGACGTAGGTTCGAATCCTTGCAACTAAGTCGGAGCTTCCGATCAAGGAAAAGATCGTGATAACACCATAACATGGTGGTAGGGCTTTTTCTAATTTCGCCTGGCTAGCTACCACCCTCAAGTTGTAGATCTGTCGCCAAGCACCAGTTGGTGTGTTTCGGCAGCTGCACTTGAGAGACAGTCCCCTCTAGGATTGGCGGGTCTACCATCTTGGACCACGTGGTCATTTAACACTAATATCTATAAAGTATTAAAAAATATGTGTTCCAACAATGTATTTGAGAACTAGTCCTCTCTAAATTTAGCGTGTTATAGTCTTGGGTCTATGACGTCACTTAATATCAATTGTAATTGACGTAAATTCCTAACACCTACAAACAAAAAAAATACGTGCGTGTATCAGTGTACACACGTAAGAAGAGAAACTTCTTTATGACATCATTTTTCGAAAAATGATCTACTATATTTTCAACTTTACAGAAAAAAAAAACGGAATCTGATCATTGTGAGCGCACCTTTAGAAAAAAAACAGAATCTGATCATTGTGAGCGCACCTTTAGAAAAAAAAAAACGGAATCTGATCATTGTGAGCGCACCTTTAGAAAAAAAACAGAATCTGATCATTGTGAGCGCATCTTTAGAAAAAAAAAAACGGAATCTGATCATTGTGAGCGCACCTTTAGAAATAAACATGGCGCGTAACGGAAAAATGTACAGAAATTAAGATGGCGCGTAACCGAAAAACGTTACATACGTTTTTACATGCTCTAAAATTCCTCCCTACGTCGATAAAGAAGTTTCACTTCAATAACAAAAAGGGTTCAAATTTTGACTTATAGAATTTTTTATGGTGATCGGTTGAAATTTGCAGAAATTGGTGTAATATATAGCCACCAAGTTGCAAGTTATTATAAAATTAATAACTTACAACTCTTCTCTATAAGAGAAAGGGTACCAACTTTTCCTTGTGAGCGAACAAACGATGTGAGTTATCAATCTGGTATATACATACAAACATATATTTATGCATATGTTAACTGTATCAATATTATAATCTTAAACGTATAGTCTGTTAATTATATTTAACAATAACAACCAGTTTTATAATTATACTAGCGGGCCCGGCAGACGTTGTCCCGCCCTGATTATAAAAAAATCCTGGACAAATTATATACCAAAACGTTCCTCGTGAATCACTTTATCCATTGATGAAAACCGCATAAAGATCCGTTCAGTAGTTTTTGAGTTTATCGCGAATAGACAGACAGACAGACGCGGTAGGGGACTTTGTTTTATACTATGTAATGATAGATGGATAAAAGACAGTATTATTTATTAAAAAGCTGACCCGCGCAACTTCGTCTGCGCCAAATCGGTTATTACCGGTTCCAATTTTATTTCCAGACGCGAAAAATCTTAAAAACCCTAGAACCCGATTATAGCGACACCTACCAGGTCTACTTGTGATTCCAAACTGTCCTATATATATTGGAAAGAAATGTCTTCCAGGTATCCCCATTTACTATCCTCGCATTAACGCAATAATTTTACTGGCTTATAGTTTTTATTTTCCATTATCTTCTAACCAACTCCATTAACTAACATGATGTAAAAAGTAAACTATATCTCCATGAAATTTTCATTTTGATTTAGCTCTTTGTTCTAATAAGAATTTGTAAAGTATACGTGAAACCTGTATCTAATAACTTAGTAATTGTAATATTTATTTTCTTTTTCACATAAACAATATTTTTCGCTGAGATATTAAATGTAGATATATGTGTGTTGTATTTTTTTGTAAAGCTAACATTAATGGATTTTATTACTTTATTTCAAATCATTCCAGCAACACACGCCATATTATAGAATTTTGCTATTTGTAATTACATTTATTGTAATCAATTATTGAAAATATATATATATATAAACAATGGGTGGACCTTATTAGAACATTGAAACTATCACACGAAACGTGTAATATTACCTACTCAACAATGGCAATAATAATCGAGAAGATTGTTGCCAAAAATGAAAATAAAAAATAAAAATTGTTAAATAAATTTCTGGATTGAATTTTAAAGATAAATGAATAACATTCTGGTTAATAATATTGCTAAATCAAATAAAAAAGCTTCAAACAGCAATTAGTTGTCTAGAAACGGTTGATTGATTACGTTATTTTTCACTTAAGGCATATGTAATTGTACTAGTGTCAGCCATCATTATGTATGCACTCACCTGAATTATTTATCTATGCTAATTAACTTTGACCAGAGGTTATAGCGATTTGTTAACAGGTAATAAATACCAGTCTCGGTGCTGTCATACACTAACATCTATCAGTCAGGAGATAAATGAAAAAATATGAGGCTTTACACAATCCAAGGAGTTTATGAATGAAATTTGTGTCATGTTTATTACATTTGGCGCTGTGATATGAAACGGAATGTTAGAATGACACGAATTTTTATATATGTATATCTTATAAGTAATTGAATGAATTTCTCATTTTGAGAGACTTAAACAGAATATTTTCGATAATTATATAGCTATTTATCAAGATTTTGGCCGCCGATATTGCCGATTAATAAACATCCCGTTGTTGGATAAATTTCCTTATTATCCAAATTACTTCATACTAACTCGTGTAGCATACGCAAATAATTTTTCTACTAGTCCACGCAAGACTTTAGGAAAATTGACAACCGTTTAAGAAAACAGTAAGAGCTCAGAGTTATATTTATTATAATAAAAAAATATTATTTAACGTATTTTATAAACGAACCTTCAACATAAAATATTAGTATTACCTACTATTAAAGTTGAAGATAAACAACAAAACTATAATTAAATATGATTTGAATATTTTGTGAGTCAAACTTTATAAGCACCTACATGATTGCATTGGCAGCGGTTACGTCATGCATCGTTCAGGAAATAATAAGTATGTTATAGGGCAATGCCGACTGCACAATAAAATGTAAAGATAAATAGGATACTGTGTACTTTATTCATTTGAAGCTTATATATGCTAAAATTACTAAATGTATCAGGATAGGTCTATGGTCATTCGATGCGGATTTTTTCGATGGTTCTAGGACACAGGTATGTCCGTCACCCAGGCAGTTAAATCGCACTGGCCCAAGTGGTGGAGGCGCATTGTGCCGATGCGACTCCCATAGTTCGTCAGGGAGGGTCTAACACCCACTCCCACTTGAGAGGTCTACCTTGTTGCCCTCTCAGACCGCAATCAGGGCCCCTTAGGAGGGGACAGCACCTGTTGGAGGAGCAGACGTAGTGCCGATTAAGCCTTCATTGCTCCTTCGGCCAAAAGGTGTAAGTAGGTACCATGGGATTTTAGACTTGCGAATCGGACATATCCCAATCGCAGCTGCCCGGCGGGATGGATATCCGTTAGGGATATCCACATGAAAAAAAAGGCAAACCGCGGCTCGCGAGCCACATGCGGCTCTATTGTTCCTTCACTGTGGCTCTTCCAAAACAATATTCAGTGCCGACACGGATAATTATTTAGTCATTTGCCCCATAAAAGGCAAGTTGTTTTTGATGTTAAACATCTACAGGCGAAGGTAAACCTGATGGTTAGCGTGGCGAGACGTGGCTATACCATGCCATGCGCAAGCGACTGTGCGCAATCTTTCTTGCCGCACTGAGCTCACATACCTTTAGTGTACACAGTGTTGTTAACTACGTTACACATGTGTCTCACACCTGCCAGGCGTCCCGTGACAGCTTAATTTTGTAACGCATGCCTACAGAAAAGTGGCTTATTTTTAGAAAGCAACAATAGCACGGCTAGTCGCTTGCAAAAAAAGATATAGTTAGCCAAGGCAAGCTCAATAATATACGTTTAATCCTAATTATTTCCAGAAAAATGACTCTACTAAAGCAACGCTTTAGTCTTAAAATAGGCGCTTTACATAAACTTCATTTGTGTATTGTTTGTATTTGGCAATTTTGAATACGAGTTTGCCGACTACAGATCTAGGCTATTTATATTTGGGATTCGATTGACATTTTGACATTAATTTAACGCCTAACAAAGCACGCGGAAATCGCTTGGTATAGTTAAAATATCTTTGATATGAAACATCTATAGCGGCGGGTCAGACCGACTGTTGGCGTGGCGACGCGTCGTCTGTCGTGTAGTGGACATTACATTTCATTCATAATCATGTGTTATTTGACTCTATATTTTGTAATATTGGTGGCATTTTACGTAATATGGTTCGGTTATTGTGTACAAGTTAGTGGATGGGAAATAATACCACGGACCGTTAATTCTGAGATGCCACAAAAACTCCTTGTACGGTTCTAACAAGGGGGCCGCCATCTTGTTAGAACATTGAAATTATTGCAAGACACTTGTTATATTTATTACCTACTCGACAATTGCAGTAATAATCTATAAGATTAATTGGAAAAAATTAAATTCCGAAAAGTGGTTATTGTATTTAATATGTAATAAAATTAATTAACAGTGAATTCCCATTGAATTTATCACAAACAAACTCAATTTCGCAATTAGAATATTAATTTAAGGTTGTTAAAGTAATATAAATTATAATAAATTTAATAGGCCCTAATCGAATCGGACCTTCGACCTTTTTATTATTGACATAATGACCGCTAGACCGTGGAGGTGACAATAACATTATGATAAACATAAAATAGACATATTTATCTCTGTTATGAACAGCGGTATCTCGTGACCTCGCTTGTCAATAAATAAATATATATTTGTAAATACATTTCAAATGTATTTTATTTATATAATTACTAGCTTCTGCCCGCGACTTCGTCCGCGTCGAATAGTTACTTTGGACTAACGCTAACACGCAACGGAAGCTATCAAAAGGGAATCAACCCCGATTTTGAAACATTCTTCATTGGTGCTCCGCTCCGAATGGCCTTCGCGTGATGATATATAGCCGATAGCCTTTCTCGATAAATGAGCTATCTAAAACTGAAAGAATTTTTCAAATCTAAGTATTAGTACCTGAGATTAGCACGTTCAAGCAAACAAACCCTCCAACTTTATAATATTAGTATAGACTAACTCTGTTGGCTGCTTCGTGTGTCTCGCTTTTTTTTTATTTTATATTTAGCAATCATCAGTCTTCTAGATTATTACTGTCATTGTCGTGAAGCAATAATATTACAAGTGGCTTGCGAAGTAGTCCGGTGAAGCTGTTAAGACCTTGCTGGGGCAATAGCGTAGTCAGTTCGAAAAAAGAAGAGAAAAAAGCCACTTGCTTGCGAAAATTTCAATATTCTTCCAATTTGGTTGCTCCCTTGTTAGCACTTTCCAGGGAGTTTTTGTCGCATCTCAGAAGTCATACGTGGTATTATTCCCCATCCGCTTCACTTGTGCACAATAACCGAACTATATTACGTAAACCCCCACCAATATTACAAAATATAGAGTGAAATAATATAAGATTACGAGTAGAATATAAAATCCACTACATGACAGACTGAGTTCCCGTCAAAAACTCTCTCGCTGTCTTTTATTACTTATTGTTATTATTGAAGTGATGGTTTATGGGGGTGTTTTGTAATTCTGATCCGCTTTTGTGTGTTGATGCAGTGGTGGGGGTAAACACTGTGTCAGGTAGAGTGAGACATGCGCGTTTCTTAAAGGTTTCATTTCTAACGCATATGAACTACACACAAAAAGTATATACTATATATAATAATATATATATAAACCATGAATCCAGAAAAAAAAACAAAAATGCAGTCCTCGGGAATAGCCTAAAGGTGGCTAGTTTTCTGTTACATAAAAATGACAATATAGCCAGCAAACCATGTATCTTGAGGAACCTTGTTTGACCTACAGGAAGCCTACCGAAAAATTGTAAAGCAAAAGGATCCTATCAGAACTATATAATAATAATCATAAATACAGTGGTACAACAAAATAATCCCAAGGAGGGTTGATGTCAGGCAGGCGGCCGATCGTAAAAATTAAGCCAAATCATATACCACAACATGACAAACACGTTGTACCGACCCTACTTATGTGGGATAAGGGTAAGAAGAAGAAGGCTCTTATTCTACGCGTCGCTAGACTGACGCAAGCCGCGTAAGCGTTATACAGTGGGTCACGCTTACTAGCATGTCATGACGCGAAATTATAAATTTATCTCGTGCCACAAAAATACCGCTCAACGCGCATAAAGAAGCTTCCACTTCAAAAGTATCACGATAATTATCAAGTTTTAATAAACTATGATATTGTTTATTCGCTACAAAATACTAAAGGATTTTTGTTAAAAAAAAAGTATATTTTTGCTTTCAGTTTATTTATATTTTTCCATCTGTGTGTGAAGTACTAGTATATTATTGTGATAATAAACAACCCATTAGAACCCATAAAACTAACACTCAATGTTTATATATTCATGATAGACTTCGAAACACCCAAACTATTCTACGCACTTATAACAAATAGAAGAATTTCAGAATGGCTAAGCTACATAGAATAGTCCGGTGAAGATGTTAAGACCTTGCTAGGTCAATAGCGTAGTCAGTTCAAAAAAAATACTAATCTACATATTATTTTCTATAGGGTCTAAGGAACACTGATAAAATTTAACACAGCTAACTTAAAATCGGTAATAGAATTGAAGGGGTTAAGATTTAATAATCCATCACAATTTAAATAAATAAAATTCATACCACAATTCCTAGTATCTATGAAATAAAGCAAGAGAACCAATTCGCGAGTAGTAACTACTATAAAATAAATTAACTTAACACTTTAGTCTGAAATATTAATAAAGAATAAAACGTGAATTATTAAATTTAAAAAATACCTATATAAGAGAAGAATAAAGTCGTCACAAAGGCAATAGTCTTAATGAAAAGTCCGATGCATACACTGACATATAAAAACCCAAGGGCGTCGCAGTCTCGAATAAAAGTAGCGCTCAAAACCGGCCGCAAAAACTCCCCAATATACATACATGTTTATAGTTATGCGATAAACTTATGATTTTGCAAATTCGACCTTACCTGAATGATTTAAAGTTGTTTTAATAAGGACGCAATCGACGCGAGACTATTTGAAATGACTGCATAATCCAAAATTATGCAGTCATTTTTGTGTGCCGACTGTGAGACGCTAAGTGTGCATCTTGGGTTATTATCAATGGATGTATCATAGTTAAGTAAAATAATAACAATCGTTGCTCACATTTAACACGATTATCGAAAAGACTAATAAAATAAACGAATGCAGACAAAAGGTCTGACTAAGTGTATTCAGAAGTAAATATAACAAAATACAATCAAAGCAATTACTGTAACAATATGAAAAGTAAATAAAAATAAATTCACATAATCTATGGTAAAACGCAACACAGGCACGATAATCATAATAACAACATTATTTTACACAAACAGAAGTATAATAAAGAGCTCTATATAAGTATAACAAACAATAAAAGCCACTCACATTTACTATTCGATTTTTTAAGGAAAAAACAATATAGAACTACACATATTGCCACAGACAACACGTTCGCACAACTCGGCACACACGGTGAGACTGAATTCAGATATGTAAGTTGTCAACTTATTTGCACTTTATCGAATGCATTGGGTGTAGATAATACATGAACACCGGTTTTTTAAAGTTTTTTGTAAACTAACCCTATATAAGGAACACTGGCACAGACTTTATTATATCATTAGTAATCTACAAAATGACTTCATCACAAGGTTACGAAGTCATCTAGTACGAAGGTAACAAACACAACAAGAAACAATACATTTTATTTTGTTACTGATTTTTGAAGTGAAAATTGTTATACCCTTTAGCCGTGTTAAACGAGTTTTGGTAGGAGAGAAACTTATGGGTTCGCGTCACCGATGACCTCGACATTCTGACGTGTTGTGCTTTCGTTAGTATAGCGGCCTGTATAGTTGTTAAATATTTTTTTATGGTATATATTTTATTATTATTTATTTATTTATAAGACAACAAGGGTCCACAAAAACAAAAACAAATTATATACTAATACATAAATTGGTAGTAAATTTAAAAATAAAATTAAGTAACTATATTAATATGTTTTATACAAATGTATATGAAATAGGATGAAAAGATGAACATCACACTATTATATTACAACAGATATCCAGTGCTTCATGAAAGGACTGTCGTACATGTCTACCATTGTTCTCATTATATTATTTGGACTATCACGAAGTCTACCCAGGATGGATGCTATTCTCTTACGGATTAAAGCATAGAAATCATCAACCCTAGCATTTGCAAACATCCCAGAAGCGCTACAAAATCGTGATAATCCCAATAACATTCTGAAAATATTAATACATACATACATGTAATATTGATATTTTGTATTGACCTTGTGTAGATGTGTCCTACAATCATACATTCGATCAATTTTATGACTGACTGCATGTAACTATTGACAATAAACACAACAATTTGCTCCTTCTAATATAGCTATTAATTCATACGAAACTTCATGAGCGAATATGCCGCTATAATAGTTGAAAAACAAACTGCTTTATGACAATAAAGATATCGCTTTGAAAAACAAATTTTGTATCTTCTACAAAAATATTTATCAAATGCTCAAGTTTTCTTACACTTCCAATTTTATTACCAACTAGCTGTGCCCGCGACTCCGTTCGCGTGGATCCTAATGTAAAAAAAAACAGTGACTAACAAAATCATCTGAATGTATTAAGTCCATTTACTTATCTACTTTTCTATCGTACTTAAGTCGCGTCGTCATTAAAATTACAATAACTTTTGATAGAGTGAACCGATTTTAATGAAACCAAGACTAAATGGTACTCGAGGATATGCTTTATGGTTTTTTTGGTGAGATTTTATCGTGAACGCAATACTTTAGCAGTGATGCGAGTTCAAATAGACAGACAGACAGACATTTCTAAAAAATATTGAAATGTATTCTATTACTAATACTAAGATACCTGCAACATTTTTTTTACAAACATCTAAAAACTAGAGACACGTTACATTTATATTTTTATTATATATATAGATATCAAGAAGAATTACGAAAAAATCTTTGTTTACACGCCGCGGTTCGAATCTAAGAACATCGATTCGATA
This sequence comes from Antheraea yamamai, assembly GCA_036509395.1. NCBI lineage: Eukaryota > Metazoa > Arthropoda > Insecta > Lepidoptera > Saturniidae > Antheraea > Antheraea yamamai. Next base: position 11,472,544 of record AP028447.1, on the reverse strand, counting down.
TTCGGCCTGTCAAGTCACACGACCATCACATTTCATTACATAGTATAAAACAAAGTCCCCTACCGCGTCTGTCTGTCTGTCTGTCTGTTCGCGATAAACTCAAAAACTACCGAACGGATTTTCATGCGGTTTTCACCGGTGCATAGAGTGATTAATGAGGAACGTTTTAGTATATAATTTGTCAAGGATTTTTTCATAATCAGGGCGGGACAACGTCTGCCGGGCCCGCTAGTAATACATAATCCGATATAACAACTGACACGGAAGACATTTGTAATCTAATGTCAAAATTAGTTCTCAGTAAAGCGATTGGCGCTCTTGGAGTTTGTTGTGGCATCTTAGTCTGTCAAGTAGCTGATTTTATATTTTACTAGCTAACCCGGCTGACGTTGTCCCGCCCTGATTACCCCCGCGCAACCCCCCTTGTGGGTAGAATTTCGTAAAATCCGTTCTTAGCTGACCTCTACTCGGCGAAAGGAATATTCCTACCATATTTCAAGTCGCTACGCCTTATGGTTCCAGAGATATCGTGATGAGTCAATATATAGGTGGGAATCTCTTATATATATATAGATTCATAACCTTGTGTTATTTGACTCTATATTTTGTAATATTGGTGGTGTTTTATAGTTTAGTTATTGTGCGTAAGTGAAGTGGATGAGGGATAATACCACGGAGCATGAACTCTGGGATGCCACAAAAACATCCTGGAAAGTTCTAACAAGGGGTCCACCGTCTTGTTAGAATATTGAAATTATCACAAGAGGCTTGTAATATTATCACCTACTCGACAGTGGCGTTAATAATCTAGACCAGTGGTACTCAAGCTTTTTTTAAACGGGCCACAAAAACATTTCACTTATTGTGTTGCGGGCCGTAAACTACAAATATATAGGTATTGAATAAAAAATTTAATTTCAAATTAACAACGTATTAATGTAGTGAAATATGATTGTCCAATAAAACGAGTTTATATCATAACGAACACATTGCGGTCGTGTTATCTGGGATCTATTTAATTTACTCAGCGAGCTCATAGTTTTTCTGATGGGCATGAAATTGAAAATAATTGAAAATAAAGTATAATGGGGTGGGCGAACTACAAAGACCCGGCGGGTCGCAGGTTGACTGCTGATCTAGAGGATTTGTTACCAAAAATAAAAATAAAGAAATAACATTGCCGCTCGAATTAAAAATAATTAGCTGTCATTTGTATGCAATAGTATAGTATATAATTACTGTAGAGGGAGTTTTTGGCGGGATCTTGGTCTGATATGTAGTGGATTTTATTTTATATTCATAATCTTGTGTTACTTGACTCTATATTGTGTAAAATTGGTGGTGTTTTATGTGATATATTTTGTTTATTGTGCATAAGTGAAGTGAATGGAAAATAATGCCACGGACCATGAATTCTGAGATGCCACAAAAAATCCATGGAAGATTCTAACAAGATGGCCACCATATTGTTAGTTCATTGAAATTATATCAAGAAACTTGTAATATTGATACTCACTTGACAATGGCAGTAATAGTCTACTAGAAGACTGGTTGCCAAAATGGAATAGAAGAAGAACTTGAAATACTATTAACTACTCGACGATGGCATTCATTGAAATTATATCAAGAAACTTGTAATATCGATACTCACTTGACAATGGCAGTAATGGTCTACTAGAAGACTGGTTGCCGAAAATGGAATAGAAGAAGAACTTGTAATACTATTAACTACTCGACAATGGCAGTAGTAATCTAAAAGATTGGTTGCCAAAAATAAGATTAAAAAAAAAAATACTGTAGAGTCCTTCGACCGTATACCACAGATAACTAAGCATTAACGCGTAGTAAACAAATTAGTACAAAATTCGTAACAAAGTACAATCTCGTTCATTAGCATGGCACAATCCGGCGAATCATCAAGGTTTTAACATAATTAAGCAGTATTATTTCATGATTTAATGTTAATAAAAACGTCCTTGTAACGCTTTACACTTACAATGGTAAAGTTATCGTCGGTCAGTTTTTAATTTTGAATAAAAAATTAACATGAGTCATTTTGGCAAAATATCCGATTGAACTTTATTTTTACTTAAAGCGGTTTTAGGGATTCGCGATTTCCAAATTTTAAGACGAGCTTGAGTTAGCGATAAAATATCGCAAGGACAGCCCTAATTGAAGTGAAAATTCTTATAGCATGATAGGGGAAACAATTCGTTACACCTCATGCCTTACGTACGCGTTAAGCGATAAACGTAAGTTATGTATGTATTTGTATGTATATGTAAGTATATATAAGAGTACGTGTGGGTCTAGTAGTATACCAAAATGAGTAAATGTATAGTTGAACACTACGGGACTTCGTATAGTAATAGTGAAGAAGAAGAAAGACGAAGAAGAAGAAGAAGTGAAGTGAAGAAAGAAATTAATGTGAAGTTAGACGAGTCTTTCCCATTTTAATCTAAAATACAGTAAAGTTAATTTAACTTTAATTAATTAAGTAAATAAAATATACATATGTACAAAATATACAATTTTTTCTATTACAATAATTGAAATGAATAGTTCCAATGATATTATAACTAAAGACCTGTAGATACGTCATATGCGCTTCGAGAATGCCTTGTTATTAATCGGCAGGGTAGCTTATTTTTGACGGCTGCCCCGTCAATTCGCCCGTATCTAAGCAACAATAACTACTTCTTTTTCACCACTGATATAGAGAATAGGCCTTATTTATGTCATAGCAGGCATACGGCAAAAGGTGGGTCACGTGGTGTTAAGTGATCACCACCGTCTATAGACACTAACAACACCAGGGGAGTCGACAGTGCGTTGCCAGCCTGTGTTTGAGGGGAAGGGAGAGAGGGGGAGAGGAGAGAGGTGGGAAGGGGGGCTCCGGCGCTCTCACTGACCGTCCGAAAGGCAACAATGCAAGCACTGTTACTTCACGTCGGTTTTATATGAAAGGGTGGTACTACCCCGGGCGAGCCGACCCATTCATGCAGAACCCAATAATAGCTTCAGCGTGGCTCTACCACCTACTATTTATATGCCTATAATGCCTGCTGAATATGAATAAAAGTATGCTCACTTCCACATTTTATCTAAGACAGCGTGGCGTTGCAATATTACTTTACATTTTGTAGATGGTAGAGCCACGCTGAATCTTAGTACTGGTTTCAGCATGAATGTGTTGGCTCGGCCGGGGCGGTACCACCATATCACTGAAAACCAACGTGAAGTAACAGTACTTGCATTGTTGCGTTTCGTTCGGTCAGTGACAACGCCGGAGGACCATATCCCCTACCCTTTCCTCGTCCCTTTCTCCACTTCCTCCAAACACAGGATGACAACGCACTTGCGACTCCCCTGGTATTGCAAGTGTCTATGGACGGTGGTGATCACTTCACATCAGGTGGCCCACCTGTTCGTTTGCATCCTATGATATAAAAAAAAAATGTGTGCGATATCGTGCCATTTGTTTTGTCAAAATATCATGTAGGTAACGTATCAACAGCTTTTCAATTATAATATCATTAAATAATTCAGCATTGCTAACAAATATAAAAACCTCTTTTGTCTTTTATGTTTTGGTTGCTGACAACACAAACTTTAGAAGTAGTGACTAAAGTAAACGTAGACGCGATTATTTTCCCACTAGAAACGCATTGATAATCATTTATAAATTCACTTAGAACTAAGAATACAATTATAATAGAGTGGACGTATTCTCTGTCGCTCTTATTCGGATTCATCTCTGTCGGCTATAGCTTTCAGGAGCTAGTGTCCGAGGCGGATTAAGCAATATGGGCCATATAGAATATAGACACAGCAACACTGTGAATAAAATTATAGATAACACTAAAAACACTTGAGAACGCTACACTATACTCTTCTCGATTTTATACAAATGAAAATAATAACGAAAATGAATTAATTGCATTGTTATATATGCAAAAAAACAATAGGTGGCGTGTTTAAGGATATATAATAATAATTACAACTATAATTTAAAGTAAGAAAATTGTAATAATGGTGAGAATTAATTATAGGAAAAAATATTAAAAGAAGGTCGCCCATTGGGCACTACTACACTACTAAGCTAAGCGTGCTAACGTACGCTAAGTAACGCGTGCTAACTGCCCGAATCGTACCTCCTCAACACGAGACTGAGTGAATGCCTATGAAGTCATTATTTTATATTCCGAATTGTGTTCTACGTATATGTAATAAAAAGTGCTACAATAAAAAAAAACAAGGTATCGTTTCTAGTAGCTCTGTAGCTCTTGTCTCTACGAGATAGCTATGGATCGCTCGGTATGTCAGTATATGTTTGTTTTTGTATTGAATTCATGAAAAGTTCACATAATATTTTGTCTTTAATTTTTTTTAATAACAATATTAAATGACGGCGTGGTCTAAGATGATAAACACGCTAAACTTATAGAGGTCTGGCTCTAAGTTCAGCTGCCGGAACACACCAACAGGTGCTTGGCGACAGAATTGCAACTCGAGGGTGGCAGCTAGCCAGGCGGACTTAAAAAATGCCCTACCACTATTGACATCTAAAAACCCAAGACACACAGTCTCGAATAAAAGTAGCGCTCAAATCCGGTCGCAAAAACTCCCCAATATACCATACGTGGTTATAATTATGCGATAAGCTTATGATTTTGCAAAATCAACCTTACCTGAATCATTTAAAGTTTTTTTTACAAGGACGCAAGCTACGTGAGACTATTTGAAATGAGTGCATAATCCAAAATTATGTACTCATTTTTGTGTGCCGGCTGTGAAGCGTTGAGTATGCATCTTGGGTTTTTGTATATCAATGCCTACCACCATAAATAATATGTGTACTGTATAAAAACAAAGTGTGTGTGTGTACTTATGTACACGCGTTAGAAGTTATACTTCTTTGGCGTACCAAGGTAAAAATCTTTTCAAAAATTTTATCTTTCGCCTAATTCTACGTTTGTAGAAAAAACGACACTAACAATAGAAAAAAGGTATTGAATACATTGAAAGTTTTAATACAAAGAAATACAAACAACAAATACAAAGAAACAAAAGGTTGACTATAGCTAACTTCAGGGTGTCGGTTTTTCGTAACGGTGTGCGCGCGCATCGTAATAACTTCAGGGTGTCGGTTTTTCGTGACGGTGTGCGCGCGCGCATCGTAAAAATTTACTCTCATTATTTTTCCCTAACGCGCCAAAATAAGTGTAACTTCAAAAGTTGCCAAAAACAACAGACGCGCTCTTCTTTCTTTGGACAACAGAATAATAAGTTTTTTTTATGCGATTGAACGTAAATGAACTTGCGGGTCACCTAATAGTAAGTGATCATCGCCGTAAACGGAAACTTGCGACGCGAGGGGCGTCACAGGTGCGTTGGCCAGTCTTTGAAGGAGTAGGCTCGTTTCTTAAAAGTTTGTAAGTTATGTTGGTCCGGACAGGCCGTAGCTGAGGAGACATTTCAAAAAACCGACGTAGACGAAAAAAGCGGTCGTGATATCCACACAGTAGACTTTATATAACGTACTCAGTATAGTAGTCAACCTCCAACCATCTACACCAGGGGTTCCTAAACCTTAAAGATAACAAATCAACACTGAAATTTATATAAGAACATTTGCATGCTTGCTAACTACCTACTTATTTACATAAAAGTAAGGAGTCCTTCTCATCACATATTCTTCGCTATTTCAAAATAATATTTGCATCCGTGGTATTATTTAATTTCTAATAATAAATAATTTTGGCAGAACCCTGATGACTGTTCTAATGGAATCCCTAGGTTCCGCGAACCCAGCTTGGGAATCCCTGATCTAGACAACATCGATGGAATTTCGATTGAGTTGTGAACTATGTTACCTATATTAATATAATAAAGCCGAAGAGTTTGTTTGCTTGAACGCGCTAATCTCAGGAACTACTGGTCCGATTTGAAAAATTCTTGCATTGTTAAATAAGTCGTTTATCGAGGAAGGCTATAGGTTATATATCATCACGCTAAGACCAATAGGAGCGGGGCACCAATGAAGAAAGAATATTTCAAATTCGGGTTTAACCTATGTATTATTTTTAAATATTATTACTTTACCACGTGGACAGAAGCTAGTCTCTCTATAAAAGCCGTAAGTTAATTTTCCCTGAATACCCATAATTAATACTATTAGAGCTATTAACAATGTTACTTTCAGGGCTGTGTTTTTATCGACCGCATAAAACTAACCTTACAAATGATGATGTAATTATGGCATAAGCAGCAAAAATGGCGTGCGGCGGTGACATCACGCAAAATGGCGGACGGGTTGTTCACCCAAAGGTACTATAAACCGTATGCAGGGTTGTCTCATTTCATCTACATACTAGCTATTCCACGCGACTTTATTTTCATTCAAAAAAATTATATAATAGGAGGCAAACGAATAGGTGTGTCACCTGATGTTAAGTCATCACCGCCGTCTATAGACACTAGTAACACCAAGGGTGTCGCAAGTGCGTTGTCAGCCTGTGTTTGGGGGGCGGAGGAAAGGGGAGGCAGGCAATGTCATTTTTATACTTTAAAAGTGCCGTAGAGAATGGTATAGCTTTCAAATGCAACTGCCAGTACACATCTATAAGTGTTTGGCGACAGGTTTCCAACTTGAGATAATGAAATAAGTAAGAAATAGAATAGAATATGAGCTTGGAAAAAGTCCTACACCATTTAATCTCGTTGTTTTGTCATTTTATGAGAAATATGGGTTTTATCTAAATCAATAACACTTTATTCAATTTAGGCCCTAAGAAGGCACTTACAAACGTCGAAACCGTCACCAGTTCGGAAAGCAACCCAGTCATCGAGAAGAATTGGCAAGAAACTCGACCCGGTTTATCTTTTCATCATATATAACCTATTTTTACGTACACACATAGTTCATTCGTTATTTACAAATTATATTCGTTTTCGGTGGATGCACAGAGTGGGGCGTCATTTCCAGACGTCACTATCGTTCACTTACTGATCAACTCTATAATAGTTTTAGACATTAAAACCCGGTTGACATGAAATCATTTAATAATCGTGATGGTCACATACATTTACTCATTTAAATTGGTAACATTATCGGCTGACGGTGAAGGAAAACATCGTGAGGAAACCTGAACCTGAGAAATATTCTTGTAGTACCACTATGGGAAAACATAAAACTGTTGATTTCTCAGAGTTTATAGTCCCCAATACGTCGTGAGCTGGCGTGATGATTATGCCCATACCTTCCTTCAGAGAAGAGGCTTGTGTAGTGGGTTTTTTTACAGGCTGATGATGATATAGTCCAAATAATATGAAACTATGAAGAATGGTAAATGCAGATGTTAGAAAACAGAAAATATTTATAAACTGTTAGATCATTATAAAACGATCTATGTATTAATATAAAATAATGCTAGTCCGGCATTCACTGGCTCTTAGACTATCCGAACATTCTATCGCAGTACGCGCACCATCTATTGCGGATTTTTTGCCGGTGCGGTTTTTATTCCGCGGTGCACGCAGATAATCCAAAATTATGCACTCATTTTTGTGTGCCGGCTGTGAGACGTTAAGTGTGCATCTTGGGTTTTTGTATATAAACTAGCGGACCGGGCGGACGTTGTCCTGCCTTGAAAACAAAAAAAATCCTAAAAGTCGATCGCAGCGCCACCTGCCGGGTCCAATTGTGAATCTAAACCATTCTCGAATCTCCACGAACACACACAAAAAATTTCATCAAAATCGGTCCAGTCGCTTAGGAGGAGTTCAGTCACATACACACGCACACAAGAAATATATATATTAAGATGTACACGGGCACTAACTGCTCAATCGATCATCATGACATTTTGCTTACACGTTGTCACGAGTACAAAAGAGGACATAGAATACTTTTCATCCAAAAAAATGTACTTTTTCCGAGCGATAGGTGAAACCTACATTAGCGGGATCGAAGCCACGCGTAAAAGTTACTATTATATAAATAAGTAAATAAAACAAATAATAGTGACAAAGGGATAATATAACGTGTGGGGCAGCAGGTGAAGCTAGTCTTTAATATAACGCAGGTAACAAAAACGTTATTACAGCGTCGAGGTAAATCGTATCAGACGTATGTAGTGAAGTAATAATTGAATCAATATGACAACCCTAGACGCTAGGTATAGCACCATAAAAAATATTACTATGGTGATAAGATTTTTTGTAATAAATAGAACGTATATAAAACCTATATTCGTTTACAGCCCCAAGGTTTCTGTTATTAGCTGTAAACATCAAAAGTGCCAAATTTAGCCCCACCTTTTTTCTTTTTTAATTTTATTTTTGGCAACCAATCTTTTAGATTATTACTGCCATTGTCGAGTAGTTAATAGTGTTACAAGTTCTTCTTCTATTCCATTTTCGGCAACCAGTCTTCTAGTAGACCATTACTGCCATTACCAAGTGAGTATCGATATTACAAGTTTCTTGATATAATTACAATGAACTAACAAGATGGTTGCCATCTTGTTAGAACTTTCTATGGAGTTTTTGTGGCATCTCAGAATTCATGGTCCATGGTATTATTTTCCATTCACTTCACATTATGCACAATAAACAAACTATATTACATAAAACACCACCAATTTTACACAATATAGGGTCAAGTAACACGAGATTATGAATAAAATATAAAATCCACTACATAACATACCAAAATCCCGCCAAAAACTCCAGCCCCACCTTAGACATTAGTAATTAAAAAAATATATCCACAGATTATAATTGCAAATATGTTACTATAACTTTTGGTTGAATTTAAACTAATCAATACCGTGAAGGTTAATTATTAAAAACCTGTGTCTGTTTATGTACGCACCTAAAAAGTTATGCTTCTTTAGCTTAAAAAGTATTTAACTTAAAAGATTTTAAAATAATTTTTCTATATATCTGTATACAGAATCAAGTAATATTACAAAAATAAGTAGAATAAGCTATTTACAAAGGTATATAGGTATATAAGGTAATTATGTATGTAATGCAAGGCGCTCGCCTCGCGTTTGCTTTTTTCGCAAGTCTAACCTAACCTAACCAAACCGAGACGAAACTCTTTTGTTTTAACTTAAAAATCATCAGGTTGGTAATATACAAAATTAACAATGATTGTTCAGAGGTGACATAACCTCAAAATGGCACCGCAGTGCCACCGGCTTTCTTTCATTTCACAAGTCTAACCATAACGTAACCGAACCAAGACGGGAAAATTGAGAAAAATAAATCGGTTACGGTGCATTATATACGTAAGTACCTTACTATTTATTAAATGATAATGTAATAATAAGAATTTATAATGTAAACAAACAAAAAAAGAATACATACCAACAATTAACCTCAAATTTATAAACCCACTTAAAAATGTATACAAAAAAGCATTGTTATCACGAACACGTACAATAAATTATCATTCACCAAATCATAATTGTGGTTTTTCTGCATATTTCCTCATATCTGAATCGATCACGCAGACAAATTCCAATTATATAATATTTACAAGACTATTTTGAGTTTTATGTGTGCAAACCTTTTTACACACGCCATAAAATCTAACGTGTCTGAACTTTTTCGATTTTCGTGAAAAAAATTGTTGCAAGTGTCTTGAAATAAGTAATAGAATACATTTCAATCATTTTTAGAAATGTCTCTCTGTCTATCTGTCTGTTTGTATGAACACGTATAACTGCTAAAGTACTGGGTTCACAATAAAACCACTTATAAGAAACTCATAAAGCATATCCTCGGGAGTAACTTAGTCTTTGTTTCATTAAAGTCGGTCCACTCTATCAAAAGTTATTGTAATTTAATGGTGCTGTGACTTAAGTATGAGAGAAAAGTAGATAAGCAAATGGACTAAATACGTTCAGATGATTATATTGGTCATTGTTTTGTACATCAGGTTCGACGTGGACAAAGTCGCGGGCACAGCTAGTTATAAAATAAAGTCGATCTTTACCCTTTTTAAAGTCGAAAACTTATTATTTTTTACCCGAATTGAAAATACCTTATTCTGGCAACATTAATTTTAAGTAAACATTACTAAGGAATTATGCATACATAATACACTACAATAATAGCTTTAAAGTAAAAAAATCTAATTCGAAGTAAAATTCCTTATAGGAGGGCTTTGGAATTCTGATCGGTAAGCTTTTTGTGTGACGAAAAGTGGTGGGGTGAACACTGTGTCGGGTAGAGTGTTGAAAATACCGATTCTCGACCGATCACCGAAGCTAAGCAACGTCGGGCGCGGTCAATACGTGTAAGGGTGACCGAACGGGAACATCGCGTGACGTTGGCTTTTTATTTTTTAAATAAAATGTTTCCCTGTAATATGAAACTTTAACGTCTATCGTATGCTTTTACGACACACCGTGTTTTCTTTTCTTCGAACCAGATACGGTATTAATTAAATCATAGCGTTATAGAGTTTATTGAATCAAACATTTATACGTTCGTGAAATACTGATGATTTTTTTTCAAATTATTGAGGGTAAATATGTTCAGAAATAATTTATAAGTAAAAGCGGTGCGTTCGTGAAGGCGTCACGTCGTGACCTATAGTAAAACGTTTTTTTTTTTTTTTTAACGTGAGGAAATCCCTTATGGATACCCACCCTCCCGGGGGAGAGAGTGGGTTATGTCCGACTCGCACGGACTAAAACCCCACGGTGTACCGACAGACCGTTTTGTGGGGGCGACAAGGGATCGTTCAAGCTAATCAACCTTGTAGAGCCTCCCCCACGGTCCGCCCGGCGGAAGGTGACCGCCGGGCTCCTACCTATAGGTACCGGGTACACGCCGGCTGCCCCCCCTCGTCCGCCGGACCTGTGCAATGAGGAGATGGGCCCCCCGACCCATCCCCTCGGGTCCGGCTACGGTGGCAGGAGGAGTTGGGCAAAGCGCCGCCTCCTCCTGCCAATCCTCCGTTGGCGGAGACGGCCACTTTGAGGGTCTGCCTCGCGGGCCCTCTCCGCCTCCTCCTTCTGCGAGATGACGTCCTCGCAGAAGGAGGACATCGCTCGCCACGCCTGTTCGCTGCGGAGCATGGCCGAGACCACGCTCGGCAGCGACAAGTCAGGTCCTACCGCCGCCGCCAGAATGCGGCGCTGCTCCCCCCACGCAGCACACTCAGACAGAGTGTGCTGCGCGGTATCTTCGTCAGCGCCGCACTCGTGACAGGCGGCGGTCGGCTCCCTGCGTGCGATCCGGTGCAGGTACCACCCGAAACAACCGTGTCCGGTGAGTACCTGCACCAGTCGGAACGTCAGGGAGCCCCACTCCCTATCTATCCACGCCCGCAGGACCGGGCGGACGGCGTCTACGGTAAACCGCCCGAACCGCTCGTCCGCCAGGTCCTGCTGCCATCTTTCGACGGCGTCTCCTCTGAGACGCCGTCTCTCCGCCTCTACTTCCCTGGGAGCCGGAGGCTCCCCCCTTCCTTTCCTTCCTGTACCAATTCACGGCGGCGAGAACTCCTGCCTCCAGCTCCCAGGGCAGGGAGCCGGCGAGCACAAAGGCCGCCGCCGAAGACACCGTGCGGTACGCCCGGATCGCCCTCAGTGCCACCGTGCGCTGCGCATTACGCAGCGCGCGCACGTTGGCGGCACCGAGGGCGTCGGCCCACACCGGTGCCCCGTAGGCGGCCATCGCCCGCACGACTCCCATGTAGAGTCGGCGGCACCCGGCACCCGGCCCCCCTATGTTGGGGAGCAACCGGCCGAGTGCCGCCGCCGCCCCAGCAATTCGCGGTCCGAGCCCCGCGAAATGGGGCTCGAACCGCCAGCGCCCGTCCAGATTTCATCTGGGTCCCCACCCTGATCCGGGCGCCCTCCACCACAATGTGGGCCCCAGGTGGTGGCCCCCGCCGAGGCCCATGGAAAAGTAGAGCCTCGGTCTTCTCGAGGGCCACTCTGAGGCCCAACCTCCTTATGCGCCTGACCACGAGGGTTGTGGCCATCGTGGCCAGGCGCTCCACCTCCCTCCAAAACGTGGTTCAACCTAGTTTGACAAAAACTTACTAAACGTCACCTGTCTTCATGTAATGACCAATCGGCTCCAGAGTTGACATTATATTGTCAATCTTTTGGGCGAAGCCGTCGCTCCCGAATTGGATTATATAGTCGCGAAAAGAAATGTCACCATAACGCTGTTTATATCGTCTTCTGTAGACGTAAAGGCCAGTATGTATAAACACTGATTACTTCGACTTGTCGAGGGCTCAATTTTAAATAATGCTGGTATTGGGGCCTTAAGAGAAGAGTTAGAGGGCTTCCTCCGAATTGTAGAAGTTTCCGAGTCATAGTTCGACTTGTCGTGGTTCTACTATAGGTATTTATTATCGCGATGTGGTTTTCGGTGTATAACTAGGTTGAATATGTCGCTTAGTTCTTATCGCTACAACTCTAATAGCCTCATGACGTTTAATGTTATGGTGACTAAATGTGACAGTTAATCATGTCAATAATGAAAACAATTTTTTTTATAGCGAAAATTTACAAAAGCGCATTGAACAGCGAACGGGGATGAACCGTCACGCTTAGGTTGAGTGACGGTGAGTCGGGTTTACTCGGCTCGAAAGAACATCAAGCGCATTAGGGTCGAGACGCACTGATTCTTGTATACTCGGCTGCAGTCGTCATTACTGAGCTTTACTCTCTGGCTAATCTATACTAATATTATAAAGAGGTAAAGTTTGTGAGTTTGTGACGTTGTAGGGGGTAATCTCAGGAACTACTGGTCCGATTTGAAAAATTCCTTGAGTGTTATATAGCTCATTTATCGAGGAAGGTTATGGGCTATATATCATCACATTAAATCCCAATAGGATCGGAGCACCAATGAAGAATGTTTCGAAATCGGGGTTTTTTTTCCTCTTGAGAGCATCCGCTGCGTGTTAGCGTTAGTCCAAAGTAACTATTCCACGCGAACGAAGTCGCGGGCAAAGGCTAGTGTTTGATTAATTTTTTTTGTTATTATTACATGTTATTATGAGGTCAAATGTAAGAATTCTAGCTATAGTAAACATGGTACGTGACTCTATTCTGATATAGATTTTCTTTTACTTAACGACAATTTATTGAAGCGAAAACTTATTTAGGCGCGTCGAGCGGTATCTTTGGAAGGAGATAAATTTATAATTGCAGGTCATGACATGTTACATAAGCGAGACCGGTGGTATAGCGCTTGCGCTGCTTGCATCAGATTAGCGAAGCGGTAGTCCGGTGAAGCTATTAAGGCCTTGCTAGGCCAATAACGTAGTCAGTTCGAAAAAAAAGACTAGCGGAGCGTAGTATAGGGGTCTGTATACATGTAATATTGATATTTTGCAGCACGTCAAACGTTTGATTGATTCATAGACTTTAAAAAATGTAGATAATGATTGCTGCGAGCGTTAATAGATATGTAAACTGCACTAATGTTAATAATTTCAATAAACAAATTCTGAAATTTAAATATTTTCATTCACACGATAATTAATATGAATATTCAAAGGTGAACACATTTATTCCATTGTGTTGAGTTTCAAATTCTGTTGGACTGCCAACAGAACTGCCAAAAGGACTGCCTTATGACTGCATCGATTTTTTTATATTTTTATATATGTAAAAACATATGATCCTAAATGTTCAACCTCCTAGCACTATAATGCCCACCGATCAGGTGTCATGATATACTATATAAAACATTTTTACAAAAAAAATAAACCGCCTTCGATGTGAAAAACTAATAAGGCACCAAAAAGCGAAAAATAACTGAATTATTAAATTAACCAAATTAAATTAAAAATATTGATATTCGCGCTACCTAATTATATATTTGAAGTCGATGCCAACCTAAATTCATATCATCTACATCCATCGAAGGCGGTTTATTTTTTTTGTAAAAATGTTTTATTTCTCCATTTTTAGTGTCCATAACCTGGTTTCTAATGGGTATAATAAATCGGTTCCAATTTTACGGAAATACGTAGAGACAAAATGGGTGAAAATCAAATAAACGATATTTCACCCTCTTAGGGGTTGAATATTTTCTTCAAATTTATATGGGACCACCGCTGAATATAACCAATTCAAATAAAAAAAGAATCATTAAAATCGGTTCATAATCGACAGAGATATCGATTAACATCATAAAAAAAAATACATACAACCGAACGTAGTAACCTCCTCCTTTTTCGAAGTCGGTTAAAAAATGCAAAAATATTTTTTCAATTCTGACTACTAGTTTTTTACTTAGGAAATTAATGTTTCCATACAAAAAATTAAACGAGCATTACAGTAGTCACACATGATGTGTAACATCGGACATGTTATCCTACTATGAAATTGAAATGAAATATATCTGAAGTTAATTTATTCGATTTCGTCTAATAAATTGGTCGATTATATTTTAAGCATGACAATGTATGTAACTCTATATTAAGGCACGCACGAGCTCGCGCATGTTTAATTCTAGTCGTGGTGAATACACAACAGTAACTTAAATCCTGAAAAAAATTTAATCGGGGATGACTGGTTATATTTTTTTATCGAATAATCTAAAATTTATAGAAAAGTATATTTTCAAACCGATGAGATTTTTAAAATCACAATTAAAATATTATATTGACAACGTCAAGAGTTAACCTAAAGATATGACAAAGAACCGCACTAAATTATTTATTCGAATAATCCCATATTACTCAATGGCATTTTTTATACTGATGATCTTTGTCAGACACTTAATAGTAAAGATAATTATTAATATTTTTTACACACAGAAATATAGCCTTAGATTTTATATACAACACTGTCTAACTGTAGATGAGTGCACAGCTGATTCACTACGACACCGCGAGCGCTTATTGGTCAAATCAAAAAGCGCGCGCTTCCCAGTTTCCTCTAAAACTTTTACGTCCCTTTTCCAAAATCACTTCCACGAAAAATTTCCAGCAACCGAGAAGAAAAACGTTACATACCAACAAGAAACAAATTGTCTTATTACAACTTATAAGCTTCACAATATTATCATACTATGGTGGTATGTTCAGTAATGTGTAATTACAATTTACATACATTTAATTGTGAAATACTCGTACAGCTGTTTTTGGACTCTCAATTTATATTTATATAACATTGCCACCACATCTAAACTACTATTTAAATATATATAATGACGTAATCTACAAAACATATATTTATGCAGTGCTTTATTGCGATACTCATTCCAAGATATAGCCGTACGTTTGAAAAATAAATATTGACCGTCTATAACAAATATAAAAGAACAGTTTTTATAAAGTTGTTTTTAATTACTACATTCACTGGATACACGTCTTTTAATTCTAATTTCGTGCTTTCTTATAATCAAACGTCACTCTAAAAGTTGATAGCCTCTTTGGTAAAGCTTCCTTTTTGGCTACTCGAAATTCATATATTTGTTATTATTGCCATAATAATTTTAATCCCTTTATGCATAGTAACAAAACTGTACTATGCTAACTGTCATCAATATCATACAATATAGAACAAAATATTATAAGTGCGAAAATTTGTGTGAATGTATGGATGTTCACGCAAAATGTTCAGAACGGACTTTAATCAAACTTTATAATACTATAGCTATCACAAACACATGGGCTATAATTTTACAGTTTTTTTTTTTTATATTGGCCAAACTATAACGATAAATGTCGATCAAGCTAGAAAAAAAAATCCTACTTCTAAACGTTATCACGGTGTGCGAGATATAAACAGATAAAACTACACACAGATTAATGTATAGTATCAGTATTTATAAAGATACAAAAGCAGATGAAGTTGCGGGCTGCCGCTACTAATGAATAAAAACCACCGCATGACAGTTGAAGATGCCGCAAAAAACCTACACTTTTTGTGACATTTCAATCTAATTATAATATTATTCAGAATAATATAAAATACATTTGTGTGGTTTTTTGTTCTTATTGGAACTTTTGATACTACAGTTCAATATTATTTTGACATATTTCAATTGAATATAATCAGCTGTTTAACCCATCGGCTTCCGAATTAGCCACAATAGATCAAAATGGCATACGCTAAGTTTTTAATTACTTTTTTAAATTTCGCGACATTCAGCAATGACATTTATGTACCCGTATGCTCGCAATAATACATTTATTTATATGACAATGTAATACATTACATATGTATATCATTTTTATCTACAGTAATATTATTGAACGTAATAAATACACTTCTTTATCCTCCACCTACACAGGTGAAGTAGTTGCTATATTAGAAGCTATCAAATTTGTACTATCACATAAATTAGATCAAACTATCATATTGACAGATTCTCTGAGTTGCATACAAACTATTCGGCATAGTCCGATATTTTCTAAAGTAGAGTCCCCAGTTATCATAATTATTAAATTCCATTTGTATCAACGTCAATGTTTAGGAATTTATGTAGTTCTGGCATGGATACCAGGACATAATTGGGAACCAGGTTAATGAAGCTGTTGGTCTTCTTGCTAAAGAAGCTATCCAGGCTGGATATTTTAATCACTATAATACCTAGGTTCAGGATTTATCCTCTCCAAACAAGACTGAGCTGTTTGCATCATGGAACTCAAACTGATATGCATACAACCAAATTAATGGCAAATCATATGCTTCCGGATATATTCAGGATAACATTCCGGGTAAGCCATGGCTTTATAATTTTCGTAACTGTTACAGGCTTGCTGCGTCTACTATCTGTAGACTGACGATCTATCTGTAGAGGTGTGCTCTCCAGTCCATCTTGCAGAATCCAGAATCAGGAATAACTCAATATGTAAATGTGTGTTGGGTGAAGGCACTCTAGAACACATTTTTTTCAATTACCCCAATTTTATATTGTATTGTATGATATTTTACGTAGCAATATACTACGTTCCTCAGATTTTAACAAAAGCACAAAGGTGTGTATTTTCTCCTTTTGCCAAAACTCTGACTAATGTTATAATTTAATTTTGTTAAAAATTAAACTTTAAGGTAACGCAATAACTAACAGTAATTATTATGTAAATATTTATTTATTTAAGACATGATATCTGTAAGTGTTGTGTTTGTCTTTGTGTATTGCAGTGGCCTAATCTGGAAGAATTAAATTATACAATAAAAATTGAATACCACCTATAAAGTGGCTCTCCCATGACTGACTTGACACTAGTAGAATTCGTATCTATTAAACTCCCATATTAAAAAGTTAAAGTTAGTGAGTTTGGATGTTCGGGGTAATCTCTGGTACTACTGATAAGATTTTGAAAATTCTTTCACTGTTACAAAAGTATATTAGACTACTTTTTTTGCTACATATATATGATCACGATAAACGTAATTAAAATTAGCAAAATTTTATAATATGACGTACGCTGCTTGAACGGTTTGAAATAATAGAATAAATTCTATGGCAGAAATATTCATTACTTTTTTAAAGAAGTTAGCGACACCATATATATCTAAGTTTAATATCTCAGTCAACAAGATGATGGGCTATGTGTCAAAAGTAAAATTAATTTGACTTAATTAAGTTTGGATGCAGATTTCACGTATACTTTCAAATTCTTATAGAATAAACAACTAAATTGGACCCGATTGGTGATGCTGCAAACGGATGCTAGGCTTATTTTAAAAGATTTATAAAATACCAACTGGGTATAGTGAGTTCCTGAATAGTTTGGATTCATAATTGAGAACTGCAGGTATCGTTGTAATCGGGTATTAGATTTTGTAGGATTTTTTGCATTTAAAAATATAATTCTCCGGTAGTAACCTACTTGGTGCAGACAAAGTTGCACGGGTCAACTAGTATGTTACATTATTTATCTTTACGCTTCTTGTATATTTCGATCATTTTTTTGTCACCAATAAAAGTGTGATATATGTTTGTCAAACTGAAATATAACGTTGTTGTAAAAGTGATATATTTTTATAAATAAATATCCTTTGTACATGAGTATGTCACTGAACTCCTCCTAAACGGCTTGGCCGATTTTGAAGAAATTTTGTGTTCGTGTTCCAGTGGACCCGAGAATGGTTTAGATAATTGGACACGGTAGACTTTTAGCAATTTTTTTTATTATCAAGACAGGACAACGTACGCCCGGCCCGCTAGTTATATATACATTTCTGCAATAATAATAAATAAATATAGTACAACACTATTCTGGACCATGTTGTTGGAACATTAACAATGACATTGAAATGTTCGAACAACACTAACTTTTAAATATTAACTACTGGACAATGGCAGAAATAATCTGAAAGATTGGTTGCCAAAAATAAGTTAAAAAAACACCAATCTGATATCTTTATTGAGTAAATATTTAGTTAATTCCAAAATTTCATAATCCGAGTGTTGCGATGCCTGAAAAGGCATATTTTCAGAACGTTCAAAATGTAATAAATAAACAATAGACGAATCGTCCTTTTATTTAATTTAATATTAAATTATATTAGGGATGTAATAATCAAACAATACAGTTATCAACACAGTAGCATAAACAATTCTTTAATGAGAATTCATAAATGTACGCATATGCAGGCATATACTTATATCTCTTCTCTCTTATCTTAGATGTAGTTGGACCCGATGGGTGTCACCCGATTCGAGATCAATAATTGCTTTTTTCATTTATGAGAAAAAAAAATATTTTCCATATAAAAAAAGTTAAACAAATCTACATTTAAAAAAGTGTGTGTGTGTACTTATGTACACGCGTAGAAGTTATACTTCTTTGGCGTAACAAGATAGAAATCTTTTCAAAAATTTTATCTTTCGCCTTATTCTACGTTTGTAGAAAAAACGACACTAGCAATAGAAAAAAGGTATTTAATACATTGAAAGTTTTAATACAAAGAAATACAAACAACAAATACAAAGAAACAAAATGTTGACTATAGCTAACTTCAGGGTGTTGGTTTTCGTGACGGTGTGCGCGCGCATCATTAAAATTTACTCTCATCATTTTTCCCTAACGCGCATAAAGAAGTATAACTTCAATAATTTCTCAACGTACCACACTATTTTTTAATTCAATAATTCGTTCTGTGGCAGGAAAATGATTACTATTTAACTCCGATGGTAAAGCAGAACGGTATGTAGTATATTTATAATAATCTCAAAAGTTCTTTGGCTGCTAATAAAAATATTTTCAAAATGGCTTCAACAATTTTGAAAATTAGCCCGAATATATAAATGATACTTCAGTTTTATTCATGTGTGTATAAATTAGTTAATTTCAAATCGAATATTATATAACAATAAAAATACTCTGTTAATGTTATACTATTGAATAAAACCTCTATGTAAACAACCTAACAGAAAATTAAATTGTCAAATGCTTACGTTTTTCCATGAAACACAATTTTCTTTTACCGCGTAGCAATCAATTAAAATTAGTAAATCCGATTCCTAAAATCGAATATGGGTACTTTTTACCATTGCTTGTATCGATATCTTACGAAATAAGTTATTTTGGGAAATTGTACTTTTCGTAGGTTTAAAAAACAGTTGCCTATACTTAATTAAGTTATGTGTACTGAAAAGAATTTTGATAAAAAATAATAATGCAATTCAGAAACCAGCGACATCTTTCCATTTAATATAGAACGCATTATTCATTAATTTCTTTATTCCGTGCTTCATACAATACAACTAAGTACATAGATAAATCTTGGAATAACATTACCATAATACTTTCTCTGTATAAATATGCTTCAGAGAATAACCTAAATAAGACATGAATTCATTGGGAACGTTTACAGAATTGCGTTTTACGATTATTCTGGAATTTACATAATTTAATCATGCTGGTGGCTATTATAAAATTCTCGCATAAAAATCCGTCATTTTATGTAATTTATTTATTATAAATTATAAAGTCTCACAATTGTAAAAATTAATCAATTTGTGATAAAGAAAATTGATTTCAGAAACGCATAGGCGTGGAATGGTAATTGCTAGATGCATTCCATTTCACCCTTGTGTTATCGGTTCGGGTTACCATTGGCTACTAATTACTTTACATAAATTTAGAATGAATAATTTAATGATCTTTGTCATACCACTCTTTAAAAATACATTTTTAAAACCTCCGTCATTAGCGATGACGTTTATCCGTGTCACAGATTAAATCTAAAATACACAATAATAATAATAATAATAAATAAAAATCTTACCGCAAATCAGACCGAAAACAATACAATTACACGTAACACACGATAGTTCAAATCAAACAAAACGAAACTGCGATAACACGAACTTGTAAACGCGATTGTGTTGTGTACTTTCTTGTAATTATTGCTACGTTTTTTATTTTACAAAACATTACAATAACACTGTGTCATTGGAGCGCGTAGATCGATAAGAACGGACGACTAAAACGTCCCTCAGCTAACAACATCGGTGCCGCACTAACAAGGCGTGAGGCAACAGCCTGAATCTGACTTATAGTAATCATAAGTAACAAGATGGCGTGCTTATACTGAGTTTGCGCAATGCGAATTAAGTGCTTTTACGCGACCGTGAACGCATGGTAAAAACATTATATTCTTTACGCACAATGATTCAGCTTTGTGTTTTTTTTTTTATTTAGTCATGCACTTGGTCTTGACATATAATTAGTAAAGAGTTTCGAATAAAACTATTAAAGTATAATTTAATAAGTACTTCTAATAACAGTATACGCCTAAAATTTTACATGAATACTACAAAGGCTTCAAGTTACTTAATAGGTACTTCTAGCAATAAACGGAATTTAGTCAAATAAAATCGGCTGAGTGCCTTAAGCGCTCGCCTTAGTAGTCCGGTGAAGCTGTTAAGACCTTGCTTGGTCAATGGCGTAGTCAGTTCGAAGAAAAAAAAAAAGGAAATTAGTCATCTCAGGTTTTAAACTCAGTAAACCCGATAAAATTTTTTGGGTAATGGTATTAGGCTCGACTCACACTATGATGCCGTTCGCGGTTCGATTTCGCTCCGGTCTCGGTCCATTCCCGGTCCGGTAAAATATTCTTTAACAAGAAAGAATCAGAATATTCACACTATCATATCGCTCTAGTTCCAAATCGATCTCGCACCGGTACCGGTTGGTCGAAAAGAATATTTGACTGGAGCGAGATGGCTCGTACCGACAGTGTGAATACGTTTTTGTTTCAACTCCAGTCTTTCTTCGGTCGTGAAGGGGAGACGTTACATTTTTCTTCTAGTCATAGCTAGTAATATATCGTGGAATTCTATAGAAGGTAACTATAGTTTATGCGGGTGATTTATAACATTTGATTATGAATAATAAATAATCACACTATAATTATTTTCGCCAATTTTTCTATAAGCTTTTTTTTTTGAGAAAAAAGAGTATATGGTGAAATTCGTGAACATTTTAAAAGAATAGTTTTTGCTGTTTTGCGCCATTTTGCTCTTTCAATAAATATCTTATATTTATTAGAAATTTATCGGATTATTTCGAGAAACGTCTTGCTCATGTCGACCATGGATCGAGACAGACTGATTGTGGAACTAGTAGTGTGTGTAGACACGGCGAGATTTGATCGAACCGAGACCGGAGCGAGATCGGATCGTGAACAGCATTTGCGAGCGAGCGACACCCATAAAACAAACATAAATAGTCACCAGTAGAATAAAACATCAATATCTAAGAACTATTCTTAATACTGTTAATGACTGTCATCGGGTTTAGGACTGGTTGTATTTTTTCTATTTTGTGAATTATTTGTAACTATATTATTAGATAATAAATATAATAATAGAGTATAATATTCGTAGATATAGGCTTTGACCTATTTATAGGATCATTTCTTATGTCACATATTATTACTATACCTATTATAATTGCGCACGTGTGCTGAATATCACATTATAAATGTTTACAAGTTCAATAAACTTTAATCTAGAAAGATAGGAATCGCAAAGTGTAAAATTACATGCAGCATATCGAATGCATTACGTAATTGCCATATCTGATTTTACACTTTCTTGAAAGTATTGACTTTTTCTAAGAGACATTTAATATCTCAAATATTTTTTGTATTATAAGTTTTCGTTTTTATCTTCATGTGATTGATATGAAACGACTACATGTATTAAAAAAGCATATATAATGTATTAAAAAAGAAGCTATATTATTATAGATATTTCCGAACTTGTACGTGATTTGTATCAATGAAAACAAAAATGCATTAATACTTCCGTGCTATAATATTGATATGACATAGTCATAGACAATAAACTCTAGACATTTTTTCACTTGGTACCTAATCATTTTACATCAATCATCTTAGTTCACTTTAATTTTATTACAACTGTGGTTACCAGTAAATAAACATAATACAGAATGAAATTTTCGTATTACTGGGAAACATTTTAATTAGAATGATGTATAAAAGCTAACGCCACGTTGTGTTTCCAGATGATTGCCCATCTAAGTACTGACCACGCCCAACGTTGCTTAACTTCGGTGATCAGACGAGAAACGGGGCTTTCGGCACTCTACCCGACACAGTGTTTCCCTCCACCACTTTTCGTCACACAAAAAGGCTGCCGATAAGAATTTGAAAGCCCTCCCAGAACGTTTCACTTCAAAATTTGACTACTGCTCCGAAAGTGTTCGAATACTTGATGAAATCCTTGCTTCCTTACTAATATTATAAACGCAGTTACGCTTTCAAGCCTTAACTACTCAACCGATTATCATGAAATGTTACGTACAAGTTGGTAGAAGTGCAGAAAAGAGTATAGGGTACGTTTCCCCAAAAATAAGTACTCTTCCATAGGTTAAATATACATCGACGCGAACCAAGTAACGAGTAAAAACTACTTTGTTAAAATACAAGATTAAAAAAGCATTTAATTTGTTTGTAATACCTTCACACATTTAATCAGACTGTAAACCACATTGATAAGAGATGTTACATTTTTTTTTAGTTTCTTTTTATCACAACCTAAATTAATTTGCAATACTTAAAAAACAAAAGAAAATAAATAAACAAATATTTGTTTCCGGTCTAATGTATATTGTTTTCAAAGATTTTTAAATAAATAAATACTTTAGTATACATAATTTATTGTAATTTTACTTAGTCAAGTATGGTATAAAAAGTTAATTAATTTATACATTAATCAATTTTGTGTCAATACTTATATATCCTATAGTAAATATGGATGTTTTATAACTATATTAATTCACCGAACAAAGACAATAATCCTTTATTCCGTGGTGTTCATTAAATAAGAACAAAAATGAAATAAATGTTTATTATCTGCTAAAAAAAAGACTCCTGGAATTCGTTTTTTAGAACTGGCAACCCAGGCTCTCAGTGTCAGCTGTCATGGTTGTCACCTGGCGATGAAAACTGTTTTCGATAATTTGGCGGTTATTTCGTAAATTGTTTTTATACTGTCCAATAACTAATAATATGGCTGAGAAACTTGAAGATCTGAATCTCCCTATGACAGTAGTAACGAGAATCGTCAAAGAAGCGTTACCGGAAGGAGTTTCCATATCAAAAGAAGCGAGGACTGGCCTTGCTAAGGCGGCCTCGGTTTTTGTGCTATACGTAACCTCTGCGGCTACAAACATTGTTAAAAATAAAAAGAGGAAAGCATTGACCGGTCAGGACGTGCTGGATGCTATGAAAGATATAGAATTTGATAGATTTGTTGAACCTTTAAGCGAATCGTTGGAACAGTACAAACAAGTCGCTTCGGCCAGAAAATCCGGTTCGGGGAAGAAAAAGGAGGAAACTGAAGAAGCAGAAGTGATAGAAGATGATTAATGTTATTAATTGTTAAGGTATTTTTAAGTGTAATAAAATGTGTATAAAACTTGCAGCAGTTTGAAAAATTCATCCGAAAAATGTAAGTGAACTAAAACTTGGCCTATAAGTTAACCAAAATATTATTGTTCTTTATCGTTGAAGATATAAGTGAATGAAGATTATATGAAATAATTGAAACTATAAATAATCTGTTCTTAAAAGGATATCACAAATCTCATTTTATAATATTAATACATACATACCCACTTGATAGTGTTATCTCTTTATTATCTTCTGCTTGTGACTTCATCCACACGGAATAGTTACTCTGGGCTAACTAACACGCAGTAGAAATTCTCCAAATGAAAAAAACCTCGATTTTGAAATATTCTTCATTGGTGCTCCGCTCCTATTGGTCCTAGCGTGATGATATATAGCTTACAGACTTCCTCGATAAATAAGCTATCTAACATTGAATTTTTCAAATTAGAACAGTAGTTCCTGAGATCAGAGCATCCAATCAAACGAACAAACCCTGCAGCTTTTTAATATTAGTATAGATGTGGAAATAGGCATAGGGACAACAATTAAGGACATTCTTCCTCCATTTCCCTACTTTTTTTGTTTAGTATATATTGATAAGTGTTAACAATAAAATATTTTGGAAAATGTTTGTTTTTCTTATTTAATATTGAAACTTGAAAAATTTATGAGATTTGACTGCTAGACCATCACTAATATGTCTTAATTACCTTTCATAATGAGGATTAATTTGTCAAAGTAAGAATAGAAAATTCTTAAGTTGAGATAAATGACAATCAATCGTATTTTCTTCAATACATTCTGGGATTGTGTTGGCCAATGGCCTGTGGATCAAGTTTAACTTGTACCACCAGTGGTACACATGAGATGGACTAAGTTAATACATGATCAATTATGCCCACTTTAGCATAGTTAGCTTCAATATATTTTGTTGTAATAAATTTAGTATTATAGGTGGCTATGTTTCCTTTGACGAAAGTATCTGGATACAATAGTCGTAGTGGTCTAGTGCTTTGCTGGTGGAATATTGATCCAATGTCCGCAGGTTCGAATCCTGGCATGTACCAACGAATTTTTCGGAATGTGCATTCATTTACCAATCGAAATTGGTAACACTATCAGCTGACGAAGAAAAACATTGTGAGGAAACCTGAACTTGAGAAATATTCTTATAATACTGTATGTGGGAAAAGGGAAGTGTTGATTTCTCAGAATATGGAATGACCAATATATCATAGGCTGGTGTGGTGATTAAGCCCATACTTCCTTCGGGAAGAGGCCTAAGGCCCTGCAGTGGGTCTATTATAGGCTGATGATGATCTGGATATAAATATGAAGTATAAGGTGGGCTTTATCAGCTAACGAAGGACAGACAAAGGAAATAAAAACAAGGCAAATTTTATTATCACTTTATTTGGGAATAAAATCTTTCAGAAATAAATCTCGAATTATTGTAATCGACCTTCACAATTTCTAACTATAAGTAAACACATCCCATCCATAACGAAAATATACTCTAATTTGTTTATATATTCTATAATCTAATAATAATTTTTTAATTATATTTATTTATCGAATTTATTTTGAAAAAGACTTAAAATTAAATGATGCACTATTAAATGGAACTACTAAAGCGAAAAGCTAAAATTATTCAATATGGCAATACCGTTTGTGTTTTTAAGAGTATAATGTTTTATAGATAGAGAAATATTGAATAATATAAAAGAAAATTCAATATTTTACATATTCAAATAGTATGAGTACACCTTTTTAACCTATAATTATTAACATTATATTGTCATATTAGGTATCATGTTGTCTGATCTGATATGATAAATATAGTTTTAACTGATACATTTAGCTGAGACTTCCATTTTCCATCTAAGTAGCTCATCAGTACATTTTTTTTAATCTTAAAAATGCTACTCAAATTTTCCTTTATGTGTTAGTATAACTTTTATAGCAGAGATCTCAAGATCGTACTAAAAATTACAGGTTAATAGTGGCATTTCCATCACAATGTTTTTATTATCAACTAGCTGTGCCCGCGACTTCGTCCACGTGGAACCTGATGTACAAAACAATGACTAATAAAGTCATCTGAACGTATTTACTCCATTTGCTTATCTACTTTTCTCTCATACTTAAATCGCGGCGCCATTAAAATTACAATAACTTTTGATAGAGTGGACCGATTTTAATGAAACAAGGACTAAGTTACTCCTGAAGATATGTTTTTTTATATGAGGTTTTATTATAAACCCAGTACTTTAGCAGTGATGCAAGTTCATACAGACAGACATTTCTAAAAATGATTGAAATGTATTCTATTACTTATTCCTAGAACAATGCAACAATTTTTTTCATGAAAATCATAAATGTACAGACATGTTACATTTACATTCTTATTATATGTATAGAAGATGATAATCAGTTATGAATGTTTGTGAATAAATAATTATTATCATTATAAATGTAAATTATTTGCTCTGATTAGAATATACTATTGTAATCTCCTTTTTATTAGAGTCATAAAAGAAAAGTACTGAAATATAGCACAATCAATATATGTATAAAATGCAAGTTAGAACAGGAAATTTCATCAGAACCTGCTATGGAAATGTTTAGTGTATCTGTAGGGAGAATTAAAATGTATCTTGTCTTTCCAGTTTGGTATATAATATACAACACTGCGTCTATCAAGTCATAAGAAGATTTTAAAGTATTTATTTTGCTACAATTATCATATTATCATTTCATAAGAAAATAAATAGATGTTTCATAGCATTTTATGCAAATTTTAAGTCTACATTTTAAAGTTTATTTATTAGATTTTTTTATAACAGACTTTCATTATGAGACACGTTTTCTTATTTAATCTAAAAGAGTACATAATTATCTTTAATATAATTTGTTCTTGTTAAAAGCACAGTGACACGACGTAAAGGTTACATCACATTAATTTCTTTTTCAGTAACACTTGTAAAAAATAATCTGGATTTTATCTTAATAATCTTTTTTTGAAATTGTCTATATAATCTGATTTTTTTTATATTGAAATTGAATTAACATAAATTACAAGTTTGTAGTAATTTAATATTTTCGATTAATACTAGCTTAATATTCGAAGGTTAAATTTATTTCGACTATGGATAGGCGAATTGACTAACGTGCATTTGACAATCTATGTTCAGTATTAGTCAATTAGCCTTTCCATCATCCTTTCATCTGTTACTTGGTATTTTATTTGAATTAATTGTCTGCTTAATTTTACCGTTGTCTTTTATTTTTTACCTTTGATAATATTCTAAAAAGTCCTATATCTCTGGCAGTGTCATAAGAATCCGTTTAGTTGTTAAAACTATTTTTATAAACTAATTTCAAAAAGTAGGGTTTATTCATTTGGGTTGTATTTATTTTAATGTTTTTTTTTAATCTCAGATCTTCATGGTTTATAAAAAGATTAAAAAAATGTTTTCTTATTGGAAAGGGGTTTATTTTCAAGGTGGTGGTCAAATTTATTTCATTAGCATTTATCATTGGCTTGGGTGATACACAAGGGAGCTTATCTAAATTCAATAGGAAATGAAATTAAGATATTAATAGTGAATAAAATATGACAATCCCAGGCTTGACTCATCTCTGGGCATCCATTAAAAACGTTTGTGACATGTACCTAATATATTCTAAATACTATATATATTTGTTAAAAAGATAAACCAGATCGAGTTTCTTGCCGGTTTTTCTCGATGACTGGGTTGTTTTCCGAACCGGTGGTAGTTTTCGACGTTCATAAGTGCCTTCTTAGGGCCTAAATTGAATATAGTGTTTTTGATTTGAATCTTCAGACTAGACTAGTCATCAGAATTTTTTCTTTACTGAAAGTTTTACGAATAGGACTCGATGCCACTAACAATTTCCAGCGGCTTCGCACGTGTTTTCTGTGTTGTAACTTTTAGCGACACTTTCATTTATAACTGTATATACGAAAAAGAATAACTGAAAATGACGGATTTTCATACAAGCTTTCATCGCCATGTTCACCACCTGAATTTCCTAAAAACTTTCCTTAGTGTTCACCTACAGTACAAAAGAAACATGTATGCAAACTTCACAGCCTTAATTCCACTAGTGGGCTGTACGTCAATATATTGATCGGATATCCAGTTATTCTTTTTATGTTTATATATATATATATATATATATATATTGACATATAGATTAGTTGATCTTGTAGGTAGACGTTGTCCTCTCACAGACCTTAATAAGTCATCAATATAAAAATACTGTGGTTTTGAGAGGATGAAAATTAGGAGATTTTCTATGCTAGACATGAAATCCGGATTTTACAACAGCGCCACCAGTCAGATCAGATTATAGTTAAGAATCATTCAAACGACTCCATAAATACATTCAAAATGTCAGTAAATTCTGTCAAGGTGTTTAGAAGAATCAGAATGACGAACACGCGCAAACAGAAATTCAATATATATAAAACTATCCCCGCAATGTAACCTCTACGTTGTGTCTATCACTATTTTAACATATATTACCTATGTACTAGAAAATCTGAAATATATTTCAAATATTGGTGTTCATGTATCTTAAAATCTAGGATTTATTAAAAAAAATAATCAACTAGGAAATACAACTAGAACGCTAAGCGGGTCTAACGTATAACTAATTTAAAATTATGTATCTGACGCGAGTTACCGATTCTCTAATTGCTCATATTTGTTATAGTATATGCAAGTATGAATCTACCAAGGTACTGGACGTTGAGGTTGGAGTCATGTGGTTTGTGTCACAAAAATAGTATAAATTTCATATAATAATAAAGCTATGGAGGAATAATCGTGAAATTAATAAAAAACCCATAATTAAAAGCTATATACTATAGTAGTTTTGTTTGTGCTTTTCGAATTGATTCTAGCCGTGTAATTTATTATTTTCTATATGGTCCCTTTATATATATTTTCCAAGAATCGTCTAATAGATTTAGTTGTTTTGAAGTAATATTTACTAGCTCGATAAAGAACTTTCCACAAAGTAAATGAACGGATTTTGTCGGATAGCTTCTTATGTCGGACTTCCATATTCGAACTCTATGGTCGCCGTGGTTTATGGAACGTTTTGGTCTTGCCATCAGATACATTACAATCACTTTACTGTGTACCAATAATTCAAGAAATTGATGTCACTTCTGATTTTAAGTATATCGCAAATACAGCATAGGTAATAAATATATATGAAAGTAGACATGGTCGTATTTTTCAAGACTAAGTGGAGGAGAGTTCTACACACAAGGTATAACCCGCTTTTTTCTGGTTTCTTTCTTTCGACTTTCTTCTGAAAATATTGTTTTTCATGCGAATTATATGTTTTGTAAACAAATTATGTCGAATGTTGTTTTTTTTTTCGTTATAATTCTGCCCTTGGTAGTTTTCCAATTACAGAGCATAATGCGACTCAGTGGCGCACAATGCCGAATTATGCTGAAGCTTAATTGGAACGTGAATTAGTTTTCAAATGCACCGGTAGAGTGCGCTAAGTTCCAAATTGATTATTTCCAAAAAACTACAACGAAATGAAAGCTTTAAAAATATTTTCAACAATAAATAATATTACTAAAGATAATATAAATTAAACATTTCGATCAATGTCAACTTAAAGAAAAAACACGGGTTAATTTTCTGTCACTGAGTTGGTATCCATTGCACGCATCAAGCGAAAACACTACTTTTGAGAGTGCTCGATCGTGCGAAGCGTTGCTGGAGTTGAAACATTCAACATTAAGCATTATGCCGCATAATACGCTCTAGTGCTATAATTGGAAAACTACCCTTGCCTCTCTCCAATCCAATCTTTGCCGATTTCCTATAACTATTTTATCGATTGTAAGATACATCTGATAAATTTTATAATTGCTGCTTAGCCCGGTTGGAAAAGCGTAACGATATGAAATCAAATAATACTGTGTAAAGTTCTTTGTCTGTCAAAGTTGCGTTGTTGTAGTTGCGTCAAAATAGCTTAATTACTTGTAGTGTTGCCATTTGAAAATAAAATATAAATGTAGAGTGAAGACTTATTGCTAATCTCACTTATCAATGTTTATTATTATTTTATTACGACCGGTAACTCGCTTCAGGTACTTGGATATACTCTTATAACAGCCAATTTCAGTCCAAATGCCAATATTGCACAGGGCCAGACTTAGGGGAGAAAGGACTATCAATCATACCAAATACACTTTGATTTAAAAAAAATCACGTCCAAAAAAGCAGTTATTTTAACTTCTATTCAAAATTTTTCAACATTTCCTTTAAATCCGGCCCTGATATTGCTACATAAAAGTAAATCATTATGTCATCGAAAATATAACCTAATTTTTAAATAAATACTCGATTACATAATTATAATTAGTTAAAAGGAATTTAAATATATTTTAAAATCGCATAAACACCCAAACTAGCATTACTGAATTATAGTTTCCAGTAAAACTGTTATTTAATAGAATACTAGTCTATAATTCCCAAATATATAATGTGCTCCTCGGGTTTACAAGTACAATAAAAGTATGTTTTTCATTTAAAAAAAAAAACAAAGACACCATAAAAGTCAAACTTTTCTACTATAGTAAAAAAAATACATCACGTGGTGTTCCCACGCGAACACCCATCCCAGTACTGACCGCGCCCGACGTTGCTTAACTTCGGTGATCACACGAAAGCCAGTGTTTTCAACACTTTACCCGACACAGTGTTTACCCTCACTACTTGTTGTCACACAAAAAGGTTACGGGTAAGAATTTCGAAACCGTCCCAAAAGTTTCACTTCAAAAAATAAGTCATCCTTGTTTATAGTGCGAAAGTCATATTAAAAATGTAGAAATTAAACTTCCTTAGTGAACTAAAAGTGACAAATTTTATTCGAGAATAAAATACCAAATGTGAGATAATACAATAAATTAAAAAGAAAAGAAAACAACATAACAAAAAATGCTTTATTTCGAATTCATTGAAAAGAAAAGGAAATTAATAAAATAAAAACATAATTGTAGAAAATAAGTTTATTGTGAGGTATAAATAAATTGGGATTATTTTAAAGCGAAATCGTATAATTATAAATAAAAAAAAAGTCAATAAAAACTTAACTCACAAAACCCTATATTTTATTCGTTAATTTAATTATATATTGCGATCACAACGTTTTCGGAAGCGTATATATCATTTAATATATATTATTTAAGATTTTGCGAGTTAAGTCATCTTTATTCATGCATATATTTTAAAACTCGGTAGAAACTAGTGATGAGTAATATCTAGTCGTTTTAATAATCGATATAATAATGTGATCTTTTAATCGTAATACCGATTTCGTTTTTAAATGAACCATCGGGATATTATTCGATTATCGCGATTATTAATGAAGTCGATAAACGATGAAGCAAGAGATGCCTTGGTTCAAAAAATAATGCACATTTTTTGTAAATAATTTATAGGCTCATGGTATGACCATAACTTCACTTAATGTTAGGTAACAAAGACCTAGATAGTGATTAAGTCTCAACTCTGAAACAGTAACTAATTAAAGGAGCTTTATGACATATTCGGTTGTCTTATTTAATTATTTTTATTTATTCTTTAATAAATAAATTAATACTTGATACCATTTTTTTAATAAGCCATTAATGTAAAAAAAAATGTACAATTGAATATTACTATTTCTTTACCAATATTATTATAATATTAGGATATTCGAAAATCGGAATAGACGAGTGTGATATTATTAAAAAAACGAGACATTACAACAATGAAAATAATCGATTTTGTACAATCGTTATTACACATCACTAGCTTGTTCGTGTTAAATTCTGAACATATAATAAAACTGTCCAGCGTTAAGATTCGAAACACATTATCGAAGTTTGTCTCAATATAAAATATTACATAAAACAACCACTGGATAAAAGATATATTGCAAAGAAAATCTAAAAACAACTTGTCGGATAAAATATTATTATATCCATCCTCGAAATGCGACTCTGTTCAAACATCGATGTATATCATGTAAGAATAAAAGTTATTTATATTAAATAAATAGTATTGCCAGTCCACAAAACTCCTTAACTCTCCGAAAATACAAAGATATCATATTAAAAAAAGAGAAATCATTAATTAAATATTTTTAAAATTACAGCTATCCTAATGATATTATACAACCGACTATAACTAATTGGAATATTTGTAATTATTTACAAAAATAAAATATTACATAAGCGAGCGTATTTTTTTTTCATTAGTTAAAAACTATTAATTAACCAAAATTGTCTTTTTTGATATATTATTTTTACGTTACACATCATTTCTCCTTCGACAACGCATTTATTTGGTTGTAATACAAAAATAATAAATACCTTTATGCCTGTACAACTCGCCAAAAATAGTAGGAAACTAATATTTTCACTGGCAACACTATCCAATTATGTGCATACCCCCATACAATTCTACTATCTTTGACAAAGTCGGAGCATATAATCAAGATCTACGCAAAATCTAAATACGACTTCATTTAATTATTTGTTACATTCGCTATATTTATTTTAAAAAAAATACTATCGACAGTTTAAAAAAAATATCGAAGGTTAATAAAGTTTTAATGCATTTATTTGTTAATATTTTTTTTCATTATTCATTGTATTATAGAAACGAGGGGATTAAGTTAACTAGTCATGTTTATCGACATCGCTACCATAGCCGTGTAAGCTAAAAACCGGTAAAATAGGGATGATCCAATTTTTTTATATATCAAAAAAACCTTTTAACTTTTTTGTATCCATATATTCATATCATATCAACTCCGCTGATTTTTCTCAGATC
Organism: Antheraea yamamai; assembly: GCA_036509395.1. Classification (NCBI taxonomy): domain Eukaryota; kingdom Metazoa; phylum Arthropoda; class Insecta; order Lepidoptera; family Saturniidae; genus Antheraea; species Antheraea yamamai. The sequence goes on along the minus strand of AP028447.1, from coordinate 11,439,786 downwards.
TCAAAATGTTTTTAAAATTATAGTTCAATTTTTTTAAATTTTGTAATAGATACTGTATTTTTTTCAATTATGCTGCCAACAGTCTGTTGATCAGTGCATCATAGGGTCTTCATTCCTTTATATGGAGCTTAAACCCTGATTATGGTATTAGACAGATCATGGTTTAACAAAAAACAAACTGTGTTGTAATATATATATCTCGTCTTTTAAGACCCTTCTACATGCGATTTATGATTGCACAACACTCATATATCGCGACGAGAAAAGAACACAAAAAAGGATTAATTTTGTAAATCTACCTTCATTTTTCTCGCATTCTTCGGTCTACAAAGTCCGATTAAATGGAAAATACACATATTTATTATATTTAATAATTTTATGTATAAAATAAAACACAAAATAATAAAAGGTACTCAAACAGAAGCTCAAAATTCCACAAATTTTGTTCATCGAAATTTCGATAAAAACACACGACGATCGATAAAAAATGTCATCGATATATCCCCACCCAACGTTATTGCAAATATTATTGCTTCCGGTAATATTGGAATGGATGTAACGATTGGCAGTGATTTTAAGTTATCGTAAGTGGTTACGACCGAATTTAATAACGCATTATACTATAGAGAATAGACTTGTCTTTTTGTACGTTGTATCTCACATATATAACAATTGATAGATCAATTGATATTGATAGTAAAATAAATCCATATCGTAACCAGACTTCATTTTTTTTTCTAATTCCGTTCAGTAAAATAACCACCACTAATGTCAAACTCAAAAAGAATGTTGCCAGATCGGTTTCCCGGTTTTCCCGGTTTTTAAATTACCGAGCGGGTTTTAAATTGTTTTCTTTCACGGGAAGTACATATTTTATTACAATTCACTGTATTTTCATTTTCGAATTGTAATTTTGTCTATACTAATTAACCTTTAAAATAGATTTACCGATTTTAACTTAGTTAAATTGAATCAATACTTCTTAACCCCCCTTTAGAAAGGCGTAATAATAAATTATTCAGATAATACTTTGATAGTCCTGTAACTGCTAATAAAAGTTTCATCATAATCGATTAAGCCAAACCAACAATGAACAATAATTATATGTATATATCGAAATTTATATAATTCCATAATCTTGCTGTGAAATAAGATAGGAAATTAAAAATATAAATAACTGTATTAAAAAAAATAGCAATCGCGCTTTTATTCCCTTATACCGGTCATCCTCAGAAAGTTCGAGAAATAAATCCATATCTTAGGGATTCCTGTTATTTTCTGTTTTTAATAAAATCCATTTAACTAGCAACACTAGAAATGTCATTTTACTCAACGGAATAAAAAAAAAGTCTATAAAAATTAGATAAGACACGAACGCAGTACACAATGTATACGTTACCGGAAAATATGAGGTTTTACCAGAAAATAGTACACAAGGAATACATATTGATTATATATGAAAAAACATGAAAATTCAAGGCGATAATTTTCTTTTATAACTGATTATAATTGATGACGAAAAATAACAGCTATATATCAATAACGAATTCGACCGTTGTGTTATTTAATAAAAATCGTTATTTTCAACTGTTGTCGGTTATTCTGCTATCGGGTTGTTTACTATTGTGTATGTGACTTTGAGCGTGAGCAACATGAAATGCTCTTACTGCTCTCTCTTTCACACCTATTGATTGCTACTAAATTGTTATTATTTCGCATATTATTGTCATTATCAATAATAATAACGGATAACCGACAACCAACAACAGAATAACGATGTAAAGAATAGCTTGTTATATATCGCATCGGAATAATGTATTACGTTATTAGTTATTTTAATAATTACTAATTGTAATTATAATAGCGCAAATAAATGCGAGAGCAAACCGTATATATTCAAACAATATCCCTCATTCTGATGTAACACAACCATTTTACCACAATATTTTTCTTTCATCCCCTCTCAACCCCTTATCGAAACGACACGTACTTAACACCCACGACTATCGCAGATGTCACATACTACCTCCGTGATCCGCTTGACGACGAAAAATAACTGTTCCTCGGGGTCCGTCTAATACGTAACCGCAATTTATTTGAGATCCGCTTAATACGTAACCGGGTTATCGTTTTAATACGAAACTGGATAATCCATTAATTACGAAACCGGTTATTCCGCTTAATACGAAACCGAGTAAACCTTTTAATACGACGCTTCGTGCCCCGCTAATATGTAAAGGTCGTTCCCGTCATCACCGGAAAGCGTGTTGCTATGGAGCTGATGTGACTCGAGGACCACAACTCTGCAATATAAAAATCATATAAACATCTCATCTGGAATATACGCTGGCGATAATATAAACGATAATGGCAATCGCGCCCGACTTTGCCCGATTTCGGTTTAAATATAAAACGTAATAATAATATAATATAGGTAAACTACCGCCACCTGTTATGGGTTATAGTAAAATTAATAACATAAATATATATGACAATGTTTAACCTCGTTGTGATTTGAAATTCTATGAAACGAAAAAGAGACATTAAAGAGAGACGAACATATATTTCTATAGGATTTAAAGTGTGACAGAACGAGATGGAATATAATATACAGTGTTGTATTATATTGGCGATCTCTTCACGGTATAAATTCATTAGTTAATACTAGCTACGTATTGCGAAGCCTTGCGCAAAGGAGTCATAATTATTGTGCTGTATTTGTTCATATGTGTTGTTTATATGAATTTTTAATGTATTTTTTTAAGGTTACATTTCTGCCGTTACTTTTTTCATCACAATAGTTATAATTAAATATTATATAGCTAATATAAGGGGGCCACAGAGATAACATGAATTTTATGACACCTTATATGTTAAGAACATCAGATGACATTGTGGTTGAACGCTCTAAAACCGCGAGTCTACTATACAGAGGTGCCTGACGACACGATAAGTACGTTCATCATTGTGGATTATAATTTAAAAACGGCTATAAAAGATCAAAATGAAGCCGCCATATAGGCAATAATCCCACTTAAGAATTCGTTGTACAATAGTTAAGTAAGACAATAACAATAGTTAGTCACAATTACAACAATTACCTACTAACATTATTAATAAAATAAACCAAAGCGGAACAAAGGTATGGGACCAAGAGTCTGCAGAAATAACATAAAAACGTCGAAACTATTAAACAAAGAGGGAATGCGAGTAAGGAGGAAGGGGAATGAGAATAAGTAGGGGGAAGTATATATAGTGGGGAGTGTATTAGAAGTACTGACTTGTCGTGCGGCAACAGCCTGTAGGAGCGCGAGTGGTCGGTGATCTCCTGCGTGACGTCCGCGTTACGCAGCGAGCGGCCTTGCACGCCGTGACGGTGGAACGCGAGCACAGAGTCCGCGAGGCACACTGCACACCCCACCAACGATATATCATCATTACCCTTATCCCACCTAAGTAGAGTCAGCACAAGTTTTCTTTTTCCACTCTCTCCTGTCAGATGTCATCTCGGTATTCACACCTTTTACAAGCATATCATTTTTCACACAGTCCATCCATACCTTTTCGGTCTTCCCCTACTCGTATATCCGTCCACTATCATACTCAACACTTTTCTAGTTACATAGTCCTCATCTCTCCTCATGACATGCCCGTATCATGCTAACCTATTACTCCTCAACTTCTCTGTCACTGGTGCTATTTTCAAACTTCCTCTGATATACTCATTCTTAATCTTATCCATTCTAGTCACACCACACATGCACCTTAACATTCACGTCTCTGCCACATGTCATTTTCTCTCATCCATCTCTTTCGTAGCCCAGCACTCAGATGCATACAGCATGAACGGTCTTATCATAGTTTTATAAACCTTCCCCTTGAGTTTCAAAGGCATTCGTGGGTCACAAGCTACCCCAGACACGGTACAACATCTAAAGGCAATTTACTGAAATAGCAATAACTAGATATGTCAACTGAAACGCTTTGACCAGGTCAAAAGTAATCATCCTTAACCCTATGCAACGATTTACAATGATCAACGTATTATGTACATGCTTCTCCCACTTATGTAATTCTATTCACGATTCCACCATTTACACACTTCTGTACACGATTCTCCCACTTATTTAATTTTGTACATGTTTTACGTACTTATTTAATATTGTACATTACATTTTATAGTGGACGTTACTTTGTACTTCCGTCTAAGTCAAATATAAAATTTAATTATGGATTTCCGCCAAAGTAAAGCCTTCTTCAATCAAAATGCTCTACATATTTCTCTCACTTATTTAATCTATACATATAATAAGAATGTAAGGCTAAAGTGTCTACTTCTGTACATGATTCTCCCACTTATTTAATTTTGTACATATTTTACGTACTTATTTAATATTGTACATTACATTTTATAGTGGACGTTACTTTGTACTTCCGTCTAAGTCAAATATAAAATTTAATTATGGATTTCCGCCAAAGTAAAGCCTTCTTTAATCAAAATGCTCTACATATTTCTCTCACTTATTTAATATATAATATTATATACATATAATAAGAATGTAAGGCTAAAGTGTCTGCACTTTTTAGATTTTTGTAAAAAAAAAAGTTCCAGATGTCTAGAAATAAGTAATAAAATACATTTCAATCAATTTTAGAAATGTCTGTCTGTCTGTTTGTAGCAACACGCATCAGTGTTAAAATACTGCGTTCATGATAAAACCTCTTCAAGAACATCATAAAGCCTATCTTCGAGTAACATTTAGTCATTGTTTTATTAAAATCGGTTCGGTATATCAAAAGGTTTTGTAATTTTAATGACGACGCGACTTAAGTACGAGAGAAAACTAGATAAATAAATGGACTTAATACATTCAGATGATTTTATTAAACGCTGTTTTTTTACATAAGGTTTCACGCGGACGAAGTCATGGGCACAGTTAATTGTACATATATTTCTCTTACTTATACAATTTTGTAAATGTTTCTCCCAATTATTTAATGTTGTACAGGTCTATCCCATTTATTTTATTTTGTACATATTTCACCTACTTATATAATTCTGTACATATTTCTCCCAATTATTTTATTCTATAAATGTATCTCCCACTTTTGTAAATCTGCACATATTTTTCATACTTATATGGGCAATGTAAGAAACCATCAGAAAGTATATGTAAGAATTGAAAGGACTCACATATGCTGTCAATATTGAAATCAAATTCTATCCTCGAGAGCAACTTCCCCCTTCGTTTGTCATCTTCAGGTCTCCAGCGGGAAGGGTCCACAGCGGCTGGCACCACTGGGATTATATCCACCACGTTCTCGTGGCATACTAAAACCTGTAGAATTCATCGTTACCCATATATCTGGGGAAGGGACGACCCACTACTAATGTCAATGAACTGGTCATTGGAGAACTGACGAGAACTTTTGAATATAAATGGGACGTTTTTTGGGTTATAGAATGATTATTTTAACAAGATTGTTGGAAGCGACTGGTTATGGAAATATTAGGAACAGATATAAATGGAGAGTATATTTTATATTGTACATTATAAAAATGTCTAAAAATGATTCTGTCCTATTACATATCCATTTCCTTCGGTTAACTCATAGACATTTTTTTTTAGATACTATTAAACTGGCCATTTGCAACGGATACCTTTTTTGGTTACATTGGGCATTTTGTGTAGATCAAAATGTTCCTTATTTTAGAATTTATTATACTCAGCGATGAAATGGTAAACGCTGATGAAGGTATTTTATTTATCAGGCCTTCTAAGTATACGTAAAGTCTTTCAGATGATCAAAGATATTAGTAACAATAAAATAACTACTCGGTGTATCAATAACAATTATAATTAATTAATTATACACCTTATCTTTGTAATGTGACTCGCGCGCATTCTTACTCTTCGTCTTATTCTAACACGTATATCTATCTCTTCTTTTTATACCATATTTTTATATTCCCCTATCTCTATCAAAGTACATATCCCTGTCCTTCTTACGTTAGAAACATTACAATAAAAATTGACCTTAGAGTTGTCCTTTCGTCTTATTCTAACACGTATGTCTATCTCTTTCGGTTTGTACTATAGTTTTATCTTTTTCCATCAGTAGAAAAGTACATATTCTCCTTCCTTTTCACATAAAAAAATGTTACAGTATTTGACCTTAGAACAATAGCTTATTTCCAAGAATGGAAATGGAAGGGAAATATTCTCTCCTTAGTATAGAAGTTTCAAGAAGTCTATTACACTTATTATATTACACATTTCTAACTTTTTTCAATGTTTATATTTTATTATTATTATTTATGGTTTACTGCTGTACCCAGTTGTACTGCAGTATGTAATTGTATGGGGTTGTCGTTGTTGGATATTTTAATAAATCTTTATTTATTTCTTTGTTTGTGATGTTTTCCAACAATAATAATGTAGAATACGAAAATAAAGAAATGGAAGAGATACTCAAGCTGACTCCGAATGTAATATTATAAGTACAACCATAGCGGAATTATTGAGATAGAGAATTTGATTCACTTTAATTATCTGATAGACAGTTTGATTCACTTTAATCGTGTGATAGAGAGTTTGATTCACTTTAATTATGTGATAGAGAGTTTGATTCATTTTAATTATGTGATAGAGTTTGATCTTCCTTCTATTCAAATTTTCAAGTGATAAAAATACCACTGGTTAGTTGGACGAACACGCCTCATGGCTTTAAGCTCGCTTATGTACAAACACAGAAGTGCAATAAAGTATTCATTAATTTATTATACTCACGTAGTCTTTATTGAGCTGGTGGACAGCCCTCAGGGTGTGGAGACGTTCAGGTCGAGGTAGAACAGTGCTGGAGCCTCCGGCACACATGTCCAGCTCGTCAGAGTTGAACCAGGTTGCACCTTAATACCGATTATATAATTAATACATATCACATCTATACATATAATAAGAATGTATGTTTAACGTGTCTGTACGTTTTAGATTTTTGTTAAAAAAAATGTTGCAGGCGTCTTGGAATAAGTAATAAAATACATACAGACATCTCTAAAAATGATTGAAATGCATCTTATTACTTGTCACCTGTAACTATTTTTTTCACAAAAATCTAAAAAGTACAGACACATCACATTTACATTCTCATTATATGTATAGATAAATATATATAATAAACAAAGTAATAAATAAGTATGATATTCATATGAATTGAAGAATAAATAAAAGATAATGGGATTACATCGCCGAGACGTCAAAATTATAGTTTGTAATTATGATAACGGGTGGTATGTGTGCATGTTGTGTGTTTGTTTGTTTGTTTGCATACTGACCGGAATTGATGTTGATGAGGTTGAGCCTCATGGGTTTCCTGGTGGCTCCGACGCACAGCAGCGGGTACTCCAGCTCAGGAGTGATCACCAGCTCGAACACCGATAGCGGTGACGGTATCGTGCATTCTATATTCTGACATTTTAAGACACTCTTTAATTTTTAAACTACTATTATTTCTCGCAATTAATACCAAACAAAATAATGACCCATTAAATTTGTATACAGTAAAACTTTGTCGTTAACGTATTGTTTTTTCTATAATTCACATAAAAAAAAAAACATTGTAGGGGAACTTTTCATTTCGCAGTGTCTATTTTATATGCCCCAGGGAAATAATTATACATGGCTATACTATAACCCTTTTTTGTTTAGGATTAATCACACATATTGTCTCATCGTATCATTATAATGACCAATCCGGATATTAATGCTTTAAAATTTTACAGTTCAAAGGTGGGTTCATTATATTAAAAAGAGATTTGAATGTTTATTTCTGTACATTAACGAATATTTAATAAAAGTGAAAATTCAAAACAACAGAATAACCGTGTACCTTTTTGAATTTTTAAATCAATTATAACCTGAAATACTCAAATCTATTTATTGACATTAGTCAGGTTTTGCACATCTATTAGCACTCGGAGCAATAATTATATACATTTTTATACAAATGGGCTGCGCAAGTTCAATACAAAATATAAATATTACATGTAGACAGTTCGCTATACTACGAGTCGCTAGTCTGACGTCTGCGTGTAGTCCGGTGAAGCTGTTAAGGCCTTGTTTGGTCAATAGGGTAGTCAGTTCGAAAAAAAAAAAAAAAAAAAACTGACGTCTGCGCAATACTTCACGAGCATGTCGAGGTCATCAGTGACGCAAACTCATAAGTTTTGTAATATATATTTTTTTTATTAATCGATCAACGCGATTATACATTTCTTTTTTTTATATCATAGGCGGCAAATGAACAGGTGAGTCACCTGATGTTAAGTGATCACCGTCCATAGACACTAGCAACACCAGGGGAGGCGCAAGCGCGCTGCCAGCCTGTATTTGGGGGAGGGGGGGAATAGGGAAGGGTAAGTAGGGGAGGGGAGATGGGCCTCCGGCGTTCCCACCGACCAAACGAAACGCAACAATGCAAGCACTATTACTTTACGTCGGTTATCCATGAGAGGGTGGTACCACCCCAGGAGCGCGGACCCATTCATGCTGAAACTAGTCATAACTTCAGCATGGCTCTACCACTTATTAAGATTTTACCACCTATATTAGAAATTTTCATTTCAAAAATGCTATAGTATAACATAAAGTGGTGCAAAGAAGAGTCAAGTTATTTCCGATTGGTACTTGATAAAACGTGTTCTGATAAGTGTTTGTCGAAAGATTGTCGTCTCTTGGTACCGTGTGATATCCACCTGTCGGTATAAAGCTGTTGAAGGAGTACTCACTTTGAGCAGCATGAACTTTCTGAGCGGGTCGTACCACTGCATCAGGAAAAGTCCAGCGGGGGTAGCCCCACACAGGTACTTGTACCCGTTGTAGGGGCTGCGGGCCACAGCGCACCGAGTACAACCTATCCACACCAGAAACTTGAGAAAAAACACCTCAACATCCACCAGATATCATATTTTAAATATCGCAGTAGGAAAAACCACATACCAACAATTTTTAAAGCACTAAAATATACAAAAACCAGCAGGCCCGGCGGACGTTGTCCCGGTTTGATAACAAAAAAATAACCTTGACAAAATATACGTAAACCTTCCTTAAGAATCACTTTATCTACTGGTGAAAATCGCATTAAAATCCGTTCAGTAGTTTTGAATTTATCGCGAACAGAGAGACAGATAGTAAGACAGACATGGCAGAGGACTTTTTGTAATATGTAGTGAAATAATAATAAATCATTAAAACATAAATGTTTATTTGAAACTGCTTGTAAAAAACTTAACAAAGCACTAAAATATACCAAAAAAAAAACCGGGATAGCTTTGATTAACAGTTGTTCGAATTTCACAAGGAATTGATCGAAGACGGATACAATCAATCGAGTTTGTTAACTTTTCGCGACGATCGGAAAGTTTGTTTAGACTGGTTATAAAAAAACTTATTAAAGCCATAAAATATGTAAAAAATTACATGGAGAAACTCGATCGCGTTTGTAAGTTTTTCTCGACAATTAGAAAACATTGAGAATAAGAATATAGTAACAAATGTACTGACGTATTTCACCTAGTTTTTATATTATGCGTTCCCGATATTAGATATTCTGATACGACTCGTTTTAAGAGCTGTTTTGCTACCCTCTAGTAATTAATATAAAGATAGCATTGAATTGTACTTTTAAAATTGTCTCATTCTATTGTATTTATAAAAGACCGTTTAAATTCGGTGTAACTTTAAAAGTAGAGAGTCGCACAATCAGATTAACATTGTAATAATTTTTACACATAATATTATAGATAGATAGATAAGAATTGAAAAATGATCTCCAGACATCTTGACAATCTTGTATTCATAAATAAATCATAGACTAGTTGTATCAATAAATGCATACATTAACACCTTATCGCTTCAACCGTTGTCGGCAAACTATAAAAGTAGCACGATCCAAATTTTAAACCGTACATAAAGTCTTATTTGTGTCACATATCAAATAACGATAGTTTTTCAGAGACTTCCATCCATCGAGGACAGTTCTATACCGATCATCGGAGCGAATACGAAGATAAAGACATGGAAGAGATATTCACGAGGACTGCAAATGTAGTATTATAAGTACGAACATAGCGTAATTATGTGATAGAGAATTTGATTCACTTTTATTATGTTATAGAGAATTTGATTCACTTTAATTATGCAATAGAGAATTTGATTCACTTTATTTATATTATAGAGAATTTGACTGAATTTATTTATGTGATAGAAAATTTGATTCACATTAATTATGTGAATTTAATTCACTTTTGACGCAAACAGTGTTTTTATCCAGTTAGCTTTATTTTTTTGTTGGTTACTCACTTGATTTAGAAATATGTAGAGTACTGACCTCTAGTGTCGGGGACCCTGGTAGTGAGGGCGAACCGTCTCGGCAGTAGTCTGGGTGGAAGCACTCGTAGAGAGCGTCCACCCCGCGCACTTCCTATTAGAGCGAGGAGCTCATGTCGGTACAGCGACGGAGTCTTTCCTATCGTATCAAACATCCCACAATTAAGATTTCAGTTTCCCCACCCATTACATAGGTAGCCACAAACGTTCATTCTTTTATAGGTCTGAGCATTTTTGACTATAATCTCATCTGACGATGTGGTCTAAGATGCTAAACACGTTAATCCTAGAGGTGGACCGGATCTCAAGCTGCCGGAACAGATTATCAACTTTCCACAAATTGCCCTTTTCTCCCCAAAAAACCCCTACCACCATGCTATGGTTTCGTCACGATGTCTTCCGTCACCGAAAGGTCCGACTCAGTTTTAAGGATTCGAAGCTATCATTGGCATCCACCCTGTCTCATATCGTGAACAGGATTCTAATGAAGCAACCAAATTTTAATATAGTTTTAATAAAATCAGTCAAAATAATAATATTCACATATGTAATCGAAATTACCACTAACTTTTGACCTTCAGACCCCTTTTTGATCAAATAGAGGCTAATATGAGGGCCTCAATACATTGACTTGTTGTTTCTACAGAGAAAAAGGAAGACAAAAGGGCCTGTTAAAGGTGCTGAATGGATGTTCTATAGGGCTAGAAGGGCCTTTTCTTAGTCGCTAAAAGAGTTTCTTGAGGAAGTAAAAGGGCATTTTAAGATACCGAAATAGTCTTTTAACGGGTTAAAGGAGCTTTTTTAAAAGTGCCAGAAAGGGCTTATGAAAGATTAGAAGAGCATTTTGCGAGGCTAAAAGAGGCTTTATAAAGTGTTAAAGATCTCACTGTATAAGCTGCACTGCACTTAAAAAGAATAAAACAAACGAAAACAGAAAAAGGTGCGGATAGCAAACAATGATGGGCTAAAGGGGCCTTTTAAAAGGCTACAAAGGGTTCCGCATAGTGGTGACATTCTCGCAGATGCTACACTGAAACTAATATTTTTAATTATTGACACTAACCGATATAAAACTTACCGGATAGTGACATGAGGACGTCCTTTATAACGTGCATCCATATGGTCCGGCGCGGGAACAGCTGGTCCATCGCGGTCTCGTGTAACTCGTTCAGGTTCAACGTGTATATACCCTCCTCTGCGCCTGCGCACCTCGCACAATCTCGTCATTAGTTATATTACAACAAACTAGCTTTTGCTCGTTTCTTCGCTCGCGTTACTCTATATACGACCTATATTTTGAGAACAGTGAGTATTTCTAGATGAAGGGTACCCTATGTATGGACATAACTTTTGCTATAGATTCCTTTAAGAATATTGTCTATATATTACGTTCTTTACAGGCTAACCAGCAATGGTAAAATGTAATAATAGTGACTTAAAGCATTTTTTTAGGGCCTTTAATTCCACCGAACATATCAGCTTCATTGTTCCCCAATCTTCCTAACTCCATCAGGAGAGTTCCTGGTGAGATATCATTTCCAGGTCATACAGCATCTTAGCTTCACCCGAACAGGGTTCAGCCAAGATGCTGTGAGAGATACCAATGTTCTGGCAACTACTTCTCATACTACTCATCAACGACTCTCTTTCGATGCTCCTCTGGGCACATTTTTCCACATACATCGCGGTTGTGAGATTCCGCTTTCCTCATTAGGTATGCAAAACTTCTTGATAGATAGTGCTCCGAACGGAGTCTTAAAGCTACCTTAACATATTGTCGGTCTATAAAAACAATGGTAAAATAGGTTAAATAGTATGGGTAAAATGACAATTAAAAATAATAATAGACAGTTATCCTCTACGATTTTCATGAGACAACCTTTTCTGTATCTCTGACAATACGAAAGAGTGAAAGCGTGACAAACAAACAAAGTAACATTCGCATTTATAATATTAATAAGGATTTATTATTCTCTAATCTAGTCTATTCGAAGCCTGCGAGAGCACTCTCATGAAAATCGTACCGCTTTATTTTTTGAAGTGAAAATTCTTATGTGACAGTATGAATTGGATTTTAAGAAACGAAAATGTGTAAGGAAAAAGAGATAGTTATAAATGTATATATAGGTTGAGGCTGTGAAAAAATGAGATAGTATATTTTTAATATACTCGAAATATATACAAAGGGAGACAAAAACGTCGAAATCTATAGCACATATTTTCTGTTGGGCAAGCGGTGTGACGCTTATATTTTTTCCTCTGTACATAAAATATATTATTGATATAATACACGACACAGACGAAGTCGCGTGTTTCAACTAGTGATATGTATATTTCTCTTGATCCGCTTTAAAATTGAATTCCCTAATGTTTTACAACAACAATACGTATGTTTTTCTGCTTGTACGCCAGAGGTTTCCAAAGTTTTTAAATTCACGGTGCACTTTCAAATTTGTTAATCTCTTTGTCGCCCTAACCTAGCTAGCTAGTCAAAATAAATATAGTCAACAGAAATCGGTACAATTAAAGCGTCCGCAACACGAAACTGTGTGCTGGTAGTTTATCTATTTTGTACCCGCGAGTAATTAACCACCCGACAACGTTAAGGAGAGGTGTCTTACGGCGCACACTTTGGGAAACTCTGGTGTACGCTACTAAACTTTACAATTACCTATGAGTATGTGTTGATCCCTCGTATCCGGGTGTATCCAGGACGCGGTGCAGTTAATCCTTAGAGGGCATCCGTTGAACACCTGCACCATCAGAATACTTCACAGAGAAAGAGTTTTTATCTATTCTTCACTCGTGTTAATGAAGATTTGACCTATCCTTCGAGAACAGTACTACATTCAGCAAAACGTTACCCTACGCCCTCCATAAGGGTTACTAAGGCTATTTTTTTTTTATCTATTCTTATCTATTCTTCACTCGTGTTAATGAAGATTTGACCTATCCTTCGAGAACAGTACTATAGTCAGCAAAACGTTACCCTACGCCCTCCATAAGGGTTACTAAGGCTATTTTTTTTTTCGAACTGTCTACGCTATTGGTCTAGCAGGGACTTAATAGCTTTATCGAACTACTACTAAGGCTATTATAGAGATGATCAATATGTGAATAATGGTGACGTTTAGAAATGACGCCTCTGTCTGTACATTCACTAAAAACAAATGTAACTATGTTTATGAAAATATGTATCATGAAAATATAAACCCGATCGAGTTTGATTCCGGTTCTTCTCGATTACTGGGTTGTTTGTCCGAACCGGTGGTAGTTCTGACGTCTCAAAGCAAACGAAGTCCCAAAACATAATACCGATTTGCCGGGCTGTAAGTTTAAGCAGCATATCGATCGGGGTTTGGTGTGAAAAGGTTATTATAGAGTGGAACAATATGTGAACGATGGTGACTAATTTAAATTAGTAACATTATCAGCTGTCGGTGAACGAAAACGTCGCAAAGAAACCTGAACTTAGCAAATATTATTGTAGTACCAACGAATGTGGGAAAATATAGAACTGTTGATTTCTCGAAGTTTGAAATCGCCAATACGTCATGGGCTAGTGTGGAGCGATTACGCGCACACCTTCTTTCGGAAGAGGCCTATGACCCTGCAGTGGTTCTTTAACGATTTAATGCCTACATACTACATAAGTACGGCATGCAATTTTTTTTTTTAAACTTGTTCGGCAAAATACTGTACGGTACCTGATGGAAAGTACAGTACAGTCCATAAGTAACGGCGACTGTCGGTGTTGAATAACAAAGGCAGTCGTCGCTATCATGCCGACCTGTACATGTGCCTCTTCACGCCTCGTTTAATTTTATACTGAATATCTTAATTCTACGCTTTTATAAATCATTGTTCGCGGTTAATATTACCGTTACAAAAGGCAAGCTTATAGAATAAGCTTGTGTTTTTACTTTTCAAAATAAGCAAATCGAAAAAGAAAAGTTATGAATACATTAATTGTGAGATCTTTAAAGGGTTGATGTGACTAGTGAGATAAGTAAGTACTCACCTTAGAGAAGCACGCACCCATGTGTACTTTGGGTGTGGGTGGGAGGCCGTTGGGTGCGGGCCGCGGGGGCGTGTGACGTCGCGCCCGTGACCTCCGAGGCGGCACCGGCGGTGTACCCTCACCTGCACATACACCACCATATATACACCACTACACAATAACATCGACAGCTACACTCTCCAAAGCGGGATATGTATCCCACTACATAATAACAGCGACGACTACACTCCTAAAGGCGGGATACGTACCCCGCTACATAATAGCAACGGCTCGTACACCCTCAAAGGCGGGATACGTAGTCCACTACACAATAACAACGACGAATACACTCTCGAAGGCGGGATTTGTACCCCACTTCATAATAAGAACGACAAATACACTTTCAAAGGCGGGACAAGTGCCCCAATACAAAATAACAACGGCACCTACATCCTCAAAGGTGAGATATGTTCCCCGCTACACAATAACAACGACAACTACACTCTCGAAGGCGGGATACGTACCACGCTACCCAATAACAGCGCTTCCTACACTCTCAAAGGCGGAATATTTACCCCACTACACAGTATTATTTTTATATCCTCAAAGGTATGGAACACTCAAGAAATTTCTTATAACCATTAATATAAAAAGAATAACTGACTGTCTAACTAACACATGAACGCAAAACACAAACTACTGGAGCTAGAGTGTTGAAATTTAGTAAAAGGTCTCTAAACTCACCTTTACTCTCCACTTTCGCCTTATCCCTCTGACTGTCCGACAGACTTCTCTGCCGCTGACTGACCCTGCTTTCCGTTTCGACCAAATCCTTGGGATCTCTACCGTTTTCATCGACCATCTTGAAAATCTCGTCCACCGAAGACGTCTTCCTCTTACCTTCGAACTCGCACTGGCAGAACTGGCTTAAGTCTATACCGGCCGTCACGGAATCCGAGTTGTGCCTGTTATGTTTCTTCCTGTGTTCGAATTTCCCGTCCATGTTTAAACTAATGTCGATCTTCCTGCATAAGTCATCGTCGGACGTCGCTCCATTCTGGAGCTTGTCGTCAGCTATCCTCAAACTGTTCGCTATTTGCAGGGCTCTGAAATTGGACAGGGATATCTTCTGTTTCTTACACGTGTCGCAGTAAACGATGCCGGAGTCCGAATTCTGGTTGGGACAATTCCTGTAGTAACTCAGTATGTCTCCGTTGGAGTTGCAAGCGTCGCAGGAGCACTTGGCGACACTTCGCTGTAGATCGCTAAGTGTATTGTCGTCCCTTGCTTGGGATTTCGGACACAGCCCACATTCGCAGTTCGCGTTCCTAATTTGAGGTGTGACTATAGACTCGCTTTCTTGCTGATCCACGTACATTATATCGTCTCCTATCTTCCTACAGAGTGGATCGTCAATCGAAATGCTTGACGCTCCGATCGGACTTTGAAAGTTGGACGCTAAATTCTGGTATATATTCGTGTTTGAATTGTTCAGGTAATTCTGTTTTAACTGTATACACTGGGAGAGGTGTTGGTCGTGCAACGATATGCCGGAGTTGCTAGGTTGCGTTATCGACGCCGTATCCGCCGTCAATGGCAGTGTTGCCCTGTTGGGAATTAATTAGAATAACTAAATACGATTTTTTGGACTTTTTTAATAGTTCTTATTAAGCTCGGGTATGCAGTGCTGTTATCGGAAGCTCAGGATAGAGTGCTGTTAGATACAAAAAATAGTTTTTTTTTTGTATATTGTTTGGTAAACGGGTTATTAACAATAACAAGTGGTGCTCGGTCGGTGGGTTTTCAAAGGGGTCTGAAGTGATAGTTCAAAAAATATTTTATTCAATAGATACATCAATGTCAGGTACATTTGTACATTAAATATATCTCATTATAAACAAATTTCTAAATAAAGCTGTAATGCGTGTACATGCTACTACGACTACAACAAAAAAAAATGCAGGACTTAACATGGAATTATAGGGCAAGTGATTAGGGGTCAAAATTAGCCTTAACACGTTAAACGACAAGGGGGGCACCGGTGACCTCACGCATGAGGTGTATTTGAAATGCTTTCTAGCGCCGTCGGTCACATTTCTCGTTTATTTTGTGTATGTTAGTGACCGGTTTGGCTCTCAAGAGTAATCCTTCGCCGTAGGACACAGCTACTTAGAAAATAAACATGAAATTTGAAGATGGTTTACAAAACAAATAATCATATCTTAATCAATATTTTAAACAAAAGTGACATTTTGCAAAATTGTCGACACGACACCAATTCAATTTTGAGGGGGCGGCGGGGTGACCGGCGTGGTGCCATAGTAACGAGAATTCATTTTTTACTTCATAGCACCCCGATGGCCACCCTTGACCTCGAATATTTTTTTTTTATAAATTTGAAATAATTTGTCAGATTTTTATAAAAAAATAATTTCGAGGCATATCATTACCAAATACATCGATTACATGAAAGTTGATTTTATGTAAATTTTCATATTTCTTCTATGACGTTTAACGTGTTAAGAAATATTTTAGTAGTAGTTTGTAGTTTAACCAGACTGGTTTCCTACACGCTAAACTCCCAAACGGTCTACTGGTAAAATGTTAAATTTAACGAGAATTTCAATATAAACAATTTGCTCGAAGGACCTTGTCTAGCGTCAATTTTGACATATACCAGATTCGAGATAAAAATCTGAATTTATAAATCATAAAAATTGTAATAAAGATATCAATACTAAAATTGTATGTAACGGTGTTGGATAGACCAATAAATGTGTTTGTAATTCTTCGCACTACAAAAATCACTCATTGATTTCATTTATGTCATGTTAGTTCTATACACTAACCAAAGTAATTAAATTACATTTTTATTACACTTAATTCTTTAAAAAGGTTTTCAAAATGAGTTAATAATAAAGCTAAAATTCAAGTGCTTAAATAAGTGAATAAGTTTACCAACTTAGTAGAAAGAAGTACCAGGATACTAGAGTATCGTTCGTTTGCGTTAAGAGTGACATTTCTCAAAAATGAGCAGTTTCGAGTTAAAATGTTATAGCGATTTGATGCGAAACATCTATTGCATCTATATCGCCACACCGTTTTAAATTTTTAAATTTTCGCCCTTTATACAAATATTTAGTAGATAAACTTTACTAATTAGTTACCTTTCTCTTTAAAAAAAATTCTGTTTATGCCATATTTGTTTCCCGTCATAAACTATATTTTATGCATATTACCAATACAAAATGATTTCGATGTTTCACATCTGCCAGGCGTCCTGCGACAGCTCACATTGTTTTTTGTAAATAAGCGAATATCAAATCTAATTGTAAGTACTTTTTCTAAACCCAAATATATCTTACGCTCATAGGAACACAAAACAACAAAATCCACCGTACATTAAATGCATGCAAACTAACAAAACCGGCATCCGTTTACCTGAGCATTAACTCTTCGTCAATGTATTGCAAGAGGCTCCTAAAACAATAAGAGACAACTTACAGACACGTGTGACGACACCAGATTACACATTAACTTATATGGCTTTAAGTTTATTCAAAAGTAATATGTAACAGAACCATCTTTATAATCGAATTATTTTATAAAATAATGTAAAAAAAAAACAGGGAAACATTTTAATTACAAAAAATTATAATAAAAAGCCGGTGTTCCCAGACGGTCACCCGTCCAAGTATCGACTGCGCTCAACGTTGCTTATCTTCTATGATCGAACGAGAACCGGTGCTTTCAACACTATACCCGACACAGTGTTTACCCCCACCACTTTTTGTCGTACAAAGAGGTTGCTGAACAGAATTTAAAAGCCCTCGAAGTTTCACTTCAATAAATACGTTAAAATTAACGAAAGAACATGAAAGTCATACATTTTGTATGTCTCTCATACACGTGTATTTTATACAGATATTTAGTGATTCCAATAGAAATCCGAACTTAATAACACAAAATGGAAACTGGAGTTCGTTTTTTTTTATTATTTTGCATACACTGTGTTTGAGGTATAGAAAAGACAATACGGTAAATTGAATACAGAAACAAATTTACTATTACTGAAAAATCGACAAGAACGCGAGCGAAGCCGCGGCCAAAAGTTAGTTGTATATATTTTTTGAAGTCCAAACAAATAGAAATATTGATAAATAACTAATGTACTAAAATAAAATACCCTAACAGGAGATCATACATTTTTCAAAATTCTCATACAATTAAAAAAAAATACACAGTCACGACTAATTTTGTTTTCTAAACTTGAAACCATATTTTTTTTTTTAATATAATCACACCGCAAAACGATTTAACTGATGCACAGACATAAAAAAAACACCTTCAACACATCTTATCTCCGTTTCAATATTTAATGTTTTTTTTTAATTATTGATAAAAATATGTAATACCCAAAAGCCATACATTATAAAAAACATCAAGAAACTCATGCGCATCGTCACAAAAAAAGTGGTGAATTCTATGTACTCTGTGCATATGTGGGTACACCCAAAATAAAAATAAAATAATACCCTCAAAACAAAATTTAAATAAATCATCAAAAACATAAACAACCTTCACCCATAGATGGGAAGCGAAAAGGAATTTTTAAAATAAAAAAAAGAGAATTCGTGTTAGAGCAAGAAAAAAAACGGTTATAGAATAATTTTGTATTCTGTATTAATTTTTTTTGTAATCAGGAGAAATGCCAAAAAATACCTTAGACTCATTCTCAATATATCATCACCGGTGATCACCCGACACCACTTGCTATAACATAATAATATATATAAAATAATAATAGTAAACAAAAAAAAAGCGTTATAAATTTTGTGGCAGTGAGGGTAGACAAAAAAAAATTGACAAACTTACTTTTCACTAGTCGTCATCGTGTCCGATGATAGTTCCTGGGATATGGGATTGTGTTTCGGACAACTCATCAGAGATGTTACGCTCCAGTCTTCGCTTGTTTGTCTATGGTAAGCTGTTAACCATAATATAAAAAAATCATATTGACTTGCATAACATAAGTGAGACTTGGGAGTTTGTGGTTAAGTAGCATTATTTTTATTACATAACGGAGAATTGGGAGTTTGTGGTTAAGTAGTTATTATTATCATATTGAATTGCAATACATAAGTGCAGTTTGGGAGTTTTTGGTAAAGTAGAATTATTGTTATCATATTGACTTGCACTACATAAGTGAAGTTTTGGAGTTTTTGGTAAAGTAGAGTTATTATTAATATATTTCCTTGCACTACATAAGTGAAGTTGGGGAGTTTTTGCTAAAGTAGAGTTATTATTAATATATTTCCTTGCACTACATAAGTGAAGTTTGGGAGTTTTTGGTAAAGTAGAGTTATTATTAATATATTTCCTTGCACTACATAAGTGAAGTTGGGGAGTTTTTGCTAAAGTAGAGTTATTATTAATATATTTCCTTGCACTACATAAGTGAAGTTTGGGAGTTTTTGGTAAAGTAGAGTTATTATTAATATATTTCCTTGCACTACATAAGTGAAGTTTGGGAGTTTTTGGTAAAGTAGAGTTATTATTAATATATTTCCTTGCACTACATAAGTGAAGTTTGGGAGTTTTTGGTAAAGTAGAGTTATTATTAATATATTTCCTTGCACTACAGAAGTGAAGTTTGGGAGTTTTTGGTAGAGTTATTATTAATATATTTCCTTGCACTACATAAGTGAAGTTTGGGAGTTTTTGGTAGAGTTATTATTAATATATTTCCTTGCACTACATAAGTGAAGTTGGGGAGTTTTTGGTCAAGTAGTGTTGTTATTACCATATAGACTTGCACTACATAAGTGAAGTCTGGGAGTTTGTGGTAAAATAGAGTGATTATTATCATATTGACTTGCACTACATAAGTGATGTTTGGGAGTTTTGGTAAAGTAGGGTTATTATTATCATATTGACTTGCACTACATAAGTGAAGTTTGGGAGTTTTCGCTTAAGTAGTTTTGTTATTATTATATCGATTCGCTTTACATAACTGAAGAAATGGAGTTTTTAATTACATTCAATTAATTAGTAATATACCAGGTGAAAGTTTAGACAGTAACAATATTTATGGAGGATACTATGCACTCAATTCTCCTCCTAAATCAATTAAAACATTAGGTGCTTAAATTTTGACCTAATTATCTAGAAAAATACAAATTAGGTGCTTACATTTTGACCTAATTATCTAGAAAAATACAAAAATTATATGCAATTCCATACGCGTCCTTGTTAAAGCACAGTGTCAGTGACCATCGGGCGAAGTGAAAGTGAAACGTGAAAAAACGTGGCATCAACGATCAACTAACATTGGATATTTTATTGCAGTTTTAAGAAAAAAAAAGGGTTTATTGTCCGTTTTATTATCGAAGGTTAACTCCGGGTCGCCGCTCGTAGTTTTTGCCACCGGTCATTCAACCTAGGCTTATTTAGGTTTGTATCGGTACTTTTGAAATTCTTTAACTTTAACTTAGGTTATCTTTGTTGTTTATTAGTATTTGTTTTCATATTATTATTTTATATGTTAAATGTGACCATGAAGTATCACATACTAGAATATTACGAGTGTTTGACCTTACACTTGGTATAAGTAGCTTTATTAATTTTGGCCCACATACTTGTACTAGTTCGGCAACATTAATCGCTTTTGGAGACAGTTTGATAACTATTGGTAGCAATAGAAATCACTATTGTATGAGATTCGATTATGTTACCTAATAGCGGAAATTTATGTATTTGTCATAATAATTTAGGCAGTATTTTTTATTGTGTTTTGACCGTATTATTTGACTTCTTCCTATGCATCCACTAAAAACTACTGTAACGTGTAATGTATTTTAAATATATTTATGTTAAAAATATAACCCAGATCGAGTTTTTTTGCCGGTTTTTCTCGATGGCTGGACTTTTTGTCCGAACCGGTGGTAGTTTTGAGGTTCACAAACGCCTTGTTAGGGACTAAATTGATTTTTTGATTTTGAATACCTATATAAATAGATGAGTAAAGGATGACTGACCATTCCGTTTGATAGTGTCTCCGTCGCAGCTGGCCGGTGCTGAGCTGAATGCGATAACATTCGGTATGGAAGCGAGGGTCAGATCATCATCCGCGTCGAGGTCCACTATCGGCGAGTTGTCGTACAAACGACGGCCGCGCTCCACCGACCCCGATCCACTCTGCTCACCCACCAAACTGCAAACGCCGTTATATTCACCCATATTTTTTTATACCTAAGGGCAGCAAATAGGCAGACGGCCCATCTGATGGTAAATGGTTACCGTCGCCTATGGGCACCTGCAATACCAGGGGGCTATCGCTGTTGCGTTGCCGGCCTTGAAGAGTGTGTTTCAATAACTTTTTGAAGAGACGCATATAATAAATCTGGAGGAATACTGTACCGGGTAACCCATTCCATAATGTCTGCGTACGCATAATAAAGGTTCTGGAGAACTGGAGAAACACAAAAATCACTATATCACATACCTATCGACGCACCACACCAATAAAAGCAACCTCATGGCGTCACGAAAAGCGGTATGACGCTCCCACATGCCGTCACTTCCTTCCTACAACTTGCTTGTATGTATACGCACTTAACGTATATCCCGTCACGGAAAACGGCATGACGCTCTCTCATGCCGTAACGCCCTCCTACAACTCGCTTGTATGTAGACGCACTTAACCTATATGCCGTCACGATAAACGACATGACACTCCGTCATGCCGTCACACCCATTCGACTGCTTGCTTCGTTGCTCTTCTATGTATGTATGCTTATTATTTCTATCCGATTGTAATATATATATGACACTTTCCAAATTATATATATTATTACACTATTAACTTGAATATTTCACATCTGCAGGTTGTAAGCTGTGAACGTGTATAATAATACGTTCTTATGAATAAAAAACTCGAGGCAGTCCTAAGGACTACCGGCTGAAATGGAAACTCAAAAGACCGGAATTTAAGCTGTGTTTTCACTTGAAATTAATTATAGTGTGAATTATATAAATTTTATAATTTGTAAATTGAAATTATTATTATTGGTCTAGTTTTCCCATGTATTTACACTCGGTGCAGTAATTATATATTTTTATAAAGTTTTATTATGTAATCAAACATATGGTGGGCTACACAAACTCAATACAAAATATCAATGTTACATGTAGACATGCCGCTCTACTACGCGTCGCTAGTCTGACGCAAGCGTAATACGTAACGAGCATGTCGAGGTCATCGGTAACGCGAATCCATGTTTTTCCCCTACCAAAAATATTTCAGCGCGGTTAAAAAAGTTTTCACTTCAAAAATATAGTAACCTCCTCGGACGGACGTGATTGGTGGTGATGGGAGGCTGATGTTGATGAGGATGCTGATGCTGATGCTGCAGGTCGGAGAGCACGCGGCGAGCACAACGACCCGTCTGTTTAGACTCGATCCGCTGCGGCACGTCGCACACCTTACGGATATAACAATCACAGACATTATTCCAGGCGAATGTTTAAAGGTTACCACCACCCATCAATCTTGTGGTAATCCATGGTCACATTTAACATATAAAATAATAATATCAAAACAAATACTAATAAACAACAAAGAGAACCTTAGATACAAGTTTGTTTTAAAAAAATTTAAAGTATGGGAACGATACTTCTAAACGTAAAAAAAAACACATTTAGGTTCAGTGGACAATTTTAAAGGAGCGCTATTCAAGGTTAATCATCACATAACTGCTTATCGTGGGAATGCCGCACGGTCAAAAAAAAAGCGGGGCACGGGTCGAGGTGCGGGAGGCGGATAAGACTGCGCGACAGAGCATTATTCACTTATTACACCAATTCGTTTTTGCATAAATCAACTTGTGTTGAGTATATATCAGTTTTGCGTTTCTCGAGGTAATTAGGTCAAATATTAAGCACTTATTCTTTAAATTGATTTAGAACGAGAATCGACTAATGATTATCCTGTAAAAATATTGCTGGCGACTAACCAGTCACGCTGTATAAATCACTCACTACTATTTCGAGAAACTGTTCATTTAAACCAATTTAAAGCGCCATCTGTTCGGTGAAACTCAAAATCAATAATAATAATCATCATTGACAATAATTGAATTAGTAATTAAAAAATAATAAGGCCATTAACTGAAATATAAATTAGGACCCTATCTCTCGAGTTGGACCAATTTATACATAAATTCCATTATGAAGATCGGTTGAGTAGTTTCAGAGTTCGTTGTGGACAAACATAATGACCCTGGATTTTTATATATTTAGATTTATAAATCTGTTCTGGTCAAATAAGTAAATATTGGTGACATAATTATAAATTCTACCATTCCAAGATACCGTGTGTCCAGACCTTCACATGATAGCCAATAACGGTGTTGTCAAAGATGCAAACTCTAATGTAGCTGTCACAATTATGCTAATAATTTGTTAGTAACACATTTATGATAGTGAGGATAATAGCCAATGTACCACTATGCTATAATTACATCGAGGTGTTTTCCTCCACCAAAACCTGTGTGTCATTGTCTCGATTCCAATCAACATCATCTACAACTGAAATATAAAATCTGCTAACCCCAGAAGGAATTGGGGTGATGATAAATAATTATATTAACATGATCTCATACCCCATCCTCATCGGGATCTGGGTTGCAGTGAGTCGGAGGGTTAGAATACTTCTGTAGTAACTCGATAGCTAATCTCTTACTCATCTCTTGTTGGAAGAATGGATGCTGGAAACAAAAAGAAATAATATATTGAGAAAAATTAAATGGCTGATATTTGTCAGTTCTTATGATTCCAATTATAAAGAGAAATATTCTGTTTATAATGTGTGTTAAGCCTTTTGTTCTCGTGTATTGTATAGTCAAGATCAAATTTTTCATACATACTACTTCTACTAGTTGTAAGTATGAATTATATAAATAGAAACAGAAGTTATATAACTTGATTTTCTCCTGTAACTAGTTTGTAAAGTAAAACCTTATATAATTATATACAAAAATAAGAATTGTTATGTAAACTTTACGAACATTTAATACTGTTATTCCACATTCTCTCAGTGAAACTGTTAGTGTTAAAAAAACATATATTTCTTATATGTTGATAGAAAGATTTGTTGCTTTGTATGATAAGACCACAGAGAGAACTTCATTTGAGGTAGGTAACGGATAATTTTGAGTTAAGTGACCACATAAAACCATAAGGGGCAATCACCTGTAACAATTTCTGAGCCGTGGGTCGCTTTTTGGGATTCTTGGTGAGTGCCAACTTGAGGAAGGCGTGGAACAGTTGCGACCAGCGCTCCCTCTCCCTCAGCTGAGGGGGTTTGAATCCCGACTTGGACATTAGGAATAACACCCTCATCGGATGAAGCTCGAACATCGGTGGTTGGAGTTCGGCCAATTCTGAAAATATATACAGCATGACTGGTTAAATAGTTCCAATACTCTCACAGATTACTCATTACTTGCTTCTCATTCTAAATCAATTAAAAAATAGGTGCTTAATATTTGACGTAATTATGTCGAGAAACGCAAAACTGATATACACTCAACATCAGGTGATTTATGCAAAAGCCGAGTGGTGTAATAAGTGTAGGACACCCTGTCGTGTACTCCGGTACTGTCGTGACTCACACCCCGCTTCCCATTGTCCGACCGTGTGGCGTTCCCACGATATGCAGTTACGTAATGATTAACCTTGAAAATCACCCCTTGAATTTTATTCATTGAATCTAGGCGTGATTTTTTTACATTTAAAAGTATCGTTCCCATATTTTTAAGTTTTAGAACAAACTTTAACTTAGGTTCTCTTTGTTGTTTATTAGTATTTGTTTTGGTATTATTATTTTATATGTTAAATATGACCATGAACTACCCCACTATTGAAGGATGTTAACCTTTAAACAGTCACCTGGTATAATTTTTTATGACATTTTCATTAAACCATCTTCGGGTCACAACAGTAAAAGGAATCCAATAAATTATTTAACTAAATAGTCAATATAACATGTACTTAGTTGGAACTTTAACGTCCTCTGCCACGTCTGTCTGTTCGCGATAACCTCTACAACTACTAAACGGATTTTCATGCAGTTTTCACCAGTACATAAAGTGATTCATGAAAAAGGTCTACGTATATATAATTAATTTCTCAAGGTTTTTTTTTATTATCAGGGCGGGAAATTTGTCCGACGGGCCCGCTAGTAACTTATAAAAATTATATTTGTCGTTTCATTAATATTAAACTAAGTAAAATTGTTTTTCTTGAAATAATTACCAATAGCAGTTATCCCACAAGCCCAGATATCGCATAGCTGATTGTATCCACCTTTCCTCTCCACGGCTGCGACCTGGAAACCAATTACATATAGAATTATATATAGAAATAATTAATATATAATTCAATATAATTTGATAAACTACTACACCAAGATAGACATTTCTACATACTTACACACACACAAATACATACCTTACGTTTAACTGGTAACGAAATTTTTCCCCTACCGTGCCATAAGAAGTTTTACTCCAAAAAATATGACATTATAATGATATTTCTTAACACCTCTCATCATAATTTCTCTCAATAAATTAATGATATTTCTTAACACCTCTCATCATAATTTTTCTCAATAAATTTACCGGTTCCATCTAAAATATGTAAGAAAATACACCACTTTCTCCTATTTTCCACTCAGATACTAACCTCAGGCGCCATCCAATATGGAGTGCCAATGAAAGATTTCCGTTTGTTGATAGTCGCCGTAATCTGAGCTGATACACCAAAATCCGCTAGTTTCACATCACCGCATTCGGTTAACAAGATGTTAGCACCTTTTATATCACTGAAATAGTCAAGGACACATTATCATCATCAGCCTGTAAGAGATCCACTGCAAAACTGAAGGCCATTTCCCGAAGGAAGGTATGGGCATAGTCATCTCACCAGCACACGACGTATTGACGATTACAAACTCTAAGAAATCCATAGTTCTTTCTATATTCTCCCATACCCAGTGGTACTACAAGAACATTTCTCAGGTTCAGGTTTCCTCACGATGTGTTCCTTCACCGTCAGCCGATAGTGTTACCAATTTAAAAATGTACGCGAGGAAGAAAGAGAGAGTCCAAAAAGGAAGCCGACCAGGTAAACTAAAGAAAAAAGACAATCAAGAAGAGATGGCAGTTGAAACAGACTCAGAAAGTGGTCTGCTCGACAGAACACAAGTCTAAGAGCGGATAAATCATTACAAAGAAGGAATGGTGATTTTTTTTCGCACTGACTGCGCTATTGGCTTAGCAAGGTCTTAACAGCTTCACCGGACTACTCGCGGCGAGCGCTTAAGGCACTCAGCCGATTTTATTTTGACAACTAGCTCTACGGTGCACAGCACACCTCGGCTTTGGCTATTGCCTAGATTACGCTAAACGCGAATCTAACTGAGCTAACTTAAGCCAAGTTACATATTCATACATATATAAGTTAGTGAAATATATATGTGTACCAAGCATGTATTATATCTCAATAACACGTATACTGTATCGGGCAAGTTTACTGAACCAATTCGATTCAAGAAGGGGAAAAAATAAAACCCTTGCATTTTCGCGTGTATACGTGTGTGCGTGCACGTGTGTGGTGATATGTGTCATGAATAAATTTTGTGTGAATGTATGCGCGCGAGCAGCGTACTCAAGTGTTCCACACCGAGGGAACAGACCTAGGCCGAACGGCCGTTGCCGAGGGGAAGGAATGATAAACATTACTTATCGTAATAACGTAACATTGACAAGCTATATGTATGTCAGAAGTATACGTGA
Source organism: Antheraea yamamai (assembly GCA_036509395.1). Taxonomy (NCBI): domain Eukaryota; kingdom Metazoa; phylum Arthropoda; class Insecta; order Lepidoptera; family Saturniidae; genus Antheraea; species Antheraea yamamai. The sequence goes on along the minus strand of AP028447.1, from coordinate 11,412,541 downwards.
ACCGACGTGAAGTAACAGTGCTTGCATTGTTGCATTTCGTTCAGTCAGTGAGAGCGCCGGTGGCCCACCTCCTTACCTCCTTTCCTTACCCGTCCCCCATACACAGGCTGGCAACGCACTTACGACCCCCCTGGTGTTGCTAGTGTCTATGGACGGTGGAGATCACTTAACATCAGGTGACCTACCTGTTCGTTTGCCTGCTTTTGAAATAAAAAAAGGAAAAAAAACGTATAATATGCTATGTTTCGTTTGGCCACGGCAGTGAGTGAAATTCTAACAAATAAGCAGTTTACACATCCCATGCCACGTGTACCACTGGTGGTACACGTTAAGCTCGATCTTTAGGGCACGTGTACCACAGGCGGTACATGTTAAGCTTGATTTTTACGCCATGTGTACCTCCCGTGATACACGTTAAAGTTGATCTTTAGTACGCGTGTTCCACCTTTGGTACACGTTAAACTTGATTTTTAGACCACATGTACCACCAGTGTTCCACGATGTGATAACTACTGAAAACAAAGGAATTACTTATGTCCTGTTATGTATGATGTTGTAATGTAATATTGTATGATAATATATCTATTTTTTTTTCCAAAATATCAAATGGGCCTAAGGACATGTCAGACAAAAAACTAAGAAAAGACCATAAGATCTCTCACCGGTGCATCTTCCCCATACTGTGCAAGTATGACAGACCCATGAGTGTCTCTCTGCACATATAGGCTATCTGAACCTCGGCTAGCGGACCCGTAACATGGTAGATATCCTGTAAAACACGGGCGGGCAAATTAAAAACACATTACGTACATAATTGACCGGGTTTTAATTACTCGAAGGCACGCGAGTTAATTAGTTATTTTAAACAAGTGTGGGCCCGTAATATATCTAATTACAAAAAAAAATACGTTTAAACAATTATTAGTAACTAGCTATGTTTGCGACTTCGTCCGCGCGGATCATTCAAATGACAATAACTTTTGATAGAGTGGACCGATTTTAATGAAACAAAGACTAAATGTCACTTGGGGAAATCCATTATGATTTTCTGTCACGTTTTATCATGAACGTAGTACTTTAGCAGTGATGTATGTTCAAACAAACAGACCTAGAGACATTTCTACAAATGATTGAAATAGAAAGAAAGAAATACTTTATTGTTGGAACAACCATACAATTAAATTAAATTACACAAACTAATTAGACAGAAAAAAAAATACATTTGAAAATGAAAAATAGATGTCCAACGATTGGCGAACGTATTCAGCAAAAATCTGCAATACAGTAAGTAGTACTACGGCCCTGATTTTCGATGGGAGCCTATATGATGATAAACGGACGTTCAGTCGGTCATATTAAAATGTATTTTGTTACTTATTCCCAGGCACCTACAACAATTTGTTCCGCAAAAATCCCAAAAGTACAGGCACGTTAGATTTACATTGTAATTATACGTATGAACAGGCCTTTTTTTGTCACTTCTTTTGTGAGGGCACGCTAATTATCCAAGGTTGTAAATCCGTAATATTTTGTATCTCAAAAAATGCCAAAATGTACACCTTGTTATTTTAGGTACTTGTGGCATATAATGGTCAGATACTGTTGTAAAATCTTCAGAACGAAAACCATAGAAAATCACGCGATATTCATAGTTTTAGATTACCGATTTCTTCTGATTTTTTTAAATTTTTATGGAAATTTTTCGATATTTTCGAAATGCCCTCTAAGGGCACTGCGTGTCCCTGCGTGCCCCCACAATAAAGCCCTTTGTCTAAATATGCATATACCTGAAGACTACCACCGCCGCAGTACTCCATCGATATCCAGAGCTTGTCCCGCCTCAGATACGACCCGTAGTAGGCGACGATGTTCGGATGACGACAGTCCTTCATCATCAGGATCTCCTGCTGGATGATAGCGAAGTCATCACCCGGCTCCAGCTTTATCACCTTGATGGCGGCCAGCTCTCCGTTCCCGTTGAGCCTCTTCGCCTGTCAACATTCATAAAAAAAATCCTTATAAAGCAGTGGCGTAGACTCCACATAATCCGATCTCCATCGGCGTCCCTTTAAGAGTTGACATATAACGTAAGTACCTAGTGACATATGTAGGCCAAAGGTAATTAGATTTTTTTTTATATCATAGGAGGCAAACGAACAAGAGGGTCATCTGATGATAAGAAATCACCGCCATCCATAGACACTAGCAACACCAAACACCAGGGGAGTCGCAAGTGCGTTGCCATCTTGTTTGGGGGAAAGGGGGGGAGGAAGAGGAGAAGAGGGAGGGCAGATGGACCTCCGACGCTCTCACTGACCGAACGAAACGCAACAATGCTTGCACACTTTTACTTCACGTCGGTGTTCTGTGGATCGGGTGGTAGTACTCCAGGCGAGCCGACCCATTCATGCTGAAACCAGTAACAGCTTCAGCGTGGCTCTACCACCTATTATATTTTATATATATACGAGCGGACCCGGCAGACGCTGTCCCGCCCTGATTATAAAGAAATCCTGGACAAATTATACACCAAAACATTCCTCATGAATCACTTTATCCACTGGTAAAAACCGCATAAAGATCCGTTCAGTAATTTTTGAGTTTATCGCGAACAGACAGACAGACAGACGCGGTAGGGGACTTTGTTTTATACTATGTAACGATGATATATATCGTATATTTTATATTTTCAATTGCCATGCATGCTACGAAATTTATTTGACTTTTAAAATGTATAATAGCATCAAGACAAAGTCAAAGACTACGGCTTATCCCGTAGCATCCCATCTCGTTCATTTCTCTAGGAGGCGAACGTAGTATGTCTTGTCCTACGGGTGAACAATAAGGAGCCACCAATTTAATCTAGCCCAGTAGCGAAAAACTGATTGAAATGTTTTTTATACTTATCCCTAGACACCTGCAATAACATTTTTCACATAAAAATCTAAAAAGTACAGACACGTTAGATTTACATTCTTATTATATGTATAAATTAATGTATACATGATTACATGGAAATATGCAGGCATTTATACAAATTATGAAATAATCGTAAAATAATGAAACGTGTATATTATATACTAGTAGACCCGGCCACGAGTTGCTGTGGCTCAGTTATTATATCAATACATGTGGATAAGAATTCATAATTGTTATTGATAATATGACCAATAAACGTCACTTAACGATTTAAACTATTTTTTTAATATAAAAACCTACTGTATGTGACTTAAATATAAAAGTTAGACATATGCGGTGCTATTACAAAAAAGTTAAATACGTATTGAATACTTGCTTTAAAAAGGTTACGAATTAAATGCACCGCGGTCGGTGAATGTTCGCCATCTTGCTATTTTGTCTCATTTTGGTTACATTACGTTAGACTTGCGAAAAATGATAACGCGAACTGGCCTCGGGCGAGCGCGGTGCATTTAATTCGAAACCTTTTTAAAGCAAGTATTCAATACGTATTTAACTTTTTTATTAATAACACCGATGCTGTCGGTCATTTTTTTTTTGTAGGCATTATCAAGCTCTACAACTTTTCTCTAGAACTCAATCATATATCTCTCATCGTTAAGGCAGCGTTCGTAAGAAACGTTTTCGTTCGACCGTTTTTTTTTCTTCGACTTTGCAAATCCGATTATCACAAAAAAATCTTTTCATTTTTTGGATTAATACATAGCCTATGACACTCACAAATAACGTGGCTTTCTATTGGTAAAAGAATTTTCAAAATCGGTTTAGTAGTTCCTGAGATTACCCCCTACAACCTCACAAACTTTACCTCTTTATAATATTATTAGTATTAGTATAGAAGTATAGATTTGTATGGGAATTATGAGTCTGTGTGTTTTTGTGTGTCCGTGTAGTGTGATTATACCTCAAAGGTCAACGAATTCCAAACATTTAACTGATCTAAGCGTGCATCAGGCAAAATTAATTGTATGAGTCAGTAATACCGCAAAGCGCCTACATAGATACGCATGTACGGCAAAAATATAATCGACTAGTAGAAACTACTCGCGGGTTCGCTCACGTTAATGTTGAGTCGGCCCACATCCTTTCGGGAGAAAATTTAAATTACATTAATTTTTAATTTAAATATCTCCATACAAAAAGTAAATGAGCCAAAAGACAGTGGAGGGATCATCGACAGATTGACGTTTCGTTGTTCAGTTCCAAGTTGATAAGATCAAAGATGAGGGTGTTTCTGCAAATATCAGATCTTTTTTCGGGCAAAAACAGTGTGAAAATGTAAAAAAATTAGGTTGATTTAAAATAAAACCTGTTTTTAGACTAAAATATGGCGAAATCTGACAATTATTCCATGTGTTTTTTGACAATTGATCCATGAATATATATAAAGTTATTTAGTATCGAAATATCGAAAATATAATGCAACAATATATGTAATAACTAGCAGGTCCGGCAAAAGTTGTCCCGCCCTGATAATAAAAAAATCCTTTGACAAATTATATACCTAAAACCGTTCTCATGAATCACGTTATCTACACATGTAAAACGCATGAAAATCCGTTCAGTAGTTTTTGAGTTTATTGCGAACTGAGAGACAGACAGACGTGGCAGAGGACTTTGTTTTATAAAATATAGTGATAGTAAAAAAGTAAGAATGATAAAGCAAATCGTGTTTTTCTTTATAAATCCAATGCATTGCATTCAAAATACAAATTTCGAAAGATCTCGGCTGAGATAAAGACGAAAGGGTTGAGACAAATCTCACGACTTTTCACCAGGAGGGAGGGGTGGGCCAAAAAATACTCCATTTAAAAATACATTTACAAAAAAGTCTATGTCGGAAAGTGTCAACAGCTATACAAGAAGTTTGAACGCAATGGTGTGAACGACGCGCTATATTTTCTTGTACCTTATTTGAAAACATAGCGGTTATAAATAAAGTCGGTATGTTTATATGTGTACACATATAATGTAGACAAAAGGGACAGACAGACGATGCGGTTTGCCAAGTGACACCACCCCCCCCCCCACATTTCCATTCAAATCGCATTGTTTTATTGATTCATGCGAGCTCACATACGTACAGGCAAGCACATACGAGTAATCAATATAAATATTAATAATGAAAATACAATTCGTTTGAGGCTCGTAAACATCAAAACAATTACGTAGTGGTATAGAATTACAACTACAGGATACGTTTTTCGTAGGTTGTTGCAATATTGCATTTCTGGCTACATTAGCCATTTTTCAATGCCCAACTAAACGGGCTGGAATTACCTAGTTTAATTATATTATTAACTAGCTGTACCCGCGATTTCGTCCGTGCAGAACCCGATATACAAAACAGTGACTAATAAAGTCTTTTAACTGTATTAAGTCTAATCTTAATATATATATTTCTTGTGTGCGTGTGTATGTGACTGAACTCCTCCTAAACGACTGGACCGATTTTGATGAAATTTTTTGTGTGTGTTCGTGGAGATTCGAGAATGGTTTAGATTCACAATTGGACCCGGCAGGTGGCGCTGCGATCGACTTTTAGGATTTTTTTTGTTTTCAAGACAGGACAACGTCCGCCCGGTCCGCTAGTTACTATCTATTTTTCTGTCGTACTTAAGCCCCGTTGACGTTAAAATAACAATACCTTCTGATAGACCTAACCGATTTTAATGAAACAAAGACTAAATGTTACTCGAAGACATGCTTTATAATTTTCTTGAAAAGTTTTTATCATGAACGTAGTACTTTAGCAGTGTTGCGTGTTCAAACAAACAAACAGACAGACAGATAGACGGGCAGATTTATTTTTTTCAAAAATCTAAAAACACAGACAAGTTACATTTACATTCCTATTATATGTATAGATGCGCTATAAATGTTAAGAGATAAACAAATATACACTACTAGCGGGCCCGGCAGACGTTGTCCCGCCCTGATTATGCAAAAATCCTTGACAAATTATATACTAAAACGTTCCTCATGAATCACTCTATTCACTGGTGAAAACCGCATGAAAATTCGTTCGGTAGTTTTTGAGTTTATCGCGAACAGACAGACAGACAGACGCGGTAGGGGACTTTGTTTTATACTATGTAATTAAGTAATATAGTGTACCTACTGCTCATTAGTTAACGTGTTCATAGTAAGGACAACATATCGACAAAATGCCTTTTTGATCTGAGCATCTAAATATTTTAAATTCTTTAGGCGATAATGTAGACTATTTTACACTAGTTTTTCGTGTCTTCGACAATGTTTGTCTAGAAACATCTCTCATTAATTCTAACTTTACATTTGTAATCATTATTTTTTTATAGCTGTCCTTTCCTCTGTTTATTTATATTTCTACAAGCGAACCCGGCGGACGTTGTTGTGCCTCGATAATAAAGAAAATCCTAAAAGTCAACCACAGCGCCACCTACCAGGTCCAATTGTGAATCTAAACCATTTTTGAATTAATCTGAACACACACAAAAAGTTTCATCAAATCCAGCCGTTTAGGAGTAGTTCAGTCACATACACACGGACAGAAGAATTATATATGTATATATACAGGGTTTTTTTTTGTGGGGGTACGCAGGAACAACAGTGCCCGCAAAGGAAATAAAAAAAAATGTCGAAAATTTGCCATAATAAGTGAAATAAAAAATTATAGACTTACAATTTTCGAAAATTAAAGTGCTCCCAAAAAAGAAGTGACAAAAAGACGCGTGTATATATATAAGCATAAGTGAAAAGTTGTGTTTACTATTTCACTATGTTACTGTTTTGTTATTTAATTAAGTTTAGATGTAATTTTTCCTAAAAAAAAATTCGAAGCCTACAATGAGCCAGTGCCTTCGGGGAAAGAAAACATCACGATGAGACTATAGCGTCTCTTTTAAGTCTACCCCACCATGCTACCACACTTAACAGCTAGACTGTCCAAAACCCAAGGAATTTAAACACCATACAAACGAATGTAGACCTTATGATGCACCGGCCAACAGACTGTTGGCAGCAAATTTTTAAAAATATGCCGTACTTATTACAGCATTTCAGAAACTTGAACCATAACAAATTGTATAACGTAAAATTATAATTTTAAGAAATTCGTGACATATTTAAAAGGGGCCGTTCATCAAGTATTCCGTAAGCAGAATTTTTATAATTTCTGAGCTCCCCTGGTCAGCAAAAGTAAGCAATGCTCTTACCCCCCCCCCCCATGCTTACGTAAATATTTATCTAAATCTGTTCCGGTTTAATAGAGAAATATTGCTGACGTAATCACTACCCGGACACCCCATCCGTTATGTCATCAAAAATAAGCAAATCAAGGACCTCCCACCCCCATCAGTGCTTACGTAATACTTGGATGGCCCCAAAAACATAGTACGCCATTTTGAGATCTGGGTCTTAAAAACTCAGCCGAAGGGTTAAGATAGAAATCTGTTAAGCACCATTTTCTGTTATAAATGAATATAATTTTATTAATTCTCTCAGTTTATTTAATTAAGAAGCACTAACCTTCATTATTTCATACACTAAAATGTCATTGATTATACGTATAATATTTAAAAAGGTTTTACAATTAATTCTAGGGCTAACTGAATAACTAATTTTCCATACCTTTCAAACAAGAATTCGATTTCTTATTTTTGTGTAAAGATAGAGGTAAAGAAGGAGTCGGGCTTATTAGCGAATATAAACAAAATAAACTCAAGTCGAAAACAAATTGTGAATATAACGAACGGTACGTAAATCAATAGGGTCTACTCTCTTAGTAGTTTAGTGAGGTCGGAACTACTTTGAGACATAATCACGTAAACGGTTTATTTATTTATCTTTATGGCCATACGCCGACATTCACAATAAATGGTTTGACTTGTTTAATTTAACGTATTTGTGCCAAATCTCAGGCTCTTCTTCATGTGCGCAATATGCTTGAAGGGGTGGTCACACAGTTTTTTCGTCGCCTATTATTATTAACTAATATTATAAACACGAGAGTGAGTCTGTTTGTCACGCTTCCACGGCTTAACTACTGAAACGATCGTCTTGTGTATTTTGCATATTAGTACAGAAACGGGTACAGAGACGGACATCTAGAAGAAATAATTTTTTTTTCCAAGAGATAGGTCAAGTCCACATTGATGCGAACAAATCCGCGGTCAAAACCTAGTAATTTGTAAATAAATTACAAAAATTGTATATCGACACTTTACCCACATTACGCTAAATTTAATTGACGGGGCGGCTTTTTTTACAAAACTCAGGGCGGCTTTAAGTTTGAGTCCGGCACTGCGTATGTGTACATTAGAGTAAAGTGTATAATTGTGATAAATAATCAGAATCGCATAAAGACTCCAAAGTACTAACATAAGCTATGTGTACACACTGGATTACAGCAGAAAAAGCGCTTTCAAGAGCGCGCCTCATAAGACACTAAAGCTATGAAACGATGGTCTTGTATTCTCATGCCCTCGAATTTTTAGATTACTCATAACGCAGCGGTATTCGATTTGTAATCCCGGGATGACATCAGCTATTATCAGTACAAACAACTTATACGTTCACCCGTAAATACACTGTATGAAAGACAAGATTCATAGGTCCGTATTTCATTATTCTTAACTAGTTGTCTGCCCCGGCTTTGCAATATTCTATTACTAATCTTCTATACATATAATATGAATGTAAATCTAACGTGTCTGTACTTTTTAGATTTCGTGAAAAAATTGTTTCAGGTAAAAGTAATAAAATACATTTCAATCATTTTCAGAAATGTCTGTCTGTTTGTTTGGACACGAATCAGTGATAAAGTACTACGTACATACAATCATAAAGCATATCCTCGAGTAATATTTAGTCTTTGTTTCATCAAAAACGGTCCACTCTATCGAAAGCTATTGCAATTTGAATGACGGCTCGAGTTAAGTACGAGAGAATAGTAGGTAAGTAAATGCATTACGAACTCATGGACAAACAGGGATCTTATATAATGTCTAAGACAAAGTAAACCAAAGACTGTTTTTTTTTGCATTAATTTCCATACGGACGAAGTCGCGAGCACAGCTAGTCAAGAATATGAGACTAGTGTCCCGTTTATCAAATGTAACAAGTTTACGAACTAAGGAGTTTTTGGCGGACTCTTGGAATGTCATGTAATGGATTTTATAATAGGTCTTTACCTATGAAATTGCCGTTCTGCAGTACTGGCCATTTCAAATCAAAATAATTTTTGTTTGGCTAAGAATTCTAATTTGAAATTAATTTTTATTTTAAAAACATGTAATTCTTTTTCCAAACGTAGTCATTTGTTTATTGATTAGTGTTACATTTTGATCGCATTTCAATCTTTTTTGTCATCATGGATACGTTAAAAATTCGAGTAATTATGGAATATGAGTACCGTCGTGGCAGCAATGCGGCACAAGCGGCACGCAACATCAACGACGTTTACGGAGCTAACACTACAAACCAACGCACCACCTGTTATTGGTTTGCTCGCTTCCGTTCTGGGAATTTCGACCTGAAAAAATGAACCTCGCGGTCGTCCAAAGACTTTGGTCGACAATGACGAATTAAAGGCGATTGTGGAAGCTGACTATACACAATCTACGGCTGAATTAGCAGCAGCTTTCGACGTTAGCGTCAAAACAATATTGGTCCATTTGCGTCAAATTGGCAAGATAAAAAAGCTTGACAAATGGGTGCCCCACGAACTCAATGATCGCCAGCGCAAAGTACGCGTCGAGACGTGCCTTGCACTGCTCAACATACACACAAATGAAGGAATTTTGAACCGCATTATTACCTGCGATGAAAAATGGATTTTGTTTGATAACCGCAAGCGCTTAGCAAGTTGGTTGGATCCTGGTTCAGCACCTAACCAATGCCCTAAACGAAAACTTACCCCTAGAAAAGTGATGGTCACAGTTTGGTGGTCTAACGCCGGTGTGATTAATCACAGCTTCTTACCAAACGGAGTGAGCATTACTGCAGATGTGTACTGTGAAGAACTGAACACAATGATGGAGAAGCTGGCACATCTCCAACCAGCACTGATCAATCGCTTGTCTCCGCTGCTCCTGCACGACAACGCGCGACCTCATACTGCACAGCAGACGGTCTCCAAGTTGCAAGAACTGAGGTTGGAAGCTCTCCGTCATCCACCCTACTCACCAGACCTTGCGCCTACAGACTACTACTTTTTCCAGAATTTGGATAACTCCTTGGCGGGAAAAAAATTCAATACCCGAGAGGCAGTACAAAATGCCTTTGAAGAATTTGTTGCCTCCCGTCCATCTGATTTCTTTAAGAAGGGCATCAATAAACTGCCACTGCGTCGGCAAAGATGCATTGATTGCATGGGTGATTACTTCGATGAATACAAATAAAAAATACATGAAAAAAATTCGTTTAAATTTTTTCATACAAAACGGCAATTTCATAGGTAAAGACCTAATATTTTGTTCATAATCTTGTGTTATTTGGCTCTATACCCTATTATATTGGTGGTGTTTTACGTAATATAGTTTGGTCAATGCGTACAAGTGAAGTGGATGAGTAATAATACCAACGAAGCATGGATTCTGACTTGCCACAAAAACTCTCTGGATAGTTCGAACAAGACGGTCACCACCTTGGTAGTTCATTGAAACGATCGCAAGAAACGTGTTATATCATTACCTACCCAATAATGGCAGTAATAATCTACTAGAAGATTGGTTACCAAAAAAATAAAATATATTCATGACAGTATGATTCGATACGACTGTATTCGTCTCGGAAATGTATGTACCTACATGACAACGGGAAGCTTTTATTGAATTAAATCATCAACTGCTCGACATCGCGTGTTGTTTCTTTCGATGCGTTTAATACTTTATTAAACTACTACCTTTTAAACGCGACTTTGTCTGCATAATTTATTATATTAGTAACATATTTTATCTACAGAAGAAATGTTATTAAAGATAGCAGTACATAAGTTATATCATTGTAAAGTTTCATTGAAGCCCGTTAAATAGTTATTCCGTGAATGAGGAATAAAAATCCATACGTTCTTTCAAACATTCTAGAATCCAAACACAATTCAAAAAAAAATGTAACACCGTTGCTATTTTTCAACGAACGATCAATTTCTACTTTTGCTCTGAAACATAATTGATGTGTTAACAGACTTCAAGACATTGCTACTTTAATCTATACATATAATAAGAATGTAAATGTAACGTGTCTGTATGTTTTCGATTTTCGTGAAAAAAATAATTGCAGTTGTCTAGGAATAAGTAATAGAATACATTTCAATCATTTTTAGAAATGTCTGTCTGTCTGTCTGTTCGTATGAACACGCATCACTGCGAAAGTACTGAGTTGTCAATAGAACCTCATAAAGCATATCCTCAGGAGTAACTTAGTATTTGTTTTATTAAAATCGGTCCACTCTATCAAAAGTTATTGTAATTTGAATCACAGCTCGAAGTAAGTACGAGAGAAAAGTAGTAATCTACGAGTATATTATAAGGCTTATTTGTTTGGTTGAACGCGCTAATCTCAGGAACTATACTGGTCCGATATGAAAAATTCTTTCGGTGTTAGATAGCCCATTTATCGAGGAAGGCTATAGGCTATATATCATCACGCTAAGACGAACAGGACCGGTGCAACAATGTAGAAAGTTTCAAAATCGTATTTTTTCCCTTTTGTGAGCTTTCGCTGCGTGTTAGCGTTAGCCTAAAGTAACTACTCCAAGAGGACGAAGTCGCGGGAACAGCTAGTTAAAAATAAGTGACTAGAAAACAATTTTGTGGGAAAATGCGTTTAAAATTTGACCACGATTACACGTTCGGCTTAAATTTATTTTGAACACTAGCGGTCCCGGCAGACGTTGTCCCGCACTGATTATAAAGAAATCCTGGACAAATTATATACCAAAACGTTTCTCGTGAATCACTTTATCCACTGGTGAAAACCGCATAAAGATCCGTTCAGTAGTTTTTGAGTTTATCGCGAACAGACAAACAGACAGACGCGGTAGGGGACTTTGTTTTATACTATGTAATGATAAATGAAGCCCTTTAAGTCAATTACAAAAGTAAAAGTAGTGTAATCAGATTGCTATTCGGTCACTGTAATACGTTTAAATAATCATATAAAAATATCGTACTCAATAATTTTTTTATAAAAATATATTATGTACTAATTTCAATACAGACGGAGTAATAGCATAATGCAATAGAATAATTAATATAAGATTGAATTTATTCACAATGACAGAAAACACTACCGTGATTTTTTTAGCATAGAATGGCATAAATCTGAATTAATATTTTTTTAAATAAATGAAAGTAAATAAAAAAATACGTGCGTGTATCAGTGTACACACGTAAGAAGTGAAACTTCTTTATGACATAATTTTTCGAAAAATGATCTACTATATTTACAACTTTACAGAAGAAAAAAAAACGGAATCTGATAATTGTGAGCGCACCTTTAGAAAGAAACATGGCGCGTAACGGAAAAATATACAGAAATTAAGATGGCGCGTAACCGAAAAACGTTACATACGTTTTTACATGCTCTAAAATTCCTCCCTACGTCGATAAAGAAGTTTCACTACAATAATTAGTTTTTACTCTTCACTTCACTTCACTTCACTTTGTTAACTATCTTCGAGAACTTAGTTTTTCACTTGTTTAATTCAAAAAGAGAACAACAGTCATGTATGTTCGTAATTTTGCTCGTATTGAAGCGGCTGTTGAATTGGACGTATTCTTCTCCCAATGTTAATTTACTTTCTGGTAAAACTCTCTCTCTCTCTTACTCTGGTGACTTTCTCGAAAAACGTGCATTTCAGTGACATATTTTTTTTTAAGGAGCAACATCTATTCTTCTATACATATAATAAAAATGAAGTGTCTGTATGTAATATCAAAATAACACTTTTTTAATGATTTGGTGTGAAAGTATACACGCGACTGATAACAAAAATGCAATTTTTAAAATTTTTGTCAGTGTCTGTCTGTTTGTTCCGGGTAATCTCCGAAACGGCTAGACGGATTTTGATGGGAATTTCACTGGCAGATAGAAAAAATTACAGCGAGTTACTTAGGCTACTTTAAATTAGACTAGCTATTAACAGCGGCTTCGTCCGCAATGCTATCTCCAAAATGGTTGGACCGATTTTCACGGGACTTTCACCTGCATATAGCGGACTTTATAAAAAGTAATTTAGTTTATTTTCATTTAGATTACCAGTTAACCGTGGCTTTGCCCGCAATGGTATAGTTGGCGGATAGCTAACCTTATAAAAAGTAATTTAGGTAATTTTGATTTATACTAGCTGTTAACCATTGCTTCGCCCGCAGTGCTATCTTCAAAACGATTCGACTAATTTTTACGTGACTTTTACCGGCGGATAACAGGCATTATAAAAACTAATTTAGTCTATTTTAATTTAGACTAACTGTTTAACCGTGGCTTCACCTGCAGTTCTATCTACAAAACGATTTGACCGATTTTCACGGGACTTTCACTGGCAGATAACTGTCCTTATAGGAAGTAATTTAGGTTATTTTATTTTAGACTAGATGCTACCCGCGACTTCGTCCGCAAAAATATGTTGTTCACTCTAAACATGTGCGTTGTACTGGACTCGAAGAATAAATATAATTGAAATTCATATATCTGTATCTATGTATGTAATTTGGATTATATTGTCTTTTCGATCATTTTGGCGGCACTATTGTTTTATTAACTGCGCTTTCGACCTCATAACTCGGGAACTATAGTAACATATAAGAATATTGTATCGAGTTCAATCAGCACTATTTATATTGTCAAATATTAAAAACTGCTTAGACAGATAGACAGTTTTATATCTTGATTTATATTTATACAAGATTTTAAGACGTCAGCTCATTCATTGTATACATTTCAACATCATAAGCGTTAGTAGTAATTTTGAAGATAGAAGGGGTCTTTCTAAAAAGATATTATACCATAAACGTATTACTTATTGACATTATGGGCATAGTATATCATCATAATAACTTCTTTAATTCATTGTTTCATTAGTGTAAGTGAGCATTGAGGTAGTAATATGGTGGGTTAAGTTTCCAAATATGTGCTGATGATAAACCTCATTTGACACACTACTAGTATTTATATATCTAATGTATACATTACATGTTGTAAATGGCGCGCGTGTCGTACTTTTTTTAAAAGCATTTTTACAATTATTTTTAAAAGCATTTCTATAATTGTACATGGTCTCACAATTTTATATTTCTATGAATCAACTTTGAAAAACGCGTGCGGAGCTGCGGGTACAGCTCGTCTATACATATAATAAGAATGTAAATTTAACGTGTTTGTATTTTAGATTTTCGAAAAAAAAAATGTTGTCTAGTAATAAGCAATAAAATACATTTCGATCAATTTTAGAAATATCTGTCAGTCTGTTTGTATGAACACGCATGACTGCTAATACATTGCGTTCATGATAAAACCTCTTCAAGAAAATCACATATCATCGAGTAACATTTAGTTTTTGTTTCATTAAAATCGGTTCACTCTATCAAAAGTTATTGCATTTTTAACGACGACGCGACATAGGTACGAGAGAAAAGTAGATAAGTAAATGGAATTAATACATTCAGATGACTTTGTTAATTGCTTTTTTTTAAATTACGTTTCACGCGGACGAAGTCGCGGGCACAGCTAGTGTTTTTATATAAAGGTTTCGATTGTTAAAACACACACCGACACCTGTAGTCCGATAAAATAAAACACCGATATTTCGTATATAGACGAAAGATTAAAATTAAATTTCCGATATTACAGTTATGTGTGGACAGGTTCGATGACACGGCAGCCGGTTTGCGTACAAATTAGATTTTGTACCGGCAACGACTAGCCTGTTCCGTTCCCAGTTTGAACAATCGCAATTGTCGATTGCGGGACTTTGTTTTTTTATTTGACCTTCAACGCGTACCCGATACTTTGACCGGCATTGTCATCAGCCTGCAAGAGACTCCCTGCAGGGTCATAGGCCTCTTCCCGCAGATGGGCATAATCACCACGCCAGCCCACGGCGTATTTGACCATAGAGGTTTTAAATTCAAAAGGACAATTAATTATACACATTTTATTTCCATGACTATTTAAACAGAATTCAGTAATCTATATTTCAATATTCTTGATTATATTTGCCATCTTGTTTTCTTTTCCACAAGTTACTTTAATTTTTATGAATACATTTTCTCTTTTTTATTTATTATTCTGTGTTTTTAAAGTAAAACTTATTTAAGCGCGACTAAGAAGTAACTGGACGACAATGCAACGGAAGTCCGTTACGGCAATATAGCGTCACGTTTCTGTACCATCCGGTTATAAATATTTTTGATTTTGTCAATAAATAGTTCATAAATCAATCAAAATTTTTGGAATAAATATACAAAAAAATATTAATTTGAATAATAAAAAATCATATAATAGAATTAATTATGTATATAAGGGCGCGCGACCATGCTGCGATCTGGTTTCAATGTAAGTAATTAACAAATTAAATCAAAGCTTCATTATCTGTAGTACCATCTATCAGCTAA
Source organism: Antheraea yamamai (assembly GCA_036509395.1). Lineage (NCBI taxonomy): Eukaryota > Metazoa > Arthropoda > Insecta > Lepidoptera > Saturniidae > Antheraea > Antheraea yamamai. The sequence continues at coordinate 11,396,966 of AP028447.1, read as the reverse complement.
TTCGGAACTTAAATAACACATGAAATATCATTAGCAACTCTTTGTTATAAAGTAAATAAAATACAGAAAAGTACGAACAGATTACTATGATCAGTAACTAATTAAATTAAAATAGAAGTTTTGGTGATGTTTACGCCGAATAAGTTTTACTTCAATCGCGTGTGACGGTTACACGCACTAATTTTTCTTTTTCAAATGTCTATCAATATTTAATGTTACATAATTTAATTTTTCAATATTACTAATCGTGTAAGTTGTATCGATGTGACAAAACGTAGATTCGGTCTAGTACCTATACCTAGTCTTTTTATTATTGTTATTATATTATTCATCGGACTGTTGACTGTTGCATTATCTACAATCTTCTATACATATAATAAGATTGTAAATCTTTTTCTTTTATATCATAGGTGGCAAACGAACGGGTGGGTCACCTGATGTTAAGTGATCACCACCGTCCATAGATACTTGCAACACCAGAAGAGTCGCAAGTGCGTTGCCAGCCAGTGTTTGGTAGGAGGAGTGAAGAAGTGGGGAGGGGGAAGGGAGTTGGGTATCTGGCGCTCTCACTGACCGAACGATATTTTTTTTTCGAACTGACTACGCTATTGACATAGCAAGGTCTTAACAGCTTCACCGGACTGCACTGACCGAACGAAATGAAACAATGCAAGTACTGTTACTTCACGTCGGTATTCTGTGAGAGGGTGGTACTACCCCGGGCGAGCCGACCCATTCATGCTGAAACCAGTAGTACCTTCAGCGTGGCTCTACCACCTACAAACAAACAAAATCTAACGTGTCTGTACTTTTTAGATTTTTGGTAAAAAAATTGTTGCAGGTAAAAGTAATAAAATACATTTCAATCATTTTTAGAAATGTCTGTCTGTCTATCTGTCTGCCCTGTTGTTTGAACACGTATCACTGCTAAAGTACACAAGAAAATCATAAAGCATATCCTCGAGTAATATTTAGTCTTGGCTTCATTAAAATCGGTTCACTCTATCAAAACTTATTGTAATTTTAATGAGGACGCGATTTAAGTACGACTGGAAAGTAAAAAAGTAAATGGACTTAATACATTGAGATGATTTTGTTAACGACTGTTTTTTTTATATAAGATTCCATTCGGACGAAGTCGCGGGCATAGTTAGTTGTAAGTAGATAAATAAAAAACCCCGTAGCAATGAGCGTAGAACGTTTGAGGCGACGCGATCTATGAGGGATCCGTCAAGCACGAACGATACCGCGTTGCAAAGCTAGAGATAAATTATCTATTACAAATAACTTGGCAAATCAATCTTCCAATATTATCTAAGGTGTCGAGTATAGATTCAAGGCGAAATCTCGAACGGCACTGTCAATGGCAAGCCGGTTCGATGCACGGGCGAGGCCACATCGGACCGAGTCAGCGAAAGTGAAAATGACCGGGCATGTTGTGGCCGCGTTAACGGATTTAAGCGCAACGCTTTCAGATACGAAATACACGGTTGTATTCGTGAGGCACACATGTGTTTGTCTGTCTGACGAACTCTTATATGTATGAATAGCTAGCTTAGTTTATCTTAGACAGATTCGCGGTGTTGCATCCAAGGCAACAGCCCAAGTCCGGTACACACGTATGCCTCACGAACTCTTATATGTATGAATAGCTAGCTTAGTTTAGTTTAGACAGATTCGCGATGTTGCATCCAAGGCAACAGCCCAAGTCCGGTACACACGTGTGCCTCACGAACTCTTATATGTATGAATAGCTAGCTTAGTTTAGCTTAGACAGATTCGCGGTGTTGCATCTAAGGCAACAGCCCAAGCCGAGGTTAGACCACTTTGTCACCCTTGAGCTTGTTGCTAAGAATAGTGTAGTCAATTCGAAAAAAAAAAATAGCAACGCCTTGCGTATGATGACCGACTTCATAGAGCTGGCAGTAGTTTATTTACGTAAATTTACGTAAATAAACAATAGAACATGACAACACATTCAAAAAATTAGTCCACAAATTAAGTACTTAAGCCGACAGTTCATCTTTTGAACATATACATACATATATATTTCCAATACATTACACGTTACAATCGTTTTAATGGGTGCACAGATAGGAGTCAATTCCAGACATCACCATCGTTCACTCTATAGGCTTTTGACACCAAAACCCGCTTGACATGGCGCTTAAACTCACAGTCCGGCAAATCCGTAACATGCTTTGGGACTCTGTTGTAAAACCTAACACTATTACCTAAAACTATTACTGGTTATACTGAGACTGTAACATGGAAAGACCAACACAACAAAAAAAGAATTAGCTAAATATCGGAGCAGCCGTTATAAAGTGACGCGCTTACATAAATTCGGCAGTTGATTTTTATTTATATTTTATAGGTGGTAGAGGCACGCTGAAGCTATTACTTGGTTTCAGCATGAATTGGTTGGCTCGCCCGGGGTACTACCACCCGACCCACAGAAACACCCACGTGAAGTAATAGTGCATTATTGTGTTTCGTTCGGCCAGTAAGAGCGCCGGAAGCCCATCTTCCCTCCCCCCAAAGTACAGGCTGGCAACGCACTTGCGAGTCTCCTGATGTTGCTAGTGTCTATGGACGGTGGTGATGACTTAACATCAGGTGACCCGTTCGTTCGTTTGCCTCCTATGATATATAAAAAAATATATGCAAACTATATATGTATATCTTCTTTAAATATATAAAAATCCAGTGTCATGATGTTTATCCACGATACACTTCAAAACTACTCAACCGATCTTCATGAAAGTCGGCATTTATCTATATATACAAGTATAATAGTATAAAACAAAGTCCCCTACCGCGTCTGTCTGTCTGTCTGTTCGCGATAAACTTAAAAACTACTGAACGGATTCTCAAGAGGTTTTCACCAGTGGATAAAGTGATTCATGAGGAACGTTTTGGTATATACTTTGTCAAGGATTTTTTTTATAATCAGGGCGGGACAACGTCTGCCGGGCCTGCTAGTATAACTATAATTTGATCCAACTTGAGAGATAGGATAATTTATATTTCGATTAATGGCCTCAATATTTTTTTATTACAAATTAAACTATTGTCAATGTTGATTATTGTTATTATTTATAAGTCTCATCAGATTCGAACAGATGGCGCTTTAAATTAGTTTGTCGAAAGAAAACTGTAAGACCGACTGTTATAGATATCTCATAGATGGCGCCACATTTTGAAAATAGATAGTATAAAACATAGTCCCCTACCGCGTCTGTCTGTCTGTCTGTTGGCGATAAACTTAAAAACTACTGAACGGATTCTCAAGCGGTTTTCACCAGTGGATAAAGTGATTCATGAGGAACGTTTTGATATATACTTTGTCAAGGATTTTTTTTATAATCAGGGCGGGACAACGTCAGCCGGGCCTGCTAGTATAACTATAATTTGATCCAACTTGAGAGATAGGATAATTTATATTTCTATTAATGGCCTCAATATTTTTTTATTACAAATTAAACTATTGTCAATGTTGATTATTGTTGTTATTTATAAGTCTCATCAGATTCGAACAGATGGCGCTTTAAATTAGTTCATCGAAAGAAAACTGTAAGACCGACTGTTATAGATATCTCATAGATGGCGCCACATTTTGAAAATAGATTTATCACAATTTTAAATCAACACGTAATAACTGAGCCACAACTGCTATACAATTAGTGTAGTATAAATTACTTTCCAATTATATAAATCAATCAGATAACGTATCTTGCAATGTCCGAAATGCTACTGCAACTTTGATAAAACATAAATTATCTTTAATCCGAGTATAATTGTCATAATTATCTCGCATATTGTTCATATATATATTACGTGTATATACATGAAGTAATGCACGTTAATTATCCATTGTGAACGCTGAAAGTGAGTCTCGATTCGTTTCACACGAGGCGATTCCTCTTCGTTTTCCTTTTTTTTTAAGTAGTTATAATGACGGTCGTGTACCACGTGATGACCCCTCTTGAATCCGATACTGAGCACGTATGATTCGCACAAGGACTGTCATGGAGAAACTCAAAACAATGGAACAACTGTTTTTTTTTTTAATTTTTAAATCAATTATATTAAAACTAGACATGCCCGCGACTACGTCCGCGTGAAATTTCAGTTATAGACACAGTGATTATGCAAATTATTCAATTATATTGTGTACAAGCTGTGCCCGCTACTTTGTCCGCGTGGAACCTAATGTACATAACAATGACTAATAAGTCATCTGAACGTATTTAGTCCATTTGCTTATCTACTTTTCTCTCATACTTAAGTCGCGGCACCATTAAAATTACAATAACTTTTGATAGAATGGACCGATTTTAATGAAACCAAGACTAAATGTTACTCGAGGATATGCGTTGTGATTTTCTTGAAGAGGTTTTATTGTGAACCCAGTACTTTAACAGTGATGCGTGTTCATACAAACAGACAGACATTTCTAAAAATGATTGAAATGTATTCTATTACTTATTCCTAGACACCTGCAACAATTTTTTTCACGAAATTACATGAGTACTTAAATCGAATACACACGAAGCTGGGACGAAACGTTAGTTAATTATAAAAATGAAAATATAAAAAAAACCAGTCAACAGATGACGCTCAACCCGTTGTTCGCTTGGTGCCGACGCGACGATCGCATGATTTTATTGTACCGCGTATTACTACATGTGTTTAAGTATTTCATTCGTTTTATTCAATACGGCATCTGTACAAACAAACTGAGTATTTATACTGATATTTTACACCGTACCATTCAAAAATATATTAATTAGCAGACACGATGTCGGCTAGTATGGGCTATTAATTCACGTACCGGATTACGACGTTCATCATCTTTTTCTTTAAAATAGAAATACTTTATTCAGTTTAGGCCCTAAGAGGGCACTTATGGACGTTAAAATAACCACCGGTTCGGACAAACACTCAGTGATCTAGAAGAACCGGTAAGAAACTCGATCTGGTTTACCTTTTTATTATATACTAGCGGGCCTGGCAGACGTTGTCCCGCCCTGATTATAAAAAAAATCTGTGACAAATTATATACCAAAACGTTTCCCATGAATCATTATGCATTGGTGAAAACCGCTTGAAAATCCGTTCAGTAGTTTTTGAGTTTATCGCGAACAGACAGACAGACAGACGCGGTAGGGGACTTTGTTTTATACTATGTAATGATATAATATTTACAATACATTACATGTTACAATCGCTTTTAGTGGATGCACAGAGAGAAGTTAATTCCAGACATCACCATCTTTCACATATTGATCCTCTTTATAATAACCTTTTAGCCAAAAACCCGCTTGACGCGGCGCTTAAATTTACAGTCCGGATAATCGTTAATATGCTTTGATATTTTGTTGTAAAACCTCACACAATTACCTAAAAAAACAATTACTGGTTTTACTCAGTCTGAAACATGGGATGACCAGTTTGTCACTGTTTCGAGTATATAGACCATGCCGGTCTTTTATGAAATCCAGTTTTTCAAAGTTTTTACGGACATACATTAAATTATCGAGAATGTATTGAGAGGATAGAGTTAAGATACCGAATTCCTGAAAATTGATCTTTAATGATTTGCGAGTTCCCATATTGTATGTTGCTCCAACTACCCGTATTTGTAATAAATATATGGTACCTATCTACCTACCTACCTCAGCCGCTGTCCCCCACAATAAAATAACATAAGACATTAAGCTATGGAAGTACGCGAAGTAGACCAACTTAGCAGTGACAATAACTGTTAGCTGCCGAATCTTACGTACTGCGAATGCCTGCTCTCCATTTTTTTTAATGAGACGAACCCATTGTAATTTAGAATCAAGTGTGATACTCAATAAATACAATGTTCAGATCTTACTCTTATCCCACCTAAGTTCCGTCGGCACAACATGTTTCCTTTTCCACTCTCTCCCATCAGATGTCATTTCAGTATTCACACCTTTTACACGCAGTCCATCCATACCTTTATCGGTCTTCCTCTACTGCTATAACCGTCCACCTTCATACTCAAAATTTTTCTAGTTGCATGATTTCCATCTCTCCTCATAATGTGCCTATACCATGCTAACCTATTACTCCTCAACTTCTCTGTCAATGGTGCTATTTTCAAACTTCCTCTGATATACTAATTCTTAACGTTATTCATTCTAGTTACACGACACTTTCATCTTAACATTCGCATCTCTGCCACATGTTATCTTTTCTCATACGTCCCTTTCACAGCCCAGCACTCGGATCCATACAACATGACTGGTCTTATTATAGACTAGCCTCTGCCCGCGACTTCGTTCGCGTGGAACAGTTACTTTGGGCTAACGCTAACACGCAGCGGAAGTTCTCAAGAGGAAAGAATACCCCGATTTTGAAACATTCTTCATTGGTGCTCCGCTCCTATTGTTCTTAGCGTGATGATATATAGCCTATAACCATTCTCGATGAATGAGCTATATAACACTGAAAGAATTATTCAAATCGGACCAGTAGTTCCTGGGATTACCCCCTACAACACCACAACGTCAGAAACTCACAAACTTTACCTTTTTTATAATATTAGTATAGAAGTATAGATATAGAAGTATACGTAGTGTAGAAGTATAGATTAGTATAGAAGTATAGATAATATTAGTATAGATTAAGATCCCAGAGCAATTTGATACAACTTCTTTTTAAATATATAAGACCTTATATTCTGAGTAATGTTTCATGTAATTAGAACGCTTGCGCACTCACAGAGTTGAGTCTGTGACAAATGTACAGGTACCAGATAAGAGAGTTGAGTAAAAATCAGAGCTACTTTACTTAAATTTGTATGGCTGATTTTTATATATGTTTTTTAAAATATCACTCTAAAGTAGTATCCAGTGTCACCAGACACTTTCCGCTGACCACAACTTCACTTATATTTAAACGCTTGCATTTTAAGTATGTTATTCAGATAACTATTACAAAATTATATTTCGTCAGTCAGATAAATTGTAATGACCAAACATTCCCCCAGAGGAGAAAAATAGTCTGCTGTTAGCGCGAGAGCTTTATATATGCGTTTTAGAAGAACATAGGGAGGGTGCTTAATAAATAGGGATAGGTAAAATCTAAATGAATGTGAGCAAAGCCGCGAACAAAAGCTAATAAATACATAACAACATAGAAACCGAACACGGTAAATTCAGGCAGAAACGTATCCGAACACGTGCTTAAATTATGAAACAATTACAAAACGTGTTACAAGGCCGCGCCGCGTCTATTCAAATAGATAGAACGTTCTAGAATGCGTTGTATGCGGTGCATATATTAATTGATCTAATCATGGTAACAGACCAACATACGTACATACATAACATTACCTCGGTCGGTGAGTTCCAATATGATTTTCACTTTCATCCGAGCGATAACATCTACTCTAGTGTCTGCGAATTTATCGCGAGTGGAGCGTGTGGTACGGATGAGACATTTTAATTTTTACTAGCTGGCAACCGCGACTTTATCTGTGTTTACGTACAAATGTAAAAATATAAGCACCACACCGCTTGTATCCCTTTTTCACTTATGTACGAGATAAAAGTAGATAAGTAAATGGAGTTAATTACATAAAGTTTCACGCGGACGAAGTCGCGGGCACAGCTAGTATTACATAAAGTTATCGTAATATTTCTTTTTTTATAGATAACCACAAGTCTAAAAAGTAAAACAAAAGAAAAATTGACTGAAATCTGTTTTGGTTTATATCATAGGAGGCAAACGAACAGACGGTTCACCTGATGTTAAGTGATCCCCGTTGTCGATAGACACTAGCAACGCCAGGGGAGTCGCAAGTGCGTTGCCAACCTGTGTTTGGGGGGAAACGGGAGAAGGGAGGGAAGAGAGGAGAGAAGGTGGGCCTCCGGCGCTCTCGCTGACCGAACAATGCAAGCACTGTTACTTCACGTCGGTTCTCTGTGAGAGGGTGGTACTACCCCGGATGAGCCGACCCCGATTCATGCTGAAACCGGTAATAGCTTCAGTGTGGCTCTACCATCTACAAAACATACCTATTTTTGAGTGGCTTTTTGAGTGAAAATTCCCGCTAAACGGATTTGATCGATTTTCATATTTCTCTCATCTGATATTAAATGAAGAAATGGTATATGATGGTAGACGCGCTAAGCCTAGAGGGGTTGGCTGTCAAATTGCAGCTGCTGGAACACACCGACATGTACTTAGCGACAGACTTCAAACTTGAGGGTGGTAGACCAGGCGGGATTAGAAAAAGCCCTACCACCATGCAGTGGATTCACCACGACGTTTTCCTTCACCGGAAGTTGCGACTCAGTTGCAAGGATTCGAACCTACGGCCACCGACGCGATGTGCGTACACGCTATCTAACAACGAAGCCATTAACGCTTCATGAGTTTTTTGAGTGGTTCCCCGGAGGATTTTAGATTCATAATTGGACCCGTAGGTGTTACTGCGATCTTACTCCAGGATTCATTTTTTTTTTCAGAGCAGGACAACGGCTGTTGGACCAGCTAGTTTGTATTCTCAAGTTTATGGTGAACACTGTGCGGCCGAGATAATGAGGGGCTTTTTAGACAGGCATATCTGTAACTTTTTTAATGTTTATATTTTTTGAAGTAAAACTTTTTTAGGCGCGACTAGGAGGTAACTGAACGACAATGCAACGGAAGTCCGTTACGGCAATATGGCGTCATGATTCTGTACCATCCGGTTTTTAAATGTTTTTGATTTTGTCAATAAATAGTTTATAAACAAATCAATCAAAAATTTTCGAAGAAAAAAATATTTTTAATAAAAAATATTAAATTGAAAATTGAATAATAAAAATCATACAGTAGATTAAATTATGTATATATCGGCGCGCGACCGTGCTGTCATCTGGTTTCAATGTAAGTAACAAATTAAATCAAAGCTTCATTATCAGTAGTGCCATCTATGAGCTAATTCGAAACTCAACACAGGAAATATTATTAGCAACTCTTTGTTATAAAGTAAATAAAATATAGAAAAGAATTTATGTTTCTCATTTCATTTATCATAAACCAATCATATCATATTTGAAGTATGATAGTAATTAAATTATTGTTTTCAAATGTATAGTGCTCGACGATGATAAATGTATATATTACGTACTAGTGTTACATCATCAATAAATGCCTTTTTAAATCCTCATAACATGATGTATTTATTTTTAACTTAATCGCCATCTCTTATTTACTCTTATTAAGTTTTACTTCAATCGCGTTTGACGGTTACACGCACTCATTTTTTATTATTATTTATTGTTTATATCAGCCCTGTATTTTTTTTGTCAAATCACTGACTACACGTCCGTACATTTTTTGGCCCCCCATTGAGAATCAACGCTGCAGTACCACCAGTGGCGTCATTGTTGGATAAACTATGTATATATTTAGTTTATTGATCTTATTCTTTGCAATTGTTTGCAACAATAAAGACTTTTTTTTTCTACTGTTTTCTAGTATACTATATAACGTTTGACCACAACCTCACCTGAGGTAAAAGACAATATGGACTAAGATTGTAATACGAGAGAATTGGTTGTCAAATGCATCTGACGGAACACACATATCGCTTCGTCCTGAAAGACAGACAGCTAAATATAACAAGTCCTTTGCGACAGATTTTCATCTAGAAAGTAGTAGCTAGTCAGGTAAGTTTTAGGAAAAGTCCTACTTACCACGATGCTACGGTTTCATACGATATTTTCCTTCAACGAAAGTTCTGGTTCGTCGCAGAATGTTTCGTGGTGGTGGGGCTATTAAGCCCGCCTGGCTAGCTTCCATCCTCATGTTGAAAATCTATCGCCGAGCACCTATGAGTGTTCCAGCAACTGCACTTGAGAAACAGTCCCCCTCTAGATTTAGTATGTTTACTGACTTTGACCTCATGGGATTATGGCTACCTCCTGAGGCATCATTGCTACAAAACTTTGACTTTACATTACGTTTGCGCCTTGCAGGCAACATGTCGGCTTGAATAAAATGAAAATATGTGCATTGTCTCGTAATATACGTTTATTGATTTTGCAATGGACTGTTAATTGTAACGAACTTAGCGCTTTGTTATTATTGGTTCGTGTTTAGCGACGCCACGATCCGGGTGTTGGCGTTTTGATTCTAAACGTGAACACATTCCACAAGGCATTTCATGTTAGAACGCTCAGAGTGTCTCACATAGGAAGACAAAACGATATGAAGCGTGACACGACCGATTACAAAATTACTATAGAGAAGCGGAAATGAGGAAAAAAAACTAAATCGGAGAGAAACAACGTCATCAGTAACAATTCATTTATTGCGAGAGCATTATCGTACAAGGCCGCTAACACCTGTCATAGACGGCGGTCACGACCGACGAGGTGGCTAGCGAACCGAGACACTTAACAGTTAGCGAGTGACTCACGTGTTCGCACTTAGTCATAGGGAAGCCACATCGCTACCAGTCTTCACGAAAATCGCCTAAACTTGATGGAACATTGGGAAAACTATAATTATTAGCCCATTTCCCTTACATGCACTAATATGTTTTGGTACAACAAAAACAGAATTTCACTGAAATCAGCTATTCATAATACATATATATTTTATTAGTTGAATTAAAAAAAAACCAGCCAGTCGTAAGGACTGGCAACAGGAGTGAAAACACAAAACAATGGAATAACTGTGTTCTTTTTGAATTTATAAATCAACTACATTCTGCCTGCGACTTCCTCCACTTTATAATAGTTACTTTGGGCTAAGACTAACATGCAGCAAAAGCTCTCAAATGGAATGAATCCCTGATTTTGAAACATTCTTCCTTGGTGCTCCGCTTCTATTGATCTTAGCTTGATGATATATAGCTTATAGCCTTCCTCGATAAATGAGCTATCTAACACTAAAATAATAAAAACTTTTCAGCTTTATAATAATAGTATAGATTATGGTCCGAGTTATTTAAATTTCGTAACTTCTTAATTGAAATTATTAACATTACATTGGTTCTCACCTTTATTGGCACTCCAAGCGATAATTACATTATACATTTTTATACAGTTTATTAATTAATCAAACATATTATAGGCTGCACAAGCTCAATACAAAATATCAATATTACATGCACACAGGCCGCTATACTACGTGTCGGTAGTCTGATGCAAGCGCAATACATCTTGAGCATGTCAAGGTTATCGGTGACGCGAACCCATAAGTTTTTCCCCGACCAAAATACACTTAGCGTGGTAAAAAAGTTTTCACTTCAAAAATTGGCAAAAGGTCAATGGTATCCAAACAATAAGTAGCCATCATATAATAAATGTTCGCAATAAATGGATATAGTCCTATAACTGTATCTTCAGTAGTTTTGACATGAGTGTGCAGCAAAAGAGCTGATATATATTGATAAATTACACTTTTTGGGTTGCAAAGGTAATTGTTTTTTTTTTCTTTTTTGTAGTAGTATGATGAAGTAACTACAGTGTACCTGATAATTGAGTATAATACAATCTAAAAACAAATGATGAATGCCACAGATCTACAATCCATTGGCAGTTATTGCTGCCACTCTTGCATGTGAGCCTCTCAGCTATAGTTATGCATAGGCCGATCCTGAGACACTATAAACTGAAAGGGAGTGACTATAATGGGTTTGTAGTCATTTGTAAGGTAGTCCTCAGCCCATTCGGGCACAGATCCCACTGTCTGGGTTCGTTAGTGAGTATACAGGGGTTGCTCCCAGAACACAACATAATTCAGTGCATTATAATTTCAGATGTTACAACTGGTGTAATACGGTTAAAATCAATGACACAATCGTTATATCCTGCTTGTAGACCACCTGCACGGTGTGAACAACTTTTTTTTATATCATAGGAGGCAAACAAACAGGCTGGTCACCTGGTGTTAAGTGATCACTGCAGTACATAATAAACATATACGGCAGCAACACCAGGGGAGTCAGCAACACCAAGGGAGTCGCAAGTGCGTTGCCAGTCTGTGTTTGAGGGGAAAGAGGGGGATAGTTGTTCCTCTGGCGCTCTCACTGATCAAACGAAACGCAACAATGCAAGCACTGTTACTTCACATCGGTGTTTCTGTGAGAGGGAGGTGCTACCCTAACGAGCCGACACATTCATGCTGAAGACAGTAATAGCTTCAGCGTGACTCTACCACCTACATAAATTTATAGCAATACAACAATTATATTGCAATGTGAGGGAGATAAATATACAAAGATATCTTTAATATGATACAATACTTATATTTACAACTAATTGATACCAGAGAGTTCATCTGTGTTGCTTATTATTTGACAATATATTTTATGTATAGAGGAAAAAACAAACATCACACTGCTTGCCCAAACTTCTTCAAGGCAAAAGAATGCATCAAGGAACATATGGTGCTGATAAAAATCATACCTTTATAAACTCTATGTTAAATTAAGCTATTGTGATAATTATTTTTATAGATAAGAGCGAAGTGTCTAAAAAATAATCAAAATATATCTAGTCCTTTTCAAGTGATTGTCCATACAATGAAAGACTTCTATCAATTTATTTTTATATATTTATATTATTCTGTAGGCATAAAACTGTTTCATATATTAATGCTAGCTTTTCCCGCTATTTCATCCACGTTCAATAGTTACTTTGGGCGTTAGCTCACACGCAGCGGAAACACTCAAAAGGAAAAAACTTTGAAACATTCTTCGTTGGTGTTCCGATCCTATTAGTCTTAGCGTGATGATATATAACCTATAGCCTTCCTCGATGAATGGGCTTTGTAATACTGAAAGAATTTTTCAAATCAGACTTGTAGTTCCTGAGATTAGCGTGTTCAACCAAACAAACAAAGCCTCCAGCTTTATAATATTAGTATAGATATATTGATATACCAACATTCTAAAAATAACAAAGTATGGCAGTTTAAGTATGCAAGTCTCATAAACTACTGGTCCATTAAAAAAATGTAAATAGTATTTTTATATTTGTACTAGCGGGCCAGGCAGACGTTGTCCCGCCCTGATTGTAAAAAAATCCTGGACAAATTATATACCAAAACGTACCCCGTGAATCACTTTATCCACTGGTGAAAACCGCATAAAGATCCATTCAGTCGTTTTTGAGTTTATCGCGAACAGACAGACAGACAGACGTGATAGGGGACTTTGTTTTAATGTTTAACTGCAGAAGTTTCTATACTATCACACTATGTTACTAACAGTGGAGCCATATCTAAGAATATAGAGAGGCTGTAACCACAGGATGTAAATATAGTCTAGACACTGTTACATTGAACTATGATACTAACAGTGGAGCCATATCTAAGAATATAGAGAGGCTGTAACCACAGGATGTAAATATAGTCTAGACACTGTTACATTGAAAAATCTTTCACATACATGTGTCACTAATTAGCCAAAACAAAACCAATTAATTACCTGTTCTTCTGGGAATTTTGGGTTTTATTATACCACAAAACCTGTTACACTTATAAACTTGTTTTGATAAAACTTGACAAAAACAACTTTTGAATTATAACCAACCAGATGTGAAAGTGTAGAATATAGAAGTCGCAGAATATAATATTATGAATTTTGACTACTGAACCAAAGGTGACTGTATAATGAATTATTTGTGTTACAAATTGAGATGTTTAATACACATATCATATTACATTCACATTACATATTAACATAAAGTTTTGCTGGGTAATATATACAAGAATGGTTTTTATACATAACAGTGTCATGATGAACCAGAGATAAAATGATGTAGCAGGAGTTTTGATAAGTTATACTGTAATACAAATATAACACTGAGATTTTTCTAGTTGAGAATCTAACTTTGAACAGCTATGTGTAACCCCAAAGCCTTGGTAGCAAGTACTCATTCTAGATTTACTGTTAAACTAGCTATGCCTGCAACTTCGTCCAGATGGAACCTGATGTACAAAACAGTGACTAATGAAGTCATCTGAATGTATTCCTTATCTACTTTTTATCGTACTTACGTGATGACATCATTAAAATTACAATAACTTTTGATAGACTGAACCAATTTTAATGAAACAGAGACTAAATATTACTTGAAGATATGGTTTATGGTTTTTTTTTTTTTTTTCATATACACAGTACTTTACCAGTGATGCCTGTTCAAACAAACAGACATTTATAAAAATAATTGAAATGTATTTTATTACTTACTCCTAGACACCTGCAACATGTTTTTAATAATATAAATACAGACACATTAGATTTACATTATTATTATATGTATAGATATCTAGCTATATTGTGACTATAAATTAAGGTTCTAGTTTATCCAAGATGTAAATAAATAACAAACAAAAATAGTCTACTCAAGAATCTAAAAGACTGTGACTAAAATGTCTAATTTTGTTTGAGTTAGAATCCACTACATGGTGATAGTAAAATTGACTCATCAACAATCATATGTTCAAAACTAAAGAATTACAATTGAATTTAATTATTACAAATTATTTACGATTTCTAGATGATAAATAAAAAAAAAAACTATGAAATAAATGTAATAAATTTATAGATAATTATGTACAATTAGATAACAAAGAAGTAGTGTGGTTTGAATAATATTAAGCCCATGGGTGTGTTCCTAGTTAAATAGTAAACAACGACGGTGCCTTGCTCAAGGTCAATCATTGCACAAATTGTTTATATAAATTACATTGTACATCGACACCAAATTATCCCAACGTGTTATTTGAAAGACCCACAGTATGGACAAGACCTAAAATTGTCATTTTTATCAACTATAATTAACCGAAAAATCACCGAAATTTCCTTCAAATTGTCGTTTTTCACCTGTAACAGTTGTTTTAAATAAGGTTTAATTTAAATATACACAATGTCCAGAACAGCCCCCCTACCTTGTATACATCGCCATAGGTACCAGATCCAATCCTCTGGACCAGTTCGTACTCATCCTGCGGATTTCTGCGCGATATATCCGAACTCAACACACCACCACTATGCGCCATAATCACTACACAACACTAATATGACATTTATCTACACTTTCATCTCATTATTCACATAATTACGGACACAAGTCGTGAAATAAATTATTTTTCTAATACAAAACTCGACATCGTCTGACGTTTGCCACAATACCATAGCCAGGGCTGCCAGGAATTAATTATATAACTTGTGAATTAGAAGAAAAATTCTGCGACTTTCAAATGAAACATCTAAAACTTTTCTGGTTGAGTTTTACTAAATACAATTAATTCAACTCATATTATTTATTCGTAGATTAAATTGAATTATTAAATGCATTTTACTAGAATTTAATGATGTTAATTATAAATAAAGAGCTACCATTGCAAGTAATTTGTGAAGATATTGTAACACTAAATATTTATAGCACAGGTGAAGAATGTATTAATACGATTATAATCGGGGTATATCATCACCGCAGATTAAATCGGGAAATTTTGATAGCCATATGCTACATATTTAAAGAAATCTAAAAATGTTATAAAATATATTACTGCATGTACTTTTAAATTTAGTAACATAATATAATTATAGTATTTCTAATTCAACGTGCAGATGTCGTTTTCATCCTGTGTATCATAAAAAAATTGTTAGATGTCACGGTATCCATATTTTGAATTAATCTTTGGCCATTACCAATTGAGAAAAAAATGTATTAGTAGTCATTTTACGAAATTTACTTTAATTACACTGTTAATACCACAATATTATTCTTATAATAGAAATTATAATGTTTTATCTGTTTCGTGTTTAAATAAAATACTTATAAACATAAATGTATGTATTAAAGTTTCACTGTTTTTTTTAGTAGGATTTTGTTCTAGGGTGAATGTTTTTGTAAAGTGCTGCTGACAATACTGAAAACTTAACGGTTACGGTTTCTACTGCATTTTTCTTTTTGCGGATAGTACTCGTGAGTCCTGCATCTTTTTTCACCTTTGTGATTTACTACTTTTTATTTATAATTCTGACCGTGAAATAGTGTCGCATGCCTGGGTGTATTAAAGACGACGGTGAGTTTCTCATACAAATGAAAGTACTCTGTAACAAGTTTATTGTGGCTGAATATGAGATGAAACTTTTTTATTTTGTATTGTGCTGTCATACTTCTATCACTCTTGCATCTTGTTCTACTTATAAATACTGTCGGAATAAAAGAAACTTATTCATAAATTTGATTTACCACATACTTGTAACTTAATTGATTAATCTAAGGCTTGTAAAATCTGAAAGAACTTGAGTTACTGGCTATCGGAAATAAAAAAGGTATAGTCCGCGTCAAACTTTTTAACCGTTCTGAAGTAGATGCGCTGAACACAAATTTAGGTATCAGAGGGACGCAGAAGTCGCAGAAAGGGAAGCAGGCTCAGCCGCGCATGTACCTCGCCCCTATTACACCCACGTTGACACATGTCTCCTGTCATTACTAGTTGCAGTGCAGTCGCAATCAGAATAGTTTTCTTGTTGTTAATTACGTGTTATTGCTATTTTCGTTCTTTACTTTTTCTAGTTTACATTTGTTATTATTAGAAGACCCAAGAAATGATGTTTCTATGAAGGGCGTTATTTATTACAAATTACTTATTTACTATGAATGTATTTTATTTACAATAACGCATATATACATATATGCTATAAGATATATGTCACAGATACTGCATAAGGGGGATCATTCAATTAAAGTACGCGATCGCCTAAAACTCTCCAATAAATGTTATTTGGATTTAACTATAACTGACAATTACATGATGTAGTGAACTATTAACATTGACATTTATTAATCTTTGTTTCGATTTTATACATTTAGAATATTTGCAAACGATTATAGATAAAAATGAACAAATCATAAAAATTTAATCATTACTAAGGTAATAAAACAACTGTAAAAATTAGAAATGGAATGGAATGAAAGCCGAACAATAGAATAATAGACAAAGCTAGAATATTAATTAATCTTTCGGCTTTCGAATGGGACAGAATGGTCCCGCGCGTTTTTTAAAAAAAATTTAAATCTCCCGCCATCGGCAAAGGCATTTAGTACGTATACCCTATATAGGCCTATGGGTGTATAAATCTGTGGTCACAATAATATATTTAATTATATGCAAATTATATATGGTTTTATCAAATATTTAAAATTATTTTCATAAATAATTATGGCTAATTTAAAATATATTTCATTTTTTCTTATGATCGATTAACAAATATTGTATAGCTAATAATTCTTTGTAGCAACATCACGTTACACATTGACAGTTTCCTGGGAGAATGTTGAGTTATTTATGAGTGCTAGGAGTAATTGTTCTGCATTTTTTGGGTTCCTTTATGTTATAAAAAAATATTTTTCATTTGCATCAATAATTGTATACACTAACACAATTGAAACTGGTTTTATCTAAGTTTAATACAGTTCGCTGTGTACACAAACTCGAACGTCGTTTCCAGTAGATAATTAAGAAGATGTCCCTATTTATATGTTGTGCAGAGTATTGCAACACATAGTTGTGTGTATTTTATTTACAACTTTCATATTCTATTTTACAAAACAAAACCATAATTCTGTAATGTTTATAGGTGCTCTGTATATGAAGAGCAGTGGTCATCAAATATCACTATAATTTTTAGTTTCTTCATTTTGTATACATTCTTTTATGATACCTTAATAAAATGTAATTGTATGTAATTGTTTTATTTCTAAATCAGTTTTGAAAATTGTTATATAAAGTAATAAGTATAAATTATTGAAATTTATCTTTATTTCAAAAGTATAATTATAGTTTTTGAATTTCATTGGTTTCTGCTTATATTGTAACAATCTTATTGTATGGTTGATTAGTATAAAAAGGGCCACTATAGGAGAAATACTCTCAAGACATGATATTTATGCCTTTTTCACATCAATATCAATTAATTTTTAGAATGTAATATGACTATCAACGTTGCTATATATTTCATAAAAAACTATTATCCTTGCATATTAGTGAAACAAAATGTTTTTGAAGTTATACTTCTTTAGGCGCGTTCTGAAAAAATGATGAGAGTGAAATTTTAAGATGCGCGCGCATCTGTGACACAAAATGTATGAAGCTGTCTGCAAACCGGCACTCTGAAGTTAGCTATAGTCAACGTTTTGTTTCTTTGTATTTCTTTGTATTAAAACTTTCAATGTATTAAACACCTTTTTTCTATTGTTAGTGTCGTTTTTTTACAAACGTAGAATAAGGCGAAAGATAAAATTTTTGAAAAGATTTTTATCTTGTTACGCCAAAGAAGTATAACTTCTAACGCGTGTACATAAGTACACAACACACTTTTTTTTGTTTTAATATTAGGACAAGTGAATTGATAGGTATGGATTTTGTTTTAGTCTTAAAGGGATAATTATATCTTTAGCTAGGTCTTAGTATATTTTCTTGCAATAAGTTTTATATGAAATAAATAGGGAGGAAAATAGTAAAGTAAATTGACTAAAAAAACTGCTGCTATCCTATTCATACGTCTAAATTATTAGATATTTAATTTTAAATATTTATATAATAATAATAATTTAATATTTATTTAAGTATTTCATGTAAAATATTTTTTCTAACCTAAAAGTATAAATACAATAAATCTTAATATATATATTTCTTGTGTGCGTGTGTATGTGACTGAACTCCTCCTAAACGACTGGACCGATTTTGATGAAATTTTTTGTGCGTGTTCGAGTGGATCCGAGAATGGTTTAGATTCACAATTGGAACCGGTAGGTGGCGCTGCGGTTGACATTTAGGATTTTTTTTATTATCAAGGCAGGACAACGTCCGCCGAGCCCGCTAGTAAATTATAAACTTCATGGTTAAGTAAAAAAAAAGTTCTTAGGAGTGAAAGAATAATTTAATAATATATTTTATACAAAAATTGTAATTTTACATTATATAATTTATTATTATTCAAATCTTGTAATAAATTCAGTATATTTTTAAAACTTATGCTGCCAAAATGTTTGCTAACCTGTGCATCATAAGGTCTACTTTCGTTTGTATGGAGCTTAAATCCTTATGGTTTCTGTCACTGGAGTGGTTAAATTCCTATATTAATATTTTGAATTTGTTTTGTATTCACTTCTTGACTGTACTATGCGCAAAGCCGAATTCAAAGCTATATTCAGAGCGGCCAAAACATTTGACTTGGACTATACTTACGTATATAATGCACTGCGCTCGCCAACCGCTGTCAAGACCAGCTCGCGTTATCTTTTTTCGAAAGTATAACTTTTTTATTTTTTTTATTTTTCCGTGGAGGGAAAATCCGTACGGGCCGCAGTGGTGACGATGCCTATCGGCAACTTTCGCAAGTCTAACCTATCCTAACCAAACCGAGACGAAACTGCTTTGTTTTTAACCTAAAAATCATTAAGTTGGCAATATATAAATTTAATCAAGGGTCCTTAAAATTTTATCTGTTAGTCAGGAACACGAGACTTCTTATTAATTGTCTTTTCTGTATCTGGGTGCTTAAAGGGCAATGTCAAAATGAGATAAGTGTTTCGGTGCTGCAATCGTAAGACTGAAGGCAGTTCGTTTTTGTTCTAAATGTCCCAGAATCTTCTGTATGTTATTCTATGGCCTCTCTATTATGCTATTGGTGATGAATTTCTTATTAGGTACGTAAAATAAAAGATGAAGATATGCAAACATTAATCAATATAGCAGATTTGTAACAACAATATATACATGCCAACAATCATGATGACTGTATCTTGTTAATTCAATAAATATTAATGTAGTTATGCTTTAAAGGCGGTAAGAGCTTTAAGTATAATTTTAGTGATCCCTTTTTTCACATCAGGTTCTATAGAGCCTTTCGAATCCTAATAAGGAAACGGGACAGCTTAACAACTGGGTCATGTCGATTGGGTCTTCGTTGCCGAGCATGTTCGAAACCACACTCGGAAGCGACAAATCCGTTCCTACCGCCGCAGTCAGAATGCGGCGCTGTCCCTTCCACGCAGCACACTCATACAGAGTGTATAGAGAGTATACTCTAAAGTATACCCCTGTCCGTACCCTTCCGGCGGTAGGACACCTCCGACCCCTGCCGTTCCTCCACTTCTGTGTCTGAGTCGAACACTCGGGACACGCTAGTGCGTTTTTCTCCCAGCCTAGCCGCTTTCTTCCGGATGCCAGAATCTCCGCATCCTCTGTTTTTGCCGCTGAAATGGTGGTAACCCCCGTCCCATCCTTACTGCCTGATTTTAAAATAATAAAAGAATTATGGTCCATTTTTGTTCCCAAGTTGTTTGGGGGAAAAGACGGTCCACCCAGGCAGTGCCCCTTTTTTTACGTGAGGAAATCCCGTATGGATACACAACCCTCTCGGGGGAGAGAGTGAGTTATGTCCTACTCGCACGGACTAGAACTCCACGGCGTACGTCTGCCGTTATAGTTGGGGCGGCACGAGATCTCTATAGACTTCATCGTGCCGCCCCAGCGGTTGGCCTAGCAGCAAAAGCGCTGCCGCCAGGCCCTGTCTTGTTAGGAGACAGCCGTGTACACACCGCGCGTCTCCTCTTTCCGCCAGACCTGTGCAATGCGAATATGGGCCCCCCACCCATCTTCCCTAGGTCCGAATGCTCCCTGTTCCTGGGTAAAAGCAACTGAGGGTGGGGTATGTCCGACTTGCACCGACTAAAACCCCATGGTGCCTCCTTGTACACCTATCTGGCCGGGGAGCAGGAACTGCCTATGGCACTTTTTTTTTATATCATAGGGTGGTACTACCCCGGACGAGCCGACCCATTCATACTGAAACCAGTAATAGCTTCAGCGTGGCTCTACCATCTACAACTGCGTCTGCTCACCCGGCAGGTGTCGGCCCCTCATAAGGGGCCCCTTCTGCGGCCTGAGCGGGTCAAGATAGTAGACCCCTCAGGGGGAGGTGGGTGTTAAACCGAACTGTGGGAGTCGCACGGCACAGTGCGCCTCAACCACGTGGGCCTGCTATAGTGCAGGGCGACGGACGTGCCCGCGTCATGTCGCACGCAGGCCCTTTACGACGGCCTGAGATCGTCTCCGACCGGTTGCCGCCGTGTTCGTCGGCCGCGGGAGATGAGCCTGGTGGATCTCGGTAAGCCTAGTGTAACCCGTCAAGAGATTCGGCCGGTTCTCTGACATGGGTTGCACTAGCGACGGATCAACCCATCCGCCATGCATCTCCTCACGGTGCGCCGCCGCTTTGGATGGGGGGTGATTTTTTAGAGAGATTGTCTTCCTCGCAGTCCGGGCAGTTAAGCTAAGATCCTCGGTCCCATTGGAGCCGCGAGACATGATCACGACACTCCAAATGGAATTACGAGGTCGACGGTGCAGGTAAGGCAAAATACCCAACCTACCCGCCCGACGGCAGTGTGAGTGCACGCCGTACCCGCCAGTGCCCCATCGTCGAGACGATGAGACGATTCCACCCACACCAGAGATCAGCCGCCGACCGACAAGCGGTCGACGTTATCCGGGGTGCGCCACGTGGAGGCTCTCTGGCATCGCACTGAGATGTGCCGTGCGCCTTGAGCTAGTTGTCTGAATAAAATCGGCTGAATGCCTTAAGCGCTCGCCTTAGTAGTCCGGTGAAACTGTAAAAGCCTTATCAGGCTAATAGTGAAATTAGTTCGATAAAAAAGAATCCTGTAGAATATTTATGGTGTTGTGGTAGATTTAGCAACATTGCTGTACCCACCTTAAATTTACTAATAAATTTACTAGCTTGGTAAACTTAATATTAGGTCGTTACCTATGAAATTGCCGTTTTGTATGAAAAAATATAATGGAATTTTTTTCATGTAGTTTTTAATTTGTATTAATCGAAGTAATCACCCATGCAATCAATGCACCTTTGCCAACGCAGTGGCAGTTTATTGATGCTCTTCTTAAAGAAATCAGCTGGACGGGAGGAACAAATGAAGAGGCAACAAATTCTTCAAAGGCATTTTGTATTGCCTGTCGGGTATTGAATTTTTTTCCCGCCGAGGAGTTATCCAAATTCTGGAAAAAGTAGTAGTCTGTAGGCGCAAGGTCTGGTGAGTAGGGTGGATGACGAAGAACTTCCAATCCCAATTCTTGCAACTCGGAGACCGTCTGCTGTGCAGTATGAGGTCGCGCGTTGTCGTGCAGTAGCAGCGGAGACGAACGATTGACCAATGCTGGTTGGAGATGTGCCAGTTTCTCCATCATTGTGTTCAGTTCTTCACAGTACACATCTGCAGTAATGCTCACCCCGTTTGGTAAGAAGCTTTGATGAATCACACCGGCGCTAGACCACCAAACAGTGACCATCACTTTTCTAAGAGTAAGGTTTCGTTTAGGGCATTGTTTAGGTGCTGAACCAGGATCCAACCGACTTGCTGAGCGCTTGCGGTTATCAAACAGAACCCATTTTTCATCGCAGGTAACAATGCAGTTCAAAATTCCTTCATTTGCGTGTCTGATGAGCAGTGCAAGGCACGTCTCGATGCGTACTTCGCGCTGGCGATCATTGAGTTCGTGGGGCACCCATTTGTCAAGCTTTTTTACCTTGCCAATTTGACGCAAATGGACCAATATTGTTTTGACGCTAATGTCGAAAGCTGCTGCTAATTCAGCCGTATATTGTGTATCATCAGCTTCCACAATCGCTTTAATTCTTCATTGTCGACCAAAGTCTTCGGACGACCGCGAGGTTCATTTTTCAGCTCGAAATTCCCAGAACGGAAGCGAGCAAACCAATAACAGGTGGTGCGTTGGTTTGTAGTGTTAGCTCCGTAAACGTCGTTGATGTTACGTGCCGCTTGTGTCGCATTGCTGCCACGACGGTACTCATATTCCATAATTACTCGAATTTTTAAGGTATCCATGATGACAAAAAAGATTGAAATTCGATGAAAATGTAACACTAATCAATAAACAAATGATTACTTTTGGAAAAAGAAAACCATGTTTTTAAAATAAAATTAATTTGAAATTAGAATTCTTAGCCAAACAAAAATTATTTTGATTTGAAATGGCCAGTACTGCAGAACGGCAATTTCATAGGTAAAGACCTATTATATTCCTTTTGTTGTATGTGTATTCATTTGTATATATAATTTAATTAAACTGTCTTCTTATTTTTATCTATGTGATACAATATAAATTTGTCACAACACCATCAAAGGGCCAACTCATATTTGTCCTTTAAGGCGCAAAGTAGCATGTATGAGTAGTTTGAAGTAAATTATGATATAAATCCTTAGTTTCCAAAGTAGTGCGGTAGTAGGGTGGAACGCGACGGGGTCCATGTATTTGTGACAAAAAAAGGGAGATTCACAATTCGTAAGAGGGGTCCACGAAAATTTATCTACTTTTAATAGTGAAGAACTAAAATTTTAGCTTGACTTCACCTATCAATGTAGGCAGATAATAATCTAAGAAGCTCAACGACTGTTACTTGTAAAAACTTGCATATTCCATATTCAGTCTTAAAACTATTAATTTGTGGTTGGAACTCAGCTGCAATGCCAATTGCCATAGTTAGATTTAATCTTCACATGTTTTGTCGAGTTTTGGGAATATGGTAGAAATGTAGGTGTATGGAGTCCACCGGAATCAACTAAATTTTGAATGTGGTCTACGAAAAAAAGGCTACGAACCTCTGGTATAAATTATGGTAGGTTGATAAACTTCATGAGCATTATTAAGTATGTTCTATGTAGAATTGTTTTACCTATAATATATTAATATTAAATATATATGAAATATATTTTTTAAATGTATTAAAATGTCCAGTAAATAAATCTCTGTAATTAAGACTTGCGAAGATTTAATGTACATATATATTGAATAAGATGTATAATTATTGACTTTGTAAGATTTCAGGGAGAATAAATCTATACTAATACACTAATACTAATATACTAATAATAATGTTATAAAGAGGTAAAGTTTGTGAGTTTGTGACGTTGTGACGTTGTAGGGGATAATCTCAGGAATTACTAAACCGATTTTGAAAATTCTTTTACCAATATAAAGCCACGTTATTTGTGAATGTCATAGGCTACATATCATCTGCTAAGACCAATAAGAGCGGAGCAACAATGACAATTTTAGCATGGTATCATATCGCGTTAATCGACGTAGGGTTCAAATCCCTACGAACGAGCTAGAACTTGAATGAAAACAGTATTTTGGTAAGGTTTTTTGTAAAGGTGCGTGGCTATTGCGGCAACTGTCATTTTCAAAATCTGTCACCGAGCACTTATACATGTGTTTTGGCGAGTTTATTGAGTTTACCATATTATACCACATCATTTAACATCAGGTGAAATTGTAGTCAAAGGCTATAATGTACAAAGTATTAAACAATTGAAAGCTATAGAAGAGAAAATTATGAAATAATATAGATTTGTATTATTATGTATTGAATATTGGTTTCTGGTCTAATTTTAATAAAACAAAAATAACTTACATGAAAAGTAAAACAGATTATTTCAATACGAATTTCTGTTTATTTCAGTCTCAATGGTGCTTTCTAAAATTATATTAATGGAGAAAATATCTGCAGCAGAAATATTGGTTAAAAAGTACGCTTACTTTATCATTAGATTTAAGGATTTTATATTGTGTACACTGAATAAGGTAATTTTTTCAGTAAATTAATATATCTATATTAATTTATAATATATCTATATATATATATATATATATATATATATATATCATAAAGTTTGAAAAGGTACAACTTTTCACATAATTTAATGTTGATATTATATCAAAAGGGTTTCAGATTGACAGATTAATATAAAAGGTATGCACCAAACAAATTTGACTCAACAATTTTATGGAAGATTTATACTGTCATGGTTGTCAGTGGCAAATCAAATTTATAGACATATATTAAAAACTGCAGGTATTATGAACACACACATACTGTTTGTAAATAGTATTAAGTATGTGGAATAGCTTAGAAGATTAAGGGAATACACAGTCATAAAGAACTACTGTATTTTAGAGTATTTGTTATATTATATTGTAGATTCATTTTGAATTAATCGGGATGCTAAGCAGAGCTTCTGTCAAATTTGATATTTATTTTTATGCCGACTTCACTGTCTATGAACTTTATTCATAAATTATTCATGAACTTTATTCATATATTCATAACAAATAGTGTTCCATATGATAGTATAACTACATTTTGGATTAATAATGGTTATCATATGAGTTAATATATGATAATAGTATATGGAAATGATATAAGAATAGAGTTACATCAACCATGGCTATAGTATTAGTGTTTACAATTATATTTTTATCAAAATATTCATTAGCGAGTGAGAGTTTTATGCTGGACTGGATATATGATTTTTTTTTATTTCAGACCTTCTTCAGAAACTTTAGTAGCACTTCCGAAGCTTCAACATCAAATGAAACTAAGTCTCTAATTAAATTTCAAGAAGATTCAGAAATACCATCAACCTCTCAAAGTTTCATAACACTAAATCTTTATCGCATATTAAAAATTATACCCATGCTTAAAGTTAGAACCATTACTTAAAATTCTGCACACAACTCAAGGTAAAATTACTTTTTTCAAGCAAAGGACAAGTGCTTATCATATAAAGAATATTACATTTTCCGATGACTTAGAATTTAAAAAGACAAACAATGTAGTTTTGTTAGCTTTACAATAGATGCAAACTCAAAGCTTTTCCACACAAGGTGTACTATTAGACTTTTGCTTTAACATTGTTACAGTCTAGAAGAAAAAATACATTACTGAAAACTTAGTATCTCATATTTTCTGGATTTAAAATATATATATATATATATATACTTTTTATTTAAGTTACTTTTTATTCTTAATATATTCAAAACCAAAGCTAATCTTCATACAACTTTAGAATGTAAATGTACATTTTCTAAACGAGAAATTCGGTTTTGCCAATGTTTGTGTGATTAATAGTGAGTAGCATAATTGAACCACCAGTTGAAAGAAGGGAATAAACGCCATTTTTTGATAAATTCAATTTTCTACACTCTATATTCTTTAGACGTACAGCTTAATTGCGAGTTCAAAAAAAGAAACAAAATCCATTCGCTTCGTATAGATTCATGCGACCATAAAAAATAGTCAGTCGGAAGAAGGAAACAAATCCTTCCTTTATTGCCTTCTTCCAACTATCAACTATTGGAGTATAGAAATAGTATTTCTCTTTTCAAGAAACAAAATACCCACCCGTACAAGATTCTTTCTCACTCTTGTTGCAATTAATCGTTTTGAGAAAATATATCAATACTTTCCTGTGCGTGGCCATTCGTTTTTACAGTGTGCCAGAAATTTCGGGATCGCTAAAAAACACATTAAAGAAAGGGCAGAATTTACTTTTCAAATGAATATAATAGTCCTATTCTGGCAGCAAAAATCAGGGGTTTCATAACTATAGTTAAACCCGTTACTTCTAAGACATACTTGATTTTAAAAACTCATGGCAGCGATGTTTCAAGAAAAACTGTAAGTCATTAGATAAGGCAACAACATTCAAGATTTCGCTATATAGAATCTTTGAATATAGTTCAAGTCTTATATATTACTAGACATGTTCAGAATTTATCGATGGTTTCCTTACAGCTACATCTTTGCTAAAATCTTCTATAAACCTGAATATACCCGAAACTCCGGCATATGTTAATAAAATAAACATAAATGAACGACACACATAAAATAATCCAATATATTCGTGACGAACTCGAAGATTTTTACTATATTATTCTGACCTGGCCAAATTCACCATCCGAACGTAAAGAAATAGATGAATAATATAGTATCCTTACGTTTTTGTAAAAAATAAATAGTTTTTGTCATTATATTGTCTATTATTTCAAATTATTTTGTATATAGTAGTTATGCGATAAATTGGAAGAAGAGAATAAAATCAACACATTTACATACAGATATATAAATAAATATTATATAATTATGACAAGTCTAATAATAAATAAATCAGAATGTATATTTTCTTCATTATCATTGATATCACATAAGCCTATAAGTTCAAAGTAAATAGTTATAAAGTAGTTTTTAATTACATCCATTCTTAATTTTTGGATTTATTCCCTTCTTCTATTTGGTGGTTCAATTATTATCTAGCATAATAACAATTGTTTATTTATATTATTATTGAATACAGTTTATATGATCTTAAATAATGAAACGGTTAAACAGATAAGTGTAGAAACAGGTCCGGTTCACAAATCTGATAGCTGTTGAATAAGTC
Source organism: Antheraea yamamai (assembly GCA_036509395.1). Classification (NCBI taxonomy): domain Eukaryota; kingdom Metazoa; phylum Arthropoda; class Insecta; order Lepidoptera; family Saturniidae; genus Antheraea; species Antheraea yamamai. The sequence continues at coordinate 11,369,637 of AP028447.1, read as the reverse complement.
TGCAAAAGCTTGCAGACAGATTTGTAACTTAACATTATTCTGGTTGGTACCCGGCTATGAAGATAGTCAGGCGAGCATTAAAATGTGTTCTCTAACTATGTTTCATTACAATCTTTTCCTGCGTCAAACCCTCGCCACTCGTAAGATTCAGACTCACACAGATTAAAATAATGTCACAATTTATTTAAATTGTGACATTTGCGGGGTGGTAGGGTGTCTGTACCCGACTGGATCGCGACCACCGTACACCAGGTGGTACACCCGCCATAGTGGCACGTTTGGGCGTGTCGCGTTCCGGGATCAGCCGGTGTATATCCAGCAACCGGGGGGCCGTCCCTGACTGGGTCGCTTTCAGGCCGGCATGACAACGGCGACCGGCGATGGATAGTATGTCTTTCGGTGGTCGCCATTGTTTTTGGATTGTACTGTGCTTACCATCAGGCACAGTACAGTCACTTTGCCGAGCTACAAAAAAAAAAATATATATATATATAAAAATTGTACTTCGTTAATATAAAATTTATAATCTTTTAACTTTGCAGGGTCACATAACGATCTGTGTAAATATGTAGCTTCTAAAAGAAAAAAAATAATGACACCTGTAGAACAAAAGTTGTTGCATAAGGTAAGGCTAAAAAGCAATGGACAATATTTAAACAATTTTGCAACTAATCCTGGGTTTTTTAAATAATGGAAAAAATACTTAGTGCATCAAAAGTGTTAACGTTGTTACAATCCCGAGAATATAAGGACAAAGAATAGGGTCGTCGGTTTTCTCTAGATGAAAAGATTTTGGCTTTGTCAATTTTAAAACAAAGTCCAAAAGGGTACAGATTTTTAAGGAAACTCTTAATACCTACCACAAATTTTAATTGAAGTACTAAGCAAAGCGAATATTAATCGTGGGATTAATGAAACTATATTTAAACAACTTTCAAAAAGGCATATAAAATTAAAGTGGAGGAACGATTATCTGTATTGTTATTTGACGAAATGTCCTTAAATGCCAATGTTACATCTAATGAAAGAAAGGAAGAAATTATTGATTTTTTGACAAATAAGCAGGAAAGACAATCTGATTTCGGAGATCATGTACAAGTTTTTATGGTGTTATAAAAAATTATAAGTAACCTGTGACCTATACTTTTTCAGTAATTGCTACAAAAGGACCAGAACTTGCAAAACAAATAAAACTTGTTATTACAAAATTACAAAAATTAGGGTTTATTGTAATTGCTACAATATATGACCGGGCACAAATAGCAAGGCCAAGATGCACACGGTGTTTTTTTACAAAAAATGTAGAGCCAAGACAATGTAATTATCATAAATGACGCGGAGATTGTACTATTATATGACCCACATTTAGTAATGTATAAGTGTTTTAATTTATTAACCACAGATTTAACATATGTATTCAATGCAGTAAATAGAACAGCCAAATGGGAACATATAGAAATGTTATTAAAAGAAAATCGTGGATACAAAAATGTAAGACTGATACCAAAACTCACAGAAGAACTTCTGAGAAAATATAAATATCCCGAAGATGAAATTAAATACATATGTCAGCCAAATTTTCAGCGAAACAGTAGCCAGCAAAATAGGTTATAGGTTAGGTTTTTTTTTAACTTTTGTTTTGGCAACCAATCTTTTAGATTATTACTGCCATTGTCGAGTAGTTAATAGTATTACAAGTTCTTCTTCTATTCCATTTTCGGTAACCAGTCTTCTAGTAGACCATTACTGCCATTGTCAAGTGAGTATCGATATTACAAGTTTCTTGATATAATTTCAATGAATGCCATCGTCGAGTAGTTAATAGTATTACAAGTTCTTTTTCCATTCCATTTTGGCAACCAGTCTTCTAGTAGACTATTACTGCCATTGTCAAGTGAGTATCGATATTACAAGTTTCTTGATATAATTTCAATGAACTAACAAGATGGTGGCTATCATGTTAGAACTTCCCATGGAATTTTTGTGGCATCTCAGAATTCATGGTCCGTGGTATTATTTTCCATTCAGTTCACTTATGTACAACAAACAAACTATATTACATAAAACACCACCAATTTTACACAATATAGAGTCAAGTAACACAAGATTATGAATAAAAAATAATATCCACTACATGACAGACCAAGATCCCGCCCAAAACTCTCTATAGGTTAGGTTATAATTCTTAATTAAAATGTGTAATAGTTTTAAAAGAAGCTAAGACATACATTGAATAGATCTTACTACTGTATATAAATAATAAATCAGAACTAAAAATATATTTTGTTGCAAACATCTTGTGGTAAAATGTATATCATAATTATAATTAAAATGTAAATCATAAATTGAAGATGAAAGAAAACAGAAACCTGATTATTTGATAATCGTCAAATTCTCTATTATTTTTTAACTTAAATCGTAAAAAAAATCTATAATCATTTAAATGTGTGATCTTTTATAAAACTAATTTTGAATTTACAACCATTTTTTTTTTCAGAGAAGAAAATTCTTCCCTCGGTGTGTATGAAAACAGTACACCCCATCCTTTTTTCAATCCGGTAAATGAGAGTTTTGGAAAGAAAGGAAGGCATGAAAAACCAAATTCTACATACTACATACATACAATAAATCGTGGAATGAGGCAATGTTTTTTCAAATTTTGAAGATTGTCAATAAACTGGAAAAGAAGAATCTTTTCCAACATTAAACAATTGGTTGTGGGTACCATATGGTATTCAAAGTTTATTAAAAAAACCTAGATAAAAAATATTCTATATAAAATCTATGTGGATACGACACCTAAATCAAGATTCAATAGAAAATTTCTTAAGGGTCATAAGAAACCATGCGTGTCTCAATAACAATGGGATTATTATTATATAATAAATTATAACAAATTTGAATCCTAATATATTTCTGCACCTTGCGCTCTGCATTTTTTACAAATCATTGTACTCTAGTCATTACTAAAGAGACTGTAAAGACATGCAGACGTGCGATCTGACAAAAACACCCATAATCAATTTTACTCCGTTAATTGAAACAATAATCATCTAATGTAACTGTGCCATGTAAGTGAATGTATAAGTGCAATTTAAGATCATTCTAACGATTGATTGTGAAGTTACTGGTTAAAAATTTGACTTTCATATTCAACTTTGGTAACTATTTCATTATCGCCATATATTTTTGTTTAACTTTGTAAATAATGTCTGTGCATGAAACAATATAAATAAACGTCATAAAATAAAAAACTGCTTTTATTTTTGGTTTATTTTACATATAATAAATACTTGTTTTTTAGTTTTAATCATACCACTGTGTACTAAAAATATGCAGTACTATATATAGCTACCTACTAGATAAGCGTCTGTATATGTCGGGGACTCGCCAGAATTCTACCTAAGGATCCATCATAAAAATGATACTATTAATGAGAACCAAATTAATTACATGTTATTCAACATCGTGACTTTACAATGATCGTCCAAAGCATATTTTCTTAACTTCTTATTTCCCGTTTGTAACTCACTAAACAACGCCATATATTTTTTTGTCAATATAAGAACATATTTTCTTTATTACAAACATAATTAAAATTAACAGCTTACAAAACAATATAACATAAATAACAATATACAGTTATTTTTAATCTTAATTAAAAGTTGAAATATATCTTTATTAACTTAACTATATCGATCGGCCATATATATCAAGTACTAGTTCCAACTTTAAGATGTAGGTGTCGCTAAATAAACGTAATTTTTAACTGTTAAGATAGGACACTATTTCCTATAATACAAAGTACACTGAGGTTATTATAACATAATATGATGGTGATAGTAGTGATTTTTCTTTTAAAAATCATTGCATTTAATAATATTTTAAACCCTCCGTCTAATATCATCCCAAACTAATTATAATAAATAATCTCATTCAATATTTTGTTGATGATTATGCTTTTATTTTTAACCGACCGACAAAGTAATATAAACAGTCTTACCGGTTTTACTTGAAAAACAGGACGTTTATATTGCTAAATGTAAATTTATACTAAACGATGACAATACCGTGCCTATCGCATAAAATTAACATTCAATATCATAATTTGTTTTGTTTAAAAATTATAATTCTGGATACTAGTATAAAATAAAAGGATTTACGATAGTCGAAACTATAAAATATCTTAATAATTTTGCCATGCACTGATCAACGATATAAAAAAACACCAGTTACCTATCAAGATATCGCAAAATCATTAATCATCTTGTGAACACATTATGATAGGTACAGTAATTACCAGTAATTTTTCAACAAGCCTTAAAGATCTTTTTAAATTAAATAAAAGACAAGCCATTTTTAAGACTAATTTTCTTTATATTGTGTATGGTAACTTAAAATTGATAAATTGGTTTTTGTTCAATAACCATATAATTAGGGCCATTATTCTGCGCCGGGATGTGGGTGATCAGCCTGCTCCTCCGCTCTAGTCCACCAAAAAGAATAATTTGAAAGATAAAAAGCTGTCTAACGGTTAAAATCTGACATTCTTGGTAACGATTCTCTGTCGGGTAAATAGCCAGAAAAACATCACCTTGAGTATGACCCTTAAGAGCCCTACATAGGTGTAGCAAAATGGATTTACTAGCTTCTCCCCAAGACGGAATGCAGTAAAGTAGAAGTGACTGACAGCATGAAAGCATATTATTTTCATAATGTTATCGTCTGCTACTTTTCTAATAAATTTAAAAATTGGATAAATTGAAAAAAATGGCCGGCGAATACGATGTAATACTGACGAAATATGATATTGGAAAGTTTGTTTATTGTATAGTAACAATACTCAAATATTTGCTATTGTAGGAGCCTCAGGCTCACTACTGTAGGCGTTTAGACTGATTTGGACAGCGGAAGGATAAGACTCGGAGTGCGTAAAATAGACTGTTTATTTCTAACTCCATATATAGTATTTATATATTATATTTATATAATATATTATATAATATATTTATATACACAAGAGATCGGTAGTCCGGTGAAGCTGTTAAGACCTTACCAGATCAATAGTCAGTTCGAAAAAAAAACACAAGCGATCGTTCATATGTTTGAGCGACATTCTATTTACAATATAATAGGTTTTTATCTATGAAATTGCCGTGCTGCAGTACTGGCCATTTCGAATCAAAATAATTTTTGTTTGGCTAAGAATTCTAATAGCAAATTAATTTTATTTTAAAAACATGGAATTCTTTTTCCAATAGTAGTCATTTGTTTATTGATTAGTGTTACATTTTCATCGCATTTCAATCTTTTTTGTCATCATGGATACGTTAAAAATTCGAGTAATTATGGAATATGAGTACCGTCGTGGCAGCAACGCGGTACAAGCGGCACGCAACATCAACGACGTTTACGGAGCTAACACTACAAACCAACGCACCTCCTGTTATTGGTTTGCTCGCTTCCGCTCTGGGAATTTCGACCTGAAAAATGAACCTCGCGGTCGTCCGAAGACTTTGGTCGACAATGACGAATTAAAGGCGATTGTGGAAGCTGATGATAGCACAAATGAAGAAATTTTGAACCGCATTGTTACCTGCGATGAAAAATGAATTCTGTTTGATAACCGCAAGCGCTCAGCAAGTTGGTTGGATCCTGGTTCAGCACCTAAACAATGCCCTAAACGAAAACTTACCCCTAGAAAAGTGATGGTCACTGTTTGGTGGTCTAGCGCCGGTGTGATTCATCACAGCTTCTTACCAAACGGGGTGGGCATTACTGCAGAAGTGTACTGTGAAGAACTGAACACAATGATGGAGAAGCTGGCACATCTCCAACCAGCATTGGTCAATCGCTCGTCTCCGCTGCTCCTGCACGACAACGCGCGACCTCATACTGCACAGCAGACGGTCTCCAAGTTGCAAGAACTGGGGTTGGAAGTTCTCCGTCATCCGCCCTACTCACCAGACCTTGCGCCTACAGACTACTACTTTTTCCAGAATTTGGATAACTCCTTGGCGGGAAAAAAATTCAATACCCGAGAGGCAGTACAAAATGCCTTTGAAGAATTTGTTGCCTCTCGTCCAGCTGATTTCTTTAAAAAGGGCATCAATAAACTGCCACTGCGTTGGCAAAGATGCATTGATTGCATGGGCGATTACTTCGATTAATACAAATAAAAAATACATGAAAAAAAACCGTTTCAATTTTTTCATACAAAACGGCAATTTCATAGGTAAAGACCCTAATATATCAACGTTTCAGCCAATCTGCCAAAGAGGATGACATATTCGGTAGCTACTATGTTTTTAAATTTCTCTAAATTAGGGCAATTATTAATGTATTCGGGCACGATGATGAATGCGCACTATCAATTTTAAATCATTCTAGCTCGAATCAGATTTATTTTGAATATTAAAGGTCATAAATTTTGTTTTACCTGTGTTCAGTGTGAATTGATTTGTAGCCAAGCACTTACAGAATTAAAACCTTATTGAGCACTTAGAAAAGTATCTCTCCAATTCTGCCCTTCAAATAATAGAACATTCTCATCAGCAGAGTTGATAAGTATCCCGTTTCTGCATCTAACAGACACAAATCATTTATGTAGATCATAATAGTGTAGGTCCGATGCCATGTGTGACTGGAGCTGGCTCACTAATAATGTTTCCTATTTTAACTAGCAGAATTCTGTCGGTAAGGTAGTCTTGAAAGAGATTGAATTGTATTCCACGGATCCCAAATGCTCAAGCTTTTGTAAGCTTTTGCAAAATGGAGAAAGATACCAAGACATTTATTTCCCTTATCTAGGTGTTTTGAAATAAATGCGCAAAATACCGTTACAGCGTTAACTGTGAATCTGCCTCTACGAAATACATACTAATAGTATTCGATACCTTACCAAGAATTTGACCAACTGATTATTGACCATTTTCTCTAATATTTTGGAAAAGATAAGCAAGAGGGAAATCGGACGATAATTATTTATTGCTGATTTGTCACCATCTTTGTGAACTGGGATAATTATGGACCTTTTGAACGCCTTTGGAAATTTACCACTTCTTATCGAAAGCTTGCAAACGAGTGTTATTGTTGGTATTAGTTTATCTTTATCTAATTAATTTCTTTATTAATCATTTTTTTATCAATTTTAATATCCACTGTGTAGATTATATATTAGATTTTTCCTTTTTAAGGATTCTAACAAGATTTCTAAAGATTAAAAAAACTAAATCACGTAAGGACGGTGGCCTGTGTATAGAAATAAGAACAGTATTGTAATTATCAAATACCGTTACTAGACAGTTCGCTTTTTCAAATTTTGGTTTACATATGTATTATGAGATAGTGCATTTGAGATATAAACTACGACGTCATCGTTTTGGTGGAGAATTTTCTTTGTTGTTATTGTTGTGTAATTGCTAAGAAATGGAGGACAGACATATGTTGAAAGGCAACATTCTGTAAGAACTATAACATCTGGAGTTAGACGAGTAGACTTTTGTGTATCGCAAAAATCATCAAAATTGTGCCGTATGTTATATTTGGACAAAATATAATTAAATTTTTATCAATGTTAATGATATATTTGACGTAATCTTGAGGTAGGTACATACCTATATGAGGAAGATTACTTAGAGCATCAAAATCACTAGTGATAGTCAATTTCATGCAACATTATTAAGATTTCATTAATGAAATAAGACAAATTGGAAAGATTCGTTGACCATTGATGTTTTATTATATACTAGTACATAACTATAAGTATATTATCTTATCTGATAATTTTCGAAGCCATTGATTTTGATTTCTAAAGCCGAGAGTTGTTCTGTCAAAGAATTCATGGGGCCCATATTATTAACACAGCAGTTACGACTCTGTAAAGTGTATATATCAAAAAACAAGGTGTGTCGAAAAGACACACGACAGAAGTGAAACTTTTGTACAATAAGGAAAAATTGTAATAAAAAGAAACACAACAAAAAGATAATGTCACGCAGTGTTCCTATGCGGTCACCCATCCGAGTACTGACCGCTCCTGAAGTTGCTTAACTTCGGTAATCGGACGAAAACCGGTGTTTTGAACACTCTACCCGACAGTGTTTACCTCCAGCATTTTTCGTCAACAAAAATTTTGCCGATCACAATTTCAAAATTCTCCCACAAATTGTTTCATATCAAAACTATAACATATAACTTTGTAGAGCGATTTAACTCATGAGTAGGTAATTTATATAACTTCGCTTAGAACTTCAATCTACATGGGATTTGGTATAAACGATTGCTTGTTTCAGCAATCTTGGAAGCTGGACTATACGCAAAGAAAATAAAGAGATGAATATTGTATTGGGAAATCCTGTATGTAATGTGGCTAGAGTATTTTATAAATCTGTTTCCATAGTCTCTAATTGTGAGAATCAAGTTTAATGAGACATTAACCCTAGTGAGTTACCCCATGAGGCTGGTATAGTCATCAAGGATGTACTGAAGCCTCGTTAAAATGAGATAAAAAAAGCCACTTAACACTTCACATCAATAGTGACACCAAGAAGATGAATAAAACAACAGAAATAATGTTAAAATGGTATATTTATTACAATCCAATATCTCCGGTCGGCATCGGTGTAACATCATACAAAATTTTTAACGCCGACTAATCAATAACTCTAACATTTTATTATAAAATTATATAATCTTTTGGTACAATCCATTAAGTGCACTTTTTTAAAATATTACGACATAGTGACGTAAAGGCTACTCTTTATATTAAGCATACTTGTGTGGGAATTCATAATTCCCAAAGTTAATTTCATGACTCTGTATTAGGCTGTAAAGGCTCGTTACCTTTGCTTGGAAATCATAAAAACTTTAAAAAACTATAGACACGGATCTCAGTGTTGCAACTTTTTCTATCGACAACTACCCGAATATCGTGTATTTTGTTAGATTTAGAAAATAAATTAAGTTTTTAGTTTTGTACAAATATCTTGATGTTTCTTTTGTTTAGTTAATGCAACAGAATATTTATATTAATTCCTGGGATGATCTTATCGTGACAACATAAAATTACATAGAAAAAAAAGAAGCGAATATATATAAAACAAAGAAGCGACACGAGTCAAAATGTTATTTCAATAAACTCACATAACCAGAGATAATTAGGTAAATGGATATAATTAAAATTAAGAGAGAAAATTTATAGAATCACGTGTAACCACAATGTCACAGTCGTATAGTCTCCATTTAAGATTTTTGCATAATATTGTATTTGAACATATGGAAACAAATTACAGTACTATATAATTACATGGAGCAAGTCTAAGAAGTATACTTGAATTGTGTAAATACACGATATGTCCAATGTTATAAAAAGTATGTATACTAACGTATAAAACTCTTTATAAGGATTTTGTATATATTTGTATGGATTTACCTGAAATTCTATTCGACTCATTCTTATGAAAGTAAAATGTTGCTTAATATTTTAAAAGTGATATAGTCTATGTTGATATTTTAATTCTCATTACGAAGGCAAGATTATTAAAAATAAAATAAAATCGAGACTATACGATTATTACAGTATGATTGTATTGTAATGTGCTAATAGATTGGATTAAAAAATCGACTATTATTAAATAAACTGTGATAGTTTCTCGATAACAGATTACACTATTATATTTCATCACGATACATAGATTATAATAAAATTATTATGAGACTATTATTTACTCTGTGAACCTATCAACACACTTTATATTATTGAGTCAACAATGGAACTAACTATAACGGAATAATATTTAGACTAATTCTTATGAACGGTTATTATTTCTCTGACGTGCTTTCAAATCACTTCCATAGAAATCTAATTTTATTATCGAATAAGTTATGAATTAACTACCATCGACAATTACGTCCGAATGAATTATTTGTAATACATTTTACAAAAAAAAAAGTGAACTTTAGGAAGAGTAAATTCATAATATGAAAAATCATGACATCAATAAATTAAAAAGAAACTATAATTTTATTTGGTTAATAATAGGCAAGAAGAAATTAAGTGAAAATAGTATGATTTAAAAAACGATTCGCCTACTCGATAATAATAGAAGATTCGCGAAAATACATTTGTTATTGTATGACATATAAAAATTAAACACTTAAAATACATAAAATTAGCGAATAAACTGAAAATTTCACCGAATCAGCGACACAATTGATAATATTATTACATTTTAAAAAGAAAATAAATTTAATCAAATTCTGATTTAATACGATATATTTTGTATTCTTTGAAATTAAAATTAGTAGAAAGCGTATTTTCTATTATTTTAAAATTGAAATTAAATTAGTACATGAATTTAAATGTTGCCACATAAAATATGATAAATGAATGTTGCAAACATCGTAGAATTAATTTCTACTAAAATTGTAACAAATCACAATTTTTTTTTATGTGATTATTTTTTAATTGTAAAGATTTAATATTTTCACGCATTAAAATAAAATAAACTATTCAGGATAAAATTACACTCTCGATGGAGAACAAGAATTTTTTTTAAAACGGAGATTTTTCCCATGACTAATTATTTAAAACAATTTTTTTTTTAATTTTTATTTTCAACACTTCCACCGTATTTTTTTTGTACTAAATGCTATCAGTAGTTTATGTACATAAAAATCAAATTGTTATTTGGTTAAAGCGCTTACTTACAACGACAAAAACAGGACGTAGAGTCGTATTTGAGAAAAAAATTACTCGATAAACCATTTTATCGAACAAAACACGGTAATTTAAAATATCATTAATTTCTTTCTTTTTTTATATGTTCATTTGAAGCATGCTTTGGCACTTTTCACCACATATAAATAATTAATATATAAATATATTTTTTTATAACATTTTTTTAAAAGATATTATATTTCGCAATGTTGAATTTAAATAATCTTCGATAGGGGGGTATTAAAGCGCTTCTATTACGATTTATAAGGAAAAAACATTTACAAATTTAACCTATTATCCTAATCAAACAAATATACACACACAAACAACCTAAGATTTCGATATTTTATATTAATAGAAAGAGATCTGTTCGTAACGTTCTCTTCGATATGAACTGAATTAAATTAGAAACTATGGTGCCGTGGAGGATAACCGACTGTGCTTGAAATGTATAAATTATGCGATATATATGTAGTGCTCAGTCACGCCCCACTTACCTTATCCAACGCAAACAAACAAACAAACAGACGCGCAAACATAATTCCATACTCTTGATAATTTATACTTTTAAACCGGGTAACACCTTCGGTCTGGCAACCATCGCGTTTTATTACCTTTTATTTTTTTGGGGTAATTTTGTAATCGAATGTTACCACACCAAATAAAATATAAGCTGTCAAAAATGTCAAACAAACGTCAACCGCGCCGTGATGATTATACAATAATAATTATTATTATCTAATTCAAATACGTAATAACCAACTTGAAATCGAATTAACTCTAATGGTAATAATATAATAGGGGAAAAAATGTCTTAAAAATTAATAGTAACATTAAATAAAAGGATTAAAAAAAAACAGGATTACGATTAAACATACTAGAACAGAGGTAAGTGACGAACGAAATCCACTTCACTCTAAAAAAAAAAATTTTTTTCTCATTTTTTTTATGTCCTTTCGAATAAATAATTTATCTCCTCTGTATTTAATTACCTAGCATGAGCAAAAGCGTCCATAAGTATATAATAATTCTTTTAAATATTATTTTTTTATTATTGCATCACTATTTTGTCGTTTTTTGGAATTTGAGGTTATCAGCTGAACGTCCCCGCCATATTGGAATATTTTATACTCTATAGTTGCCGTCAGGCGTAACAGTCTATGATTGTCTATTAATGATAACAGATGGCGCTTTATTAAATAAATGGGATTTGTGAGTACGTTTTTCACCTACGATTCGCGCGCGATCGTGTCGCCCTCACCGGCGTTTTTTTAGCTTTACTAGCGTTTTTCGGTCTACCCGCATTCCGTTTACGATTAACCGTCTTAGTTTTAACGTTTGTCGATCTGTTACTCTCTATAGAGTTCATTCTGCGATCGGATTCAAACGAGAACGCCGGTATTATATCTTTGACTTGTGACGGCGACAGACTGATCTCTAGCCGTCTCGTTCTGGACCGTGTCATGCGGATATTCTGCGTCTCGTTTATGTTTAGATTCAATTGGTTCTTGTTTCTTCTGGCTCTGACTATTTTCCTCTCGTTTGTAGTAACAGAGCTATTTTTCCTCGACGATCCTCCATTTTGTCCTTTCTCTCTCAGGACCGGTTTGGAAGTTTCTACGTATTTTCTCTTACGTGTTGTCTTTTCGTTCTCTATCGACTCCTTCGTGACTCTAGTCTTCTCCGTTATACTCTTACTTCGCAGTACCCGTCCTTCAGACGGTGTGACGGTTTTTTCCGTTTTACTCCGGAGCTGTCGGCCGTTGACTTCTTTTTTGTTCTGCCTCGTATCGACTTTTCTACGTTTCCTCGGTACCGGTGATTTAGCGTCTTTGGAGTTTCTGGTGCGGCTTCCTTTCGGGAAAGCTACTTCTGTATCCTCTAAGCCTTGACTACTCTCTATATAGATATAATCGTCTAATTTAGATCTAGATTTAGCGTATGTCTTTTCAACAGGCTTAACGGATGGTACGTCATCTATATCGTTGTAATTCGGTTCGACGCCATCACTCACGGGCGTGTCTTGTGTGTTTGCTTTAATCAATTCTACATCGTTGTCTATTGAGTTTTTGTTCATTCTGTTCTTGAGATTGTTGATCGTTTCGAGTAATGACGTCTCTTTGGGTTCGTCCTGCTCCATTTGCATGTCGGTCGACGTGCTGGTGCTCGGTTCGGAGCTCGATTTCCTCTGTTTGTTCTTATACCTACGTTTGTATAAATCTGCTTTGGTCATGTCCTGTGAAAGATAATTATTTCACTTTACTTATAATTTCTATGGAAAAATAAGGGTTAATAAGTATGTCTGACAATGAATTTACATGTGACGATATTACACTACTTGATAGGAAATCAATTAGTCAATTCAATCGTTGTTTCAACTTTTATATACTTGTTAAAATAAAAATCACATCGTGTATATCTTGACATCGAGAGAGTGTCATGGAGTAGGCGTAACGCTTTTTTCTTACGTGACGATTTGTAAAAGTCACTACAAGACACATTAAGGAAATTAATTTCAATATGTTTTTTGTACCTCTCCTCTCTTTGACTCAACGATGTAATACTGTAATGCCACTCTCATACCAAAGAGGAATCTGATAATACCTTATATGATAAGATTTATCCAATCGTTCAGGCTACATTACACATATAATTATTTAACTTCAGTATACTCACGGCTAACTTGAAGTATACATTCTCGTCAAGGTTGACGCCGAGGTCCGCGAGTATGTCGCTGGTGGAAGGTCTGTTGGTGGGATCCACTGACAGCAAGCTGGCAACTATGCGCTTACTGTCACTGGAGATCTTGTCCCAATGCGGTCCTGTTGAAAAAAAAAACATCACTACTATCGTCGTTACGAGTCATGAACACGAACTCGGTACACATAAGCGTACTACTGAAGTAGTGTAAGTGTACTAATGGTGTAGTGTAAGTGTACTAATGATATAGTGTAAGTGTACTAATGATGTAGTGTAAGTGTACTAATGATGTAGTGTAAGTGTACTAATGATGTAGTTTAAGTGTACTACTGAAGTAGTATAATAAGTGTGTATTGTATATTTAGTATATAACCCTCGTGTTACTTACCGTCCATAGTAAAGTTACCGGCTCTTATTCTGTCCATAAAAGCGGTGACCGGCTCCTTTTTAGACATCGGCTGGAACGGAGCTTTACCGCTCAGCATACAATACTAGAATAAACAGTAGAGTTAAATTCAGCTCGTTTAAGGGTCTTATTTTTCAAGACCGGTAGATCAACGGATTTACAAGAAATTAGATACTTTATTACCCGAAAAGTGCATGATTAATGTTGCTTCGGATTTTAAAGATTTTTTTGTTTCATAGATTTAACGAGCGTTAGTGTTATCAATAAAAAAAAAATATTTGAAAAAGTACGTTGCTCCGCCTAATATCTAAACTTGAAAGTTATTAGTGTAAAGAAAGTAAAAAAAAAATATTGAATAGGCAACTACAGGTATTAAAATAAGTAGAGATCGTTTGTATGATCTATATTATAAGAGATCACTAACAAATAGTGAATCATTTCATCCCTACGTTAGGAATTATTCTAAAGTTTTTAAACGCGTTTGTATAGCTGCCAAAGCAAATTTTTTACGAAATAAAATTCTCGAGTCTAGAAATAAGACTGTCTGGCATATAATAAATAAAGAATTAGGAAAAAATAAAAGATAACTCATTAAATCTAAGTGTCGAAGGAGTACGTATTTCGAACAGTTCAGAGGTAGCAACTGTTTTCCAAGACTATTTCACTAATATACCTTCACAAATAACAATAAGTATAACATCATCAGCCCAGGGTGCCGCAGCTCTTTTAAAGAATATGAGTGCACCTACAAATTCAAAATTTAAATTCTCATTTATTAGTGCAGGTGAAATAATAAGGACATTCAAACAATTAAATTTCAAACACACCGAAGACATATGTGGAATGTCGGTAATAGTAATACAGTCCTTAATTGTCACTATTTCACCACATTTGGCTAATATATTTAATCAGTGTATATCAAAAGGAACTTTCCCTAATCTAATGAAAGTAAGCAAAGTGGTTCCTTTGTTTAAATCAGGCTGCAGAAGTAGTCTTGGAAATTATAGACCTATTTCTGTACTTCCGTCGATAAGTAAAATTTTTGAAAAGATTATGCTTAAACAATTGGTAGAATATTTTACAGTGCAAAAGTTTCTGGATGTTCGACAATTTGGTTTCACAAAATCGAAATCTACTACTGACGCTGGTGCAACGCTCATAAATCATATATTGGGATTTGTCTAAGGCCTTTGATTGCGTTGACCATAGTACGCTTATTCTTAAATTAAAACACTATGGTATTTGTGGATCTTCTCTCGACCTTCTAGTCTCTTATTTAAAAGATCGCTGTCAGAAAGTTAACATACATGGGGTAACCTCTGCGGGATCGTTTGCTCGAATTGGTGTCCCGCAGGGCTCCATTTTAGGGCCGTTTTTGTTCTTAATATACATAAACGATCTACCGCTAGTGGTTAATAACTCTGCTGACATGGTGCTTTTTGCAGACGATACTTCTCTAATATTTAAAGTGAAAAGGATAGATTCAGAGATTGGGCATCTGAATAATACTTTAAATGAAATTTGTCATTGGTTTGCGTTAAATAACCTATTGCTAAATGTAAATAAAACGAAATGTATAAGATTTACTTTACCCAATGTTAGACAGGTTGATAGTAGAATCAAGATCGAAGCGAATTTAATAGGGTTAGTTGACAATACTGTATTTTTGGGAATTACACTAGATTCTAAAGTACAATGAGCCCTCACATTAAAAAAATGGCGAGCAGATTAAGTTCCGCTGCAATCGAAATACGTAAGATTCGCCAGCTTACAGATATTGCCACTGCTAGGTTAGTCTACTTCGCTTACTTCCATAGCTTAATGTCTTATGGCATTCGGCTGCTGAGGTAGACACGATATTTTTATTACAAAAACGGTCAGTTCGAGCAATATATAATATGGGATCTCGCGAATCATTAAAAACGAAATTCTAGGAATTCGGTATCTTAACTCTGCCCTCCCAATACATTTTTGATAATTTAATGTATATCCGTAAAAACTTTGAAAAACTGAATTTAGTAAAAGACCGGCATAATCTAAATACTAGAAACTGTAATAAACTGGTGGTCCCATGTTTCAGACTTAGCAAAACCAGTAATAGTGTTAGGTTCTGCTATAAAGTCCCAAAGCATGTTACTGATTTGCCGGACTGTAAATTTAAGCGCCACGTCAAACGGGTTTTAGTTTCAAAAGGATATTATAGAGTGGATCAGTATGTGAACGATAGTGATGTCTGGAATTGACTCCTCTCTGTGCATCCACTAAAAGCTATTGTATAATGTATTGGAAATATATGTTAAAAAAATGTACCCGATCGAGTTTCTTGCCGGTTCTTCTCGATGACTGGGTTGTTTTCCAAACCGGTGGTAGTCTTTGACGTTCATAAGTGCCTTATTAGGGCCTAAACTGAATAAAGTATTTTTGATTTGATTTGAAAGATTAAATGAACTAGTCTATACATAAATAGACAGATACAAAACATTTCAGTTCCTTATTGCCTTTTACTTGTCAAATGAGCTTCAGTGTTATCAATACAAAAATATTTGGAAATCGTTTTTTTTTTTCAAGTAATGGACAAGTGAAATCGTTAGTTACAAATCTATTGATACTTGAGACTCCTCCTTACGTATACGTATAGAAGTAACCACTGGTTATATAGTGTTTTCAATATTATTTAGATTTAGTATACCAATGGTTTTATATAAATCGAAGATGCAAAAGTTATAGTGAGAACCAAAATAGGGGCTCAATGTACAGGATGGGAAATAGGGGCTTAATGTACAGGATGGGAAATAGGGGCTCAATGTACAGGATGGGAAATAGGGGCTCAATGTACAGGATGGGAAATAGGGGCTCAATGTACAGGATGGGAAATAGGGGCTCAATGTACAGGATGGGAAATAGGGGCTCAATGTACAGGATGGGAAATAAGGGCTTAATGTACAGGATGGGCAATAGGGGCTTAATTTACAGGATGGGAAATATGGGCTTAATGCACAGAATGGGAAATAAGGGCTTAATGTACAGGATGGGCAATAGGGGTTTAATGTACAGGGCTGATTTTTTCCACTATTTATAGGATGACTTAAAGTCTGTGCGATTAGTTATGTTTTACTCACGAATATGACTCCGAGACTCCAAAGATCGCACTGTGGCCCATAACCCGGTGCATTCGAGCTGCGAGCGCGAGACACCACCTCCGGGGCCGCATACGGCAAGCTGTGAAATCATACATACACATTTTTAATTTTATTTGCATTGAGTTTGTGATATAGTAAACGTATATGTAGGAAATGACAATAAGTAAAAAATTAACAAAGCCATACAATATAATATAAAGCAATAAATGAATTTACAAGGTGCACTTTTACTCTGCACGCGCTTCTTCTTTTTCGTGTGAATTACTGTGATATGTACATATCATGTTTGCTGTAGGTATGTGTTACTACACTATGTTCAAACACGTTCTTATGTATATTTCGTACAATTGATACATTAATAATGTAAAAAGGACGAGAATAAATACAGACCTGAAACAAGGCGTCATCATACGCTGTCGTTCTTCACATTCGGGAGCACGTCGTGCGAACCCGAAATCAACGACCTTGACCTTCGCCTCACTGATGCGGCTACTCGTCAGCAGTATATTCTAAACCGATAAACAAATAAACATATAACCACACGGCCATTTAATTATAGCGGACGAAAAGACCAGGGAACCGCTCCTGGACTATATAAAACACAGCGTAAATAGTAAAAAAACAGAAAAAATTGAAAAGTAGGGAAATGGAACTGACGAAATTTGCAAGACATGTTCTCACTAAAAACCGTAAACAAAGTCTCGGATAATGTCCGCGGGGAAAACGGGGACAAAAAAATAAATAAATAAAAATACTCACACGGTCATTTAATTCAATACTAAAACAACCGATACAGTAAATTTTCCTAATTCTTGTGGCCTGTGCCGCAATTATAATATTTCTTATCTTTTAACGACACGTGTGTTGTAATAGAGATCTAACGATTTTTGCAACGTTTTTCTCCACTCGCAGATCGAGAAATAGATATCTATACACAAAATTGCAATAATAATTATTGCTCCGAATTTCGATAGATGTGAAAACCAGACTAATGTCAATAATTTCAATTCGCAAATCATTAAATAATTCAAAAGAGTGCACCGTTATTTCATTATTTTGAGATTTTACTGTCATTTTGGTAGTTCTTATGACTGCTTCGATTTTTTTTTTAATTTCGACCTACTTCAGCAATATTCTCTATGAAGAATTTGAGTAAAGTGTAAGGGGTTAATGTATAACGGTGTGAGGGGTAAATGTATAAGGGTGTGAGGGTTTAAAGTATAAGGATGTGAGGGGTTAAAGTATATGGCTACGAGAGGTTAAAGTATAAGGATATGAGGAGTTAAAGTATATAGCTACGAGGGGTTAAAGTATAAGGGTGTGAGGAGTTAAAGTATAAGGCTGTGAGGGGTTAAAGTATATGGCTACGAGAGGTTAACGTATAAGGATATGAGGAGTTAAAGTATATGGCTACGAGGGATTAAAGTATAAGGGTGTGAGGAGTTAAAGTATAAGGCTGTGAGGGGTTAACGTGTAAAGACGTGAGGGGTTAAAGTGTAAGGGGTGTAGTACCTCTGGTTTGAGGTCCCGATGGACGGTCCTGCGAGCATGCATGTGTCTCACAGCGAAGGCTAGCTGCGCGAGCAGCAGCCGCGCCAGCCCCTCGGGCAGCCCCGCGGCGAGGTGCGCGCCGAGCTCCCCCCCCGCCGCCAGCTCGGTCACTATGTACGTGAACGCCTGCGCACATATCACACATCACTTGTACCACTGAACGGTATTTCACATTTCACGGGTGTTAGTAAACTCGATGAGAGAACCCTACATCAAAAGGCAGATCGTAAATGATGTTCAAACTTAAATCGACAGTGAATTTTTACTACGGTTAGCATATACACGGCGATTTATCATACGTCACTAATATCACTGAAGCTATTTCAAATGTGTCGAGTGTTACTAAGCACGATCAGAGCAAATCCTATCTCAAATGTTCATGGCTCAAAGGTTAACATCGCGTCGATTGACACAGGTTAGAAAATACAACTGAACCGGAACGCCCGGTGACGGAACACATCGTGACGAAATCATAGAAGACAGAAATTGATAATTCTTACATCTTTAATTTAAAAAGTATAAAAGTTTAAATCAGAATGTATGAAAATCATGCAAACATATTAAATGGATTTATTAAAAAAAAAAAAAAAACATCTAACTAACCGAATCGTGAAATACTTCGTGCAATGTTATGATGTACGGGCAACCCTGACAGGCTTTCAGTAACTCGATCTCTTGCTTGATATCTTTCTTCTGTGTTGATATAATCTGAAATGAATTATAAAAGATGATTTTAAAATCACTGTGCAGTTGCAGGCAAATTGAGACCTATTTCAAAATGATTTATACAACATTATATTATTTATAACTAATTGGTTTTGAAGGAAAGTGGAAAATATTTGCATTTTGGGACGCACGGTACGGGTGTATGGGGGGTAGGCGAAAAAAAGTGTATGACTTTTCCGTGACGACCCTTTCTGGGCGCTTATTGGTTCAAAGGCAGCCAATAAGATCGCATCGAGTCGCGCATGCGCAGTTACAGTTCGTACACGGGCATACGCGTCAGCTGTTACGTAGCGTATTGTGTCATCTAATAATGATTATAATGAATGAGATGAATCGAGTGATGTAACTACAATAAAATGTTTATTTTCATAACTGGAAAAAATATATTACAATGCGTGAACTCTTTAAAACGAATTTCAAAGGACCGAGCATTTATTTTCGTTATAAAGAAGAAGAGAAAAAATATATGCTTTTGTGGTAAACTAACCAAATTGTACTTTGTACGTTATACAAAGTTTTACGTAATAACGAACGCCGTTATTATAAATTAATGTAATTACGAAGTATCCCACCATTCCTTCAATTCATTAATTATTTCTGCGCTTCATTTAATCGGTCTCGTATGCTAGTAATTTAATTATTTGAATTTGTTATTAAAATAAGTTTTAGGACTATAAAGCAGTGTAATAAATGTAGACTAGGAAATTTATTATATATATAAAATTGGAGGTGTATGTCCCTATATTTCACTTTGCAACTAAAACTATGCATTGCAGACGAAAAGTGTTTGTATGTGGCAATAGGTACAAGGTTCCCATTGTACACTATGGTGGTTGCAAATCGATAATTATAAGGGTGTAAAAGATACGGGGGTTGAAAGATGTTAACTTTGAAAATGTGACTATTATTGATCTAAAATGGTCTGGATTGTTCAGGAAACTTCTGGAATGTTCTAGAAAGCTTTAATATGTATAACAATGTTCTGATCGATCGAAAATGTTCTAGAAAATTCTAGAATGATCTAGAAAATTCTAGAATGATCTAGAAAATTCCAAAATGATCTGGGAAGTTCTAAAATGATATGGGAAGTTCTAAAATCGACGTTTAGATTCTGATCGAATGAGAATGTTCTAGAAAATTCTAGAATGATCCAGAAATGTTTAGAATGATCTGGGAAATTCTGGAATGATGTAGGGAGTTCTAAAATCTACGTTTAGATTCTGATTAAATAAGAGTGTTCTAGAAAATTTTAAAATGATCTGGGAAGTTGAAGAAGAACTTTAGTATATCAGTTAATGTTAGATGATAAAAGATATTAATGTCTACTTAGTGGTAAGATTTTAATGTAAAAATAAGTAAGATCAATAAATTAATAAGAAAAAAGAGAATGTGTCTTTTATGTGAAAAAATTGTGAAGTAAGTAGTGATAGATTATTAACATTAACAAATAAGTATACAATTAAAAATGACCCAGCGAAGCGGGTATTCATAGCTAGTATTTAATAAGATTTTAGTCTGTTGTATAGTGGATTTTATATTTTATTCATAATATTGTGTTATTTGACTCTATACTTAGTAATATTGGTGGCATTTTACGTAATATAGTTCGGTTATTGTGCACAAGTGAAGTCGATGGAAAATAATACTGCAGACCATGAATTCATAGATGCCACAAAAACTCCCTGGAAATTTCTAACAAGGGAGCCACCATCTTGTTACCTACTCGACAATAGCAGTAATAATGTAGAATATTGCTTGCCAAAAATAAAATAATATAAAAATATAGATTATTATTACCTTAACAGCATACTCTCTTCCAGTCTGCCGGTGGATACATTTTCTGCAAACAGAATACGATCCATCGCCCAACAGTGGGGTGCTGAGGTCCACAGAGTACTTCTGGAAGAACGGTGAATCCTGCAACGATACCAGAAAGTTATCTCAGAATTATTTTAAAGGTGAAACGTTTTTTCCATCGCCTCAAATGTTTTCGTCCATCTATCGCATGTCGCATTACAGCCGCCGCGGAGTAGTGGTAAAGCGGTAAAGTTGTATTTATTATCTACTAGCTCACGACTTCGTCCGCGTGAAATTTTTTGTGAAAAAACAAACGGTGATTAGAAAAGTCATCTGAATGTTTAAGTCCATTTACTTATCTACATTTCTCTCGTACTTATTATATCATTAAAATTACAATAACTTTTGATAGAGTGAACCGATTTTAATGAAACAAAGACTAAATGTTACACATGGATATACTTTATGATTTTGTTGAAGAGGTCTTATCATGAACGCAGTATTTTAGCAGTGATGCGTGTTCATACAAATAGACAGACATATCTAAAATTGATTGAGACACGTGCGACATTTTTTTTTTTCACATAAATCTAAAAAGTACAGACACGTTATATTTACATTCTTATTATATTTAATCGCAGATTGAAATTAAATTAACATGTATGTATGTACGTAAGTCTGATATCTTCTATTGATTTCAATCAATCAATCAAAATACTCTTTATTCAATTTAAGCCCTGAGAAGGCACTTATGAACGTCAAAACTACCACCGGTTCGGAAAACAACCCAGTCATCGAGAAGAACCGGCAACAAACTCGATCTGGTTTATCTTTTCATAATAACTAACATATATATATTTTTTATTAATACACCAATAGACACATAAAGCTACATTCGTTTTTAGTGGTTGCACAGAGAGAGGCGTCACTTCCAGACGTCGCTATCGTTCACATACTGATCCACCATATAATAACCTTTATATATTAAGACCCGCTTGACATAACACTTGAACCTACTATCCGGCAAATCGGTAATGTGTTTTGGGACTTCCCTTTATCATAGCCTATTTTCCAATTATTGAGATTAAAAACGTGATTTCAATACCCTAAATCGCATAATTTTCAGTTAAATGCCTACGATCCGAATAAAAGTCTTATTTGTATCGTGGTTTCACAAAACTACACATTTTTTTTAAATATATACTAACTGTTCATCCCGGCTTTGCACGGCTGTACTAACGCATACAATGAGAGCAAATCTTTAAACTACGACTATCTAATAAAATACAATGGCAATCAATATTTTTGAAAATTTCCCTACAGACTGTCTGCTATCACATCCATTCGCTTTTTTATATAGAGATTCTTTAACCCAAATTATCGACTTCCCCGTACGATGCTTCATACAAACCTTGACCTGGGTAATTATGAACACGACAGAAAAAGGATTAACTAAACAAGTGCAGCAGTTCTGAACTAAGGCACTTACGTACGTACATACATTCGACGATTGTTTTTTTTTTTTTATATATGATACATTTAACACACTTATGCCCGGTTTCCGAGTCACATTTATCTGTTCAATAACGTTATCGGTTCGATAACTTGTCAAATTGGGTTTCTGAACACACAATCACACGATAAACCTCTGTTAAACTTAACTGGACAATCTGGTCGTTTATTTATACAACTAGCGGGCCCAGCTGACGTTGTCCCGCCCTGATTACCCCCCGCAACCCCCTTTGTGGGTGGAATTTCGTAAAATCCGTTCTTAGCTGACCTCTACTCGGCGAAAGGAATATTCCTACCGTATTTCAAGTCGCTACGCCTTATGGTTCCAGAGATATCGTGATGAGTCAATATATAGGTGGGAATCTCTAATATATGTATTGACATTTTAAACAGTTTTTAATATATTGAAAATGACATGTCTTTGAGGAACAACTAACGAATTGAAAAGTTTTGTATCTAAAATAATTAAATTTATAAGTAAAATAATTATAAAATAAAATCAAACCATCTGTACTAATCTCTAATCAGTATTTTTTAATCATAATATTACTACTATAAGTCAAGAATTAAAATAATAAAACCAATTTTTAACACTCTTTCTTAAAAAGAGCCATCTAGTGAACATCAGAGAACTAGTTATGCGTATTCATAGTTATTTAGCAACTCGTTGTGTCCTCAGAAACGCATTGACAGTCTATCTTATGGATAACTTTATCGAGTTAATAACTTATGATAGTTTAACCGAGTACCTCAGAAACCGGGCATTACTCAAGTGGATGTAGCATTTTTGATAAAATTATTATCATTATATTTTTTATTCGTTGTTACATATAGAGGGTTATTGGTAGTTCGACGTATTCCCGTTAGGAAGTGATAGGGGTGACTATTTGTGATCATTTTAACCCTCATATGCATTATGTAAGGGTGAACCGTTTTTGAGTTACCATGTTTTTTAATTTTTTGTCAAAATAAGTAAAAAATGCAACAACAAAAATTTTATTTACAAAAAAAGTATCCATTTAGATCTTTTTTTTTCTTCTGATTTATAAAAAAACGATTAAACACTGGTTATTTTTTAATATGAAAACAACACTTATCGATTCAAGTTTTATAAATGCGAGACGCAAAAAATGATATTACTTGAATATTTTTTTGAGATTTTTTTCAACTAAATTTCCTTAAAAACAACTGAAATGAAACTTGGTTTATAGATTATTTTAAAAATATAATCGTTTTCTTAGCTCTCCAAAGATACATAACAGCTAGGAACTTATTTCAAAAAAATTCAAAAGAGAAATAAACGATCACAAAGAAAGCAGGCGGGAAATTCGAATTCGAACTAAACTTAAGATCGTTCATTAAAATTTCCAAAAAATGAATTAAAAACAATACCCAGTGTAAATAAAACGAAAAATACAAATTTAAAATAAAATTCTGAACCGGTAAAAGTGGAGTATAGTATAACAATCATTATTATTATTACATAGTATAAAACAAAGTCTCCTGCCGTGTCTGTCTGTTTGCCTGTTCGCGATAAACTCAAAAACTATTGAACGGATTTTCATACCGTTTTCACCAGTGGATAGAGAGATTCTCGAGGAAGATTTTGATATATAATTTGTCAAGGATTTTTTTTTTATAATTAGGGCGTGATAACGTCTGCCGGTCCAGCTAGTTAATAATAAGTAACAATTAAGATATTTTGTAATTTAGCCTAACTGAAGGTCTTGCTCGAAGCGACTTCCCCTATAGCGTACTCAAAGTCGCATTCTTATATCTTTATTATTTAGATACCGATTTGCCGGATTGTGAATTTAAGCACCATATCAAGCGGGTTTTGGTGTCAGAAGGCTTTTATAGAGTGGATCAATATGTGAACGATGGTGATGTCTGGAATTGACTCATCTCTGTGCATCCATTAAAAACGTTTGTGACATGTACCTAATATATTCTAAATATTATATATGTTTGTTAAAAAGATAAACCAGATCGAGTTTCTTGCCGGTTCTTCTCGATAACCATGAGTTGTTTGCCCGAACCGGTGGTAGTTTTGACGTCCATAAGTGCCTTCTTACGGCCTAAATTGAGTAAAGTGTTTTTGATTTGATTTGATTTGAGATAATAAATATAAAGTATATTCACCTTAGCCACCCATCCCTTCAGCTTGTCGTGTCCCTGTCCGGTCGCCTGCATCCATATCTGATCTGATATGATGTTCTCAGAAAACAGTATACTCGGGGCCACATACGAGTAACCTGAAATAAAGTGTCATTCGTAAATAATTATATATATACTAGCTGATCCGGCCACGACAAAACCTGACGTCACCTATGACATGCCTATAACAGTCGGTCGAATTTTTTTTTGTCAAACTCACTACGCCTATACGTTTAGCAAGGTCTCAACAGCCTCACCAGACTACGTTCGGTCCTACAGTGTTCGAGCCTGATGAAATTTATAATCAATAACTATAATCAACATTGACAATCATTGAATTTGTAATTAAAACATATTGAGCCCATTAATCGAAATATAAATTATACTATCTCTCAAGTGGGATCGAACTGTACATAAATATCCCCATCGCTTATGACCCATGTGATCAAAACTAAACAAATGCCTATTCGTGGAGACCTGTTAATGGTTTTTTGTTGCTTATGTTCCATAGCGATTCTTGTATACTAAGTGGATTTCCTATAAACAAAATAAAATAAATAAATAGTAGACTTACCTAGGAACAGCTTGTCGTGATGCTTGGGGGCCTGCGCCGGCGAGTCTGTCGGCGGCATACGAGTGAACTCGTCCGCGAAGTTGCACGTGTCGGTGGCGTGAGACAGTTGGGGCACGAACGGCGCCGTTATTTCACGATTCGCGACTCCCTCCCAATCGAGGTTCTGCGAACGGCATTCGTCACAATATTCGTTTATTTTACTTGGAGGGGCTTTCGCACGGACTATTACCAATCATCATCAGCTTGTAAGAGACCCCCTGCAAGGCCATATACCTCTTCCCGAAGGTAGGTATGGGCATTATCACCACACCAGCCCGCCAATGATATTATAACTAAAAAGCCTTAGATTCCTCATAAGCGCTTCGACAGCGACTTGTTAAAACTTGGCGAACCAGTTTAGTTTTAACGGTTGTCCCATTAATCCGCCCGTATCTAAGCAAGATATAACTATTTATTTTTCACCACAAATATTGAGAGTATGGCATCTTACTTCCAAATGTTATCTAAGACAGTGTGGCGTTACAATATTACCTTACGTATGTGTCCGTTATCGTGCCATTTGTTTTGTCATAATATCGTGTAGGTAACGTATCTACAGCTTTTTACTTAAAATATCATTGCACCCCCACGACGTATTGCCGATTTCAAACCCAGAGAAATCCACAGTTCTATGTATTCCCACATACAGTAGTACTAAAAGAACATTTCTCAGGTTCATGTTTCCTCTCACGATGTTTTCCTTCACCGTCAACTATAGTGTTACCAAATTAAATTAGTAAATATACACGAATTCCGGAAAATCCATTGGTACATGCCGGCGTTGGGACCTGCGGACGTCGGATTAATATTCCACCGGACAAACAACTAAGCCACGTCAATTACCAACCAATATTTACCAATTTACTAAAGTATATTCATTTAAATTAGCAACACTATCGCCTGACGGTGAAGGAAAACATCACAAGGAAACCTAAACTTGAGATATCTCCTTGTAATAATCACTGTGTATAGAAAAATATATAAATTTGAATTTATCTGTGTTGGAAACGGCCAATACGTCGTGGGCTGGCGTGAGGATTATGTCCATACCTTTCTGCCTGCAGTGGGTCTCTTACAAGCTGATGTGCTGAATATTTCATGAATTATTGATATTATGAACGTGAAAGTTTGTGAGAATGGGTGTACGTTTATCACTCTTTCAAGCAGAAACCAATCAACGCAGTTATATATGTAGTTTAAATTAGCCAGAACATAACGAGAACTGTCAAGTAAGTTGGAAAAAACTAGCCATTTGAGGGATGTTTTAGCGCGCGTTAGACAGTTACAAGAATTACGAGAATATACTGTTGAGTCTCAAACGGACCAAACGTAGATAGATGTACTCATAGGTGACTGCTAGAAAGGAATATATCCCGCCCTCATTCTGTTATAAAACGGGTATGATTCTACGAACGTCACTTATAGGGACTACTTTGTTAAAAAATACAGTGTAAACTCGATTTAACGACCAAAATACGCCTAAAACGTCGAGATTACTTGACTTTTTTTTGGTCTACCCTATTGTCCATACAATTATACACTCGTATGTAACATCATACCTATTTTAAATACTGATACTTATTTTAAGTAGATAATTATGAAGAGATAAACAGCTGTTTTTAAATTGTTAAAAATTTATAAAAACTGCAGTTGTGTCAGATGTTTTGTTCTTTTGTTACTTTATTGTCTAGCACGTATTTACTTCGACTGTCGGCATCATACGTATTATATTATAAGAAATCCGTTTGTTTGTTATGATTACCTTGCACGTGTCCACCTCGTCTGCTAGACTGTCGTTAGGTTGGTATGCATTGTCTATACGTTGTACATATTCTTAGTTGCTCACAAACTTTAAAGTGTGAACATGGCGAGTGAGAGAAAGTCTTTCATTAGCACGTGCAATGAGAAATGATGTTGAACGCGCACTAGATGCGTGGGAAATGAGAAGTCATGTTGCACGCGCAACAGAGGCGGGAGAAATGAGAAGTAATGATCGACGCGCAGTTGATGCGGCAGAAATGATAAGTGATTTCGGTGGCGCAATAGAGGCGAGAGAAATGAGGAGTGATGTTGGAAGACGCTTTGGATTCAGTCGCTTTATAACTATTATTAATTGTATCACTAAACATTTTTTTGTTTGTAAATAGTATAGTTAATAATATTATAATAATATTGACTTTTCCCACAAATGTCGCTATATAGAGTTTACACTGTATATAATCGTCGTTTATTTGTAAGTGCTGTAGAATTTACATTAAAACTAACGTCCTAGCAATTTCATATAACAAATTAATTGCTTCATCCGACCGCTACACGTTTCTAAGCACCCACTTCATACAATTCAAATTAATTAGTTCAGGAACATGTAAAAGGTTAATTAGCGTTAACAATGCACGGATTCAAATGCAAATGTTGAACTAACCTCGGAACATTGATCTAACCTGGAAAAACGGATGCCTCTTGAGTTCTTCTGCGTCGCCGTCGCCACCGCCGAGCCGGCGACGCGGGTCCTTCACCAGCAATCTGTAAACAACAATTAATAACATTAATTAATTCCCTTGCGAATAGTAAATGATGGTCTTTATTATACTCCTCACACCGTGTATGTACAATTAAAAAAAGCAAACAAACTCATTTTCGCATTTATGATATTGAGTTAGGATTTCTAATTGAATTAACCAAAAATCAGTGTACAAAAATATTTAAAAAAAAATGTATGACTTCGTGTTATTTCTTCAGTTTTAACTCATTGAAGTGAAACTTCTTATGGCAGACCTTTGCAGTTCTGATCGGCATACTTTTCGTCTGACGAAAAGTGGTGGGGATAAGCACTGTGTCGGATAGAAGGTTGAAGACAGAACCGATATCGGATTGTTGCAAAAAGCTGTGTAATATATTTAGGTTTAGTAGTTAGGCTATTTGTGTAATTTAGATTTATGAGTTTTAGTTGTATATAGATATAAGTTACGATGGGACTGACATGTCAAAAAATGATAAAAGTCCCTTAAAAAAATAAAGAGAAAAAAATAAAGAGAAAAAAAAAAGGTTGAAGACGCCGGTTCTCGTCCGATCATCGAAGTTAAACAACGTCGGGCGCGATCAGTACTTGGATGGGTGACCGTCTGTGAATACCGCGTCACGTTGGCTATTTATTGCACTTAATTGTTTAATTAAAACTAATTAAAACGTTTCCCTTTAATACTAAAGTGTACTTAGTATACATTCACATCTATAGCTTGTCTTTACGGCACCCCGTTTTTTTTTTATTATATTTTTTTAATTCGACTACAATCTAGAGAAAATCTACAGCCTAAAGTAAAACCTGGCTCTCAAGTACAGCTACCGGAATACACGAACGGGTGTTTGGCGACAGATTTACCAACTTCCGAGCGATAGGCGGGCTTACAACCCTATTACTATACTATGGTTAATAATTTTTTTTTCTTCACCGTAAACTAGGGCTCAGTGGCAAAAGATTTGAACCTATGTCTATCGACGTGGTTCTCGAACGCGCTAACCGCTTAGCTATCATTGTTCAAGTTTGTTATTAATGTGGAAACATTCTTCAATGTTGAAGCCATTACCTTAACCTCAGATATTCATTTAAACATATACGGCGACGTAGTAACAAAATAGACAATACATTTTCGACGTCGTGACTGTATATGCCCTTAAGTCCTTGCCGCGGTTAAAAAATCACGATTTTTTTTAATGTGACTTGAATCTTTTGTATTATACATTTTACTACTACTAATAATAACTGAGACCTAAGTCTTTCTGTGTATCTTACGCTTTCGTGCTTCGTCTACTCACACGATTATCATATAATTATCATATATCATTTTGCGACTTAGTTGTTACTAATGATAAGGGAAATTCGTTAAGAACTTTTCTATAGAGCGTTAAAAGAACTACAAAATTGCTTTTCCAGTTTTTATTCTATCTTTGATAGTTTTGCCGTAAAATATAGGAAAATCGCAAAATTATTACAAATTCGAATTTCAAAGATCTAGAAACTTAAATATTAACGATAGAAAATTGACTCAATGAAATGATGAAAATGGAAAAAAAATAAAGTTCGATGGAGGACCTCTTAAAGTTTAAGTTAAGAAGAGCTGTCCTTTGGACAGAATTTTTGTTTGACTATATCCTACGATATTTTGAAGTGAGGGCGAAAAAAAAACCACTATTTTGGTACACTCTAATATATATATACTTGTTATATACTATAACAACACTAGCTTTTGTACGCTACTTCGGCCGCGAGGAATCGTTACTTTGGGCAAACGCTAACACGCAGCGGAAGCTCTCAAAAGGAAAAACAACCTCGATTTCGAAACATTAATTTGTGCTCCGCTCCTATTGGTCTTAGCTGATACATAGCCTATAGCTTTCCTCGATAAATTAGCTATCCGACACTGAAAGAATTTTCAATATCGGACCATTAGTTTCAGAGATTAGCACGTTCAAGCAAACCAACAAACCATCAAGCTTTATAATATTATAGTATAGATATTGTCAAGGGTACACAAAAGCATGTACGATACATTTCATCCAGATAAAGAATACTATTCCCGTGGTATAAGATCAAAACGAACAGAAACACGAGCGAAACCGCGTATAAAACCTAGTCGCGTATAAAGATAATTGTTTCATATGACGTCTTAAAAAGATAGCATCGGGTTGAATGAAATAAATAACAAAACTAGACAAAGCGTTGCATAGACCAAAAAAAAAAATAGAAACAACAACTAAACTACGCAACTACATCCTAGATATTCTGTTAGAGACACGTGTCAGTACAGCGGTATCGTTTTTAATTGTGATAAACAGACGGACCGTACACGTGCCTCGGGACACGTCGAGTAAACACCTACGTGATTCAGATGCCCAGCGGTGCATCTCGAAATTGATAAGATTTATCTGCATGTGTTAGGGATTTTGAATATATAAACAATTATTATATTTATAACTTCTCTCTTTGTTTTAGTCGATTTTTTTTTAATTTTCAATTTTGTCGTTTTCGCACAATTATTTTCGGAACCATTTACATACTGTAAAACATATTATAAAACAAAGTCCTCTGCTACGTCTGTCTGTCTGTCTGTTCGCGACGAACTCAAAAACGAACGAACGGGTTATCATGCGGTTTCCATCAGTAGATAAAGTGATTCTCTAGGAAGGTTTATGTATATTTGTCAAGGTTTATTGTAAATTGATTGAAATATAAAGATAATGTTGGAAGTGTCGGAAAAAGTCAAGCCGGCTGGGGGCTTTCGTCGAAAACGTTGCCTAATCCTTTTGAGGTACGTAACGAATTTGAGATAATAAATAGCGCATACGAAGTCGCTGAAATCAGCTAGTTATAATGGAGAGAGAGAAAGAGATTCCATTGAATATGCAATTCTCAAAACTTAAAAGAGAAGAAGGAGGTCTGGGTAGAGAGCCTAAATCGTAAAATTATCCTTAGTTTTATTTTCCTACCTATTTGTATGTAAACGTGGTTTTTATTCCAATACTTAACTACTATGGAACTCGTTATCTATCTATACTAATATTATAAAGAGATAAAGTTTGTGAGTTTGTGGGTTTGTGAGTTTGTGAGTTTGTGACGTTGTGGCGTTGTAAGGGGTAATCTCAGGAACTACTGGTCCGATTTGAATAATTCTTTCAGTGTTATATAGCTCATTCATCGAGAATGGTTATAGGCTATATATCATCACGCTAAGGCCAATAGGAGCGGAGCACAGATGAAAAATGTTTCAAAATCGAGATGTTTTTTTCTTTTTGAGAGCTTCTGCTGTGTGTCAGCGTTAGCCCAGAGTAGAAGCTATTACTACGCGTACGAAGTTGCGGGCTGGGGCTATAATCTATATACTAATATTATAAAGAGGTAAAGTTTGTGAGTTTGTGACGTTGTAGGGGGTAATCTCAGGAACTACTCAACTGATTTTTACCAATATAAAGCCACGTTATTTATGAGTATCATAGGTTACATATCATCACGCTAAGACCAATAGGAGCGGAGCAACAATGAAAAATGTTTTAAAATCGGGGTATTTTTTCGTTTTGAGAGCTTCCGCTGCGTCTTAGCCCAAAGTAACTATTCTACGCGTGCAGAGTCGCGGGCAGAAGCTATTAACTAATTATATTATCTATAATCTATACTAATATTATAAAGAGGTAAAGTTTGTGAGGTTGTAGAGGGTGATATCTGGGGAGTCGGAGAAAAATAGTCGAACGAAAACGTTTCTTACGAACGCTGCCTTAATTATGAGATATATATGATTGAGTTCTAGAGAAAAGTTGTAGCTTGATAATGCCTATTACCGCCCAACGAAGTGGGCACGGGTCGGCTAGTTCCTAATATTTACATGATTGTTTTGGTGTTAATTATCTCTTAGTGTTACGGATTTTTTTTTTGTCGAACTGACTAACATTTTTGGCCTAATGGACTTTCTCAGCTTCACCGGACTACTAAGGCGAGCGCTTAAGGCACTTCGCCGCATGGCGACAAGCTCAAGGGTACCAAACTGGCCGAAATCTCGGCTTGAGTTGTTGAGTTGTAGCTTTGAATGTAACACCGCGAATAAGTGAAACTAAGCTAACTATTCATACATATATGTGATACACATGTGTGCCTCACAAACGCAAACATGTATTTTTTCAACAACAGGTGTTTTCCGATAACCACTAGCTGAGAAAAAAAAAAGTTTCTCATACTCAAAATCACGATACGAATATTCATTATATTATAGCGTATTGTCTGTGTCTGTAATACAGTATAGAACAACAAATTACTCAACAGTAGAATAACTAACAACAGCTTATAACAAAGTTTGTTGTGAAATATAACAACAGTGTTATTCATATTTTAAAAATGTCTAAAGAAGAACGCAATTAATTAATTTCAATCACCTACCATAAGACATTTGAATTAAAAAATAAATTACAAAAGATACCTTCCTACGTCAAGTTCATAAATCTATGTCACTAAAAGTCAAATGAGACACTCGACTCTTTTATTATTTATCTACTAAGAAATCTCCATAGCAACTTCGTACTTGTAATTACAATGTTATTCTGTGAGAACATCTGTACATACATAATTAAATTATAAATATACTGTGTTAGTACGCGCATACGTAAAATAGTACGCGGAGTCCCTCCGCGCGGAAGAAGTGAAACTTCGTAATGTGGAAATGAAAATAGGAAGGGGTACAAATTGATTTTTAGTGAAAACATATTGTTTCTTTAAGACAACCTTTGTTAACATTGCTTACAATTCACAATCGCATCGGCACGGCATGTGGCACTCGGAAAGTGTCTGGCGATACTGGATACTGCTTTAGAGTGATATTTTCAAAACATATGCAAAAATCAGACATTTAAATTCAAGTAAATTAGCTCTTATTTTTAGTCACCTTCTAACCTGGTATCTATACATTGGCCCCAGGTTTAAACTCTGTGACTGTACAACTGTTCTAAGTATGTATATAAAACACTACTTAGAACTTAAGTTTTCACATATTTAAAAATGAGTTATATCTGGTCACTCTCGGTTCTTGGACTATTGCCTTGTAAGAGACAAGTAAACATTTATGAAAATTCAAGCCTGCAGAAAAGAGGCACATTTTCAGAATGCAACTATAGAACGGCTAGTCGCTAATCACAAGTTGTCGGATCACGCAAGTAGGCGATTAACAATAAAGAGGTATCTATCTACCCCCAGCAAATTGAATACTGGACTGCCTAGATTAGATATCCCGGCGTATGTACGCGCATAGTGGTTAACACATAAACTCCATATAATAACTTACTTCCTAATAAAGTCCTGAACCTCTGGGCTAACGTCCGGCGGCACGGGGTAGCTACATCTGACTATACGCTTCGTGATCTCCTGCTGCGTGTTCCTCTCGCCTTCGACCGTGAACGGAGACGCTCCCGTCAGGAGTTCGTAGGTGAGGACTCCCACCGACCACCAGTCGACGGCCTGCGTACAAAAAAAAACAATTCCCTTGATGTATTTATAAATATGCGATATCTATACCAAATATTATAAAGCTGAAGAGTTTGTTTACTTGAACTCGCTGATCTCAGGAACTACTGAACCGATTTGAAAATTCTTTCAGTGTTAGATAGCTCATTTGTCGAGGAAGGCTATAGGCTATATATCATCACGCTAAAACGAATACGAGCGGAGCACCAATGAAGAGCTTTCGAGAGCTTCCGTTGCGTGTTAGTGTTAACCCAAAGTAACTATTTCACGCGGACGAAGTCGCGGGCAGAAGCTAGTAAATAATATACGTTTCTTTAATTGATATTTGGTAACTATCGTCCATTGTGTTGCTATAAATTTAAATTCAATTATCAAGTCCAATTAGCGCTCTTTCATTTTGATGCACTCGGCAAAGACCTCGGCCGTGAGATACGTTGCTTAGAGGAAGTAAATACATTATATAACGACTCGCGTATTGCCTTGAGAGCACGAATATCAGTGAATTACTTAGCGTCTGTTTGTTCGTTACAATCTTCTATCGTTTTCGTATCAAAGCTTTGTGATCTTGTATACATATGTACTTTGATATATACAATATGATTTATAATATTTCTTAATTTGACACGGAAATGTCATAAATATAGTGAAGTATAGTGATCGATCGATTAGGGGGTGTCGCGGGGTGTCGAATAACATCATAAAACTTGAGACACCCAAGCCAACCTCACCTGCACGTGGTGCACCCTGCTGAATAACGAACAAGGCTATGGCGACAGCGGGGTGGTATGGTTTTACAGCCTGACTGGGTCGCAACCACCATGTATATGGCGAAAAAGTCCGTCATAATGATTCGTTTCTACGGGTCGCGTTTCGGGATTAGCCTGTGCATATCCAGGCCGGAATGACAGCGGCGACCAGCGATGGATAGTGTGTCAGCCTGTGATCGCCATTGTTTTTGGATTGTACTGTGCTTACCATAAGGCAGAGTGCAGACATTTTGCCGTGCTACAATAAAAAAAAATCGAGTGATTTGATCGACGGAATATATCGATATGATGTTCACAGGTTCGAATCACTACGTATAATTAATTAACAAAGATTTCTAAATTCGCGTACATCTCCCGTCTACATATACATACGCGAAGACAAAGCAGTTTTCAGTACCTTTTCCTTCTTTCTTTCTTAAGCTTTTTTTATATTTATTATAAGCCTTAGCGTTATCAATAAAAAAAAATAGGAATTATCCTTTTTTTCCATATCTACTAAATGATCCATCCATATGTCTTATTCGTTATACTTCACGCTCCTTACGTCTACTTATACTTAGGGTCTTATTTTTTCCCTTATTTTTCCCACGCCTTAACGTTATCAATAAAAAAAAATAGGAATTATCCTTTTTTCCATATCTACTAAATGATCCATCCATATGTCTTATTCGTTATACTTCACGCTCCTTAGTCTACTTATACTTAGGGTCTTATTTTTTCCCTTATTTTTCCCACGCCTTAACGTTATCAATAAAAAAAAATAGGAATTATCCTTTTTTCCATATCTACTAAATGATCCATCCATATGTCTTATTCGTTATACTTCACGCTCCTTACGTCTACTTATACTTAGGGTCTTATTTTTTCCCTTATTTTTCCCACGCCTTAACGTTATCAATAAAAAAAAATAGGAATTATCCTTTTTTCCATATCTACTAAATGATCCATCCATATGTC
This sequence comes from Antheraea yamamai, assembly GCA_036509395.1. Taxonomy (NCBI): domain Eukaryota; kingdom Metazoa; phylum Arthropoda; class Insecta; order Lepidoptera; family Saturniidae; genus Antheraea; species Antheraea yamamai. The sequence continues at coordinate 11,334,592 of AP028447.1, read as the reverse complement.
TTATTCGTTATACTTCACGCTCCTTACGTCTACTTATACTTAGGGTCTTATTTTTTCCCTTATTTTTCCCACGCCTTAACGTTATCAATAAAAAAAAATAGGAATTATCCTTTTTTCCATATCTACTAAATGATCCATCCATATGTCTTATTCGTTATATTTCACGCTCCTTACGTCTACTTATACTTAGGGTCTTATTTTTCCCACTCGGTTAGCTTAGTTTAGCCGAATTGGGTCTTATTTTTCCCACTCGGTTAGCTTAGTTTAGCCAAATTGACAGATACAAAATACATGTTTGAATTCGTGAAGTACACATACAGGTATATAACTAGTTTAGCTTAGTAAGATTCCCTTTGTTGCATCCAAGGCAACAGCACAAGCCGAGGTTCAGCCACTTTGGCAACCCTTGAGCTTCTTGCCAAGCGGCTTAAGCACCATATCAAGCGAGTTTAAATGTCTAAAGACTATTATAGGGTGGATGACGGGTGACGTCTGGAAGTGACGCCCCTTCTGTGCATCCACTAAAAACGAATGTAACTATATATGTTTGTAAAAATATGTATCACGAAATGATAAACCAGATGGAGTTTCTTGCCGGTTTTTCTCGATGACTGGGTTGTTTGTCCGAACCGGAGGTAATATTGACGTTCATATGCTCCTTCTCAGGGCCTAAATTGAATAAAGTATATTTTGATTTTACCCTAACAGACCGATAAAGCTGTGCAGGTACATAAGGCCAATAGCGTTTGTCAGTACGAAAAAAATAAATACCGAAAAAGCAGTTTCACGTTATCACGGGACTATTAATGACCGACGTTATATTATTCTCATAGCATTGGTGTTTATTTACGAACGATTCACGAGGAACTTGTAGTCTTGATAGTAGATTTTACTATTGACACTACTAATGATCCTACGGAAGTCTATAAATGAATAATCATCTTAGATAAACGTTACATTCAATTATAGTTCACCAGCATCCAATCAGAGACAATCGAGCGTAATTTGTAATATTGTAGCCGACGTAAAAATTTCCACAGAACACACGGCGGCGGTGGCTGCCGACAACAGCCGAGCGCGCCCGAACGGTATGTACACGCTTCCGGAGAACCTTGAAGCGCTGTTACACACTCCAATGTAACTATAACTAGGAAATTTTTATTCCTCGGACACGTTAATTATTGCCCTATTTAAATATCCGTGCATTATCCGTACATATCCGTATTCAAAGTACATTAAAGCACAAAGTAAATTAACGTCGCGAGAAGAATACATCCGATTTGACAGCCACTTCAATACGAACAAGACTACGAGAATACATGATTGTTGTTCTCTTTTTGATTGAAATGTGTGAAAAACTTAAAGTCTCCGATGATAGTTAATAAAATGAAGTAAGTATATAGGTCCATGTTTTAATAAAAAGTAATTATTTTATTTTAAAAGTGCATTAAATTAAATTTGTCATTTTATTTTAAAAATCATAACTGCTATTGTCCAGTAGATAATATACAATATATTACAAGTGTCTCGTGATAATTACAACGTTCTACCAAGATGGGGGTCGCCTTGTTAAAATTTTCCAGGGAGTTTTTGTCGCATCTCGGAATTCATATTCCGTAGTATTACTTTCCAACCGCTTCACTTATGCTCAACAACCGAACTATATTACGTAAAGTGCCACCAAAATTACAAAATATAAAGTCAAATAACACAATACTATGAACAAAATGTAAAATCCATTACATGACAGACTAAGCTCCGGGCCAGAAACTGAACGTTAATTTTGGACTGCACTTTGCTACTCTAAATTACAAGAGCGCGCTCGCGTTATCGTACTATGAAAAAAAAAAGATAGAATAACAATTACTTCAAGATATAAAATCAATCTATTTAAAATACACTCACAATGATGGATTACCCGCAATGCCGTTACAAAATAATAATAGCAGCGCGACGTATACAATGTTTTCACCGTTGGCAATCGATTACAGTGAAATTATACTTCACCGCCGAAGATAATAAAGTTTATTTTTGCATACAAACTGTGAAGGAGCATACCTTGAACGTGATAAGAGCGAGGTCGCATCGCCGCGGTGTGAACTATAAAAATTGTTTACACTGTATTGCGAATTTCTTGAACAGTGTACCTGTTTAAATGTATTCAAAATACACGAATCTATATTTATGTTGATAGGTTTAAATGAAACTTCTTACAGCATGGTGGGGAAAACATTTTCCTACATATGGGTTACGCGTTACAGTTGCTATAGACACTTTAAACTCCCCTATATTACACGCACCCACTTGAATAGTTGTCGTTTCGCGCTCGCACCTACAGCAGAATTTCGATGACACTGGCACATTGATATACAAAAACCCAAGATGCAAACTTAACGTCTCACAGCCGGCACACGAAAATGAGTGCATAATTTTGGATTATGCAGTCATTTCAAATAGTCTCGCGTCGCTTGCGTCCTTGTAAAAACAACTTTAAATCTTTCAGGTGAGGTTGAATTTGTAAAATCATAAGTTTGTCGCATAACTATAACCACGTATGTACATTGGGGAGTTTTTGCGGACAGTTTTCAGCGCTACTATTATATTATTCGAGACTCTGTCTTGGGCTTTTATATGCCAACGGTCTGGCAAAATGTAAAAACTATTAAAACTGTCCGGCTACTATGATAAACATTTTGCCATAGCTCCCCAAGTATCATATATAAAATTCAGTTTTTATAACTATTAGTGTAATTATATTTTTTTTTTTCATTTAGGGGTGTCTGGCAATGGCTACAACTGTGCTAAGTGTCTGACAATGGATAACTTGATGGGTGATGTTATTCGGAAAAAAAAACATTAAAAAATTGAAATTTTTACTCTAAGGCATTTAGGGCACTATTTCATACATCTGTACCACCTGTTGTTACCTGCCCAAGCAATCACAATCCAAACACCATAGTCCCCGGTCGTTCTTACCTTTGTTGGGCACATACATAGAGAAACTTACAGCTTTTATAAAATAAAGGTCGGCGGCCGTGGGCTCTTGCTCTATAAGGACAACCATATTTGTGTATGAACACGTGTCAGTCAAAATATGTAAAATTAGGGTGTCGCTACGGTAGCAACAGGGTTCTCATTAATGTTCAATTAATTCAACAAACTTTATAAAATTAAACATTCGGAAATCACTAAGCCTATGACACTACACGTTTTCTACAGCAGTCATTTTAGGTTATATATACAAGATTATTTCGGACAATCCACATTACCTTTGCCTATGCCAGCGCCAATTTGGCGGGTCTTGGAACTATTACTTAGCGCTTAGAGCTAGGCATTTTTTATCCCGTATGAGATAGCTCTTACCGCTGCCCTCCATACTCTAGAACAATCGCGCGATTTGTTATTGATATATAAACTCTCCGAGCTACCGAATCATTTATTAAAGAGTACCGACTAGTATCGGAGGTGGTTATCTTTTTTAACGAGACATTCGAATCCGCACCATCGATCGCTACATCAAAGTCGAAATCCATTTATCACCGTATGAGTAAACCCATCATAATTCGTAATAAACTTTATTATCGGTGTTTTAAGAAACAAATTCGTATAAACGAGATCAAGTCTGGGTATTTAGGTCGTGCGAAACAACAAAAGCGTTTTTGGCAAGTCTCAGTCGGTAACAAGTTTATATGTATATATACATATCTATATTAATATTATAAAGCTGGAGTGTTTGTTAGGTTGAACGCGTTAATCTCAGGAACTACTGGTCCGATTTGAAAAATTATTTCAGTGTTATATAGCTCATTTATCGAGGAAGGCTATATATCATTACACTAAGACCAATAGGAGCAGAGCACCAGTGAAAAAAGTTTCAAAATTGTTCTATTGTTCCTTTTGAGAGCTTCCGCTGAGTGTTAGCGTTAACCCAAAGCAACTATTCTACGCGAAGTCGCGGGCAGAAACTAGTATACATATATATATATATATATAATATATATATATTTCTTGTGTGCGTGTGTATGTGACTGAACTCCTCCTAAACGACTGGACCGATTTTGATGAAATTTTTTGTGTGTGTTCGTGGAGATTCGAGAATGGTTTATACATACGGACTTTTATATATATATCTAGCTGTCTCGCGAGTTTGCACGCCTTTGTTTTTTTTTCCTATTACTACTTACTATCCATTTATATTCACATAGACTCATTACATATATGTTAATTAAGTTAAGCTTATCTAGCGTTCTTCCCATAGGAAGAAACCCAGACGCTAGGTCAGTATATTTAGGATAAGTAGAATAAGACATTAGTGTAAATTGTTTTTAAAGAGCATTTCTATAATATGGTCTCACAATTTTATATTCCTTTAATACGAATTAAAAAAACGAGTACGGAGCTGCGGGTACAGCTAGTTTAATATATATTGCCATTATTATAATTAAGATTTTGTGACTATACAAAAAATAAACGCTTGTCTGTTCCGCAAGAAATTGTATTATGGAACTCTTTACGTAACACGTTTATAATCTTAAGATCTTATTAGGAAGAAAAGTTATTCATAATTATAATGCGAATTGTAAACAATACGCTGATAATTATTTCTCTTATTAAAAATAAAGAATGAGTTGAAATCTTACTAAATTTCATGCAGACAAAGTCGCGGGTAACAGCTAGTATAGAATAAAAGTCTAATATCGACACACTCTTAAAATGAACGGTCTCAAATCGACTTGTAGTTTTTTAAAAGTGAATTAAAGCGCTCCCGAATTTAACTAGCAGCGACTTCACTCGCCTTAATATTACTTTGACCTGTATACCTCTTATCTTTTACTTTATATACGTACGAATGGTACCCGATGTCCCTTACTGAACCCCTTACAACGTGTACGCGAAACTTCATGACAATCGGTTGACTAGTTGAAGAATGAAAGCGAAACGAAAAAAACGTACATTCGTATTTCATTCTCAGTCTGAGAATAAAAAAAAGTTGACAAATTATATGCCTTAAACTTCCTCATAAATCATTTTATCTACTCGTGAAAACCACATGAAAATCTGTTCAGTAGTTTTTGAGTTTTATCGCGAACAGACAGACAGACAGACGTGGCAGAAGACTTTGTTTTATAATATACAAGATCTTTAAGTAAGTCTTCATTATCACAAGGCTATTATAAAACGCTTATTGTTAGCACAGTCTAAAAATCTGTGGTTTGGTCGTGTATTAATAAATATGGAATAATAATACAAAGGTACGTCTGAAGGTTACACAAAGTTAACATTTATCACAAACGAATATTATTAAATTATAATGTATTCATTTGTATTCAAAACGACTAAAGCAAATGACTCGAATGTTAAGAACTTAATTAATTACTATATACTGTTTGTTATACATATAGGCCCGGTGTCAACTCGCGCGAATTTTATGAATGTTTTTATATAATTTTAATATAATATCATTATCTATACAAATATTATAAAGCTGGAGGATTTGTTTGTTCGGTTGAACGCGCTAATCTCAGAGAGTACTGGCCCGATTTGAAAAAACCATTCACTGTTCGATAGCTCATTTATCGAGAAAAAAAATTGTTTCTTTGGTTGAACGCGCTAATCTCCGAAACTACTGGTCCGATTTGGAAAATTCATTCAGTGTTAGATAGCTAATTTATCGAGAAAGGTTTGTTTCTTTGGTTGAACGCGCTAATCTCAGAAATTACTGGTCCGATTTGAAAAAAACCATTCACTGTTCGATAGCTCATTTATCGAGGAAGGCTTTGTTTGTTTGGTTGAACGTGCTAATCTCAGAAAGTACTGGTCCGATTTGAAGAATCCATTCAGTGTTAGATAGCTAATTTATCGAGAAAGGTTTGTTTGTTTGGTTGAACGCGCTAATCTCAGAAACAACTGGTCCGATTTGGAAAATTCATTCAGTGTTAGATAGCTAATTTATCGAGAAAGGTTTGTTTGTTTGGTTGAACGCGCTAATCTCAGAAATTACTGGTCCGATTTGAAAAAAACCATTCACTGTTCGATAGCTCATTTATCGAGGAAGGCTTTGTTTGTTTGGTTGAACGCGCTAATCTCAGAAATTACTGGTCCGATTTGAAAAAACCATTCACTGTTCGATAGCTCATTTATCGAGGAAGGCTTTGTTTGTTTGGTTGAACGCGCTAATCTTAGAAGCTACTGGTTCGATTTGAAAAATGCATTCAGTGTTAGAAAGCTCATTCATCGAGAAAGCCTTTTATGTTTGGTTGAGTTGGTTTGGAGGGTTTCAACTTATCGAGGTGCGACTTAAAGAGGTTCTACTGTACCTAGGTCCGGACACGATGTGCAAAAAACACAATATAATAAGTACCTCCTCTAGTTTTTGGTGGGATCTTAGTTTGTCATATAGTGGATTTTATATGTTATTCATAATCCTGTGTTATTTGACTGTATATTTTGTAATATTGGAGGCATTTTACGTAATATAGTTCGGTTATTATACACAAGTGAAGTGAATAATAGCACGGAACATGAATTCTGAGATACCACAAAAACTCGCTGGAAAGTTCTAACACGGGAACCACCACGTTGTTATATGATTGAAATTATCATAAGTCACTTGTAATATTATTACCTACTTGATAATGGCTGTGATAATCTAGAAGTTTAGTTGACAAAAAAAGTAACCCCTTCAATAAATTCTAACCCCGTGTCCCGTTAATACTAACCGCGACACTGATATGGCGAGTTTTATCATAGAAGTTATCACTTTCATAACTTTTCTCTCTTTTCATAACAGCAGGCCCTGCTTATGTAAGACAGAGACAACACGAATACACAAGGTATTCATAAACCTAGCCGGTATTTAGAACGTAGACATACAAACCCAGTTTGTCCGAGTTCGATTATAACTTAATTACCATTGTTCTGCATATACAAAGGTCGGCCATTTTGTTATTTTTCAAGGATCCTTCGAGAAGCCACTACACGACGCTTAGCATCTTAGTAATTAATATTAGATTAAATACTACAGTGAAAACGCTAAACAGGCGTCGAGACTCGACGACATGTACTTAAAAATAACGAACTGTAATTAAAAACTACGTCTGCAATCCAGAGACACAACTGATAAATAATATGTACTTACTAATGAATTATTCAGTACAAAGGCATATTAAATGGGATCTTCTAAAATACGGATAACATCAAAAGAGAAAATCAACTGAACACGACCTCGAGACACCACTCGCGCCACTCCGCCGTCCTTGAGTCATACTACTAGAGTTTTTATATACTAATGTCATTCATATTGAACAAGCCTCGACTCCCGACTTCATTCGTATAAAAAAAAATCACACGATAGTAATCTGGAGTAATAATAGTGGAGTAATAAGTTTTTTTGTCGGTATTAAGTAGAGTATACATATTTAAAAAAAAAACAGAGTGTGTCTTAAAGACACAAGAAAGAAGAGAAACTTTTGTATAACAGGGTAACATTTTAATTGATAAAATACAACAAAAAACCAACATAACGCGTTGTTCCGAGGCGACCAACCATCCCAGTACCTACTGATCGCGGCCGATGCTGCTTAACTCCGGTGATCGGACGAGAACCGGTGTATTCAACATTCTACGCGACACAGTGTTTATTCCCACTACTTTTTGTCACACAAAAAAGTTACAGATTACAATTTCAAAGCAAACTTTAATAATGTTCGGTAATATGTCGTTAGAATCTATCCATTTTAAATATACACTAGGATCTAGTAATTATTATCGGTGTACTTACAGTATGACCTGTTTTTTAAGAAATTTTCGATGAACTCTTCGACGAGAAAACTCCGGCTATGGTGTCAACTCACAATCATTACATCGAAAAATCAATATACATCAGGGGTCATGTAATGTAAGGAATCACATATGTAGCGCAAGATTCTCGTCTACTCAGACACACATAAAGGATTGTATATGTAACAATCATGGAGGGGGTATAACGCTTTTCCTTACGTGACGATTTTTATCAACTCCTACCGCAAGTAAAAAAAGACACCGTTCGATTTGTAGCGTAAAGCACATACCGTTATGACGTAATATATATATATATATCGCAAAACCCTTATCAAGTTCAGGGCTGAACGACCGGTCGCGTCGGGCACGCGAGCCGCACCGCTCAGTACCACGCGGCCCACTGACCCCGTTTTTTGGGCTTGAACGATACCTCTCGACCGTATCACAATCCTTCACTCGATATTATATTCTGTTCTCATATAATTTAGAGTCGATTTATAATTCGTTTTCAATATTTGCGAAACCGCAGATAAAAATCTGTATTACTTTGTATGTGGACTAGTGGGTATGCCAAAAGGGTTACGTTGCGAATTTATTAATAAAACCGATAATTCTAATCAATATAAAAATTATTTGTTTTCTATGTTTGTTTCTATAAAAAAATCTCAAGAATAATAAAAGCGAACTAATATCAGACTGTAACCATTAAGACTATAATTATTGCTCCGACTGTTATATATTTCAATAAAAAAATTCTGAAATTTAAATATTGACTGCGACAACATTACGCATGTCACCTCCACATACGTGCACGCATACACGTTTACACATGCAAGTGGAAGAGTTTTACTTTATTTCCCTTATTAAATTGAAAGAGTTTAGAAAATTATCCGATACGAAATATATATAAGAGCTGTTGAGGTATGTATGCTTGGATTCACAATATAATTAATATGAAAATTCAAAAGAGAACACATTTATTTCATTGTTTTAAGTTTTCACTTCTATCGGCAATCCTTATAGCTGCTTCGACTTTTTCTTGTAATCGCTAATCGCGGCTAAAGAAGCTTTCACTTCAAAAATATTTTTAAATATAATTCTGTAAAGGTCATCATACCTTTATATCATACCAATTTTAAAGGTGGTAGAGCCACGCTGAAGCTATTACTGGCTTCTGCATGAATGGGTCTGCTCGCTCGGGGTAGTACCACCCTCTCACAGAAAACCGACGTGAAGTAAAAGTGCTTGCATTGTTGCGTTTCGTTCGGTCAGTGAGAGCGCTGGATGACCCCCCCCCCTCTCCCAAACCCTCTCCTCGCCCCGCCCCCAAACACAGGTCGGCAACGCATTAGCGACTCCCCTGGTGTTGTTAGTATCTATGGACGGCGGTCATCACTTAACATCAGGTGACCCGCCTGTTCGTTTGCCACCTATGATATATAAAAAAAACCACACTTGAATTTTTTTTAACGAAATTATGTATATTTTATTATTATCATTATATGCGCATGAAACAATTAAATTTACTGTTTGATATGAACAAATGCGTAGTACAATTTTCAATTATTAACAAGGGCGCGCCGATCCCATATCGGTCGCACGCGTGAAATCGACGCGTGGGGTAAATCGCTTTGCAGGTTATCCCTTTTTTTTCTTTATACCAATCGACCCGAACGTACAGAAGAGTCAATGAATACGCTCCATTCTTTCCGCCGGTCTCAGTAGAGACATAGCGTAATAACAGACAGATCTATTTTAAGTAAACATATCTACGTAATATTGCCCTTATGACGTCACAGCCGGTCCGGAATACGTAGATGATTAATACACACACTAACGAATAATAGGGTTGTCGTGGACGCTTCATTATGAAAATATGTGTCTATTCTGAAATACGAGAGCCGCCCACTTCCCCAATGACGTATGGGAATGAGTTATTTACTCTAATACAATAAGTACCTAGAAATAAATCTATACAATACTGTGTCCGCAACTTCGCACGTTTTTATTGGTATTGGTTATAAATAAATATTTTAAGCATAGCAGAATATATATTGTGTATTAAAAAATATCATGGTACCAATTTATACCTTATGCTATAAAGTTGTAACTAAGTTTCAAATTATTATCTTCAATAGTTACTTGGTCAAAACATTAATGCAAAATAAGAACATTATACTATACTAGTCTCTGCCCGCGACTTCGTTCGTGTGGAATAGTTACATTGGACTAACGCTGACACGCAGCGGAAGCTCTCAAGAGGAAAAAAACCCCGATTTTGAAACATTCTTCATTGGTGCTCCGCTCCTATTAGACTTAGCGTGATGATATATAGCCTATAACCTTCCTCGATTAATTAGCTATATAACACTGAAATAATTTTTCAAATCGGACCAGTACTTCCTGAGATTACCCCCTACAACGTCACAACGTGCCAAACTCACAAACTTTATCTCTTTATAATATTAGTATAGAAGTATAGATAATCGAGCAGAGTTGTGCAAAATTGTTGTATCTTGCTCCATCGTTATATAATTCCCGTAAAACAAAGCGAGAAATAAAATCGCCAAATATCGGCTCCAGAATGACAAATGTAGATCATGTACCACCGATTATATAAATTAAAATTTGATCTTTGTGGATTTTTCTGATATCCTTACTAATATTATAAATGTGTAAGTGAGTGTGTTTGTTTGTTACAGTTTTAGGCCTAAAGTACCCAACTCATTATAACGAAATTCTCTATATTTTATCCCGAAAAAGGTACGGTTCCCCATGTCAAATCTAATTGAATCAAATCAAGCGAAGTCGCGGGTATAAGCTAGTTACGTATACAGAGACATATTGGTTCTACTTTACTGCACTTTAGTTTTGTGGAGTGTTTAATTACAATTAGCCATTTGTGATCTACAGTTAGTCATTTTTGTTATTGCTTTTGTGATATAGGTAATTAGTAGGTTGGATTAAATGATACACGTTGGCAATACGCACTAACCCAAGAGGCGATCCAACCCACTTCATTAGCAATCGGAACCTATATTTAACTGACCTCGGGTAGCACTATAATCACTATAGTCTCAGTACATCGGTTAGACTGAATACCCCCCTTACGATATTCCCAATTTTATAACTTCTCTGCGAGTGTGAAAAGGATAGAAATACAGTCATACTATTCTCTTAAAATAGGCGATAGTAAAATTTCTAAATATAGTTTATCGTAAATAATATTTCCCGAGACACTATACCCGCCTACTGGTTTTTCCACCGGGAACTTTTGGAACGTTTGTCTTTTAACTAAGCAATAAATATCTTTGCCAGAAAAAAGAAGAGTATTCGGTAAAAACAATTCTCATTCGTTTGTACATTAAAATAAAACATTATAATATCTTAACTATATTTGTACTCGAAAGATATTTTAATAATAAACGGAGAGCGACAAAATATTTTCAAACTTCGGTGAAATAAATACAACGAATGTTTTAACTATTGCAATCGTTTCGGGATTGTTAAATGCTTATTAAATAGTTAATAAAAACGGCAACAACAGCTATATTTCAGTTATTTTACAATTATTATTGTGCTAACAGTTATTCTGTTGTTGGGTAATTCGCCTATCTGTGCCGTATTTAAATTTGTAAGAATTGGTCAACCCAGAGGTCGTAATTCGATTCAAATGGCGGGTACAAACATTTTTCTCCGTGTTTTATAATATACAGATATTATTATTCGAATTGAGTTTTGTACACATATTGTCAACTGTAAACGTAAGGAGCTAAAAATATAAATATAAATAACTAGCCGGCCCAGCAGACGTTGTCCCGCCCTGATTATAAAAAAATCCCGGACAAATTATATACCAAAACGTTCCTCGTGAATCACTTTATCCACTGGTGAAAACCGCATAAAGATCCGTTCAGTAATTTTTGAGTTTATCGCGAACAGACAGACAGACAGACAGAAGCTGTAGGGGACTTTGTTTTATACTATGTAATGATGATAATGTAGGCTCATCGTGATGTGGCACAAAAAAAAAATAATTTCAAACTTTATAAGTGAAATCTTCTTTACTAAAAAAAAAAACATATATTTGGTAGGGGGACAACTTATGCGATCGTGTTACCGATGTCTTCGACATGCTCGTTACGTATCACGCTTGCGTCAGCCTCGCGACGCGTAGTATACCGGCCTGTGTACATGTAATATTGATATACTGTATAGAGCTTGTGCAGTTTAATTATTTAAGTTGCATTAATGGTCTGATTAATTAATGAACTGTATAAAAACGTATGTAACTCAGAGTGCGAATAGATGTGAAAATCAGACTAATGTTAATCATTTCAATAGACACAATTATTAAATTTAATACACTAAAATTGATTTGAAAATTATCCCATTATTTTGAGTTTTCACCTCTGTCGGTAGTCCTTATGACTATCACGACTTTTTTTTATACCGGCACGACAAAGTGTCGAATCTTTCCAAAAAGTTCGATCACGCCTGCCTGCCGATTCATAGTATACGGAGGTCACCAACAACTTTCTTTCCACTTACGTATGTAAAATTACCAGCAAGCAACCTTCACCTTGACTGTAAGTTTGTTTTGCAACAACTAAGCCGCAAATTAACCACTCGACTGCACACATTACCCGACTAGATCGAGAACGGAATCAAACGGCTCGTTAAAGATACGTTTGTATTAATTTTCGCTTCGAGCGATTACGCGAACCTTCGAAACAAAAAGGATCGAGATTGTTACGAGCCGACCGTATTACGGAGGCGGTGCGTAATAAAGCATGGCGGCCGCGAAATGCGACCGGAAAGCGATGCAGATGGTATAATTTGCGGTGTAGGTATTTTGCAATCCTATCAATATTATAAGACAAGAAAGTATTTATGAGGATAAATGTACGTATGGTTTTCCTTCACGCAAAAACTACTAGACGAATTTTGATTAAATTTTATAGTCATATATAACTTACAAATCTGATTGATATATAGTTAATATTAATAATTATATCATTACGTAGTATAAAACAAAGTCCCTTACCGCGTCTGTCTGTCTGTCTGTTCGCGATAAACTCAAAAACTATTGAATAGATTTTCATGCGGTTTACACCAGTGGATAAAGTTATTCATGAAGAAGGTTTTAGTAGATCATTTTTCAAGGATTTTTTAATAGTCAGGGCGGGATAACGTCCGCCGGGCCCGCTAGTTAACACTATAAGTGGAGCATAACTAAAAAATATGTGTATTAGATTTAGACTATTGTAGGTATAGATCAGATTTATTTTAATAAGAATGTTCCTTTTAGATTTTTGTAAAAAAAAAAATGTTGCAGGTGTCTAAGAATTAGTAATAAAAAACATTTCAATAATATTTAGAAATGTCTGTGTGTCTGTTTGTTTGTTTGAACACGCATTTATCCTAAACTACTGCGTCCACGATAAAACCTCACCAAGAAAATCATAAAGCTGAACCTCCAGTAACATTTAATCTTGTTTTCATTAAAATCGGTTCACTCTATCAAAAGTTATTGTAATTTTAATGACGACGCGACGTAAGTACGAGATAAATGTAGATAACTAAATGGACTTTGTACATTCGTATGATTTTATTAACCGCTGTTTTTACATAAGTTTCCACATGGACGGAGTCGCGGGCACAGCTAGTACGTAATAAAAATACGGAACAAAAACAAACAAATACATTTTAAGATACGATGTTAAAAAAATTCAACGACAATTTACTATGCATTGTAGTATTTAAAAAGAATATATTTATATTAACAATTACCCCAAAACTTATAAAACAAGCTCTGTTCAGATCTCCTAGAATTATATTGTGAGATTACAAACATATTAAATCATGTACTTATACGAGATGAGTAATCAAGATATATAAACTACAATTTGCAATACATCAAATGAAGGTCTTATTAATGAAATTATTTTAAGTTATATTGTATATGAATAAATATATAGTGATATACATAAAATATCATACGAGACTTAATAGAGGTCGGTCTCGTATCCTCCAAAACGATCAAGATTAACGCAACCCGACCGAATAGAGAAGGCGCCCCGCGAGGAGCCGCTCGGCCTCGAGTTTATTATGACCAACTAACCTACTTAAGCACGAACCGCGCCACAGAACCGACCCGAACCGCCTTCGATATCGTCCGCTGTGTGCCGTATCTAAAACCCTATATATTTCACAAGTATCCGTAACATAGAAAAAAAATTCGAGGCGATCGTAAGGACCGCTGACAGAAGTGTAAACTCAAAATAATGGAATGGCACTACGAGTAATAATTAAACACTAAAACAACATTTAAAAAAATTATATAAATAACTCACGGAAATATATACCATACATATAGCTCATGGAAAGCGTTCGGTGACGATGACGCGAGTTTCACGATTTTTGTTCACCCAAAAAATTGCCCAACGCGACTAAAGAAGTATACACTTCAAAAAAATTCGAGGCAGTCATAAGGACTGCCGATAGAAGTGAAAACTCATTCAACATTTAATTTCATTAGCATACGTCTTTGGGTCTCGAAGACACACGAGATTCGTTCACACCACACGACACACCACCTCACGATCGCATAGGATAATTTAGTGGTTAAGATATTTGAATGTTTATGATAATTCAAGCCTAGGGGCATACCTAAACGCTATTATAGGGTGTATCAATATATGAACGATAGTGACGTTGGAAATGACGTCCCTCTCTATGCATCCACTAAAAATAAATGTAATTATCTATGCTTGTAAAATAATGTATCATGAAAAGATAAGCCGGATTGAGTTTCTCGCCAGTTCTTCTCGATGACTGGGTTATTTTTCCGAAATAGGGGTAGTTCTGATGTTCACAAGCGCTTTGTGAGGGCCTAAATTGTGTAAAGTATTTTTGATTTTGGTTTGATTTTTGACCTAACTATAGTCAAGGATGTTTTGATGCAATTGTTTAGATTTTCAGAGTTTTTTTTTGTAATCAGCTTTTTTTTTGTCAAAACAATTTTTTTATACATTGTTACTTTCGTACTTTGTGAAGTTTGTATTTTTTTTAATGAATCGATTCCAATAATACTGTAGTTTTAAGGTCAAGAGAAATAAGTAAGTATTGACATCCGTGTCATATAGCGAACGTGCAATTAAGTGAAATTACACACCGTTGATTCACTTGAACTACTCTATCATCCATGTAATGTGGTTTTTTAATACAAGATATAAGCAGTATCTAAGAATCTACTTTAGTATATTAAAATATTTCATTAGATAACGTGATTTTTCAAGGATTTGAAATACAGGAAAGACAGGTTGTATGAATTTTCAAATTTATCAACTTCAAATTTACAATGCCAGTTGGAGAAAGGGCGAGTAATATCAATTAGAGATTGTTCAACTCTTTACTATGCTTGCTATAAGTTAATATAAATCTTATCATAGAAAATCCTCGTAACTTCTATCAATCTCAGTGAACATGGAGATGTGAATAATTTATAAAAACCTTAGTAAAATATAGTCAAGTTTCGTAAAAATTTCATACACACAATTTACATAAAAAAAACGCGCCTCTCATTCTATAAGTGTGGTTTAATGTGCTCAACAAAACAAATGTGTGAGATTTCATTATTTCATTATTATAAAAATAACAAAAAGAAAATATTTAAGATTCATAATAAGCAGTCAATCAATATTAGATCATCAATCAGTTATTGCTAGAGCGATACACTTAAGTTACGGTACAAAAATAGAATAGTACATTTTGTTAAGTTAATTTTAGCTTTTAATTAAGTTATTTGCTCTACCATACAACGATATGACATAACAATAATTAAAATTATGTTTACATAATTAATATGTGTTTATTAAAATATGTATACAGTTATTCTTTCTAAATGTACGTATTGGACTGTCCTAGTGTAAATCTTGTTGGTGTTTCGAATAAATAAATATAAATCCATATTTATAATTATCTTTAATAGCTTTACTATAATTTCTACTGAATTGTGACTTCATCTTTCGTCTCTAAATCTGGTTCACTTTCGAATTCTACCGTATCTTTATCCATCTCTATTATAAACAACAGATATCTTGGTTTTAAATTTGTTGCGACAGTATACTATATAACGTATTCGTCAATAATATGCTATATATTGTTGTTTTTAACTTCCAAGTTTTTTAATACATGAATATGAGTGACTGGATGGCCGTGTATCGTATGGACTCCGATTTTTTTTAAATTGTAGCTCGGCGAAGTGACTGCACTGTGCCTGATGGTAAGCACAGTACAATCCAAAAACAACGGCGACCACCGAGAGATACGCTCACCTCCGTCGGTCGTCGTTGTCATGCCGGCCTGCGTAAATGCCTCTTCACGTTACGCTTGAAGGACCCCATGTTATAGGAAGGAGGGAACAAACACCCTAGCCGGGAGATTGTTCCACAGCTTCACGGTACGGCAAAAATAAAATATTGGATATTGGACACTTTTTATCCACCTGTATTTTTATAACTTAACTGTTTTGCTTATGTTCCAACAATAAAACTATTTCCTTCTTTTTCCTTTCTTCTATATTAATTTATATACTAATTATAATATACAGTATTTTAATTAACTACAAGGAAATCTTTTAGTCCGTTATAATATCGCAACATCTACATTAAATATCTTAGTTCTAATTTAAATAATTTATAACATCTCTATAATAATTCGCTTTTAATAAAAACAATTCAATAACAATATAAAATAATCTCAACATCAATTAAATGTGACAGTTATGTTTAGTTTGTTTATAATCACGATTTAAAAGATAATATACAAATAATGTAGACTATAAAAAAGTGAATGCTTTTAAATGTGAGAGAAATAAAAAATACAGATAACATTAATACGACTAGTACGATTTTGTGTCCGACTATTTTAATACCCATCTTGAACACAATACAGTTTAACTTAGGCAAGAAAATTTCAAAGCGAACCCTGAATTTAAATATTATCAAAAATATACTTAGATTTACCTATATTTAAGCTAAAAAGATAACACACCATGAAAATGGTATTAATTTATAATACACTAGCCTCAGCCCGCGACTTCGTCCGCGTGGAATAGTTCCTTTGGGCTAAGGCTAACACGCAGCGGCAGCTCTCAAGAGGAAAAAAAACCCCGATTATGAAATATTCTTCATTGTTGCTTCTATTGGTCTTAGCGTGATGATATATAGTCTATAACGTTCCTCGATGAATGAGCTATATAACACTGAAATAATTTTTCAAATCGGACCAGTAGTTCCTGAGATTACCGCCTACAACGTTACAAACTCACAAATTCACAAACTTTATCTCTTTATAATATTAGTATAGAAGTATAGATAATTTGCAAAAATTAAATGCACATCCTATATTGTGATTCGTTTTTGGCGCCTATAACTCAGAGATCATCAAGGTAGAAGCGAAACGTGGTATAATTTTGTTGAATGTCTCTAAATCTAAAAACTCTTCACAGAAAAGTGACACTGTAAAACTAAAAAAAAAATGACTATAGAAAAAAAAGGCTGAGAAAACCAAACCGCCAATAACCTCTCACATTTCCTAGATCTCAGATATTTTTTTTACGGCAATCTCGAACGAGTTGCACCACTACCAATCATCCGTTTCACTTTTGCCGGAGCACTTTCACTGGCTAACGGTGCGTGTACCCCGCTTGAATAACAAGCGGATACCGACTCTAACCGTAACGCTATCAACGGTTAAAATCCGCTGCATCGGAGCACGCCTTTATACAGCTATAAACGTAAATCAATGAGACTATTAGGAAAAGTTACCGTTGCAAAAATTGAAGCAAATCTAGATTTAGCAATCGGTGACGGTCCGAATAATTTTTCGGAATTCGCATAGATTTTGTAATTTAAATTGGTGGAGCACTATCGACTGACGGTGAAAGAGAACATCGTGAGGAAACCTGAAGCATCTCTTATAGCATCACGGTATCGAAATGTGGCTCGACTGTGGAAAATATAGAACTTTAGATTTGTCGGAGATTAAAATCAGCAATACGTCGTGTACGGCTGGTGTTATGATTATGCCCATGCCTTTTATTTCTGCAGATTCTTGTTCCAACCTTTTTTCAACTTTCGTTTATTTTATTAGTTATATCAAATACCGTTGAAATTGTGAGTAACTACTGTTATTATTCTACTTAACTATATTAGATCGGTCTTTTTGAAGAGCTGAGATTATTGCCTTTATGGCGGCTACATTATCATCTTTTATAGCCGTTTTAAAATTATAATCTACAATGCCCAGCGCCAGAGCGTTCACGGCCGGATGCACGATGGATGAACCTACTAATTGTGTCGTCAGTCACATCGGTATAGTAGACATGTCAATACCTGCCTTCAAGAAAATACTTATAACCCCACAGTGGCTCTCTTATAGGTTGATGATAATGATGGTTCCAGTGTTGTCGGACGGGAAACAGATAAATGTTTGCTTGAATTCAAGAATATACGTCCCTAGTTGGCTTTTTTTCCTCGAACTGACTACGCTATTGACCTAGCAAGGTCTTAACAGCTTCACCGGACTACCACGTAGTTGGCCGAGTCACGCGTCAGTACCGTAACCGCTTGTGTCATCCGTTATAGTGAAGCTCTTATTACGTCCGCGGACCGCTATATTATGCGGCCGAGAGCGGATGGCGGTTATCGTAAGGCATCGCTCATTCGTCGAGTGGCTTTACAGTTGTCCACGTGTTTAGGAAGTGTACAGCGTCGAATATTCCAACTTCCGAACCGGTTATCGTGATATAGGAAACAACGATTGCAAAACTTGTACAAATAGGACAAAATTATAATAAAGTGAAGCGTCAAAACAATAAAGTTAACGATTCTATTGAATTCAAATTAATCAATGACGGACTCGATAGTAATCTAGATGACACGGAAAGTTAGACATGTAATAGATAGTTTATGAGTAGCCTTCGTAATCTTATAAAGGAGTGCCCTGGAGCATTCATTCCTTTTGTTCGTAATCTTTAACAGCACCGTTTGATCAATAAAACTACAACTTACCATATTCGACACGGTAGAAAAAGTGAGCTGTATTTTATGTAAATTTTATGATATAACTTAAGACTTTACAAACTTGAGACCGGTTTAACCGTTATGTATTATTTATTTCGATTTCAGATGATCGAGTTTCTTTAACAAGATCTTTAATGGCAAAGTACATATTACATTCGATATTTGTATACATTGCTAATACACTGCTAATGTCTTCTAGAAATGAAATTTTATTAAGCTTGTTAAAGTGCTGCTTTATTTTTACCAGTGCAATAGCGTGTATTATTTATATAGGGTGAACACAAGAATTATGCTTTACTAACCAAAAGATTAAATGAAATATATGAGATGATGTTGGAGTTAGAAGGTCATACTACGGCTTAGTTAAATTTTAAGACTTAAAATTCTGAGGATGAAAAGAAAACAAATTACAAATAAGCCACAACGGGTTTGCTTCTGTTATATTATATTAACACAATATTACTAATAGAGTGTCAATATTAAGTATTAAACTAGAAAAATCAAAATCACAGTAAACATCACAATTAGCACAGAGCTGTGAAATTTGTACTCTGATTGCTAACACAAATAATACTATTACAGACAAAATGAGTAAACATAAATTGGGACTAATTGTAATAATATTAAAACGAAAGAGTTTCATTTTAGATCAAATACCTTATATTTTGTCAAGTGAATAGATTTTTTTTTATATCATAGGATGCAAGCGAACTGGCGGGTCACTTGATGTTTAGTGATCACCACCATCCGTAGACACTTGCAACATCAGGAGAGTCGCAAGTGCGTTGCCAGCCTGTGTTTGGGAAGAAGGGCGAGAGGGGACATGGAAGGGAGAAGGGAATTGGGTCTCCGGTGCTCTCAGTGACCGAACGAAACGCAATACAAGCACTGTTACTTCACGTCGGTTTTCTATGAGAGAGTGGTACTACCCCGGGCGAGCCGACCCATTCATGCTGAAACCAGTAATAGCTTCAGCTAAGCACTACCGCCTACAAAGATTCTTAACAAATTATTTGAATAGACACAAAGAAGCCGTATCGCAGTTATTGTAATTTGGCTTAAAGGGTTTAAACAACAAGTTGAACAAGTAAACGAGGATAACCACATTTCATAACAAAAAGTTACCACGAAAAGAAATAGTTAACTTTAATAAAAATTTAACATGTATACAATAACTTCATAAATAAGTCAGGATGACCTTTAACATATATTTCCTTTAAAAAAATATCCTTTCTCTCCACACGTGACCGAGTCAAAGATGAATTACGACCAGGATGTAACTTTAAAACTGGGCTCCGCGTTAACACGGCGCTGCGTAGCGGATTTGTAAATTCCGACGTGTGAAATTGGGCCGAAATTTCAATAAAATAAAGCTACAACATCCACAGAGCTATATAATTACGCGATCATTTAACGATCATCAATACTTTATTAACTTTTAAATGTATTATAAATTTAAAGGCGTAAGCGGTTTTAACGAAGACGTGAGAATTGGAAGCTTTATTACTACAGTTTTTACTTTAGCGTTTGACCTCAATCTTATATAATGTTAAATGACTATATTGGTCTAAGATCGTTCAGGTGCAGCTACCGGAATACACCAACAGGCGCTTCGCGACAGATCTTCAACCCGATGATGATACCCAGTTTGACGGAGTTAGAAAAAGCTCTACCATCAAGCTGTGGTTTCAACGCTAGGTTTTCTTTCACCGAAAGCTTCTAGAAGCTCAGTTGTAAGGATTCGAGCGTACGATGTTGAATTAAATTTTTTTAATGGTACTTTCGTATTAAATGCACTGCGGCCGGCTCACATTATCTTTTTTTCCGCTAACGTAACCAAGATAACCGAGATAAAATAGCAGGCAGTCGAAGAAAAAAAACTAACCTAACCGATTTATTTTTTTCAATTTTTCCGTCTTGGTTCGGTTAGCTTAGGTTAAACTCGTGAAACAGAGGCGGCGCGAGCCGGCCGTGGCAGCGGTCAGCGGGCGCATTGCGTGGCCGTTAATACGTAAGTACCATTTTGTATATTACCAACTTGATGATTTTTAATTTAAAACAAAACAGTTTCGTCTCGATTTGGTTAGATTAGTTTAGTCTTGCGTAAAAAGATAATGTTAGTACAAAAGTATCTTTTTAATTTTATTAACATGTGGACTCGAAAAGTCATATAATCCCTGAGGTGTTGAAGCATCATGGTTAATGTGGTTATCTCTGACTATAGGGATACTATCATATTTGTGATATTTTTCTGACAGATAAGCTGACCTGTATGACTATAAATATAAAATAATAACTGGCTGACGGAAATATGACAAATTTTCATAACAAATTTCATCACCTAAGTACTCAATTACAATGTAAAAGAAACCCACAAAATTTTACGGCCCTAGTAAACCCAGTAATTTGTTCTATACGTTGATAAGTCTGTCAGTTATTCTTTTATATATGTAGTAGATACATGACCTATTTATAAATGAGCGAAATCCTGCACCACGGTTAACCAACAATATGAAAACAAAAACGGTCAACACGGACACGTTCACCCCAAAAATCTCTCATGAAATCCATATGAACCTTAAAATTAAAAGAGATTAAGTATAAAGTTGAATGCACTATCATTCTCGCATATCGGTCGAAAGTTGTAATATCTTGGTACTAGGATAACCAAGACACGGCACGCGACAACCAAACTCCGTCCGTATACGTGTGTCTTTCTCGTGCCTTACGCGTTGACATGTATGCGAGAGGGGGACGTAATTATACAGTGTAACGGTACTTATCAGTGTATATTTATAATTGGCCCGATGCGATACCGTGGCTCGTGAGTCCGTAATAACAGTCACCGTTTCATTTGGGTTACTTTGAGCGATAAGGTGGTGAATTAATTCGAGATTTATAGTAATAAATTGCAATTAAGGAAAGACCACGAGAGATTACTGAAACCCTTTGCACGTTATTATACCCATATAAGAATTTCGCCTTAAGTGTTTTTTGTAATAATGTAAATGAAAAAGACAATAAATTTTCAGAAAGTATTAATAAATTAAAAAACTAGAAGAAACACGTGATAAGCTTAACCCGTCGGCTATTTTTTTAAGATTCAGATCTCAAAATGACTGATCATGTTTTTAAATACCTAATCATTTTTTTTTTCAAAGTATAATTGTACACTATATAATTTGTTATTGTTCAAGTCTTTCAAATTTTGTAATAAACACGGTATTTATTTTTTAAACTTAGGCTGCCAGCAGTCTGTTCAACAGGGCATCATGAGGTATACAACGGTTTATATGGAGTTTAAACACTTATTCGTTTTGGACAGTCTAGGAGTTAAACAGAGAGTAAGTAGTAACTGTTACTTTCTCTTATCCACCACAAGCTATATACAGGCGTAAATTGTTACAGAACTGCAGTAATAATCGCCATAAGAGCTGTATTCTTCCTTAGTAGATGTTCAGTAAACTTGAAGTCTGCTGATCCGGTAAATTCATTTTGCTGTTTTAGATACTGGGAAAATTTTATGATCGAAACTTAAAAACCCCAATTGCTATATACTTATATTATACTAGCGGGCCCGGCAGACGTTGTCCCGCCCTGATTATAAAAAAAAACCTTGACATATTATATATCAAAACGTTCCTCGTGAATCACTTTATCCACTGGGGAAAACCGCATAAAAATCCGTTCAGTAGTTTTTGAGTTTATCGCGAACAGACAGACAGACAGACGCGGTTGGGGACTTTGTTTTATACTATGTAATGATGTATTTCTAAGTTCAAAGAATCGAGCTAAAAACAGTTGCAATGTATAAAGAACATCAAGCTCCTAAGCTATATACAGACATCATATCATATATATATCAACAACATAGCAGGAACATGAATACAAACAGCTCTTAACAGTTCAATACACAAAGTTGTGCAAAGAAGTGCATGATAGCAAAATTTTCCAAGGCCTTTATTACATGAGCTTAACAAATTATTGCAGGTCACAATAAGTATACTAAGTTTAAGAATAGCGACAAACGTGGAGAGGTGAGATTCTATCGACAATTGTCGACCCTATATTAAAACTTTCATTGTTTGTTGTTCCATAATTTGATGTGCGGCGAACTTGGATTTGAAGTATGTGATTTTATAACTTTCTTCTTATACTTTTTGTATTAAAATAACTTCTCAATTTTCACTAGTAACAGAATAGAACTAAGTTGAGGATATTAACTTGTATTATTTAAGTTACCATTATGAATGCTTTGGGAAAATCCATTGTAAAATATTTTATGAGATAAAAGAACTAACAAACAACAGTCTATACTACCTTACAAATAAAATAGCGGGCCCGGCAGACTTTGTCCCGCCCCGATAATAAAAAAACCTTGACAAATCATATACCTAAACCTTCTTCATGAAAATGCATTCTGTAGTTTTTGAGGTTATGGCTAACAGACAGACAGACAGACAGACGTAGCGGAGGATTTTGTTTTGTAATATAAAAATAAATAAATGCGTAAATACAAAAATTATGAAAAAAATACCCAACGCGAAAAACCAGTTTCTACATCTTTGATTTAATTTTAGAACATCCTAACTAAGGACCAATAACGCAGCAGAATGACGGCCATTTTAACAAACAGATTGATATATTATAATTTACTTTTTTAAAACGAAACTCAAAATGAAATAAGATCGTATATTCAACATTCAGCATTTCAACAGATAAAAAACCTAGTGAAAGTTATAGGTATTAAACCTCTCTACAACTGACAATCGAAATTTAAAATTGGAACAGGCCGACCTCATTCCGCACGCGTCTTTGCAAGAGAACGGTTGCACCGGTGGCGATGCAAAAGTAAATTATGAAATTTAGATTTAACCTGATAATAAACACTGTAAATGGAATCATACACGGCGAGTTTAACGAACGATTTTTCGACAATGCATTTTCTTTTTACGAACGAATAAAAAAAAAATATTGTTCCGCTCTGGTAACTTTTATCATTTGGCTTTCACTTCTCATGGAAAGGAATTCGCGAACCGTTGTTAGGCTGGTCGAGACCGACCAAATAAATATACTCGTTTTCTAACAGTAATTCCACGGATGTTCGTTAAATGATAAAATTTAGCAGCTTATTGAATAACAGATGAACATTCTTGCACAAATATAAATTGAAATGAAGAATCATTTTTGCAAAAGCGAAAAATGAATGAAGACAAGAACGCGCATTGCAAATTCACTTTCACTAGAGTCACTTTCGAATTTTAAATAGTATAAAATAAAATGTATTAACTGAGTATTAACCTTACCAACATTTAGTACGCCCGCATGACAGTATGGTAGATTACAGTAATTAATACGTTTGTCTCAACAAGAAGGTCCTAACGTAGGAATACAAAATGATATAGAGTAAAAATTGGCAGTCAATTCGGAACGTAATTTTTAGCATTTAGATTATATAGACATTCCAAGTAATTTATCTTCAATTATTTTATTAATTTCATCACATAAAATCGAGCTGTAGATATGGTGATTTATCTTTTAGATTGTGAAGTTAAATATATCATCCAAAAATTGGACGTCAAACGAGTTATGAGAAAACATTATAACAGGAATTAGATGAAAAAGGGAATTTATAACGTTTAATTAATTATAAGAGATTATAGACAACACAATTATAAAATACGAATTTCAATTACGAACATAGAAATAAATTATTTAAATTCTACAACTGTTCTATATACTTAAAATACCGAATTTTATTACCTCCGTAAATAAAGTCGTATTCATTACAATAACGAATTAAGAACTTGGTCAATGAGATGTTAAATAAACCACAATTACTAATAGAAAATCCGAAAGTGATACATAAATTCGGACAAATGACAGTTAACGTTAGCCGGTCCGGAAGTTACGTTGCAAGGCATGCTTTTAAATTTATTTAATGGATATGGTTAGTAATAAAATCTAGAGTCTTTATACAACCGAATAGGTAGTACGAGTGGTTCGTGATCTTCTTTTTTAAAATGGCAACATGTGTGTGCACACAATTTTGCCAATATCAAGCGAACGGAGCCATAAACAATAGAGATTGCGACAGACAATTAAACAACTCTCTTTACATCCAGACCGGGCTATCTACAGACAGACACCACAAAGAAACCACATGTAAACTAAACATACAACACATTGTTAGATTGCAGGCATACACAAGAGCGTTACACTAAAATCTAAAGTTTAATTTTGTTTGAGTAGTTGGTAGTATTGAACGTCTCATCTAGCTCGTCACAATCCTCAAGTTGTCATAATGTATTTCACTTAATAGGTGGTAGAGCTACGCTGAAGCTACTACTGGTTTCATCAGCATGAATGGGTCGGCTCGCCCGGTGTAGTACCACTCTCTCATAGAAAACCGACGTGAATAACAGTGCTTGCATTGTTGCGTTTCGTTCGGTCAGTGAGAGCGCCGGAGGCCCACCTGCCTTCCCTTCCCCCCTCCATCCCTTTCCCCCAAACACAGGCTGGCAACGCACTTTCGACTCCCCTGGTGTTGTTAGTGGCTAAGGACGGTGGTGATCACTTTACATCAGGTGATCCACCAGTTCGTTTGCCTGCTATGTCATAAAATCACTTAAATGACTGTATTAGCATCTTAACACATTTATCCAATACTGATTCTACCGTTTGACCACAATAGATGTTAAATGACAATGTAGTTCAAGACAATAAACACGCTAGACCTAGAGAACTCTAGTTCTCAAGTGCAACTACCGGGATACATCTGTATGCCTTTGGAGACAGACTTAACTAAATCTAGAGAGCTCTAGTTCTCAAGTGCAACTACCGGGATACATCTGTAGGCCTTTGGAGACAGACTTAACTAAACCTAGGGAGCTCTAGTTCTCAAGTGCAACTACCGGGATACATATGTAGGCCTTTGGAGACAGACTTAACTAAACCTAGAGAGCTCTAGTTCTCAAGTGCAACTACCGGGATACATCTGTAGGCCTTTGGAGACAGACTTAACTAAAGAGTGGTTGGTTGCCAAGCAAGCTTAGAAAAAACATAGATGAAACGCTACGTTAAAATATACTGGAAAACCTTTGAGAATATCAGCTGGTTAATTGCAACAAACAAACTACAGTTACAAGTAACATGAGAATTAAAAATAACAAGTCCATTCAGAATTGCGCTGATTTGAAAATTAAAAATTTTGCAAATGTATATTCTTAAATGAGAAGTAAATAAATATATGTCAGTAAATATTACAAGCCCGCATTTCAAAAAGTACTTTCTCTCAATGAGATTGTGTTAGAGTCAAAGATATTCATCGTTACATAACTATCTTCTATACATATAACAAGAATGTAAATCTAACGTGTCTGTACTTTTTCGATTTTAGTGAAAAAAATTATTGCAGGCGTCTAGGAATAAGTAATAGAATACATTTCAATCATTTTTAGAAATCTGTCTGTTTGTATGAACACGCATCATTGCTAAAGTACTGGGTTCACAATAAAACAGATAAGAAAAGAAACACAAAATCATAAAGCATATCCTCGGGAGTAACTTAATCGTTGTTTCATTACTCACTCTATCAAAAGTTACTGTAATTTGAATGACGGCTCGAGGTAAGTACGAGAGAGTAGTAATGTCTGTCTGTCTGTCTGGTAGAAAATCATACAGCATATCCTTGAGAATAACTTAGTCTTTGTTTCATTAAAATCGGTCCACTCTATTGAAAGTTATTGTAATTTTAATGACGACGCGACTTAAGTGCGAGAGAAAAGTAGATAAGTAAATGAATTTCACACATTCACAAGATTTTACTAATCGCTGTTTTTTTACATTAGATTCCACGCGGATGGAGTCGCGGACACAGCTAGTCATAAATAAGCTCTTATAACGTTTCATTTATTTATCGACTATATTTGAAAAAGGCGAATGGAGTATCTATATTATCGAGAAAATGGAATAAATATAGATTTTTAAAGTCTAAAATAAAATAAAAAAAAAATACTGTATTAATGAAAATAAAAGGTTACACCGCTTATTTTAATCATTTCCAAGAACATAAATAAATCTTGCCAAATAAATTTAATTTCTGTGAACAATTATAATACAGAATGCTAATGAATCACGCAGATTCCTGGATTTACTCGCAAACTTGTTTAACATTATCTAACGGCTTTGAAACGACTCTTGGCATTAGCAGAGTTTTTTGCTTCATTATACCGAACATAATTGTTTTAGCCAATATAAATACACAGTAACATTATATACAGATATTATAGTAAGCAATGTTTCATAATAACAGGACAGTTCAGATATAATAAAAATAATTTTTAGTCATGTTTAAACCGCACTGCTTCCAAGAGTAAGCAAAATCTATACATTTTTTTATATATAATAAGAATGTACATCTAATGTGTCTGTACTTTTTAGATTTTTGGGGAAAAAAAATAATTGGAGGTGTCATTTTTTAAATGTCTGTTCTATCTGTCGGTTTGTTTAGACACGCACCACTACTAAAATACTGTGTTCACGATATATCATCAACATTCACATCAACCAAGAAGATCATAAAGCATATCCTCGAGTAACGTTTAGTCTTTGTTTCATTAAAATCGGTTCACTCAATCAATAGTAATTGTAATTTTAATTACGATGCGACTTGAGCACGACAGAAAAATAGATAAGTAGTGTCATATAGTCATTGTTTGTTTACATTAAGTTTCACGCGGACGGATTCACGGGCACAGCTAGTAAACATTAAGAATTGACTTTAAACGTCTCAAAGAAAGCTACATTTCGTCGTCAGCGACAAAACTATGATACAATCAAACTTTCAAAACACAGAACTAAACATAATTCTAAAAAAATCGTAAGCACCACGCGCGTTGCCTGCGCTCGCTGTGACCCACTTCGTAGCGGCCATATTGGATATTCAGTGCGCACGCGCCGTTTTTGGTGGCGCATTTCACACGATACCCGCGGCCTTATCTTACGTGTTTCCATTATTTGACGCACATTTCAGGTTTTGAAGTGAAACTTCTTTAGGCGCGACTAAGAGTTAACTGGACGACAATGCAACGAAAATCCGTTACGGCAATATGGAATCACGTTTTTGTATCATCCGGCTTTTAAATATTTTTTTCAATAAATAGTTTATAAACAAATCAATCAAGAACTTTTGGGGAAAACAAAATTAAATTGTATAATAATAAAAATCATACAATAAAATAAATTATGTACATATGGACGCGCGACCGAGCTGCCATCTGGTTTCAATGTAAGTAAGTAGCAAATGAAATCAAAGCTGCATTATTTGTAGTACCATCTATCAGCTAATTCGGAACTTAAATAACACAGGAAATATTATTAGCAACTCTTTGTTATAAAGGAAATAAAATATAGAAAAGTACGAACAGATTAGTTTGATAAGTAACGAATTAAATTAAAGTGTGAAGTATGATAGTAATTATATTATTGTTTTAAAATGTATAGTGGTCGACGATAATAAACGTATATATTACTTGTGTTACTTGATCAATAAACGCCTTTTTAAATTCTCATGTATTTATTTTTTACTTAATCGCCATCTCTTATAACGCCAAAGAAGTTTTACTTCAATCGCGTGTGACGGTTACACGTACTCAATTCTTTACTATCATAGGTTTGTTTGTGATGTTTAATTGCAAAATTCTTATCGCCTGGACCTTTAACTGCCCGTTAAATTACGTCAACAGATAATTTTTTTGTAAACATATTTGAGTACGCTAAATTAATAAAGCAGAAAAAAACAGACAATTTGTTAAAACTATTAGAGAACAAGTCCATAGTTTAAACCAAAATTACTGTAATTATAGTGACTGCACTACTAATAATCTTTATCCTTATACATTATAAAAGACAATGTCTGTCTATCTGTTCGTTATTATGCTTATAACTCGAAAACCGATGAACTATTTTTACCAATAAATATATTTAAAATGAAAGTTTAATCCTTACTAATATTATAATTTTGATAGTGATAGTTTGTTTGTCACGTTTTAAATACCCAAGCTATCATCATGTAATTTTACGTACACGTTAATATAGAGGTACAAAGAACGACATAAGCTACCTACTATCCAGAAAAAAAACATAGAAAATATATTTAGTTGACACGAGTGAAGACGTCACGGCTAGCCAATACAAAAACAAACATACAGACGTATTTAACACACGTGATATTCAAAATTATCTCTCATATAATTGTCGAATTTTCACTTCGAAATTTTTAATAGCTGTAAAAATTCAAATCGTCGTAAAAGTTGTTTGTTCTGGCGTAATTTATTATTAATGTAACAACCAGCATCTCCATCTGCAAGCACGTAGTATAATTTATCCGAACGGTTCACTTTCTCCATTAGTACCAAACAATGTCTAAATATAATAAATAGTTGGTCCGCTGATCAACGAGCACGCGTACCGATCGAGAGTAATGTCTTGCGCAAGAGCGTTATAGACAAATGAACTTGTTTTATAACTGATCACTCTTATCTATACTAATACTAGCGGACCGGGCGGACGTTGTCCTGCCTTGAAAACAAAAAAAATCCTAAAAGTCGATCGCAGCGCCACCTGCCGGGTCCAATTGTGAATCTAAACCATTCTCGAATCTCCACGAACACACACAAAAAATTTCATCAAAATCGGTCCAGTCGTTTAGGAGGAGTTCAGTCACATACACACGCACACAAGAAATATATTAAGATTATAAAGCTGGAGGGTTTGTTTGTTTGTGTTAATCTCAGGAACTACTGGTCCGATTTTATTCTTCCAGTGTTATATCGTTCATTGTTCGGGGAAGGTTATAGGCTATACCATCAAGCTAAGACCCACAGGAGCGGAGCACCAATGAAGAATGTTTCAAAATCGGGGTATTTTTTCCTCTTGAGAGCTTCTGCTGCGTGTTAGCGTTAACCCAAAGTAACTATTCCAAGCGGACGAAGTCGCGGGCAGAGGCTAGTAATTGTATATAGTTAAAAAAATAGTTGTCGCGAAACAGCAACAGAAAGATATCTTTCTTTTTTTTGTTTTTATTGTAGCTCGGCAAATTGACTGTACTGTGCCTGATGGTAAGCACAGTACAATCCAAAAACAATGACGACCACCGAAAGACATACTATCCATCGCCGGTCGCCGCTGTCATGCCGGCCTGAAAGCCACCCAGTCAGGGCAGCCCCCCCCCCGGTTGCTGGATATACACCGGCTGATCCCGGAACGCGACACGCCCAAACGTGCCACTATAGCGGGTGTTCCACCTGGTGTACGGTGGTCGCGATCCAGTCGGGTACAGACACCCTACCACCCCGCAAACCAGTCGAGTACAGACACCATACCACCCCGCATCCAGTCGGGTACAGACACCCTACCACCCCGCATCCAGTCGGGTACAGACACCCTACCACCCCGCAAATCCCAACAATGTCACGTTTCCGTCCCAGGTGACCGATATAATATCCCGGTCTCTGTCACACAATACCGTACCTAGTGCTAGCTGTCTCGTTCTTTTAACGCTCGGATTCCGGGGCGATAGATACATAAACGGTTTTTAATGTAATGATTAAGGTTAATATTAGAATATAGCGTATTGCAGATTATTAAATAGATGAATCGAAAACGTTTAAGTATTGATTAAAATTCCTTTTTTTTTTAATTATCATAGACATAATAGTCGAAAGAGAAAAATGTATGAGAAAAAACGAGATTAAAAAAGAATCTATCATAAAAAAAAAATGGCGTAACACCTCACAAAGAAAAACCGGCGGAAAATAAAGGCCGGCAACGCACTTGCGACTCCACTGGTGTTTCTAGCGGCCATGGACGGCGGTTATGTTATGTGACCCACCTGTTCGTTTGCCTCCTATGATATGAAAAAAAAACAAAAAAAAAACACCTTACCTGAGTACAGTCCTTGCCAAACTTTTTGACCGCTCTGGATATAGATGCACAAAATAGAAAATTAGTTATAAATACATATTTAACATGATATGTATTACTTCAGGACATCTTAAGGATACATAAATGCCAATTTAAGATAAGAATACTTCAACTTTGTCCTGTATTACGCGCAAGCTCTAACTTATATTCAGAACGGCCAAAAACATTCAGGAGAACTATACTACATCATTATCGTCATCCTGAGCCTGTAAGAAACCCACTGTAGGGCTATAGGCCTCTTCCCAAAGTCCGGTACGAAATATATAGTATAAGAGTTGCTGAGGTATGTATGCTTGGTGCACATACATGTTTCAACAACTCATATATGTATGAATAGTTAGCTCAGATAGGTCGCGAATTGCATGTATCAGGCAACAGCCCAAACCGAGGTGTGCTGTGCACCCTTGAGCTAGTTGTCAAATAAAATCGGCTGGGTGCCTTAAGCGCTCGCCTTAGTAGTCCGGTTAAGCTGTTAAGACCTTGATAGGTCAATAGCATAGTCAGTTCGAAAAAAAAAGCCTCTTCCCAAAGCAAGGTATGGGCATAATCACCACTCGCCAGCCCACGACGTATTGTCGATTTCACACCCTGAGAAATCCACAGTTCTGTTTTCCCACATATTGTAGGAACATTTCTCAGATTCAGGTTTCCTCACGATGTTTTCCTTCAAATAGTACATAGTATATTACGCGATTTATATTAATAAAAAAAACATTTGAAATCAACGTAATACAGACCTGTAAATATTTATTATAATCACATATTACCTCTATATGACTAAGTTATGTGCTTCAAATGCTATGCGTGCTATTTTTGCAATGGTTAATGTAAGAGACATGTCGGTCATCGACGCTGACCGTCAGGGTTGACACTCACGATTCCGGTTTAAATAAATTATTAACACATTTTAATCTGTGTTACAGCGCCATTTTATCGTAAACTCCTTTGATATCGACTCGAAATGTGATCAAATCGTAACTCTTTAAGCTTTCTATTGTAGATGGCTTCAAAGGCTCCATTTCTTCTAAACACTCCCACAAAAGTTTGCGAATAAATTTGCGCTTCGAGACGTGGCCCTCTGTTTAAGGCGTTTTGTTGTTCCCACGAGATGGTGCATTACGTTGCCATAGCAACAAAGTTTTTAGAAAAAATCTGGCATGCGTTTTGGGTTAAAGAATTGGCTGTTATAACATTTTCGAGTATTTTTATATAAATCACAAAAGGTATGGCAGATAGGTTAGTTGGGAATCGTACAGCCTCATCAAAATGTGTTCTTCTCTGAAAACACAGGACTATTGGAGTCAAATGTGACTTCTGAGCGCCATGAAAACAAGACAAGATCTCATATATTCTTTACTTTGTTCAGACAGATTATAATTTTTCCTGTACGGTTCTTAGCTATACTGGGATTTGCTATTTTCCACACAAAAAAACGTATAGTCCCAAATTGTAAACTCCACAATAATTTTCAATTATTTAATAGCAATTTAATTACATTACTTATTAAGATCTGTGGTAGGGTAACGTCTAGGAAATACATGAATACTTCTTAGTTATCTGTTGGTTCCTGTAGCTACATTAAAGTTCCAATCCAATTGATAGTTTAAAAAGTAACGTTAAATAGGTGAGAGTTAATGGCGGGCAATATAGTTCGAAAGCGACAACCCTACGCTTGCCACAGTTGTTTACAAGGCATACCGCATACGTTTGTCATAAGTAGCGCACCTTTTCGGGAACGAAGCAAATATTCGTTTAAGCATTGAAATATTGGAACAGGGTATTCAAAGCTTATACCGAATGATACCTTTGTCGCTAAGACTCTATACATCTATATAGGTATAAATAGACAGTGGGGAAACGGTTAAGGATATCACTCTTCTCTGTTTGTCAGCCAACTTTCTTCAGTGTTCTTTTTTGTTTTGTAGCTATTTTAACGAGCTTTAGTGTTATCAATAAAAAAAATTAAAAACTTTTGATTGTCTATGGTCAAATTTCGACCACTGGACGAGCATTCGTATAAATATTAAATTATAAGCTGTTTGTTCGAGCTAATCATTACATAGTATAAAACAAAGTCCCCTACCGCGTCTGTCTGTCTGTCTGTTCACGATAAACTCAAAAAGTACTTAACGGATTTTCATGTGGTTTTCACCAGTAGATAAAGTGATTCATGAGGAAGGTTTTAGTATATAATTTGTCAATGATTTTTTCATAATCAGGGCGGGACAACGTCTGCCGTGCCCGCTAGTTATAATATAATCGATTCTGAAAAGACTCTCATAGGTAGTTAGAGAAGTTTAAAAAAAATATCATTTACATAGCGTAAATCATAATCATAGTAGTTAAGTAGGAATAATAAATTTACAAGAAAATATAGCTTAATTAATCCATATAAAGCATACCGTCTCTGAGAAACAATAAAACGATTTTAATTCAAATTTAAAGCTCATATGTCAATTACTATAATCTTAATTCATCTCAATGACAAATTTTCCAAAAAATGTTTGTGGCGATAAGCTATCACTAGCAGATATTTTGAGCGTCAGTCTAATGTAGGTACCTAATAAACTTAAATTTACTTTCAGGCAATCAAACGTTCCTTTGAGTTTGGATCCGAGAGCTCCTGAAGGGCGAAAGGGAATGAGACGAGAGAAGAATGTGAGAGAGAAGGGCTATCAGCATTACACCATTCTATATCCTAAAATACATTACGAGCTGAAGTGGAAACTGCACGTAACTAGATATACAAATTCGAACATTGTAACTAAAACCAGAACGTTTCCAAACTGTCTCAACATTCGAAATAAGCCATTTTTCTATTTCACCCTCACTTATATACACCGTGAATATAAATCAGATTAAAACGTGGTAATTATGCTTTATTATATTGCCTACCTCGTTAGGTATACCAGCGTGAAGATACACGTGTATACGTATCATTAGAGTAGCGTAATGAGGAGGGATTGCGCGGGTCTGTCAAGCGGCCGCGTCCTATGAGCCAATGTCGCTCAGCTAGGGTTGCCAGCCATGTTCAATTAAATTATAAAGCAAAAGTATCACTTAAAAAAAAAGCTAATAAAATTATGTCATATTATATCATATTCAACAATCTATGGCAAACAGTAAAAAAAATAAACACTTGTTACAACGCACGTTTTAATCGATCTTGACCGCAGACATTAGAAAATACACTATTTTTTATGACTAGCTACCGCTCTGGCTTTGTAGGTACTAATGAAGAAAACGATTTTCTTTTTCTCGAACTGATTACGCTATTAACCTAGCAAGGTCTTGACAGCTTCACCGGACTACTAAGACGAGGGCTTAAGGCATTCAGCCGATTTGATTTGACAACTAGCTCAAGGGTGCACGGCACACCTCGGCTTGGGTTGTTGCCTAATTCATACAATTCGCGACCTTTTTTTTTTTTAACTTGGGGAAATCCCTTATGGATACGCCACCCTCCCGGGGGAGAGGGTGGGTTAAGTCCGACACGCACGGACTAAAACCCCACGGTGTACCGACAGACCGTTATTGTGGGGGCGGCAAGGGATCGAACAAGCTAATGCAATTCGCGACCTGAGCTAACCTAAGCTACATATTCATATTTATAGGAGTTAGTGAAACATATATGTGTACCAATAGGGTGGTTTTTTTTTTGCGACTATTTTTTTTTCTTTACTCCATTGACGGAATATCGTTCGAACTATTAAATAAAAAATTCCCACCAAAGGACGGCTCTTAATTCCAATTTTAAGTACTCGCTAAATGAATTTAAAGTTTTCTCATTTAATTAACACGTAAAAATAATGTTTTTTGCTTAAAATATTTATAGCTTGGAGACATTTTGATGAAATGTCTCCAAGCTATAAATATGGACCGTTTATTTTGAAAGTGGTGTAAGTCCATTTTCTTTTGTTTCGAGAAAATTAAAGGTTACTATATTTGTTGATTTAAAAATACAGGCAAATCATATGAGGTCTGGCATTGTTTCTATTGTTTTATCAACATTTAATTTGTTTATATAAATTTGTTTTTGGCTAATTAGACTACGATAACACATATTTATGTGCTGTAAATGGACTTACACCACTTTCAAAATTAGACAATTGTAAAAATCGTTTAATTTCAATTTTGAAAAATCAAATATTGCTTAAAATATACTTCATTTTAATATAATTTTGTTTGCAAATACGCATAACAACACATAAAAATTTATTTTAGACGGCAATTACATTGTCATTACAAGATACTGATTACAAGAATTTACTTATTCTCTGCATGTGGTAGTGTTTCAAAATATGCATGATGCACAGGAGGTATATAGGGTAGGAGCTGCTTCATGTCTTTATATTTTTCGTACGTAATAGGTCTGGCATTTTGGTACAAAAGCTCCAGGGCGATTTTTTCAAATTTTAACGGTCTTCCAGGACGTAGAGGTAATAAATTGATAATTTTGCTACTGTTGTTTTTGTTGTTTTTTTAATTCGCCAAAATACGGTCAAAGATACGGAGTCATACAGCCTTGTCGTATTTATTTTCTTCTCACAGGTTATGCGCTGTACATTTTCTAATACATTTCTCTAATTTTTTAATATCTATCTTTTAACTTACGAGTAGGGGAAACACGGAGGGGAAACAATGCAAATCGTCCGCGGGTGAAACCGCGGGACACAGCTAGTATAAAATAAATGAAAAATAACAAAACACTGATCGGTATCCATCTGCTATGCCAACTACCTCTGTCAATTGGACTTACACCACTTTCATAATCAATGATTATGCAATTTCATTTACCTACCGATTTTAAGTTGTACAAAACATGGGATTTTTTTGAGAAATTAAACATGGACTAGTTATATATAAAAAGTTTACATTAAATTAAGCATGAATTACGTGATAGCTCATTTTTCTCAAAAATGGACTTACACCACTTTCAAAATAAACGGTCCATATTTTAAGCAAAAAACATTATTTTTACGTGTTAATTAAATGAGAAAACTTTAAATTCATTTAGCGAGTGCTTAAAATTGGAATTAAGAGCCGTCCTTTGGTGGGAATTTTTTATTTAATAGTTCGAACGATATTCCGTCAATGGAGTAAAGAAAAAAAAAATAGTCGCAAAAAAAAAAAAACCACCCTAGTGTACCAAGCATACATACCTCAACAACTCTTATATGTATTTTGTGTCGGATAATGTACCAAGCATACATACGAAGAAAACGAGGTTCAAATCTTTCCTTAACAGTATGAATATGTAGTGAAATAAATTAGCAACTGAACAGTTGAATGTCAATCTGTCAATATTTTTTAAGCTCTCCTTATTGTATTCTTGTCTCACTCACTCACTCGCTTTTTATATGAAAATCCTTCAATCCAAATTTCGCACTGTTCCGTATACTTTTTCAAACATATTTTTTCATACAAACCTTGTCCTTGTTTTTGTTACAGACACAAAAAAAAACAGTACATGTATCAGTGTGTACACGCGGAGGAAGTGAAACTTCTTTGGTTCACATGTATTTAATTATATATCTATGAGGATCCCCATAAACTATATACTATACGAGGTTTTTTTTTCCGAACTGACTACGCTTTTTACTTAGCAAGGTCTTAACAGCTTCACCGGATTACTAAGGCGAGCGCTTAAGACACTCAGCCGATTTTATTTGACAACTCGGCTTGGGCTGTTGCCTGATACATGCAATTCGCGACCTATCTTATAATATACGAGGTCCCGTAGTATAAATACTTATCTATACATATACTCATTTCGGTGTACTACTCGACGCAGACAAACACTTATACATACTGACACATACACATAATTACATACTTACCTTACGTTTAACGCATAACGATAAATTTTCCCGTACCGTGCCATAAGGCGTTTCATTTTAAAAGAAATTAACCAAATAGGTGCGGTGCAGCCGTTGTAAAGTGACGCGCTTGCATACATTCAGCAGTTGATTTTTATTTATTACTACATATTATAAAACAAAGACGACCTTTGCCACGTCTGTCTGTTCGCGATGAACGGATTTTTATGCGGTTTTCACCACTAGATAAAGTGATTCACGAGGGAGGTTTAGGTATATTATTTGTCAAGGTTTTTTTATTATCAGGGCGGGACAACATCCACCGGGCCGGCTAATATAGATTATTTCATAATTACACAACATGGTAACCCTACACTCGGCATAAAT
Organism: Antheraea yamamai; assembly: GCA_036509395.1. Lineage (NCBI taxonomy): Eukaryota > Metazoa > Arthropoda > Insecta > Lepidoptera > Saturniidae > Antheraea > Antheraea yamamai. The sequence continues at coordinate 11,297,532 of AP028447.1, read as the reverse complement.
CTAGCGAACATATAATGAACTCGATATTTCGCGTACAAACACTCCGGCCGCTGCCAAGAGTCTATGCCATATCTATACTAAGAACGAGTATGGATATCCGAAAGTCAATACCGTTGTGTTTGTTTGTTTATTTGAAATATGTAATGGTAATGTTCATCGAAGTGAAGTACTGTCATAACAAATACGAACTTCAGACGTGTCTATTGGAAAAATACCTATCAGTATATATCAATGCTCCTACATCCGACAAGACACCAGTAACAATTTTTTTCACTAAAATCTAAAAAGTACAGACACGTTAGACTTGCATTCTTATTATAATTACAGATGGAAAAGATGTTTTTTTTCCCCCGGCCTCCCTCGCCTTAACGTAAAATTGACATATCCTCGGTTCACAGCATTTTTTAAATCCTGGATGAAGAGTCCCCTACGTCAGAAAAGGTTATGTACTCCTGACAATTTGTATATAAAAGATCACGAGGATCGGTTGAGTGCTTAAGTTTAAGTGCTTACATTTCACATAGCATAAAAAGGGCATAGGGTACGTACTTTTCATCCAGAAAAACTTCATTGTTCCGGACGGGTAGGTGTAATTTACATTAAAGCGAGCGAAACCGCGAGGAAAAGCTAATCCTATATAAGTTCGCGTAATCCAGCGTCATCTAGTGACGAACCATAGGATAACGTTTAACATAAATACCGACTGTATTAAAAAAGATTTAGGTGCGAGAATTTTCGTGGTGATCGATTAAACTATGTTCTTATGGGAGGGCGTTGAAATTCTGATCGTCAACCTTTTTGTGTTAAGGAAAAGTGGTGGCGGTAAACACTGTGTCGTGTAGAATGTTGAAAACACCGGTTTTCGCCAGATCCACGAAGTTAAGCAACATCGGGTGCGGTCAGTACTCGGATGGGTGATCACCTAGACACAAACGCGTGACGATGGCTTTTTGTAATTTAAAATGTTTCCCTGCAATATAAAAGTTTCACTTCTATCCTGTGTATTTACGGCACACCCTATTTCTTTACATATACAGTTTAAAACAATGATAGGAATAAGCACGAGGACTGTCACAGTATTACGCAACGTTACACTGAGCGTCGCGAGGGAAACAACACCGTGAACCAAGGCTGTCTCAATCCAACCACTGTGGTATATTGCATAACGCGCATAAATACAAGGAAACATATATTGTATATATATTTTCATCATTTAAAACCTTAAATGCATTCCATATCATCATTACATAGTATAAAACAAAGTCCCCTATCGCGTCTGTCTGTCTGTCTGTTCGCGATAAACTCAAAACTACTGAACGGATTTTCATGCGGTTTTCACCAGTAGATAGAGCGATTCATGGGGAACGTTTTGGTATTTAATTCGTCGAGGATTTTTTTTATAATCAGGGCGGGACAATGTCTGCCGGGTCCGCTAGTTAATACTATGATCGAATTACGTGCTTCCAAATGGAAAGCTTTTTCCTTGTGTACACTAAAAAAACAACATTGTAGAGAGAAAACACAACGTTAATAGAGTTCATTTTTCTATTGTCGTTTGGGCGACGAATTACTCTATAATATTCTACTTAGAGCAGTTTGCATAGTGTCAGGGTCTTTTCAAAGTTGTAAATCAGTAAAATATATTTCTTTATACCAAAAAGGCAGCAAACAGGCAGACAGCTGACCTGATGGTAAGTTGTTACCGTCGCTTATGGACAACTGCAACAAACACCAAGGGCATCATCACTGTTGCGTTACCGACTTCGAAGAGTGCGTTTCAGTCCCTTCGTGAAGAGCCCCGTGTGGGCTAAATGAGTTTTACACATAAATTATAAAACTCATTGTACAGTCGTTACTAAAAAAAATAATTGAATGATTTATATAGATACATTTACATGGAAAGAAACGACACCAACGACCTTAGCGAACAGAGTGCAAAGAACCATAATGTAAAGTGATAAAGTTAGCAAAAAATATATATATAACTGTTTTTTTTTAAATATCATGATGATACAGCATCGTAAATGACATACACGTGTACTATAAGGAAACAAAACAACTCGATTTGTTACTTTTAATCAGTGATAAAAAAAAAACAAGTGTTTAATAATCACAGTGATAGAACGTTTGTTAGAAACACACTTCCGCATGGATACATGTGATTACAAACTCAAACAGACGTTTCGAAATAATAACACTAAACTGTAAAGACGCATTCGCACCGACGTATCTGTCTCTCTTCCCATTCTCGTGAACGACTGAGTACGAGCGAGAAGTGGCATTAGTCATGTAACATGCTCCTGAGCAGCTCCAACGACTGCTTCAGCTCCGGCATTTGATTAATTGCGAAAAGGTCAGACGCGCTGGAGATATTCCTAATGCACAAGCATACGTGCAAACGTAGGTGCACAAGCTAATACCCACTCCCCCTTGAGGGGTCTACCGTCTTGACACCTCAGATCGCAGTCGGGGCCCTTTAGGATGGGGCAAAACCTATCGGAGGACCAGACGTATTCCCTGCTCCGCCGGCCAAAAGGTGTAAGACGGTACCATGGGGGTTTTAGCCCGATCGAATCGGACATAACCCATCCTCAGCTGCCCGTCGGGTGGATATCCGTTAGGGATCTCCGCATGTAAAAGAAAATCACAAGCTCGCCTTCCCCCTCGCTTACATTAGTCGTCAGTAGAAATTAATCAAATTAAAAACTACAAATAATTCATAAACCCTCGTTTGATCTTGGCCAAGATACACATATTCGTGTCGTTACATTTCTAACTTTCTTCAATGAGCTAAATCCTATTTTAATCGTTCATATAACATGTTTAATTTTTTTGAAGATTTCACAGTTTTTTTAATGATTTTAATATTTTACACGAACACGATCTTTAATCTTGAAAAATAACGTAAAATATTAGGAAAATCTAAAATTCGATTTAGTTCATTTCGAAATGAAAAGACACATTTAAACCAATGATATTATAACTATATAGATACGTCATAAGCGCTTCGACAGCGCCGCGTTAGAACTCGGCTAGTAAACTTATTTTTGACGATTGCGCTGTCAATCCGCCCGTATCTAAGCAACATATAACTATTTCTTTTTCACTACCGATATTGAGAATATGCCGTCTTTCTTTCGTCTTCTTCCACGTTTTATCTAAGACAGTGTGGCGTTACAATGTTACTTTGTGTATGTGTTCGTTATCGTGCCATTTGTTTTGTCAAAATATCATGTAGGTACATTGATATATAAAAACCCAAGACGCAGACTTGACGTGTCCCAGCCGGAACACAAAAATGAGTGCACGATTTTGGATTATGCAGTCATTTCAAATAGTCTCGCGTCGCTTGCGTCCTTGTAAAAACAATTTGAAATCATTCAGGTAACATCATAAGGTACATAACCAGGTATGTATATTGGCGAGTTTTTGCGGGACGGTTTTGAGCGGCACTTTTATTCGAGACTGTGTGTCTTGTGTTTTATATGTCAATGTGTAGGTAACGTATCTTTAGTTATAATATCATTGAATTAAACCACCAAAATCATGTACATAACGTATGACCATAATAACACAAGTTATTATTATAAATAGTAATATAGCAAACGAACGTATACGGAAAAGGGGTGACGTTATTAGTAAATCTCTGAACTCTATTCAAGTAAATATCAGTTTCAGCTGTCTAATAATAAACAAATACAGCCGCAACTATGCAAGGTCTTTCTAAACGCTGTTTATTTTATGTGCAATAAAATTCGCTTATAAAATTTACCTATGCCACTTTGGCGGAAACCCGAGACAAGAATAAAACAAAATAACTCTATACACAATACATTATTTTAATAACGATCTCAATAAACTTTCAGACTGATTGATTTAAAAATAAATTACCTCTGTCAATCTGAACTAGATTTATCTCGTGTATAAGAAGAGGGTTATAAAACGTACTAGTATCCTTTCAGACACGAAAAACATGTTTGAATTCGTGAGACACATGTGTGTCGTAGGAATTCTTATATGTATAAATAGCTTGCTTAGTTTAACTTAGATTCGCGATACTGTATCCAAGGCAGCGGCCACTCTGGCACCCTTGAGGTTGTTGACAAGCGGCGAAGTGCCTACACCGAATAAATACACAAAGTCGCGGTGAGAACTTAGTTAATCCCTGCGCTGTCTAAAACCATAACCGTGTTATTACAAAAAAGTTAAATACGTATTAAATACCTGGTTTAAAAAAGTTTCCTAATAAATGCACCGCGCTCGCCCGAGGCGAGTTCGCGTCATCCTTTTTCGCAAGTCTAACCTAACGTAACCAAAGCGAGACAAAAGAGCACGATGGCGAACATTCAGCGACCGCGGTGCGTTTAATATGAGACCTTTTTAAGGCCAGGATTCAATACGTATTTAACTTTTTTGTAATAACACCGCAAGGGTTTAACTTCCGTAGAAACGAATGGTAACTTACGGTGCACTAGACAATGTTAACGGCATAAGTTAAAAAAAATATCGTATTTATTACAAAATTTGCTAGATATTTATTTATAAACATCAACCGCCATTTTGAGATTTGATTCTTAAAAAATCAGTCGATGAGTTAAGCATAGGTATATTATAATTTTATTCATTATAGAATTTACATTGCAATAGTAGTTAGTTAGTACCCGAATTAGTACAACATTGTCGCAATTATGTAGGTCACGGTCCGCGCGCGAGAACGAGACGCCGCATAAACCGTTACACGGGCGGCAGAACGGGACGGCTGGTAAATAGCGGGACTGGCTTCTATGAAGAAGTGGCGGCGACGGTTGTAATATTCGCAAAAATACGTTTACTTGAACCAGTTTTTTGGAGTCGATTATCTGATACAGCGCAAATTGTGGTTGGATATTAAACGGGTGACTTATTTTTAGTTTATATAACAATACATTTATTTACTTAAAACTGTATAGGAATTACATAAGTATTTACAATTTTCTCGAGTGTTAGTAACATTGAGAAATATTAATGGTTTGAGAAATAAAATTGATTTCTAATTGAATTGATTTCTAAGAAACTTCTTAGACGGTTTTAGCTCTGTCGAATATCATTCTTATATGACTACATTCTTGTGATAGTTACGATCAACTGAATTGAATTCCATAAATAATATCTTAACTTTTTTATTTATTAACGTAGATTTTAACTTTAGAGATAGATTATCCTAGATTCTAGATTCTAGATCCTAGATTATCCTAGATAATCTATATTTCGATTAATGGGATCACTATTTTTAAATTACAAATTAAATGATTATCAATGTTGATTATTGTTACTAATTCTAAGTGTCATCAGTCTCGAACAGATGGCGCTTTAAATTAGTTTGTTGACAGAAATCTGTAGGACCGATTTTTATAGATATCTCATAGGTGGTGCCACGTTTTAATTTTGAATTTCTTTTTCAACTTCCGTTTATGGTTTTTACTCAATTCAGTGCAGCACGTGTTTTATTCAATTCAGCATGTACTGACTGAAGCCACAGCAACGCGTGGCCGGATCAGTTAGTATACTTTAAAATCATAGCTAATATTATAAATGCGAATGTCAGTTAGTTTGTTTATTACGTTTTCACGCCTCAACTATTCAACTATCCGTCGGGAAACTTAGCACACTTAATAAGGAAAGCGGAATCTCCCGACCGCCTTATATCTGGAGAGATTGATGATGGAGTGTAGCAAGACCAGCATCGAAAGAGTCGTTAATGAGCAGTATGAGAGTTAGTTGTCAGAACTACTAGTATTTGTCACTGTATTTTGGCAGAAAGCTGTTCGGGTGAAACTAATATGTGGTTTGATTTAGTAATGATATCTCATCAGCGACTCTTCTAATGAACCTTGAAAGAATGTGGAAGGAATGGTCTTATATATTACTAGAAATAATAACTGGAAATAGGAAATTAGTTGGACCTCAATGATGACTCGTTGTGCACCTTCAAGGAAAAAGCATTATTGTTGCTAATTTATAAATTGTTAGGAGTTAAAACTTACAACTTATAATGTTTTTGCTTTGATTCTGTGTTTCTTATTCTTTATACTGAATATTTTCATTGGGCATTACTTCTTTCCGGTTAATTACCTAAGATTATTTATTATTATTATAGTTTATATTATACCTATCTTAATATTATTTTGATTAAGTTTGTGTACCACATAGCGCATACCGGGGCTACTTTTAGATGCCAATATTCCTAGACGTTTCATATATAGTATCGATTCATATTTGGTATATTGATCACTAGCTGTCCTTTAATAAATAAATAAAAGCCGCTAAAAATAATATAAATTAAAAAAAAAACTATTCAAACAATCATCATGCAGGTGTAGGTGTAGTTTGTAGGTGGTAGAGCCACGCTGAAGCTATTACTGGTTTCAGCATGAATGGGTCGGTTCGCCCGAGGTACTACCACCCGACCCACAGAAAACCGACGTGAAGTAACAGTGCTTGCATTGTTGCGTTTCGTTCGGTCAGTGAGAGTGCCGGAGGCCCACCTCCCCTCCTCTTTCCTCTCCCTCTCCCCTACATCCTTCCCCCATCCCACTAACACAGGCTGGCAACGCACTTGCGACTCCCCTGGTGTAGCTAGTGTCTATGGACGGCGGTGATTACTTAACATCAGGTGACCCACCTCTTCGTTTGCCTCCTATGACATAAAAAAAAATGCAATTTTGCACACACATTGCAAGGTACAGAAAAAAGAGATGAAGTACTTTTCCTACCTATATTAATGTGAGGAAGTCACAAGCAAAAGCTAGTAATACAAATAATGTAACAAAAATAAACAAGAATGATAACGGGTCCGTAGTAGTTATGCGGTCGTTCGGACGACTGATAAAAGTGTCCAGCGAATATTGTTATCACAAAGAATATAACACTATGGTCACACGCACCGGCCCTAGCTCCATATGACCCGTGGGAAATGAATGGCAATTGGAAGGCAAGAAGCGATAATGGCTTAGCGATGTACTTCCTAAAGTTGTCTATGGCGACTAGCAAAGGGGTAGATGGGAGTGAAGAAAAAATTGTGTTCCATATGCAAATAAGAGTCGACGATAATGAACACAATTTAACAGGTCGCGGCTTTAATTTTGGCTCTCCACGGATTAGATAATGCATATACATGTACTATCAACTTAAACATTGCTTAACTTAAATATGAAGACATGTCTATCTACGTAAATGATAAAACTACCTTTCAAAACATATTTAAAATTGAAGAATTTGCAAATAAATGAATATCACGGAGGCGAGCAAGGTCTACATGTAACCGAAAAACATGGCAAGGGGTCCACGATACAAAGTTTTGGGACTTCTGGCTTAGCGGATGCGAATGCTCCGAAGTTTTCAGTAAATCATAGCATAGTGGTAGGGTTTCTTCTAAGTCCGCCTGGCTAGCTGCCACTTTAAACTTAAAAAGCCAAATACTCACTTGAAAACCAGTCTATAGCGTCTAAGCATTTAACATCTCTATTGTCCTAAACCATAGCATCATTTTTACATGAGACATTACATGGGATCGTGGTCAAACGCTAAGACCTATGAATGGTGTAAAAAAAAACACAATTGCCATGTCCTCTCACTGGCACTGTTGGTCTAGACCAACTGTATCACATACATAACAGACCGAAATTAAAGGTAAAAACAAAGTGACTAACAAAAGCGAATGAAAATAATAAAAGAGATACCTAAATATGTAGGTTACATTAAAGTCGAAATACGGAAATGCAAAAAAAACGAAAACCAACAAACTAAAACCGGTCACAGAACGGTGCCCGGTAAAATCCATACACAAGGCAATAAAATAAAAAATCCGCTAACCGTGACAGAGATAGTAAATAATTGCAAGCAATCAACCAATTCACACGAACACTTCACTGATTACAAATCTACAATCATTTATCTGAATAATGAATCTTAATGTATTTGCTATAGAGTTTATAATACTCCATCTCGATACGTTGATGACATAACTGGCGGAGTTGTCTTGCGAGTTAACTTTCTATTGTTGATTCAGTTTCATTCACTTAGAAACAGCCTACGTGGAATAATTATGTGTTAGTAATCAAAAACAGTTACAATTTGTACGAAAATTCATTCAAATTGCCAAATAGATATGTAATTACTTACAAATACAACTTTTGGTGGCAATAATTCGTCATTATCTACCTTTATCCCACGTAAGTAGGGTTGGCACAACATGTTTCCATTCTCCCCTGTCAAATGTCATTTCAGTATTCACACCTTTTATACACATCATTTTTTACAGGATCCATCCATACATTTTTCGGTCTTCCTCTACTGCTATATGCATCCACCTTCATACTTGAAACTTTTCTAGTTACATCTTTCCCCATGACATGTCCGTGCCATGCTAACCTATTACTCCTCAACTTCTCTGTCACTGGTGCTATTTTCAAACTTCCTCTGATATACTCATTCTTAATCAGTGATTAATACAATTCTTAATCATTCTAAAAATTCTTAATTTTGGTTGCACCACACATGTCATTTTAACATTCGCGTCTCTACCACATGTAATCTTCTCTCATCCGTCTCTTTCGTAGCTCAGCACTCAGATGCATATAGCATGACTGGTCTTATAACCATTATATACACTCTCTCCTTGAGCTTCAAGGTTATACACATAGGTCACATCGTTTCTATGATATAAAAGATGATGCGTTACAGCGTCACCCAGTGGCGAGTTGTAATGAAATGAAACACAACCTCCATTTTCATACACTATACTATATAGATGTCAACAAATTAAGACCGTTTTAAATACGTCCTTTACCAGCTGTTATCCTCAATTCCTAAAGTATCTGTTCTCAGAAAAGATTACATGTCATATCACCTAAATAAGTGAGTTTATTAAAGGCGCCACCTTGAGCCACTATATTTGCAATAGTCAACAAGATCGTTACGAATCACCCAACAGAACGGCGGACAAATCGTTGCGCAAGCGCAGTCTCGCGCGCTCCGTATCGACTATAGAACCGTTGGATACTACTGATTTGTGAGTCATCTGTGTTTACCGGCCGGCTGATTGTACTTTGTACTCTCCTTGTTAAGTAAAATACCCGAGGACCTTTATTTTTGACGGGCCTTATTGAATTAAATGTAAATTTATCGGTGATACTTCTGCTAAGTAAGCTTCCTTCATACCGTTCCCACCGTTGTAAATTTGAAATTAGGAATTTTTGGTGCGACCTTAATGGTGGTTTTTATCTCTTAATTAATAATCTTGCGTTATATTATACCTCATGTGGTATCATTTTACGCAATATATTTTTGTAAGTGAACATAAGTGAACTAGAATAAGATGGAACGTGAACTTTGGAATTTCACAAAAACTACCTAAAAATTCCTTATAGGGATACTGAAGCCATCAAAAAATTTGTAAAAAGGAATACTTATACATTTCATAATGACAGTAATAGACTTCAATACTCACAGTTTTGGTTACCCAAGTAAGGTAAAGAAATGTTAAAATTGCAAGTTCAAGTTCAGGTGTTTTGAAACAAAACTAAATTATTGGTTAATACGCTTGAAGAGCACCGTTACAAACATTGCGTACCTTTGGTAAGAATACAAAATTATTTTATAGACATGAGTAGTGATAGAAAATTATCTTGTTTGTTTCAATGCTATTTCCCTTATAATTCTGTTTACAAGCACATATCAGTGTGTTCCGGCAGTTGTTCTTGAAAGCAGGTTACCTTTCTAGACTTGTTCCGTGTTATTACAAAAAAGTTAAATACGTATTAAATACTTGGTTTAAAAAAGTTTCCTAATAAATGCACCGCGCTCGCCCGACGCACGTTCGTGTTATCCTTTTTCACAAGTCTAAACTAACGTAATCAAAGCGAGACAAAAAAGCAAGATGGCGAACATTCAGCGACCGCGGTGCATTTAATATGAGACTTTTTTAAAGCCAGGGTTCAATACGCATTTAACTTTTTTGTAATAACACCGGTTATATTTACCATTTTTGGACAAATCTTGCTACTTAACGATACGTGTGTGACCAACCATCAAACTTTAATTTTGAAGTGAAATTGCGTTCCCGGCTTTGAACAGAAAACCTAAATACATAATTTTAACACGTTCGTCCATTCAAATGACTTTATTGTTGATACTTTATCTTTTCGACGTCAGAGACAAAACGAAATTTCTTTGGTAAAATGCGGTATCATAGAGTTACCATCGAAAGCGAAATAGCACCAATGTATTAAGAGGTCATTTGGATAATCTTTATATATATCATTCCTCTGTCCGTGTATATGTGACTGAACTCCTCCTAAACGTTTGGACAGATTTTGATGAATTTTGTGTGCGTTTAGGTAAATTGAAGAATGGTTTAGATTCACAACTGGACCCTGTAGGTGGCGCTGCGTTTGAATTTTAGGATTTTTTTATTATCTAGGCCGGACAACGTCCGCCGGGCCCGCTAGTTATATTAGAATATATCAGTGAAGTGTAATTCTTACTGTTTGTTATCGCCAACACGTCGAGAATTATTCTAGTAATTAAAGGCGTCTTTCTTGAAAATGAAATCTTTACTCAATCTATCTATGCATATAATAAGAATGTAAATCTAACGTGTCTGTACTATATAATTTTAGATTTTTGTAAAAAATTATTGCAGGTGGCTAGGAATAAGTAATAAAATACATTTCCATCATTTTTAGAAATAAATATCTGTCTGTCTGTTTGTTTGAACACGCATTACTGCTAAACTACTGCGTACATAATTGTTAAAAAACCTCTTGGAGAAAATCATAAAACATATCTTCTAGTAAGATTTAGTCTTTGTGTCATTAAAATCGGTTCGATCTATCAAAAGTAATTGTAATTTTAATGACGACGCGACTTAAGTACGAAAGAATAGTAGGTAAGTTAGTGTACTAAATACATTCAGATGACTTTATTAATCGCTGATTTTTACATAACTTTTCACGCGGACGAAGTCGCGGGCACATCTAGTAAGGTATAATAACAGGCAAATATGTAGTGTTAGTTCAAGACAAAGACTTTGAATTACCATGTGCACATAAAAGACAATCTCTTGAATCATAATACGATCCTAAAAATTCTTTTACTGATAAAAAATTGCCTGATCATGGTTACAAGCAATTCTTATTGCAAAACTAGCTGCTCGTCCCGGCTTTGCACGGATGTAATAACAATGAGACGAAAATTTGCCTTTACAATGCGAATTAAATCAATAATTGAACGTCACATTTACTCACTTTTTATATGCAGACTAGCTTCTGCCCGCGACTTCGTCCGTATGGAATAGTTACTTTGGGCTAACCGCTAACACACAGCGGAAGCTCTCAAAAGGGAACAAAAAACGATTTTGAAACATTCTTAATTGTTGCTCCGCTCCTATTGGCCTTAGCGTGATGATATATATATAGATAGATATAGCTTTAGCCTTCCTCGATAAATAAGCTATCGAACACTAAAATATTTTTTCAAATCAAGTCAATCAATCAAGTTTGTCAAGCAAACAAACTCTTCAGCATTATAACATTTGTATAGAAGTATAGATTCGTTATCCCGAAATTTTCACTTTTGCGTATGATTTCTCCAAACATTTTTAAACTAACCTTTTATAATTACAGATAATTACAAACAACACAACGAAAAAGAGATAACCACATCGGTGCGGCCTTTCTGAACTCATGAGCGCTTAATTACGATCGGCAATTGATTTATGTAAATAAATGTATTTTTATCTTTCTATATCTATTAGGAGTACATTTATAACAGAGTCTATCGTAAATAATTGACAATATAATCAATGATAAGAGTAACAGTATCGTAGAACCAGTGCAAGGTTCAAGGCGATGACACTATTCGTTCACTAAACACGATTACGTTTACCGCATTAGTGCAACTGCGTTCCGGTCCGAAATGTAAGACAGGAAAGAGGCACTGCAACGCGAAACTATCCAATTTAGACCTTATTATAAGTTACATATAACTGAATTACGATCATTTGTATTGACCTCGTGCCGCCTCGTCACAGCGGCGGATGTACACCGTGGGGTTTTACTGGGTAAGAATCAAACATCACACATTCTTTCCCCGAGGAGAGTGGCGTGCCCAAGTAGAATTTCCGCGTTAAAAAAAGAAGAATAATTTATATTGCCGGTAATAGACATAATCTGTAGTAGAAAAAAAAATACTCACAATATCGTGACCTTGGCTGCCGCTTCTGACGACCTCCGGCGCCATGTATTCGATGGTACCGCAAAAACTGTATGCTCTGCTCTCGGCGCCGCAGAACTCCTTGGAAAGACCGAAGTCTGTGAGCACGATGTGACCCTCAGCGTCCAGGAGTATGTTCTCCAGTTTGATATCACGATATATGATGCCGAGCTGCAAGAAAATAAATGACTTATAATAGTACCATCATCAGACTGTACGAGGCTCATTGCGGGGCTATAGACCTCTTCACGAAGGAAGGAATGGGCATAATCACCCCCCGTCCAGCCCACGACGTATTGGCGACTTCAAACTCTGAGAAATCTACAGTTCTACGTTCTCCCTCATACAGTAGAACTACAACAACATTTCTCAGGTTCAGTTTTCCTCACGATGTTTACCTTCACCGTCAGCCGATAACGTTACCAATTTAGATTAGTAAATGTACGTGAATTCCGAAAAATTCGTTGGTATATGCCGTGCTTCGAGCCTACGGACATCACATTGATAACTCCACCCATCAAACAACTAGACCACCACCGCTGACTACTTAAATATGCTTGTTGGAATATTTTCCAGTCTACTTTAACATACCTTGTGCAATTGCTCCAGAGCCAATATGATCTCGGCGATGTATATCCTGACTTCATTCTCATTGAAATGTTCCCTCTGGTACAAGTGTGTGAACAGTTCGCCACCTGCTACGTAATCTGTTAAAAGACAAAAATACCACAATTTGAAAAGCTTATTAATCATATTGGCGGGTGAATAAAAAAGCACCCTCTCTCCTATTGCATGACTTAAATCCAAAAGACCATCGGTACCAATAAACGAATAAGCGTTTTATAGATTACTAGCCGTGCCGGCGACTTCATCCGCGTGGAACCTAATGTACAAAGAATGGCTAATAAAGTTATCTGAATGTATTAGGTCTAATTAAAATTTCAATAACTTTTGATAGACCGAACCGATTCTAACGAAACAGAAACTAAATGTTACTCAAAGATATGCTATATGATTTTCTTGAAGAGATTTTATCATGAGCGTAATATTTTGGCAGTCATGCGTGTTCATACAAACAGACAGTAATTTCTAAAAGCGATTGAAATATATTTTATTACCAATTCCTAGACACTTGCACCATTTCTTTTACAAAAATCTAAAAATTACAGACACGTTACATTCCTATTATATGTAGGTATATGTAGGTACCTATATAGATTGTCGACCTTTGTAATAAGTTATTTTATCTGGTTTAATAAATAACAAGAATGAACGTCTTTTGACGGCATTTTCATTGGTAAATCTCTTCAGAGTGTAATCGATGCTCTCGTAAGGTGTTCAATGAATGCGATTTTAATTTTTTTTTTGTTTAAATTGTGTATATCTGTGTGTACACGCCGAGGAAGTGAAACTTTTTAGGCTCATATCTATTAAATTATGTATATGCATATATGAGAACGCTGCATATATGCTATACGCAGTCCCGTAGTATAAATACTTAACTTTACGTTTATTTATTTTTGTATACTACTACATCCAGACAGACACTTATACGTTACACTTATGTTTAACGCGTCACGATTTTTTCCCTACCGTCCCATAAGAATATTTACTTCAAAAATTATTGACACAATTATGTAGTCTAATCGTGTGTTATATTTATTACATTAACTATTATTTTTTGTTTATCCATAATTGGCAAAACTTACTTCAGATCTAATGAGAAGTAAGCAACCGGGCATGAATATTGAGAACTGTTTAGAATCAAGGGTCTACTAATAAAAGCAGTTGTCATGTCTGTTGTCACTCTTAAATTCTGCCATAACGAAATTGATTAAACAACTATATATAATGGTTGGTAACACAACGCGACTAAATGGACCTAGTCATTGTGATTTGGCAAAGATAAGACAAGAAAAACGTGTTTGGTCTGGAGACGTCTGTCTGCAGCAAAGTTCCTTAACATTAAAGTAAAAAATCAAATCAAAATGTGTCATTGCATATTTTAGGAAAATATTCATTTATTAAAAATTGGATATAAAATAGTGAATTCTAAATTATACCAAAAAATATAAAATAAAAAAATGTTTTAATGAAATTTCAATGCGTTCAGCACTGAGGTTATAGGTATAGACAACAGGCAAATCACAATGCTGGTGTACTCATATTTCGATACTCACACACTCGCACACAATACAAAAAGAGAGAGAAAGACGCATGGAAGTGGCGTAACGTTATTCCCTTACGTGACGATTTCCATTAGTCAACTCCTACCGCAAGCCGCGTTAAAATTATTCACATTGCAAAACAAAAAAAAAAAAAAAAAACAAAAACATCCTTATATTACCGTCATATCAAGAAATAAATATTAACCGTAAGTATTTGTGAGCGAAGTTTTATCATCGGTGAGTAGAGGCCTCTGCATGTGGGTTACAATGAAATATTTCGACCTAGATCTAGTAATCACACGCCACGTGTAGGGTTGCAAATTAAAGAATCGAGATATAAGTGTGAAAATGAAAAAAAAAATGGACAGCCATAAGAACTGCCGACAGAAGTGAAAACTCAAAACAATAAAATATCTGTGTTCTCTTTTGAATTTTCATATTAATTATAGTGTGAATGACAATATTTAAATTTCAGAATTTGTTTATTAAAATTATTAACATTACTGTGGTTTTCATATCTCTGGGAGCACTCGGAGCAATATCTATTTATCAATGAAACGTATGTTGAGCTGCAAAATATAAACATTACATGTACACAGGTCCCTATACTACGCGTCGCTAGTCTCACACAAGCCTCGCAGGTGCAATACGGCAGGTCACGCTTACATAGGATGCCATGACGCGAAATTATAAATCTATCTCCTGCCAAAAATACCGCTCAACGCGCATAAAGAAGTCTTCAGATCAAAAAACTTAACGTAATGATTACTATACGTAGAAAGGATTTTTAATACTTGCCTATCGGGTGTAACTGTGAAAAAATTAAAACGCGTTACTAATACAAGAACCAGACGAAAGTATACTAGAGCCAATTTTTAAGAGACTGATAAAAACCTACGTATAAATAAAATAATAAATGAGAACTAGATCACCTGATAATATACGTTTTGCAGAACGATTCTCCCAACAATCGCGACTCTAAAAATGCGACATCGCGAGACTTGCAAAAAGTTTGGCAACCCTAACCACGCCCCGCTGTGAATCTGGTACAAGTTCAATAATTTGTTTACTCTGTAAAATGTATAACACACGTAGAGGTATAATAGGCGAGTCTTTATTATTTTAAGCTACCGTGTCGGGGTCACACCTCCAATACTTTTGCGGTTAACAAAGTTGGATGCATTATGTGAGTCGTTACATTTCAAAATAATCTAAATCCAATTTTCTATCGTTCATATAATGACATGTTTAATTTTTTTCAGATTTCTAGTTTTCTATACACCGAAACCGAAGTTCAAATTTTGCCGTCCGTAAAGTTTTTTTTAATGATCTTTATATTTTACATGTATGTACAAAGTTTGAAAGTATTGAAAAATAACATAAGATATTAGGAACGACTAAAATTGAATTTAGCTCATTTTGAAATGTAAGGTAACACATATGTAACAATTAATAAAATTTAGACCGGTATCGCTTTGGCATCCTTACCCAATCAATGGAGGATTATTGAGCCTTATCCGTTCATCTCAATATTGCAATTTTTATGTCAAACTCGCGAACGTCCGCGACTTTGTCTGTGTTCGTTTCTTTATAAAAATAACACCATAGCATTATCTTTGTGTAATTATGACAGTTTAAGCAACGCACGTTAGTTGTCAGACAGAAGAATATATTTAAACTTACTTAGCACTTATTGTTATAGCATCTGATTCCTGAATACATCGTTGAGCATTAAAACCCCTGTGCCGTAAACATATATGACACAAGTGAAACTTTTAAATTACAGAGAAATACATTAATTAAAAAAAAGACAATGTTATGCAGTGTTCCCAGGCGATCACCCATCCAAGTACCGACCGCGCCCTACGTTGCTTAACTTCGATGATTAGACGAGAACCGGTGTTCTCAACACTCTAGCCGACATAGTGTTTACCCCCACCACTACATCGTCACAGAAAAAGATCGCCGATAAGAATGTGAAAGCCCTTTTTCCTCATAAGTTTTACTGTAAAAATGGCAAATGGTCAATCGAACTGAAAAAGTAAGTACCATATAAACATTCCGCTTAGAACGGTCGCAGTTCTGTGCCGATACATTTAGTAGTTTTGACGTAATTGACGCGCAAAGAAACTATATTTTCATTATACCTATACATAGATAGATTTTGGTTAATTTAAAGAATCACTATATGTTATAAAACAAAGTCCTCCGCCACATATGTCTGTCTGTCTGTTCGTGATAAACTAAAAAACTATTTAACTCATTTTCATGCAGTTCATTACAGGTAGAGTGATTCGCGAGGAAGCTTTAGGTATATAATTTGTCTAGATTTTTTGTAAATTGATTGAAGTATATCGATAATTGATGGAAGTGTCGGAAAAAGTCGAGTCGTCTGGGAGCTTTCGTCGAAAATGCGGCCTAATCCCTTTGAGGTATAACAAAACAATTGAGATAATAAACGACGCAGACGAAGTCAAAGGAATCAACTAGTATCTTTATAAATTATAGCCCATATGTTACTATTCCGATGTATATACTGTAAGTGTATTTATGTATGCGAAACAAAGCAGCAAAATAACCACGTTACCAATATACTCTAAGTTAAACACAAAACCATGATACATGGAACCACTTCACAAAAGCATCCGCTGCGTTGCAGCCACTCGATTCGAAACAATAACGCACGTGCAACACATAATAGCAAAATGTGCATCACTCGGTACTCAATGTAGTCGTAATAAAGAAAAAAAAAATGCTTAAAATAAAGTGACACTTGAAGTTGGCAAATGTCAACGTAAAATATGCCTAATTAAAATAATCAAAAGAGATAGATTAAACGAAAGTATTTGCCAAATAATGATTACTGTCATAATTAGAAGCGCTAATGCAAACTGGCATAATCTATATAATAAGAATGTAAATCGAACGTGTCTGTACTTTTAGATTTTTGTAAAAAAAAAAAATGTTGCAGGTGTCTTGGAATAAGTAATACAATACATTTCAATCATTCTTAGAAATGTCTGTCTGTCTGTCTGTTTCTTGGAACACGCATCATTGCTAAAGTATTGCGTTCACGATAAAATTTCATCAAGGAAATCATAAAGCATGTTCTCGAGTAACATTTAGTCTTGGTTCCATTAAAATCGGTTCACTCTATCAAAAGTTATTGTAATTGTAATGACGACGCGACTTAAGTACGAGAGAAAAGTAGATAAGTAAATGGACTTAATACATTTAGATGATTTTATTACTCGCTGTTATTTTACATTAGCGTCCACGCGGACGTAGTCGCGGGCACTGCTAGTATCTAAAAAAAATGCGCTGTTGCGTCGGTTGGAATAACTCTTCAAACACAAGTTGAATGATACAAAAAACATTGAAGAGTAAATAAATCTGTCGTCAGTACAATTCCTAAATCACTCTAACATACGTTCACTAATAACGGAACGCGTCTCGACCCGATGGCTTCCACTAGTGTTAAACAACATAACAATAAACTGAACAATTAACAGCAAAGGGAAAAAGCGCGAGCACGTCCGCCGCGCCGGGTCAAGGCGTTCGCGAAAACGTTGCATTACGTTCGATTGTTGCGATACTATTGCGATTTATTAATTTTCACTTTTAATATATTTCGATTGGTATATTAGTTTTATTTAACACGTTCTCATTAGCTTGACGTATTTGTAATATGTTTATTGGTGTTACTAAATGATATTAAATGTCAGTTGAAATAAGTTATTTACAACACAGGACAACTAATGCAGCTGATATCGGTCCTCTTTCATATTGTACAATTTTTTTGGTTCCAATAGGTAAATGTATTACATTATGTAAGGACATATTCTCCCGAAACTCTTACGAGGATTAGTTAAGCACGTGTAATAAAAAAGCCATGTTATTCTGATTGCAAATTTTTATATTAGTTTGAAAGTAGTGAGCGTTTGTAACAGGCAGCAATAACGGTTCGTGTCTCCGGACATCGTGTCGATCGATGTAGGTTCGAATTCTGTCAACTGAGTCTACCTCCCGGTGAAGGAAAACTTCGTAAAATCATACAATGGAGGTAGGTATTGCATTATTTAAGCCCGCAAGGCTAACTACCACTCTCAAGTTGTAAATCTGTTGCGAAGCACTTGTTGGTTTGTCCCGGCAGTTACACTTGAGAGCTGCTCTCTAAGTTTAGAGTGTTTACCATCTTGGACCACACGGTAATTTAAAATCAGACGAGATTGTGAGCAAACGATAAAACGTATAAAGGAGTTTCTTATAAAGAGGAAAGATTTGATTGTTTGTTTGGTTAGTATTGAATAGGCTCCGAAACTACTAGACCGATTTAAAAAATCCTTTCACCATTTGGAAGATACACTGTCCCTGAACGTCATAGGCTACATTAATATTATATTTCCCAAAAATTAGGGATCCTTATTAAAACTCCAATAATGTAACCCAAAGTATAAAAAAATTACGTAAACATTTGATACAATGAGAAAATAAACTATTGCAATTAAATGATAAAAGCCTAAGTGATTTTGGATTACGTACAGAAAACAATGCTACAGACAACACATCATTATAATACAAAGAATTCGACCGCTTTTGTAAATGAGAACCCGCCCAAATTAGTCCCAGATCAAAGACATACTTTTGAGGCTATAGTCGATAGCGTGAATAATTACAAAAGATAAAAAAAAATCTGATGCGCCAGCTGACACTGTATAACGCTTCTAGCTAACGAATTTGATACTAGCTATGATAAAACAATCAGGGAAGATAGCGATAGCAGTTGTTTCGTCAGGAATTCCTGCAACTCCCTTAAACGATCGAAAAACTGCTCATTCTACTTTTAAACTTCCGTTGGAGATGAATTGCTGGAAATTCCCGACAGACTCTACCCGTCATTAACAGAGGAATGCGAGCAGATATCATCAAAGAATGTTGGAAATCGTCTCCCTTATGGACTTCGATTGAAAATTTAAAATTACGGACCAATATCAGAGCTCATCTTTATGGAATCATAGATAGTGATTTTCCACAACAACTGCTAAAACTTGGAGAAGGAATTTTTCCTACTCCAAATTTAAGCGGAAATTATGACATCCTTCTGAATGAATCTCTAGGCCAAATAGTCCATAATTTGGAAATTTTAATATGCAGTATATACTGACATCGAGAATTTGCTGAAAAGAACTTTCATTGGTTATGTTCTAAGGCAATAGTGTTACCTAGGAATAATACTGTCAACGAAATAAACAATCTGGTTATTCAAAAAGTCCCCGGCCAAATAAAAAATTACAAATCGATCGACACTGTGACCAATATCATAGACGCAGTCCATTATCCGCATTAATTTTTAAATTCACTAAGTCTTTCTGGACTACCACCACATGAATTGACGTTAAAATCGGAATTCCAATCACGCTTTTGAGAAATTTAAGCCCTCCGAGCATGTGTACTGGGACGAGACTGTTTATTAAGGAATTAAATGACAATTTAATCGTGGTGACTATTATCACCGGCCAAGCAGCTGGTGAACTAGCTCATATACAGAGATTATCAACGATCCCAACTGATTTGTAAATCCCATTTAAACGACTTTTTTAAAGTCCCAAGGCCAAACCTTCGAATTAGTAGGAAACGACCTACGAAAAAAGAATGTTTTACTGATGGCCAACTATATGTCGGTCTATCGCGGGTCGGAGCTTCTGAAAATCAATTTATTTTGCTGCCATAACATAAAACAATATCAACTATCGTTTACAGGGAAACTCTGACTCAATAAATTCAATCGTTTTTGTTTTGTAGATATGATATTTTACAACCATTAGAAATAAAAATAAAATAATCATATATTAGGTCTTTACCTATGAAATTGCCGTTTTGTATGAAAAAATTTAAACGAATTTTTTTCATGTATTTTTTATTTGTATTAATCGAAGTAATCATCCATGCAATCAATGCATCTTTGCCAACGCAGTGGCAGTTTATTGATGCTCTTCTTAAAGAAATCAGCTGGACGGGAGGCAACAGATTCTTCAAACGCATTTTGTACTGCCTCTCGGGTATTGAATTTTTTTCCCGCCAAGAAGTTATCCAAATTCTGGAAAAAGTAGTAGTCTGTAGGCGCAAGGTCTGGTGAGTAGGGCGGATGACGGAGAACTTCCAACCCCAGTTCTTGCAACTTGGAGACCGTCTGCTGTGCAGTATGAGGTCGCGCGTTGTCGTGCAGAAGCAGCGGAGACGAGCGAGTGACCAATGTTGGTTGAAGATGTGCCAGCTTCTCCATCATTGTGTTCAGTTCTTCACAGTACACATCTGCAGTAATGCTCACCCCGTTTGGCAAGAAGCTGTGATGAATCACACCCGCGCTAGACCACCAAACAGTGACCATCACTTTTCTAGGGGTAAGTTTTCGTTTAGGGCATTGTTTAGGTGCTGAACCAGAATCTAACCAACTTGCTGAGCGCTTGCGGTTATCAAACAGAATCCATTTTTCATCGCAGGTAACAATGCGGTTCAAAATTCCTTCATTTGTGTGTCTGTTGAGCAGTGCAAGGTACGTCTCGCCGCGTACTTCGCGCTGGCGATCATTGAGTTCGTGGGGCACCCATTTGTCGAGCTTTTTTACCTTGCCAATTTGACGCAAATGGATCAATATTGTTTTGACGCTAACGTCGAAAGCTGCTTCTAATTCAGCCGTAGATTGTGTATCATCAGCTTCCACAATCGCCTTTAATTCGTCATTGTCGACCAAAATCTTCGGACGACCGCGAGGTTCATTTTTCAGGTCGAAATTCCCAGAACGGAAGCGAGCAAACCAATAACAGGTGGTGCGTTGGTTTGTAGTGTTATCTCCGTAAACGTCGTTGATGTTGCGTGCCGCTTGTGCCGCGGTGCTGCCACGACGGTACTCATATTCCATAATTATTCGAATTTTTAACGTATCCATGATAACAAAAAAGATTGAAATGCGATGAAAATGTAACACTAATCAATAAACAAATGACTACTTTTGGAAAAAGAATTCCATGTTTTTAAAATAAAATTAATTTGAAATTAGAATTCTTAGCCAAACAAAAATTATTTTGATTTGAAATGGCCAGTACTGCAGAACGGCAATTTCATAGGTAAAGACCTATTATTAAAAAATAACAACAAAAAACACAATTCATTAAAATAACAATATCCAAACTCTTTTTAAGTAACACGACGCAAAAATTATATATGTATATGTAAGTGTCTGTGTGTTAAAATTTATAAATTTTGAAAATTTTGTTAAAGACCCGACCGAAGCCGGGGCGGGCCGCAAGTACTTGATACAGTAGCAAAACGCAGCTGACAGCAGCCATCATGCGACACATATTCGACAAGTATTTGAGCGACATATCGTTTGTGAAAACCGTGACGCCCGCATATTCCCATCGTGGTGTTTCTTTGAATTGTGGCAATCTGATTCTGTCGGTGGATCGCGACAGCTGCTAGAACAGTCTAAGATACGTATTGTATTTGCAACAGACCAAAATTAAGTGTCGAACACAAAAACATCGTAACGTTATTTACCCAGAGTAGCTAGGCCACCACGGTACGGTGCGAAGGCTACAATTACAGTAAACCAGTTTATAAATATGCACTAATAGCATGGACCTTAGGAAACTGGAGTTCAAAATGTAATAAGAACGAATAAAATTCGTCACTAAATACACCAAATAATACATGTAAATAGCAATACAACAGCTTATAAGCAAACAGAAGCACATAAAAATGCTACTGCGACACCAGCCAATAGAGACTCGATTTAAAATACAGTTATAACATTTTGCAGATGAAACACACCGAAACGTTGACTAGGCTGGATGCCAAAAAGCAATTAGAATGATAAATTTCAACTTCATAATTAATATACTAAAAATTCAGCAAGAGGGGAGGTCATTGTCCATTAGAGATGTAAAATCATAGATAAAGCTAAAGATAAAAGTTATTTGGACAACAAAACAGTATCGGTGTGAATCCCAAAATGTTGATATTTTAGATAGTAAAGGATGTCACTGCGTTACGGTTACATATTTTAACTGTTTTGCCATAAACGTCAGGTTTGACACTAACATTATTAAGATGTTGCTGTCCATTTTTACATTTTACAACTTAAACTCATCTTCTATACTTTCTAAATACATATAATAATAATGTAAATCTAACGTGTCTGTACTGTTTAGAATTTTGTAAAAAAAATAAGTGTTCATTCATTCTTAGACATGTCTGTCTTTCTGTTTGTTTGAACACGCATCACTGCTAAAGTACTGCGTCACGATAATACCTAAAAAATAAAAATAATTATCCACGAATTATTAATGTGTTTATATCATTCAAACAAACTGTATCGTTGACGGACTTTGTTTTCGTAACACCAAATATGGTGAAAACTTCGTCATAGTGACTGCCTATAGAGCGGCGCTATTTTTTTTCTTGACGTGTATATAATTTGGCGTATAAGAAGACTGCTAGTTCAATATCGTACCTCAATTATCTTCGACATCCTTGTTCAATAATTTTATCAAATTATTGTACAAAATATTATAAAGCTAGAGGTTTTGTTTGTTTGAACGCGGTAATCTAAGGAACTACAGAATTATTTCAGTGTTAGATAGCTCATTTATTGTGGAAGGCTATAGGCTATATATCATCATGCCAAGACCAATAGGAGCGGAGCACGAACGGAGAATGTTTCAAAATCGTTGCGTGTTAGCCCAAAGTAAGTATTCCACGCGGACGAAATTGCGAGCAGAAGGTAGTACGAAAAAAGTACATGAGATTATTGGTTACAGCACGATTGTTGGGGTCACTGACAGTTGGAAAGTATTGAATGGCGATTCTTGTGATATAATACCTCTCTTTATAAATCAAATTGTCTTAATTTATTTATTTATAAGGCACACATTACAGATAATAAGTAACTATGTTTACAATTACAATGTATAGTTTATTTTTTTGTCTGCTATATTATCCAAAATATATGCATGCACATCTATGCGTAATAAATACAATCATGAAATCCCATACGAGTATGCTAACTTAATTATATTTTATTAATGAGAGAATCTGTGTTTCATTACATAGTATAAAACAAAGTCCCCTACCGCGTCTGTCTGTGTGTCTGTTCGCGATAAACTCAAAAACTACTGAACGGATTTTCATGCGGTTTTCACCAGTGGATAAAGTGATTCATGAGGAAGGTTTTGTTATATAATTTGTCACGGATTTTTTTTTATAATCAGGGCGGGACAACGTCTGCCAGGCCCGCTAGTATAAACTAAATTACGAAATTTACTCAGACTAAGATGAAATATGTCTATGTTGATATCGGCACAGCAGGAGACGCAGCCAGTAATAATATTGTATGAACGACACATGTTAGCAATCGGATTATTAAAAGAAACATTATTTATATAAAAAGGAATATGAAACAGTCCACTGCAACGACCCCTAAAATTGGTGTTAAAATTAAGTCAATATAGTTTCAATTGTGGACAATCTATAATATAATTCACTATTTTATATAGGTATGTTAATTCACTCGCTTGCCTTCTGCTAGACAGCGATGATATTTTAAAAATATTGAGAACGATCAAGATGACTAGGGAGTTTTCTTAGCATTCCATGTCTAAGACAGAGTGTCTTTAAACATCGTGTCTGGATTCGTTCAATGTTCTTTATATGAACTGTGTAATAGGGAGACGAAACTACGGAAGCGTATTCGAGTATAGGCCTTACTAGAGTTTTGTACAGATAAAACATAGACTAAATACAAAAACAAGGTACAATTATTAGTAGCGTGAGCACGAGCTAAATTACCAAATTAGCCAATCACAGCAGTCAATCACCAATCATAACAAATTAAATAAAAATAAATATAGACAATAAATTCCATTTATACTTATAATATAATTTGAAATATTAACCAGTTATAATTAAAGCATTAGAAAGACAAGCGCGAGACGTTAACTGGTAATTCAGCGCGACCTCCACGTGACTGGGTCAAGGTGATGCAAAACTAGGTCTCGATACAACACCCGTTTCATTTAGCAACAATATAAATGCCATAGATTTTTTTGGTGCAAAGAGGTCTTTCCAAATCGCAACCCATTGCGCGTCCTCTCTCGTACACGCATTATAGTTCGACACGGCCGTACTGTTGTAACGCATTCGATATTTTCATCGATACGCGATTTTGTAACATGGAAACCTTGAAGATTATTGTTGTAAAGCAAAAATTCTATACAATTACAAAAACTGTGTCCGTTTGAAATTTGAATATAGCTAATTACGAAAGATATCTTGCCTTTGAAACTGAATATTTTTTTGCAAAACGATTGTGCACAATGTAATAAATAAGTATTGGAATTGGGATTCTGTTGTGAATGTTTCGTCATACCAGCTTGGTGTAATGAATCGCGATGCACACTGTGAGATGATAAGCCGCTAAGTTGTGGGACAATGAATATTTCATGGTTCCATGTTTGTTACACTCTCACGCTTTAACTAGTAAACCGACCATCATGAACTTATGCTCACACTTTATCTCAGGGCTACAGAAAAGGATATAGGTACCTTTTACCCACACAAAAAGTACTTTTATCGAGCAATAGGCCATATTTACGGTAACGCGAACGAAGCAACAACCATTACCTAGTATTATATAATTTAACGTACTTGGAACACATATTGTACATAAGTACAACACTGCTTTTCAATATGAACTTTAACTATACCAAATATGACACACAACCGTGCACGCTACGTGCTTAAAAAATGGTATAATTTTTTTTCTTCATCTATGCGTTATAAGTATAAATATAACTATATTCTCGTGGCCTAATTTAACAGTTAATTAATATGTATTTAAGAACTATTGAATACCGTGTTTACAACATATTCTTGTTTTACTTTATCGGGACTTGTTTTGTTAATTTGACCGTTTTACTAATTACATATTAACTAGTCATAATGGAGTAACATAGAACTCTACCTTGTAATATAAGTAAATATGGCTATAGCGGTGATACAATTCATTTATTATCTGCTGAGTGTATGCAGTCAAAAATATCATCAATTGTTCAATCTAAAGGTAGATATAGATCATCTTAACACATTCATGCAAAACTAGAGATCTGGAAGTTATCGTATCAGTTATCGATAAATTTAAATCACTTGTTATGCTTATTTTTTCTATTATTTTTCTACTTGTAAAAAAAGGCGTTTCAATAAACTTCAATTATGTATTGTTTAATTTGACTTTTTTGGATGACGAGTTTGCCGACTAAGTAATGAAAGCACGTAAAAAAACACCGGAAGTACATAAATTTCTACATAAAAAAAAACATGTAATAATAATTCATAAATAAGCGTACATTTACATTTCTGATTAAACCTACTAAACAGTCAATATATTTGCCTAACCACGTACAACAAATAGCGTTAAGGTAATCATATTTTCTTAAACTTAATACACAATACAACGTTCCACTCGGCATTATTATTATTATGGTCAAACAAAACGCAAAACACACGTTACCAAACGTACAAACAAAAACATGAAATTACTACAGTACGCCGAACGAACAATATACACAATTATCAATCTAATCGTATAGAAGAATGGTCGAAAACGCTACTGGGAGCCGCCGAGAGTGGCGGACGTCACTTGCGCAAGTTGCATACAACAGCGCGTCCCCTTGACCCGGTTCGCTTGGACTCTAAATCCGAAAACGGAATCGTTTGGTTCAATTACATTTGAATTTATTTTTGAAGTCGCATATCCTGGGATTTAAATATTTATGTTAATATAATATAATTTTTGAATGTTTAATGCCCGGTTTCTGAGGTACTCGGTTATACTATCATTAGTTATTGACTCAATAAAATTATCCATAAGATAAACTGTCAATGCGTTTCTGAGTACACAACGAGTTGCTAAATAACTATGAAACCCAAAAATAGTTCTTTGATGTTCACTAGATGGCTCTTTTTAAGAAAGAGTGATATAAATTGGTTTTATTATTTTAATTCTCAACTTATAGTAGTAATATTATGATTAAAAAATGCTTTAGAGATTAGTACAGATGGTTTAATTTTATTTTATAATTATTTTACTTATAAATTTAATTATTTTAGATACAAAACTTTTCAATTCGTTAGTTGTTCCTCAATGACACGTCATTGTCAAGATATTAAAAACTATTTAAAATGTCATAAAACTTATCGAATAGATAAACGCCCATATTGGCCAGTTAAGTTTAACGGAGTTTTATCGTATGATTGTGTGTTCAGAAACCCAAAATGACAAGTTATCGAATCGATAACGCTACTGAACAGACAAATGCGACTCAGAAATCGGGCGTAAATCAATTATAGTATAAATTATTTAAATTCCATAATTTGAAAATTGAAATTATTAACATTAACCTGGTTTTCACAATCAAAAGTCAATCAATGTTGTTGCGAGGCATACATCGTCATCTGCAATATCACCAACCAACTAACATAAAGCCTTCAAAATTACAAGACTTGAGAGGCAGTGGACTCGGGACATTGCTCGTAGAACGGGTGACCGCTGAAGCTAAAGAATTCTTAAGTCGCAACCTCGTACGGGAAAACCGACGCGACGACTTATTGAAGATAGCGAGAACACGTTGTATACAACTCAACGCAAGACCAGTAGCTGTTACGATCCTTGGGGAAATTTATATCTATATTTATTTAAAATACTAGCTAGCTACCCGCCCTGGTTTCACACGTGTTTCCTAGCTAACGATAAGAGCTTAAATTTCCTCTTTACAGTGCGACTATCTAACGAAATGACGTGGCGACTAAACTATCGAACGTCAATCTGTTAATACTTTTCTACTCGCAAACTTGTTTATATAGAGATTTTTTTTAACCCAAATTTTTCACTTTTCCATGCAATTTTTCATACATTTTCTTGCACACAAACCTTGAGCTGATTTTACACATTTAACAAGAATTACAAATTCAACAAGAAAACAGCTACACAACGCCTCGCCGACCGCTGCCGCGGCAAGCTCTATCCTTTTTCGCACGTCTAACCTAACCTAACCAAACCGAGATAAAAGAGCAACATGACGAACGTTCGGCGAGCGCGGTGCATTCAATACGAAAGTACCCAAACTTTTTTAAAGCAGGTATTCAATACGTGTTTAACTTTTTTGTAATAACACGACCAGTGTCTCGTATAGACATTAGACGCGAGATATGAATTTATTTATAAGGAAAACTCGAATCGTATACCTACTTTAAAATATGTAACGGCAAAGCGTCCAGCCGCACGTGTTTACGATTTAAATAAAAATTTAAATAACTCTTCATCCGTGAAACCAAATTATATTTATATTGTACATCTGGTGACCCAAAAACCAAATACGATTCCCGTCTACGGAGCTTCATTATTATGATATATTCATACAGACGTATCTTTGTCACTTCCGAGTTATATTTAAACAAACGTCCGGACGGCGACTGCATATTATTACAGATATATACAGAATATGACGTCTATAGCTATTCAATTATCATTCATTCATTCATTATTATTTATTACATATATTACATAGTATAAAACAAAGTCCCCTACCGCGTCTGTCTGTCTGTCTGTTCGCGATAAACTCAAAAACTACTGAACGAATGTTCTTGCGGTTTTCACCAGTAGATAGAGTGATTCACGAGGAAGGTTTTAGTGTATAATTTGTCAAGGATTTTTTTATAGTAAGGGCGGGACAACGTCTGCCGGGCCCGCTAGTATATTCATAAACGAATGAATCCAGAGATAATCGATTTCTATGTTAAAATTAACTATTAAATATGAATGTATGTAACGTTTATTTTTTACGTAAATAAAAAATTTGTTCCCTTTTTTATATCATAGACACCAGCAACACCAGAGGAGTCGCAAGTGCGTTGCTAGCCTGCGTTTGGGGAGAAGAGGGGAGGGGTAGAGGACAGGGAGGTGAGTGGGAGGTGGTCCTCCGGCGCTCTCACTGGCCGAACGAAACGCAACAATGCATGCACTGTTACTTCATGTCAGTTTTCTGTGGGTCGGGTGGTACTACCCTGGGCGTGCCGACCCATTATTCATGCTGAATACAGTTATAGCTTCAGCGTGGCTCTACCACCTACAACTTGACTACCTACCACCTGATTACTTATATTTAATTCAACAAGCGTTTTTATTATCATTACATAGTAATAAAACAAAGTCCTTTGATGCGTCTGTCTGTCTGTTCGCAATAAACTCAAAAACTAATGAACGGATTTTCATGCGGTTATCACCAGTAGATAAAGTGATTCACGAGGAACGTTTAGGTATATAATTTGTCAAGGTTTTTTTTTTATTATCAGGGCGGGATAACGTCCGCTGGGCCCGCTTGTATCTCATAAAAACTGACAAAAAGATGCATAAATTACATTACTATTGTGTCAATATTCTCCGTGTGTTCAAAAATCTGGACATAACGATAGTCGTACGAGGAGTTGAACGATCAAAATGTACATGTTTCAGTGCAATCTATTGACCGCTTATAGTAAAATAGATAACATAACCTTCGTAGGAACATGTACTTAGGGATGCCATATACTTACATACATTTTATTTACAGTAATTACCGAACAAGAGACAGTAAACCACACGAAATAATATGAAGAAACCGACTTATAGGACTTATAGGACTTACCGTTATAGGAATCGTAGAGTATTTTGCAATTGATGTAAACTACTTAAAGGCTTATAAGTGAAAGAACAACCATAAGTTTTTAAGCGATGAACATAGTTGATAGCGTATTCGGACACCGCTTCGATGGACATTGGCTCGAATCCTTACAACCGAATCTAAGCTTTCGATGAAGGCAAACAGTGTGCTCAAACCATGGTATGTTGATAGGGCTTATTCTAAATCCGCCTAACTACCACCCTGAGTTGAAAATCTGTCGCTAAGCACCTGTTGGTGTGTTCCGACAGCTGCATTCGAAAACCAGTCTCACTTTACGTTTAATCTAAGGATAATTAAACCAATAAAAAAAATTGCTGCTTCACTTATTCAACCTATACCAGAAGAGATGAGGAATATCCTTATATATCTTACTTAATTTCGCTGGCTAATGTCAAAGAAACGCAAAGGGAATCCAGTATTAACGAAATTCACTCCGGCGGTTGAACGAACTGGTGCGGATTAAAATCTAAAAGGCTGGAGGTTAACGCGTTGAGCGATGACCCTTACCCTCGTTTAACCCTAAGGGTGTATTTACGAAACGATTAACTATACTACATTATCGAATACCGTCCAGACGCTATGGAGAGATAAGCATCACGACTGTCGCCACCGTTCCGATGTTATATGAATACCATGAGTATAATCCGTATATGTATATAGCGACTCTGAGACACTTTTCAATTACATGCCAAAGTCAGACACTAGATATTTCTAAACTAAGCACTACTTCGAGACGTATAAAGTCATCATTATTATCAGCCCGTAAGAGAACCCAATGCAGGAAGGAAGGTATGGGCATTATCAATACGTCAGCCCATAACGTTTTAGCGATTTCAAACTTTAAGGAATCCACATTTCTGTGATTTCCCCACATACGGTGGTACTACAAGTATATTTCTCAAGTTCAGGTTTCCTCACAATGTTTTCCTTCACAGTCAGCCGCTAGCGTTACCATGGTGCATGGTATAATAGCATAGTGGTAAGGCCTCCAAGTTGAAAATCTATCACTAAGCACCTATAGTTGTGTTCCGGTAGCTGCAATTTAGAGCTAGTTTACCATAGTCATGAAAGGTAAATTCCTACAAAATTAACCGTAAAAACGATTACATTTCTCGATCGTACGGATATATCGCTGATTTCACTTAAAAAAAAACTGTTTTAAAAGCAGTTTATTCAAAGCAATATCTTTTTTCCTTGTAAATAAATATAACAGTTGATCAGTTTATGTTTGTTGTTAATTTAATTAATGATTCCAATCCACTGTATAACAAACAAAATGTATAATTAGCTCTTCGAAATGTTATTTGTGTCTGCTAATATTTTTACAATTTTCCTTCCTTATATTTTATAAAAGGCAATGACCCTTACATTAATGAAACTCGTAGCTTGAAAACCATCGAATCGGTATATACGAATCTTCTTTTATGATATCTTAGGGGGCCGGCAGACGTTGTCCCGCCCTGATTAAAAATAAATCCTTGACAAATTATATACAAAAACGTTCCTCATGAATCACTTTATCCACTGGTGAAAACTGCATGAAAATCCGTTCAGTAGTTTTTGAGTTTATCGCGAACAGACAGACAGACAGACGCGGTAGGGGACTTTATTTTATACTATGTAATGAAGTGTATTGTGTATTCAGGTTTTAGTATATGTTTTGTTACATTAAGTAATATATAAACCATTTTTTTTTATATCATAGTAGGCAAAGGAACAAGTGGGTCATCTGATGTTAAATGATCACCACGTCCACAGACACTTGCGACACTAGGGAAGTCGCGAGTGCGTTGCCAGCCTGTGTTTGCGGGGAAAGGGGGCGGGAGGATAAGGGGGAGTGAGGAGGGGTGCCTCCGGCGCTCTCACTGACCGGACGAAACGCAACAATGCAAGCACTATTACTTCACGTGGGTGTTTCTGTGGGTCATGTGTTAGTACCCCGAGGAGCCGACACATTCATGCTGAAACCAGTAATAGCTTCAGCGTGGCTCTACCGCTTACAATGAATGAAACCTACACCAAATTCTGTTGTAATAATTTATTTAAACAACCTTGTATTAATCAATACACTACAGTAGATAGACTGTCTAAAATATTAAAAAAAAGATTAATAAAAACAAACATATGTTAATGTATGTATATGTGTATAACATGTACCTACGTATTTAATTAGATTATAGAAGAAAATTCCGATTACACTACATCTAGCTTGGAGGAGTAGTAGATGCTAAACTGCTTGGTTAGTTACAGCCATCGGGCTAAAAACGTCTCGCTAAGGACTTAACAATGTAATTAAATCATTCATTCTTCTATGATAAACGCGTGACGATATTCTAACCAGATTATAATCCGAAGGTAACAGAGTAAAAAAGAAAACGTAATATAACGTCCTTCGGTGAACGCTACACGGTTTATGGACCTTAGGTCTACGACACGAACGCGGCACGGCAACTAAGGACCTAGACTAAGTGCTCGCCGGGTCACAAACTGGAGGTCACATTGCCGATATTGATTTAAATGTAGAAGTATTTATACAAGCGTTTACAATACGATGAAGTTACCGAGTATTCTTTAAGTTGGCTGAATGAGAATTTGGAAAAAAATACAAACAATACATCTTTTTAAAGCCATTAGTTCTTCGTAAGTCCGTCCTTGTGACCGCATCACTCAAAAGCTACTCGATACATTTTGATAATTTTTTGGAGTTAAAAAAAAATCTGGTCGCATTGAGCGATTATAAAAAATATATTTGCTAGAGGAAAAGTTTCTGGATCCGCGTCACAGGTGACCTCGACATGCTAGTGAAGCGTCACCGACGAACTCGAAATGCTCGTGACGTATTGCGCTTGTGCCAGACATTGTATATACTCGACTGTATCATATGCGCATTTCAATTTGGGGTGGGTAAAATCTTGTGATTTCGCGTCACCGACCGTCACCTATAACGTTGACATGCTCGTGACGTATTGTGCTTGTGTCAGACTAGCGACGCGTAGTATAGCGACCTGTCTACATGTAATATTGATATTTGGTATAGAGCTTGTGTAGCCGGTCATATTTTTGATCTATTTATAAACTGTATAAAGATGTACATAATTATTGCTCTGAGTGCAAATAGATGTGAAAACGAAACTAATGTTAAAAATTTGAAGTGTCACAACTACCGGGTCTAGCTGTGAATATAAACCATTCTTGAATCCACCTGAACACACAAAAAACTTCATCAAAACCTGTCCAGCCGTTTAGGAGGAGTTCAGTCACATACACACGCACAGAAGAATGATATATATAGATATATAAGGATGTTCACTTAGTATCCGATAATGCAAATGATTATATTTGGTTATTTATCAGCGAGGACGAGTAAATAGCTTAATGTGTCTATTCTAATTTCAAGTATTATATATTATAGCTGTTAGTCTTCCAAATAACTAAATAATTTGATTGATGTATTCCTTTTTTTTTCTCGAACTGACTATACTATTAGCCTTACGGCCTTTACTGCTTCACCGAACTACTAAGGCGAGCGCTTAAGGCACTCAGCCCATGACGCTTTAACTAAAACCTCTAGTAAATAACGATTATCGCTTCTAAACGTCGTTTTATCTGTTATATTCTCTTCAGAAGTACTTCTTACAAATAGACAGATTCAATTCCACGTCCACACCTCAAGGTGAATTCCATAGACAGCGACTAAAGTTATTTTTATATTTTGTTGCGAAGCGTCGAGCGTATTGGCGTTGTGTTTGCCAAAACTTACTCATCACAAGAGCGAGTCGTTTTTATAGTAGAATAATCAATCTTATATGAAACTATGCAAGATGAACAGGTTATACTTCATTGTCAAGCGGGTTTTGGTGTCAAAAGGCTATTATAGAGTGGATCAATATGTGAACGATGGTGATGTCTGGAATTGACTCATCTCTGTGCATCCATTAAAAACGTTTGTGACATGTACCTAATATATTCTAAATATTATATATGTTTGTTAAAAAGATAAACCAGATCGAGTTTCTTGCCGGTTCTTGTCGATGACTGGATTATTTTCCGAACCGATGGTAGTTTTGACGTTCATAAGTGCCTTCTTAGGGCCTAAATTGAAAAAAGTGTTTTTGATTTGACATTTTATGTGTTATTTAAAAAAAACAAAGTAAAGACACACGATAGAAGTGAAACTTTTGTATTACAGGGAAACATTTTAATTGAAAGAATACAACAAAAAGCTAACGTGACGCGGTGTTCCCATGCGGTCACCCATCCAACTACTGACCGCACCCGACGTAGCTTAACCTCGGTGATCGGACGAGCACCGGTGTTTTCAACATTCTACTCGACACAGTGTTTACCCCCACCACTTTTCGTCAGACAAAAAGGTTGCGGATCAAAATTTCAAGAAATTTCTTTTCAAAAATTAGTATTCTTTATCATTTTGATAAAACTGAAGCATCTATTATGGCAAATAATAATAACAAACACGTGCATAAGCAGTGGATAGGTATAGTTAATAGTATAATTTACTTAGACATGACCTGACAGAACTGGTTGCTAATTCAACCTAATTAAGCGTTAATTCACCATCATTTAATAATTGACTTATATGGTCGTCATGAGCAAAAAAAATCTTATACAGTATGAGATCTTTTACGCATATATTAAGAATGATTTTTTTATCGAAATGACTACGCTGTTGACCTGGACAGGTCTTTACAGCTTCACCGAACTACTAAGGCGAGCGCTTAAGGCACTCAACCGATTTTATTTTGACAACTAGCTCAAGGGTGCACGGCACACCTCGGGTCGGGTTGTTGCCAGATTCATGCAATTCGCGACCTAAGCTAAGCTACATATTCATACTTAATAAAATTCATAAAATAAGAATGTAAATCTAACGTGTCTGTACTTTATAGATTTTTGTGAAAAATATTGTTGCAGGTGTCTTGGAATAGATAATAAAATGCATTTCAATCATTTTTAGAAATGTCTATCTGTTTGTTTGGACATGCATCACTGCTAAAGTACTGCGTTCACGATCGAATATATCATATTTTTGAGTAACATTTAATCTTTGTGTCATTAGAATCGCTTCGGTCTATCAAAAGTTATTGAAATTTTAATGACGACACGACTTAAGTACAAGAGAAAAGTAGATAAGTAAAATAGACTTAATACATTCAGACGATTGTTTTAGTCACTGTTTTTTTACGTAAGGTCCCACGCGGACGAAGTCGCGGGCACAGCTAATCTATAGTAAATCTGATAGAGTATAAATTCGTTTGTTCAGGCTATAAGAAAACAAATTCACTTACCAAGTATGAGATGTAATTTCGCATCAGTCTGGAAAGCGTAGTGGAGTGTCACCAGGAAGGGGCACGCTCTCACCGCTTCCAGAACCTGTTAAATTTATATACACTTAAATATAGCCATGAAAATATCATCACCATCATCTTCTTACCCTTATCCCACCTAATTAGGGTCGGCACAACATGTTTTCCTTTTCCACTCTCCCCTGTCAGATGTCATCTCAGTATTCACACCTTTTACTCACATATCATTTTTCATAGAACCATCCATAACTTTTTCGGTCATCCTCTACTCCTATATCCGTCCACCTTCATACTTAAAACTTTTCTAGTCACATGACTTTCACCTCTTCTCATGACATGCCCGTACAATGCTAACCTGTTACTCCTCAACTTCTCTCTCACTGATGATATATTCAAACTTCCTCTGATATACTCATTATTAATCTTATCCGTTCTAGTTACATCACACATCTATCTTAACGTTCGCATCTCTACCACACTGTAATATTTTCGCAGCCTTCGTAGCCTAGCACTCAGATCCATACAGCATGACTGGTCTCTTAGAAGTCTTATGATATAATCACGAATATACTTAGTCTGGTCATAAATACTGTTACAATTAAAAATAAACAAAATAATACATTTGAATTTGGAATCTGTCATTTTTATATGATTACTCATTGAGTTTTCTCATTTTAGCGCTAATACAGTGTACAATATTTTGCGATATTAAAATGGAGTGGGGTGATAAAGAGAACCGAATCGCTGTGATTGCATTACACAAAGTAGGTATGGAGCCAAATGCAATATTTAAAACTCTCCATATGCTTGGTATTAGTAAAATGTTTGTGTACCGGGCTATTAACAGGTACAATGAGACCTCCTCTGTTTGTGACAGAAAAAGATCTGGCCGTCCACGTAGTGTTCGTACGAAAAAGATGGTCAAAGCAGTAAGGAAAACAATTCGAAGAAATCCCAAAGCAAAAGATTTTATCTCGGGAGATGAAGATAACACCTAGAACCATGTCGTATATTTTAAAAGATGACTTAGGACTTGCAGCCTATAAGAGACGTACTGGTCATTTCTTAACTGATTATTAAAAAAAGAATAGGGTGGTAAAATCGAAACTACTACTGAAGCGGAACGCAAAGGGAGGTCACAGAAAAGTTTTGTTTACGGATGAGAAAATATTTATAATTGGGCAACATTTTAACAAACAAAATGACCGTATTTATGCTCAAAGCTCTAAGGAAGCTTCCCATTTAGTCGAAAGAGTGCAACGTGGGCACTATTCGACTTCAGTGATGGTTTGGTGGGGTATTAGCTATGAAGGAGTGACTGAGCCATACTTTTGTGAGAAAGGTATCAAAACATCGGCACAAATGTATCAAGATACCATTCTTGAGAAGGTAGCGAAGCTCCTTAACAACACCATGTTCAATAACCAAGAATGGTCCTTCCAGCAAGACTCAGCGCCGAGTCATGCAGCTCGGTCTACGCAGTCTTAGTTGGAAACGAACGTTTCGGACTTCATCAGAGCTGTAGACTGGCCGTCGTCTAGTCCCGATCTTAATTCGCTGGATTATGATTTATGGTCATTTTAGAGAGTACGGGGCTTGCTCTAAACGCCATGATAATTTGGAGTCCCTAAAACAATCCGTACGATCGGCAGTGAAGAATTTTCCCATGGAAAGAGTGCGTGCTTCTATTGATAACTGGCCTCAACGTTTAACTGTCTGTATTGCAGCCAATGGAGACCACTTCGAATAAGCTTTTTATATTTTAATTTGTTTTATATTTATGTATTAAACTAACACACTGTAAAAGTAATAAATGTTATTTGCAATAGAAAATATTCTTTTTCTTTGTTTCAGTATTTATGGCAAGACTAGGTATATTGTGATAGAACTTATGACCCGACTAGATATAATACAATAACTATTCTAGACCTAGTGTAAAGGAATCTGCCTCTTTATAATCTCCTGTAATTTCAGAATTCTTTACGGAACAGGGAAAACAGAATACAATTTAATTAATTATAATTTATAAAATCTTTGTTTCAGTATTTAGGGCAAGACTAGGTATATTATTTCTAAATACATTATATACATATAAACAGGTAGAATTAAGTAAGTTTTCCTCTTGTTTCACAGGCGTTTTTTCTTTATTTTAAGCTGTAGGGAGCGACCCGGAGTTAATAACCTTCGATAATAAAACGGATCATAAACCCTTTTCTTTTGTTCATACCGTTCCCACGTTCACTTTCAAATTAAAATAAAATCACCCGACGGTCATTGACACTGTGCTTTAACATAGACGCGTAGAGGATTGAGTATAATTTTTGTATTTTTCTAGATAATTAGGTCAAATATTATGCACCTATTTTTTTAATTGATTTAGAACGAGAATCGAGTGCAGAGTATCCCCCGTAAATATTGCTACTGTCTAAACTTTCAGCCCGTATATTCTTTATCGAAATGACCAACAATATAGAAGCTTAAAAAAAGTTAATAAATCATGGTCAAATTTCGGCTATACGACGATCTCTAGTAAAATATTAGTCTGTATAATATTACCACAACATAAATCTATACTAATATTATAAAGAGGTAAAGTTTGTGACGTTATGAGTTTGTGACCTTGTAGGGGGTAATCTCAGGAACTACTGGTCCGATCTGAAGGTTTATAGGCTATATATCATCACGCTAAGACCAATAGAAGCGGAGCACCATTGAAGAATGTTTCAAAATCGGGGTAGTTCTTTCTCTTGAGAGCTTCCGCTGCATGTTAGCGTTAACCCAAAATAACTATTCCAGGCGAACGAAGTCGCGGGCAGAGGCTAGTATACAATATTTTCATAATGAATCTCATATCGCGGTTTTCCATTCCGATCTTGCGGTGTTTGTTTATTTCCATTTTTATGACATTTCATTTCCACTACAAAGCGACCGTGATAAAACAATTCTAACCAAAACCTCGTTTACCTTTGAGATTTAAAGATAATTCAACATAGAATATACACCAAGAGAATAACCGTGAGGAACACACGATAGAAATTATCAAGAGATGTATTAATATTTTTTTTTATTTTAAGTAAGCAATCTCCTAGATTATTACTGGCATTGTCGAGTAGGTAATAATATAACAAGTGTCTTGTGATAATTTCAATGTTCAAGATGGCGGCCTCCTTGTTAGAACTTTCCGTAGAGTTTTTGCAAAGTATAAATAAATGTAAGAGACTGTATGGAAGCTATCTATAAACGCTCGTACTGCGGCGTACGGCATATTCACACAAACATGCGCATCGACGAGACCCCTAAGCGGATTTCGCGGTGCCTTTTAAAACCTTTCGTAGATGCGCACGTTTGTATGAGTGTGCCGTTTTCGAGCGTTTGTAGGTAGTTTCCGTACTGTCTCTTCTATTTATACTGTGGTTTTTGTGGCATCTCAGAATCCATGCCCCGTGGTATTATTTCCCATCCGCTTCATTTGTGCACAATAACCGAATCATTTTACATAAACACCACTAATATCACAAAATACATAGTCAAATAACACAAGATTACAATTAAAATATAAAAACCACTACATAACAGATTAAGATGCCGCAAAAAAACCAATCAAGAAATGTAATTCACCAATGAAATCAAAGTACAGTGTAAACTGTTTATAACGTCGTTCGTTATAACGAACAACTTTTTATAACGTAGAAACTATAAGGTAAAACTTGGTATAACAAAACCTCTTTTATAAGTAAAAAGAATGCTCGATCCCTTGATATTCGTTATAAAGAGTTTACACTGTACAATTATTTCAATGGCACCCACTGTTAAACATAAATGAATACAAGGTATTTTATATCGTCAACGGGCCACAGATCGAGCCAACGATAAGAGACAACAAAACAGATAACATGTCAAAACGCGTTATCACCAAAATAAAACTACAATTCGTTATCAATTTACAATGAAATACTTATCAAATACGCTCTGAACATGATTACCATTGTATATTTACACTCAAATGCTTTTAAAATTACCGAAGGAGTATGAAATAGTATTTTGATATTCTGTCGTCCAAAAAGAAAAGGACACGTTTGCCGTTTTAAGCAATATTAAGTGTAAATGTATTTTTAAAGGTATACTTCTTTTGGAGTTTTTGAGAAACATAATAGTGAATTTTTACAATGCGCGTGCACACCGTCACCTAAACACGACACCATGAAGTTTGGTTTATAATCGTCTGTTGAGTTTTCAATAGAATTGATGACTACATTCAAGGTAGTTTTTCAAATATATATATGAATCTACAATACGTGTTTTATATCAGTAAGCGCCGCCGTCCATACCATGCCGTCCAACTCAATCATATATCTCTCATCGTTAAGGCAGCGTTCATAAGAAACGTTTTCGTTCGACCGTTTTTTCTCCGACTTACTTTGCTAATCCGACTACCACAACAAAGTATTTTCATTTTTCGGGTTATTATATAGCCTATGATACTCATAAATAACGTGGCTTTCTATTGGTAAAAGAATTTTCATAATCGGTTTTGTAGATCCAGAGATTATCCCTAACAACGTCACTAACTTTACCTCTTTATAATATTAGTATAGATTCACAGGTACGATGTATGATTTTTTAAATAAATACGATAAAGATATTTTTACCAGATCCTCTTTCATACATATTTTATGAAAATAAAAATACATTCTCGAGTATACGTAAGAGTTTCAAATATTGTTATTATTTAATTAAATTTAATAAATATTATATAAACGACAAAGGCGGACGGACGGATAACCAGCAACGGATAATCAACAGCATAATAATAGTATAATCGTTAATTAATTATCTGTTGCGTTGAAATAACGTATTACATTATTAGTTGTAATAATTATCATCCTCTACGTGAAGTAACGTCATCGTTATCATTTTTTTTTTAATTTATAGCAATAAACTCCATTCATGATGAAACATTATCAAATGGCAGACTGAGTGAATGACTTGACACTGGCAGAATTAGTATTTACGCGACGCCATTATAAAAAAGATGATGGTGAATTTTAGTCTCTCATGTAGTGGGTTTTACATTTTAATCAGATTCTAATGTTATGTGACTCTATATTTTGTAATATCGGTGGTATTTTACGTAACACAGTTCGTTTATTATTCGTAAGTGAAGTGGATGGAAAATAATACCACGGAGTATGACTGAGAAATGTGACTTGCCACAAAAACTCCTTGGAGAGTTAATAAGACAGCCACCTTATTAATTCATTGAAATTATAGCAAGACGCTTATAATGTTATTATCTACTCGACAATGGCAATAATAATTTTAAAGATTGGTTGCCAAAGATAAAATAAATAAATTATGCAATTGCATTCGCAGATATTTTAATGGATTTATAATATATGCATTTCGTCAACGATGCATCGAAGATATCTATACAAATATTATGAAGAGGTAAAGTTTGTGAGTTTGTGACGTTGTAGGGGGGTAATCTCATGAACTACTGGTCCGATTTGAAAAATTCTTTCAGTGCTATATAGCTCATTTATCGAGGAAGATTATAGGCTATATATCATTACGCTAAGACCAATAGGAGCGGAGCACCAATGAAGTGATTTCACGTGAACGAAGTCGCGGCCAGAGGCTAGTTTTTTATAAACTCGAATAGAATTAACAACACTCACCTGTCTTTCTGTTCTCGTGTGCTCTGCCGTTTTTAATTTCTGTACAATGGATGCCTTTTTTAATACTTTCATCGCGTAGAGTTTCCCTT
Organism: Antheraea yamamai; assembly: GCA_036509395.1. Lineage (NCBI taxonomy): Eukaryota > Metazoa > Arthropoda > Insecta > Lepidoptera > Saturniidae > Antheraea > Antheraea yamamai. The sequence continues at coordinate 11,257,247 of AP028447.1, read as the reverse complement.
CGTCCACGCCGCATCTCTTTTTCACCAAGAACACTTTTCCATAAGCTGAAACAAACATACAGATGTCATTAATTAACATTCCACCAAAATTGATAGGTGGTAGAGCCACGCTGAAGCTATTATTGGTTTTAGCATGAATGGGTCGGCTCGCCCGGAGTAGTACCACCCTCCCACAGAAACACCTACGTGAAGCAACAATACTCGCATTGTTGGGTTTCGTTCGGTCAGTGAGAGTGCCGGAGGACCACCTGCCCTCCCCTCCCCTCTCCTCTCCTCTCCCCATCCCTCTATTTCCGCCAAACACAAGCTGGCAACGCACTTTCGACTCCCCTGGTGTTGTTAGTGTCTATGGACATTGGTGATCACTTAACATCAGGTGACCCACCTGTTCGTTTGCCTGCTATTACATTAAAAAAAAAATCATCATCATCACCAGCCTGTAAGGGACGCACGACAGTGTCATAGATCTCATCCCGAATTCCGACACGGCGTATAGGCGATTTCAAATTCTGAGTAATGCATTATTCTACATTGTTCCGACATACAATAGTACTATAAGAACGTTTGTCAGGTTCAGATTTCCTCTCGATGTTTTCCCTCACCTGAACGCTGACGCTTATAGTATTACTAATTTAAATTAGTAAATTTACGCGAATTCCTAAATAAATCGTTGGTACGCGCCAACGCGTTCATTGAGCCATCGCGGAAACGTCGTTCCATAGATCAATATGTCGGAAGAATAAAATCAATACAAAATGTTAGTCGAAAATCAGTCACCGTAAAACTAGCTTCACATCTTTAATCATCCGTTGTCTTTTATAAATCGCATACAAGATTATTCTCCGCTGTTTTCTTTTAGAATAGCCGTTAGATATAAATCTTTGAAATCGGTTCTTAAAGAAGCTGACATTTTATAAACAAAGGTTACGTTTACACGCGGTCTCACGTCGTAAATAGGTTACACACAAACGAGGTTAATTACAAAAGTTCTTTGTTATGTTTACTTAGCGGGTTGAAACACTTGACACGGGTAAGTCGGTATCGTTTGTCGGTACCAAAATCTCCATTGAGATATTTAATAAGGAAAATACAGTTCATTGTAGCGTAAACTTTTATAATTATTAAAACAAAACCTTTACAACTAAATAAAAACAGGATGTGTCGCGAAGACGCACGGTAGAAGTGAAACTTTTGTATCACAGGGAAATGTTTTAATTAAATAGAACTACAACACAAAGCCAACGTGACGCGGTGTTCCGCGGTGTTTCGCCCATCCATCCATGTACTGACCGTGCCCGACGTCACTTAACTTCGGTGACCGGACAGCAACCGATGTTTTCAACACTCGGTACCCGACACAGTGTTTTTACCCCACCACTTTTCGTCACACAAAAAGGTTGCAGATCGGGATTTTAAAACCCTCCCATGAGAAGTTACACTTCAAAAATATGTAACTACAACATGTGCATGGGCACCGCTAGTCGCAAACTAGTATTATAAACGAGAAAGTAAAATTGTATGTTTATCATGAGATTTTGTATACACGTTATCAGGAGCACAGAAAAGTATAGATAGTGTTTTATAATTAAAGAAACATATTATCCTCGAAGGATAAATATAAAGCTATGTTCACATGACAAGCGCTTAACGCGCGTTTACAGCTAGATATATTTTATTCAGGCCGTACACATGCTAACGCTCGTCTTCATAAAGCACGTGTTGAAGGCTGCGCTGACGATCGACAGTTGTCAGTCAGTTTTCTATGTTACCGTTCACATGAGCGCGCGCTTTTGACGCGAATAACGTACAAATGTAGAAGAAACTGAACAAGGACGGCCGCGGCAACTCACGTTCAACGCCTGACAATCGAGCACCATGTGAACACTATACAAAAACATTTGCGCGCCCGCAACGCGCGTTAAGCGCTGGTCGTGTGAAAATAGCCTAAGGATAAGGCGATCGAAGTTAAAAGCTAGTCATATATATTCGAGTTAAAACAATAAACCTAATTGCACAAAGAAAAACTACATTAATGTCCCGCATAAAAGCAATAATGATAAAATATCTCTCGAAATACAATGTATTCACTCGAAGGCCAATGCACTACGCAAGTTCCTACATTACCTTAGACTGATAATATCACAATGAGAATAACATTAGCTAATAAAATATTCAGATAAAGGGTTCATATATCAACAATGTTACTTTACCATATCGATTAGAAAACATGGATGATTATTTGTCACAAGTCTGTAATTTGAAAGGCAATGTAAGGGGCACCAAGAATTGTATCACAATCATGTTTCGTCTTAAAATATCTTGCAAAAGCATAACAAAGAAAAAAGTAGAGGCAGTCATAAGGATTGCCAACAGAAGTGAAAACTGAAAACAATGGAGTAACTGTGTTCTGTTTTGAATTTTTGAAACAATTATAGACTGAATGATTTAAATTTTGTAGAACTTTTTGGCGTGATCTTAGTGTGTCATGTAGTGGCAATTATATTTTACTAGCGGGCCCGGCAGACGTTGTCCCGCCCTGTTTATAAAAAAATCCTGGACAAATTATATACCAAAACGTTCCTCGTGAATCACTTTATCCACTGGTAAAAACCGCATAAAGATCGGTTCAGTAGTTTTTGAGTTTATCGCGAACAGACAGACACAGACAGACGCGGTAGGGAACTTTGTTTTATACTATGTAATGATTTACAGTCTTGTGTTATTTGTCACTTTATTTTTTAATATTTGTGGCGTTATAACACAGTTAGGTTATTGTGCACAAGTGAAGTGTATGGGAAATAATACTACGGTGAATTCTGAGATGTCACAAAAACTTTATGGAAAGTTCTAGCAAGGGAGCCGCCATCTTGTTAGAACATTGAAATGATCACAAGAGACTTGCATATTATTACCTATTCGACAAAGGCAGTAAAAATGTAGAAGATTGGTTGCCAAAGATAAAACTTTAAAAAAGTACCTAATCTGACAATGAAAATAGACAGAAATTTTGTACGTATTTGAGATTTCTAACATAAAAAACTACAACTTAGGTACACCGAAGGGTGGGGAAAACGCGAAATATTTTCATCATACTAAGGGCCTCGTGTAATGAGAAAGATCGATAAACGCTGTACTAGTGTATTCGTTACTCATTATCCCGAATAACTAAATCGCATCCAAACTTGTCTACGTTATCATCATCAACCTGTAAGAGACCCACTGCGGGATCATAGGACTTCATCCAAAGGGAGGTATGGGCATAATGAACACGCCAGTCCGCGACGTATTGGCGATTTCAAACTCTGAGAAATCCACAGTTCTATGTTTTCCCACATATAGTAGCATTACATTTCTCAGGTTCAGGTTTCCTCACGATGTTTACCTTCACCGTCAGCCGATAGTGTTACCAATTTAAGTTAGTAAATGTTCGCGAATTCCGAACAAATCGTCGGTACATTCCGGGGTTAGAACACCTGCAGACATCGTGTTGATATTCGACCGAACCAAACCACTACACAACCACGAATTCCTGTCGACGTGCCCGCTACCAAAAACCTAGTTACCACTCGAGTATTTTCACACTACCTACTACTACCTGATTCTAAATCGTCTGTTAATTTACATATACAAAAAAATACAAATTAAGAAGTATATCAAAAACCACGAGTTAGAGATAGAATCTTCTAAGCCCTCTAATTATTAAAGGTGCATTAATACGAAAAAAAATATGCGTAAACACAATCAAGAGCGTTTCCTTTCCGGCCGCGAACAATGCGTTGTTGTGGGAAGCTAGTGATTTATAAACAAACGAATCGCGAAACAATGATCGCTTATACATATATAACATTTCGAGAGGAGAATATGAGGGCTCAATCTTATTATTCAAGGCTAGCGGCGCCCCACGGCTTCGCGTATCTTCAATTTACTAAACTTTAAGATAGCTCTCTCACTTTTAGATAAGCTTAAACATGCCTTGCTACCCCTACCTTACTACGTACACTACACGTACGTACGTACGGCTACTACGTACTTTGCTAATATAGGTATTCACATTTAGATTTTTATCGTTAAGTAGGTAACCCGGCCACGCGTTGGCGTTTCTCAGTTATTGAAAAAGAGATTCAAAATTAAAACGTGGCGTCATCTATGAGATATCTATAACAGTCGGTCCTACAGTTCTTTGTCAACAAACTAATTTAAAACGCCATCTGTTCAAGACTGGTGTAACTTACAATTAATAACAATAATCAACGTTGACAATAATTTAATTTGTAATTTAAAAATATCGAGGCCATTAATCGAAACATATATTATCTTTTCTCTCAAGTTGGAGCACATTATACAACATTGCCAATGTCTCATGAAGATCGGTTGAGTAGTTTCGGAGTTCATCGTGGACAAACATCATTACACTAGATTTTATATATATTTAGACTAGCCGATATCCGCGACTTCGTATGCTTCGTTTATTATCTAAACAATATAATTATCAGTATAAGCACAACACCGCTTGCCCCACGTCTCCGCGGCAAAAAAACACACACATTGCTAAACAAGTAGTTGCTATCAGCTTGAAAGACACCCACTGCAGTGTCATAAGCCTCTTCCTGAAGAAAGGCATATACATAATCATCACGTCAGCCCACGACGTTTTGGTGATTTCAAACTCCGACAAATCCACAGTATCAACGTATTTTCCCACGTACAGTTGTACTATGAGAACATATCTCAGGTTCAGGTTTCCTCGCGATGTTTTCATTCACCGTCAGCGTATCGTATTACCAATCTAAATTAGTAAGTCTAAGCGAAATCTATCAAATTCGTTGGAACGTGCCGAGGTTTGACATTCCACCGGTGAAACGACTCGACCACCGCGACTTTATAATAAAAATAAGATTAAATACCAACTATTAATTAATAAAACTCGTGAAATACAAGACCATCGAAAACAGAAATACGTAAAACTTTGATCAATTTCGAAATGAATTAATTACGTACGAAGTAAAATATAAAACAACAAAAATCTAAATTTAATACACGAAAGCTTTATTTATATTATATTTAAAAAAAAACACTCGTAAACTTTGAAATACTACAAAGAGTTTGGAAGGTAGCCCTACAGAAAACTCTGTCAAAACACCTTACAACTTTTACTCGTAGTGTTGATATAAGGGTTTGCAAGAAAAACACGCTGTATACATTCTATTAATATTAAAAACGAGGAAGGTTGTAAATTTTGATGGACACATTAGATTATTAGACTAACATATCTATACTAATACTATAAAGTTGAAGAGTTTGTTTGCTTGGACACGCTAATCTCAGCAACTACTGATCCGATTTGAAAAATTATTTCAGTGTTAGATAGTTCATTTATCGGGGAAGGCTATATATATATATATACATCATCACGCTTAGACCAATAGGAGCGAAGCACCAATGAAGTGTTTTAAAATCGTTTTTTTCTCCCTTTTGAGAGTTTCCGCTACGTGTTAGCGTTAGCCCAAAGTCACTATTCCATGCGGACAAAGTTGCGGGCAGAAGCTAGTATGTTATAATGTATAAATGTCAAGTAATTTGGAAAAAAGCCAACCATCTGAAAATTATTTCGCCGTAAGCTGCATAAGCTATTAAAATTACAAGAAGACTTGGTGAGAATGTTTCTATAGAATAATTTTGAAAAAGAAAACATAGCATTTCTCTGTTTCACGTGGAAGCCATTATCGTCGAATTAGTGAGCCATAGACACGTTTAGGTTTTTTTTTTTTTTGGCAATCAATGCTTTATTTTATAACTGTCGAGCGGGTGAACTTTATTTAGAAGTTTAATTTTTACAGGCTACCCGCTTGACATGGCGCTTAAATTTACAGTCTGGCAAATCGGTAATATGCTTTGGGACTTTTGTTGTAAAACCTAACACTGTTACCTAAAGGACTGTTACTGGTTTTACCGAGTCTGAAACATGGGATAACCAGTTTCTAGTATTTAAATTACCTACCAAACCTCAAGACAGGAATCTATGACGTTACGTCATTATCCCGAGCGCTTTCTGGTATATTTAGCATTCAATATAGAGGAACTTATAAGTCATGTGGTTTCTACGAAACATGATCCAAGTACCATGCATCATATCTTCATAGACCGCTAACGCATACCTATAACAAGGCCGCGATGTACTCCGTGACTGTTACAGAGAGGCGGGTGGCATGGAGCAACCTGATACATCCGGCTCCTACCGGTGGGATAAGTAAACATCAGGTGATATACAGTGCACTGGCTATATGGGCTCTCTTCCATACATTCATGTTGGTAAAAATGTAATATATAAATAAAATGTAAAAGGTTGTCAATTTTTTTTAGTTTTAATTCTGACACAGCTAGAAAAAATATTATCTCTTATAGTGGGGAAATGGGGTAAGCGGTGTGTCGCACATGCGCCGGAGAGGAGGCCTTAAGAGGATACCATTGTTTACAAAGATATTTTGTAAGCAAAGTATGTGCTTGCCTTCGTTTTTTTTTTGTTTTTTTCCTCTATACTTAAGATATATAAAAGGTAAACAACGCAGATAGAACAAATCTCATACCGAGCTGAAAAAGGTATTATAGATGTTGGGTCGCAGTGTATTTAAAGTTGAAAATCCTTATGAGAGGGTTTTGAAATTCTAAGAACTGGCTCTCAACTACTGCCCCTGGAACAAACGTGCAGATAGATTGTCTTAATAGATTTTTCATTTTCCATGAGATAATCCCTTTCCACGCCATGTTACCGTTTCGTTACGTTTTTTGACGTGAAACTTCTTATGGCGCGGTATGAAAAAGTTTTCGATACGCGATAAACGTAAGGTAAAAGTATCTATTATATTTGTGTGTATGTGTACGTGTCTTTCTGTAGTATATATACCAAGTAGTAGTATACCAAGAGTAAATGTATAGTTAAGTAGTTATACTAAGGCACTTCGTACACTATATAGTTTACTAGCGGATCCTTATTCCGCCCTGATAATTTAAAAAAATGAGTGCGTGTAACCGTTAAGTAAAACTTCATTGGCGTAAACAAAAAAAAAAAAACATAACCAAAACTTTTATTTTAATTTAATGCGTTACTTATCATAGTAATCTGTTCGTACTTTTCTATATTTTATTTACTTTATAACAAAGAGTTGCTAATAATATTTCCTGTGTTATTTAAGTTCCGAATTAGCTGATAGATGGCACTACAGATAATGAAGCTTTAATTTAATTTGTTACTTATACTGAAAACAGATGACAGCACGGTCACGCGCTCATACCTAATTATTTATATTGTATGAATTTTATTATTATTCAATTTTATATTTTCTTAAAAAAATGTTGACTGATTTGTTTATAAACTATTTATTGACAAAATCAAAAATATTCAAAAACCGGATGGTACAAACGTGACGCCATATTGCCGTAACGGACTTCCGTTGCATTGTCGTCCAGTTACCTGCTAGTCGCGCCTAATGAAGTTTTGCTTCAAACAAAACCTTGACAAATTACATACCTAAACTTTCCTCATTAATCACATTATATACTCGTGGAAACCGTATGAAAATCCGTTTTTTGAATTGAATAAAATTTTGAATTTATCGTGAACAGGCAGACAGACGTGGCAGAGGGCATTGTTTTATAATATGTAGTGATGAGCATTCTCAAACATATAAGCGAAAGAAAGAAGTTTCACTTTCTCCGCGCATACATTACTGATACTGATACGCAATGTTTTTTTCTTTTCTCTTTGTCTCTATCAGAAGTACGCACTACCTCTCTTTCTCGATAAAAACACGTTATCACTAAGCAGTAATCGCTTCCAGTATCCAAGATATATAGTGTGTAGCTCTAGTTTAATGTTAAAAATATAAACACGTGTTTTATTTTAATTTAATGTATATATAGCCTCGTTAACACAGTTGGCGCTGCCTCAGACTTCCGCATTGAACGTCGCTACTTGTCGACTTATCTATAGAGATAATATATGATTTTATAGATTTATAATCATGATAAACTTGATTAAATTTACAGTATTTTATCGTCGTGTCGGCATAAGTCGCTAATTTAAATAAAAATAATTCGTGTCGCGGTTAAAATATTAGTCAGTCAGTTGAATTAAAATCGGCCATTTAATTACGTGTTTCGGAAGAGGAATGCGACAGCACAAATCGGTAAATATCTCAATGTACAAAATTCCGGTGTGCGTTTCTTCATGTCCTAAACGACTTGACCGATTTCGATGATTTTCTTTTTTCTTAGTGACACTTATTTGATATTAGATCAGAATCTATAAACTAGTTGCGGTAACTAGCCAGGTGACAATTAGAATATATCGCGCCACTATATTCTAGCTTTATTATAAAACTAGTTGTACCCGCAGCTCCGCACGCGCTTTCTTTAAATCGTATTAAATAATTATAGAACTGTGAGACTATGTACAATTACAGAAACGCTCTTTAAAGACAATTGTAAGTACAACGCGCACGCCACTAAAAGTGTAATATGTAACGTGTACATTAGGTATATATATAAAAAGAGCGTGCCAAATGAGGTTTGTCATCAGCAACATATTTGGAACCTTAACCCACCATATAACTACCTCAGTGCTCACTTACACTGTATAAGGAACTAATGAAACAATAACTTAAAATATTATTATTAAGATTTACATTTACATTACATTTAATATACACTGCCATTATTATAATTAAGATTTTGTGACTATACAAAAAATAAACGCTTGTCTGTTCCGCAAGAAATTGTATTATCCATAATACTTAACATCCATAACACTTTACATAATACGTTTATAATCTCAGATCTTATTAGGAAGACCTCTATATCATTAATGTTATTAATAATTATAATGTCGAATTGTAAACAATAAGCTGATAATTATTTCTCTTATTAAAAATAAAGAATGAGTTGAAATCTTGCTAAATTTCATACAGAGAAAGTCGCGGGTAACAGCTAGTCTAAAATAGAATAACCTCAATTACTTTTTATTAGGTTCACTATCTACCAGTGAAAGTCTCGTGAAAATCGATGTAACCGTTTTGGTGATAGCACAACGGGCGAAGCCACGGTTAACAGCTAGTCTAAATGAAAATAAATTAAATTATTTTTTATATGGTCCGCTATCTGCCAGTGAAAGTCTCGTGAAAACTGGTCTAACCGTTTTGGAGATAGCATTGCGGGCGAATCCATGGTTAACAGCTAGTATTAACTAAAATTGCTTGAATAACTTTTTATAAGATCAGCTATCTGCCAGTGAAAGTTATGTGAAGATCGATCGAACCGTTTTGAAGATAGCACTGCGGGCGAAGCCACGGTTAACAGCTAGTATAAACTAAAATTGCTTAAATTACTTTTTATAGGATCAGCTATCTGCCAGTGAAAGTTATGTGAAGATCGATTAAATCGTTTTGGAGATAGCATTGCGAGCGAAGTCACGGTTAACAGCTGGTATAAACTAAGATTGCTTCAATTACTTTTTATAAGGTCAGCTATCTGCCAGTGAAAGCTTCGTAAAGATAGGTCGAACCGTTTTGAAGATAGTACTGCGGGCGAAGCCACGATTAACAGCTAGTCTAAATTAAAATAAAATAAATTACTTGATATGATGTCCGCTATCTGCTGGTGAAAGTTTCGTGAAAATCGGTCCAATCGTTTTGGACATAGCATTGCAGACGAAGCCGCGGTTAATACCTAGTCTAATTTAGAGTAGCCTAAGTAACCCGCTGTAATTTTAGCTATCTGTCAGTGACATTCCTGTCAAAATCGGTCCAGCCGTTTCGGAGATTACCCGGAACAAACAGACAGACAAATCGACAAAAATTTTAAAAATTGCATTTTTGTTATCAGTAGCGAGTATACTTTCGTACCCAAGCAGTAAAAAAAATTTATTTTGTTATTACATACAGATACTTCATTTTTATTATATGTATAGACAGAAGACGATTCTAGTATAGTATACTGGGTGGTTAAATTTATGCTCTCCGTAGAAGAACACCTGTATTTCAGAATAACAAGCGATATTTATATCGATTGTTTATTTATTATCATTCATTGATTACACGAATAATTCGAGATATTTCTACGATCACGTTTCACTTTATCACAAAGTTAACGATTCGAAAATCGATATTGACCTTCTAAAACGTTACAAAAATAGCTACTAAATCGTTAAATAAATGGAAATTGAACGAAAAATCCCCGTGATAAACATTCGAATGCACCGGTGCGTTTAGATATTGAAGACGTGACCTAGGCCGGTCGACGATCCTGACGGACAAGTAAATAACACCGCGAAGACGAAAATACACCCAAACCGAGAATAATTATGATTCGCTCGGACTTTTTAAGGAAAACAATAATCTCATTCCTAAATTGTTGGTTAGATCCTGAAACCACTCAAAAAGTGTCGCTACATCTGGAGTTTTTTTTTTCGAACTAACGCGCTCAGCCACTTGGCATCAACCTCAAGGATGTCAAAGTGGCCGATCCTTAGGCTGTTGCCTTGGATACGACAAAGCGAACCTGTCTAAACTAAACTAAGCTTGTTATTCATACGGTATAAGAATTCGTTAGACACTCATATGTACCGGCATGTGTCTCACGAATTCAAACATGTATTTCGTATCTAATATCTAGGCTGATCTAAACTAACTCGAAAATAAGGGAAAACAATAAAACCCATCCACCATATGTACCACCATATATGTGCTACCTGTGAGTATGTGTTGCACGTATGTGGGGGTGATCTGTGTTGTTGTTCAAGTCAGTGTCACCGTATCGCGATAACAGCGTGCTCGAGGGCTCCACTTCGGAGGATTGAACCTAGACTGGAGCTGATGCCGAGAGGGGGTGCGACGAGTGCACGGGTGCGAAATTCACAGCCAGGCCACAACAGCGTGATCTGTGGTTATAGAGGTGTGGGCGCACACATGCTCTGTTTAGGAAGTATTTGAAACGCCTCATATACCAGCATATGTTAGTTAGCATTCACATGCTTCAACATTGAACGCAGCAGAATAAAATATACTGCTGTTTACGAAGATGAATCTTACATACACTCTACCTATTGTGTATACCTGTGTGTACCTATTGTCTATATAATGTGTAGCGAATGTTACACGAGAGAACATCCCAAAATACGTCTAATACATAATCACAGTGGCTCGAGCTCTTATGTACATGATTCAAACAAACTTGAAGTTCTATCTACATGATATAAAACAAAGTCCTCTGCCACGTCTGTCTGTTCCCTATAAACTCAAAAACTATTCAACGGATTTTCATATGGTTTTCACCAGTAGATAAAGTGATTCATGGGGAATTATTGAGGTGGGACAAAGTCCGCCGGGGTCGTTAGTATGACGTATATCTTAAAGCGATATATTAGTAACTAAAACAACAAAACACCATTACTGATACGTACTAGTTACGAATACTTAGCTGTTTCTATTATTCATTTCAGATTTAACCATTTCAGGTACAACTCGCGCAAATAGAATCAAACGTTTTTTTCTGTTGCAGCGAGATGTGGGAGCGGCGAATCAATTCCAGGCGGCAGTGCAAAGTAACGTTCACTATAATATTTATAGAACTCCCTAGTAATAGTTGACGAGTTATGTAGTTTGTATTGCGATTTTTATTCCGCCATGGTATTGTTTTATTGGTCTATATTATGTCGTACTCGCAATAGCGCTCATTATACTACGTATAATATACGTATAGTAATATCTGTATTCTGAATGACGGATTTCCGCAAAGTAACGCCTTCTTCAATCAAATAGAAAGTTTTATATTTCTACTAGTTTCTGGCCGCGACTTCGTCAGCGAGGAATAATTACTTCGGCCTTACGCTAACTTTAGCTCGCGACTTCATTTACGTAGGTGAAGATATTTTTAAATAATACGTCCGTTAATCTCAATTTTCAAACATATTTCATTGGTGCTCCGCTCCCATTTGTCTTAGCGTGATTATATAGCCTTTCACGATAAATGAGTTATCTAACACTGACAAATTTTCCAAATCGGACCAGTAGTAGTTCCTGAGATTAGCGCGTTCAAGCAAATGAACTCTTTAGCTTAATAATATTAGTATAGATAACGTTGAAATCATCGGTAACCGTTTCGATATAGATTACTCTATAAATACACGAGTAATTTCTTATTGTATCAACAGTAGTTGGATAGCGCGTTACAATAGCAATTTTTAAAGGTTTTAAAAACAACCGCAAGCCAACACTCGCTCCCGGTCGCCCGACTCTGAACAAAGGCTATCTTCGACCGCGAGCGGAATGTCATTTGGACAAGGTCGGGAATTCTATTTCCGAGCTGTATGGTACTGTCGCGTGCAAACGTTCCATATTATCTATAGAATTATAACGTTTCGTTCATCCTTCTCTGTTTACCTATAAAACAGCACGCCGGTAAGTTTGGCAGCGTCGCATTTTTGACAGCGCGTGAACGAGTTTATTATTACTATATATTAATACGTGAAGCGAAAATCTTATACCCCCCCCCCCCTTTAAGCGACTTACGAGAACGGATGAACGTGAAATTTGGCATCGTTAAAGTTTATATGGAGAAGTGCACAAAGCTATTTTTTTATATAAATTGCATTTAAAACACATTAAATTAATTAAAATAAACATAACTCACATTGAACTAACATTGAATGACACACAACATATACACACATGTAAATGAAAAAGACATTTAGCCACCCGTCATTTTACTCTTACATTCCAATTACCTTTTTTCATCCTACATTCAATATTTTTAACATGAATTACGTTCCACACCTTACTTGCCCTTTGAAATTAACTGGTCAAATTGTAGGTTAATTTTATAATATGTAAATTTTTTTTTTTTTATTGTAGCTCGGCAAAGTGACTGTACTGTGCCTGATGGTAAGCACAGTACAATCCAAAAACAATGTCGACCACCGAAAGACACTATCTATCGCCGGTCGCCGCTGTCATGCCCCCCCCCCCCCCCCCGTTGCTGGATATACACCGGCTGATCCCGGAACGCGACACGCCCAAACGTGCCACTATGGCGGGTGTTCCACCTGGTGTACGGTGGTCGCGATCCAGTCGGGTACAGACACCCTACCACCCCGCAAAAATTCATAATATACATTAATAATTAATTGATAAATAATCTATCTTTAGTAAATTTATGAAACTGAAATAATTATAATCCTCTTTGGTCTTATTGAATGTAAAAATGAATTATGGTCGACTCTCGACCACTAAGCGACCACTAGTTATAATTAATTCACGTGAACGTCATAGATGACAATATAGTTTTGTCTATTTACGTGTTACCATGTCATAACAGAAGGTCGAAAATTAAAGTCTCAGGAGACATTTTTAAAGAAAACATTCAAATAAAGTAACGATAAACATAGCCAAGATTTTAAAACAGAACAAAATTAAAATGTTATTACAGGATTCTGAAATTGGCATTTATTTATCCTAAATTTGTGTACTGCATTTACATTCAGAGTGGTCAAGAAGTTTGACACGGACTGTAAGAAACTCTCAATTATAGATATAATATTAATAACGATATGAGATTGCCAAAATATAACAAATTTAGCTAAAAATAGTAATGGAAATAGGTAAAGGTATGCGTTATAATATATAAGATTTTTGTAATCTACCGAACTACATTAACCTCTGGACTGTCCAAAACCGTAAAGGCGTAAGCTCTGTACAAACGAATGTAGACCATACAATGGTACTACTGGTCAACAGATTGTTGGCAGCACAACCCAAAAAAATAGCAGATTTATTATAAAACTTTGAAATATAACAAATAATTTTTTAATGTAAAATCGAATCTTAAATTATTTTTCATTCGTACGATTTTTTTACTAACCCATGAATTATATAATTTACAATGTCGTGAAATTTAAAAAATAAATAAAAACATGAACCACCGTTTTGAAATCTGGTTCTTAAAAAATCAGCCGAGGGGTTAACTATTATCGACTTAGTATTTTCAGAAGTAGCAACCCTATCACCGATCGACTATGGAAAGAAACGCATTGAGATTATGAGTTTGTTGGCAGTAAATACTTACTATCATATTGATTGCATGTAAGTTAAACTATCTTAATTACTTATAAAACTTCGGTAACTTGTCTAAAAATAAAAAAAAGACAAGAAACCAAAGTAGCGAATCCAATGCTAACGCAAGATGTCTCGTCGCTATTAGATGAGGACTCTTACCGAATCATTTTTCTAGTTGTTCGATACTTCACTCAAGTTCAACGGACACTGTAATTGCTTCCTTTGAACACAGCAATGAATTTTTATAAGCGTATAACTGAAAACGTAGTGGGAGAAGTTAAAACAAAGGCGAGGCAGTCATAAGGAATGGCGAGAGATGTGAAAATTTATAATAATGGAATAACTGTGTACTTTTATAAATATCTAAATCAATTATAGTCTGAATCATTTAAATTTTGATAATCTATTAATTGAAATTAATTACATTAGTATGGTTTACAAATCTATTAGCATATCGTGTAGAAGGATAACATCGTGATGATACAATAGCTAACAGGTACGGCTTCTTCTAAGTCCGCCTGGCTAGGTACCACCCTCAAATTGAAGATCTATCCGCCAAGCATGGTGTGTTCCGGCAGCTGCACTTGAGAGCCAGCCCTCTCTAGGTTCAGCGTGTTTACCAATCTTAGACCGCATCGTCATTTAACAGCAGATGAGATTTTCATCACCTATCTGCGAAAGTAAAAGTGTCATGATGTTGGTCAACGACGAACTACGAAGCTACTTAACCGATCATCATGAAACTTTGGCATTTATGTATAATGTGGTACAACTTGAGAGATGCGATAATTTATACTTCGTTTAATGACCTCAATATTTTTTTTATTAAAATTTTTGTCAATGTTGATTATTGCTATTAATTGTAAATTTCCTCAAACTCGAATAGATGGCGCTTTAAATCAGTTTGCTGACATACAACTGTAGGGTACCGTCTGTTATAGATATCTCATAGATAGCACAACGTTTTAATTTTGAATCTGTTATCGCATTTTTAATTTCATTTTCCGTTCTTTATCCCGACAGTCTTTAGGCATCATAATTTTTATTCAACATGTAATAACTGAGCCACGGCAATATAAAAAATGTGAAACGTCCGAAGCGAAGATAAATAAAATGCATATAAAGTCTTAAAAATGTACATTCGACAAACTGACAAGCTCATATTGAAACTCTGTAGCGTAGACCGACTCGCTTTACGTAACTAGAGAAACTTAAACACGGCACGATATCGCCCGACGTGAAATAACGACCCAAAATTCATTCGCCCGACGTTCGATTATTTTAACTGGTTTTTTATTGTTATAATGGTCATAAGCTAAGCATTTGATCGCAATCTCACTGGATATCGAACGACGTTGCGGTTAACACGGTAATTTTAGTAGAATTAAGTTAATTTTAGGGGTTCGGTTGTCAAGTGAACGGGGTCAGACTACGCGGACACGTGCTTTGGAGCATATTTTCATCTCGAAACCCTCAAGTCGCTCAACACACGGCTTTTTTGTTTAAAAGTAATGTCACTAAACATCAAACGGCTATATATTTTTATATATAAATAGACAGAGACAAAGGAGTGAAAGACATCTTCCTCTTCTATATCTGAACCAGTTTTCTTTAATTGTTTGTGTGGAAAATTCTTCGTTAGGCGTTTATGCGTTATAAGTCTTTGTGTGGGGCTAATAGTACACAAAAATGAGTAAATATATAGTTAAGTATTTATACTACGGGACTTCGCATAATAAGTACATGGTTTATTAACATTCTCATATATCAATATCAATACATAGTATAAAATGAAGTCCCCTACCGCGTCTGTCTGTCTGTCTGTTCGCGATAAACTCAAAAACGACTGAACGGATTTTCATGCGGTTTTCACTAGTAGATAAAGCGATTCACGAGCACGAGGAAGATGTATCGGTATATAATTTGTCAAGGTTTTTTTTATTATCAGGGTGGTACAACCGATGATTATTTATACGATAGGTGAATAATACTCATAGGCAATGAAATAATAACATCTTATGGAGTGACGTCACGTCAAATTAGTGATTTTTTTTTCACGCGACCTCTAACCAGTCAACTTTTAATTTATATCAAATAAAATTATTTTTGCATATTCTGAATTATATGTTGTTACTATCCTTGTAAAAGACATAAATCTTAATGGTACGGCTATAATAATATAATTACGTACAGAGGAAACGCAGAAATATACTTTGCTTACAAATCTCTTTAACCTTCTTAGTGTTTATAATAGAAATCAAAGTTTCACAAAACTTTAATAACTTTATGTTAAATGAAGACACCGAGATATTTTTTTAAATAAAGGCCAACTGGATAAAAATGCAAGTGAGCTGTAAAGGCACACGATAGAAGTGAAACTTTTTTATTACAGGGAAAAAAAAATAACAAAAAGCCGGTCAACCATCCAAATACTGACCGCGCTCCACGTTACTTAATTTCAGTTATCGCACGAGAACCGATGTTTTCAACACGCTACACGAGACAGTGTTTACCCCCACCATTTTTCGTCACGCAGAAAAGGTTGCAGATCGAAATGTCAAAGCACTCCCATAACTGTGTAACTTACACTTCAAAAAAATAACTGAAATATATTCAGTAATACTTGCGTAATGCGCACACAATGATAGACAAAATTTTTTTTATATACATATAAGAATATAAATCATGAATTACTTCATGGGGGTTTTTTTTAGTTTTATTTTTGGCAACCAATCTTCTAAATCTACATTATTACTTCCATTGTCGAGTAGGTTATAATATTATAAGTTTATTTTGATAATATCAATGTTCTAACGAGATTGGTGGCCTTGTTAGAGCTTTCCATGGATTTTTTGTAGCATCTCAGAGTTAATGCTACGTGGTGATTATCTCCCATTCGCTTCACTTGTACACAATAACCGACCTATATTACATAACACATCACCAATATTACAAAATATAGAGTCAAATAACACAAGACTATGAATACAATATAACATCCATGACAGACTGAGATCCCGCCAAAAACTTATTCATGGGTTTTCTATAATTATGTTGGGTAATCGATTTTTTTATACCCCTTAACCTCATACTCATTAACCTTTTTATTTCCCGTCAGACCAGTGTTACAAAGTTGCCAACCCTAACCGTGACGACAGCAACACTTCCGTCATGTGCGAATAACGCATGACAACAGCCTTCCATCGGCGTCGGGCGGACCGAGTTCACGCACCCGGTGGGTCTCCTTTTGAATAAAATTAATCGGTTGACTGGTCCGCTTTTATAGAAAAAATTTACTTATAAAATCATTCTTATTTCCTTTTTACCTACACACAGCAGCAATAACTTCTCTAGACATCTTTTTTTTTATATAGGTACGCGTTCTGTTTTGAAAATAATGCGTTATGTATCGTTTCCATAATCTTATTCTTCTATACACATATAATAAGAATGTAAATCTAACGTGTCTGTGCTTTTTAGATTTTTGGAAAAAAAGTAGTTGTAACGTGTCTTGGAATAAGTAATAAAATACATTGTAGTCAATTTTAGAAATGCTTGTTTATATCAACCGGTATTACTGCTAAAGTACTGCGTTCATAATAAAACCTTTTCAAGAAAATCATGAAGCATATCTTCGAGTAACATTTAATCTTTGTTTCATTAAAATCGGTTCAGGCTATCAAAACTTATTGTAATTTTAATGACGACGCGAGTTAAGTACGAGTGAAAATTAGATAGTAATTAGACCTAATACATTCACATGACATTTTAGTCACTGTTTTGTACATCAGGTTCGACGCAGACGAAGTCGCGGGCACAGCTAGTTTGAAGGTAAACTTACATTTGCATTCATTATATAAATAGTATAAAGAATAATTAGGCAGATATTTGCTAATATTTATTACCCGCATTTTCTAATAACTATTCCTACCGTAGAACAGTAGTGTACGCACTGGCGTACTCTAGTTGGAAGGGTATCATGGTCGGTAACAAGCAATGACGTGCGACACGACCCAAATTAGTCCTCAAGAAAATTGACTTATCAGTGATTGACCTGAGACAGGACCACAAACCTATTTAGGCTTAGTTATACGTTATCATTTCAATTATTCTTAGTATTTGTTGAATTATTTTGTAAGTAAAAATGTAAGATGGTCTCTGCTACTCAGTATATGTAAATTTCTCAACATGGAGCATTGACCCGCCATTTGTAATCAACGACGAATCCATGTTACAATATTTTATTGTTGTATTATTTATTCCAATTAGCTTCGCAGAAACATCTGCCAGTGTCAATAATTCCGATTGTAATTTTAATATTCATATTTTAATAATTCTACAAGGTAACGTATGTACAATTCGAAGGTTGAATATAAAGATGAGAAACCATCATAGATTTGTAGCATCACAGTAAGTATGTATAATTTACCATGCTTTTTTTCGAACTGACTACGCTACTGGTTTTACAGGCCTTTACAACTTCACCGGACTACTAAGGCGAGCGCTTAAAACACTCATCCGACTTTATTTAACAGCTAGCACAAGGGTGCATGGCACACCTCGGCATGAGCTGTTGCCTTACACCGCGAACCTAACTAAGCTAAACTAGATTTTTCATGTTGGCAAGCATCAAGTTGTGAACGATGGAGTTGTCTGGAATTGACGCCTTTTTAAACGCATCCATTAAAAAAGATTGTAACGTTAATGTATCTTAAATATATGTATATTAAAATGATAAACCCGATCGAGTTTGTTGCCGATTCTTCGCTATGAATGGGTTGTTTGTTGGAACCGGTGGTAGTTTTGACGTTCATAAGCGCCTCCTTTGAGCCTAAATTTAATAAAGTATTTTTTATTTCCATTTTGTTCCATAATCACGTTTCTAAGCTTGATAAAGTACTGTCATCACAGCATAATCGCCATACTTAACGGTGAGGCTTTTGTAAAGGACTTATAAAGTATTAAAAAGTAATATCATCTAATCGAATCGAAGTTAATGAACTAATCGAAAAATAGGAATGTCTTAACAAGGTCAAGTTCACAAGATATTCGTTTCGACCTACAGTAGGTCACTTGTATCTAACATTCGACATTTATCACCAATGTCCCCTATATTTAAAAAATGTCAGCAAAAACAGAGTAAAGTTACCCTCATCTCGCGCCGCCTGGACAGATAAAAAGGTTACATTTAGGTGTTAAATATCATTTGTTACTACTAAATTAAAAATGAAAGAAAATAGCTAACAAACGTATTTCGTTAGGAATCAGGTATATCTAGAAGATTATTATATCTTATACTAGCGGGCCCGGCAGACGTTGTCCCGCCCTGGCTATAAAAAAACCTTGACAAATTATATACCAAAACGTTCCTCATGAATCACTTTATGCACTGATGAAAACCACATGACTATCCGTTCTGTAGTTTTTGAGTTTATCGCGAACAGACAGACAGGCAGACGCGGTAGGGGACTTTGTTTTATACTATATAATAATAATAATGATAATAAAAAAATAAGAACATACGATGTAATGCTCGTTCCATTCAATGCAAAATACCGGCTGGAACATCGTGCAATTTAAAATATTGACCTATGTGTGTATCAAATAATATTACACCCTATGTTATCAATAAATACAAAAAAAATGCGCTTCTATCTTAGTTTCCATTAAATAAAAGTGATCGAATAATTAATTCTGATATTAGCACATTATGCTAATGTTATAGGCAGCAAAAAACACAAGATCAGTATTCATATAAGCATCACAGTGCTGACGACTTTCACATGAGCTCGCGTTATTATCGATGGCTTTGAAAAAAGATAAGACAAGAGTAACTTAGAATATTTCTGATAAAAATTTCTACTTTTTACAAAGGCAGGTGACATTAAAGAAATGGAAAAAATCGCACTAAAAGAACAGGTACAGTCCTCGCAAAACTCTTTGACCGCTCGGAATGCAGATGCGCAGAACTTTTTTTTAGATATAAATACATATTATATTATTTGTATATCATCCGGACAACTTAAGGATAAATAAAGATTCCTATAATAATATTTTTATATTGTTTTGTATTAAAATCATGACTTTATTACGTGCAAGCCCGAACTTACGGCTATATTTAGAGCGGCCAAAAACTTCGCTGATGACTGTACAAGACTTGTCCGTTATCTTATAACAACACTTTTAAACGCGAAGTAGTCCGGTGAAGCTGTTAAGACCTTGCTAGGTCAATAGCGTAGTCAGTCCGGAAAAAAAAAGACTTTTAAACAAACGCACGTTGTGCAACTGGCCGTGTGTAATAACCCCTAATAAAAAATAAATTAAATCGCATCATTTTAAATTTGGAACGTCTAAAACGTAGACGAATGAGTTTTTGACGGGAACTTAGTCTGTCACGTAGTGGCTTTTATTGTGTATTCATAATCTTGTGTTATTCGACTTTATATTTTGTAATATTGGTGGCATTTTACGTAACAATACTTCGGATATTGTGCATAAGTGAAGTTGATGGAAAATAGCACCACGGAGCATTAATTCTGAGATGCCACAAAAACGCCAGACACTTGTAACATTATTCCCTATTCGGCAATAGCAGTAATAATTTGGAAGATTGGTTACCAAAAATAATATAAAAAAACGTAGACGCATCGCATGTTAACCAGACCTGACGCAAAACTCATCATACCCCATAAAGATCGCCATAATGAATCCATAACGTGGAGGTAAACGGCCGCGATAGAGAAACATCTGCCGGCTAACGTGAAAAAAAAAAATAATACGCCACCTGGCCGCTCTGGTGGCACCGAAAGACCAGTATAGCACGACCTCCGGCCGGCCGTCCCAAACGATAGTACGACGACTATAACTATATTACCCGTGGCTATAAAACTCTTTTACTGTTTTGAACGGGGACCGATTAAAATGTGAAACTCGATCCGTTTTTAATATCAACAAAGAATGTGTAGGCTCATTGATTGTAAGTTTTGTGATGGCAAAATGTAATATTTTACCGTTGCATCTATGGTTCTTGTAACTTTGGTGACTTTGCAACTGATATATAGATTCGTCGGTATTCAAAGTGTTGCAACTCGAAATACCAACAACAAATATCAATTAAAAATTACTTTAAAATCTTGAAACAGGTTCAATAAATATCGCTTTACGTTAACGAACATGATTACGTGTAAAATATTTAGAAATTAAAAATAAGAAAAAAAGAAATCAAATCAGTCGCCATACGCCGACAGAATTGAAAACTCAAGATATTGTAATAGCAGTGTACTTTTTTTTTAAATTTTTCACATTAATTATGAATGATTTAAACTTTAATCTGAAATTATTATTAACGTTACTTTGATTTTCACATCTATTCGCAATCGGAGTAATCTATACTAATATTATAAAGAGGTAAAGTTTGTGAGTTTGTGACGTTGTGGCGTTGTAAGGGGTAATTTCAGGAACTACTGGTCCGATTTGAATAATTCTTTCAGTGTTATATAGCTCATTCATCGAGAATGGTTATAGGCTATATATCATCACGCTAAGGCCAATAGGAGCAGAGCACAGATGAAAAATGTTTCAAAATCGAGATGTTTTTTTTTCTTTTTGAGAGCTTCTGCTGTGTGTCAGCGTTAGCCCAGAGTAGTAACTATTACTATATACTACTATAATATTATAAAGAGATAAAGTTTGTGAGTTTGTGAGGTTGTAGGGGGTAATCTCAGGAACTACTAAACCGATTTTGAAAATTATTTTACCAATAGCAAGCCACGTTATTTGTGAGTGTCATAGACTACATATCATCACACTAAGATCAATAGGAGCGGAGCAACAATGAAAAATGTTTTACAATCGGGGTATTTTTTCCTTTTGAGAGCTTCCGCTGCGTCTTAGCCCAAAATAACTATTCCACGCGTACGAAGTCGCGGGCAGAAACTATTAACTAATTATATTATCTATAATAATATTATAAAGAGGTAAAGTTTGTGAGGTTGTAGGGGGGTAATATCTGGGGAGTCGGAGAAAAAATGGTCGAACGAAAACGTTTCTTACGAACGCTGCCTTAACTATGAGATATATATGATTGAGTTCTAGAGAAAAGTTGTAGCTTGATAATGCCTATTACCGCTTAACGAAGTGGGCACGGGTCGGCTAGTTACTATATACTTTCATACAGTTTATTAATTCATCAAACATATGATGGACTGCATAAGTTCAATAGAAAATATCAATATTACATGTACACGGGCCGCTATACTACGCGTCACTAGCATGTCGTTGACGCGAACCCATAAGTTTTCCACTACCGTATAATTATTTTTAAAGTATACAACAATGAGGATTATTTAATCTGTCAATGTCGAACACTTGTTCGTCTGTTGTCGAACAGTCACAGACAATCTCTATGCAATTGATAATTAACATAACTTTACTAAATAAAATTGATTTTTTTCTCTTTTTTCACATATATATTTAGCTTATTAAAAATGATTCTATTTCAATATATGTTAATTAACTAGAATATAATTATTTCTCTAAAAAAATTTATCTTAAATTTAATTTATTCCTGTTCTTTTTATATTCATATGATATATTTAAACGATGACCAACTTAGTATAACGAAAGCTGGGAATTGGGATAATATATTAGAATTTCAATACCTATAGTGATTATGTTAGTGTTGCCATAAATAAATATTTATATACTTATACAAGCGGTTCCGGCGGACGTTGACCTGCCTTGATAATAAGAAAAAAGTAAAATTCAACCGCAATCCACTCGAACACGCACACAAAATTTCATTTTAAAATTCTGATCCGCGACCTTTTTGTATGACGAAAAGTGGCGGGAGTAAACTCCGTGTCGGATAGAGTGTTTGAAACACCGGTTCTCGTCCGATCACCGAAGTTAAGGAAAGTCAGACAGACCCGGTCACTACTTGGATGGGTGACCGAATGAAAACACCGCACCGCATTTTTGTTGTATATTTTTCATTTCCTTCGCAATGTTTAACGAATTATTGAAGACTATATTTATTATTATATTAAGATAATTATTCTGCTGTTGATTATTCTCTATTATTAGCGATGAAAATAGTGAATCGGTGTTATCGTAACGTGAGAACGAGCACACATTATGTGTACCATTGTTAGGTGTGAAAGAAAGAGACACTTCAAAAACCCTGCACTAAGTAACGATACAGAATAATTGATGATGATGATGATTGCTCCGACCGGTTTCGGCCATGGCGACCTCTTTGACCCCTAAACTTAGAAATGGTGCTGGCGCGCTCGAAGATGGCTTATGTAGCCTATCTTCGCGTCGAAACTTCGTGCACATTGAGGGCACGTGAGTACGCCGTTCTCGTAATGATATGTTATGGCAGCAGGAGGACGAGCCTTTAACTGGTCGCGTTTGGTATCAAGGTCAGCTTTACGCTGAGCCTCGAACTCG
Source organism: Antheraea yamamai (assembly GCA_036509395.1). Lineage (NCBI taxonomy): Eukaryota > Metazoa > Arthropoda > Insecta > Lepidoptera > Saturniidae > Antheraea > Antheraea yamamai. The sequence goes on along the minus strand of AP028447.1, from coordinate 11,233,692 downwards.
CGCACTTGGCTGTTCACCATTCTGCACCATTCTGGCCGTTGTGCTGCCAAACGTTCCCAACAAGAGGGCTCTATATTGCATAAAGAAATAATTATATTTTATATGTATAGTTAATTATAAAAAGGAAGATGTATTTGCTTATTGCAATTGAAATACTGTTAATTATAGCCATTAATAGTGCTAGTTTACTGTTTTATATGATTTTTGAAAACACTATTACTCATTTAATTCTCGTATCATTGTTGTAAATTTAACAATAATTTACAAAAATGTAAAATAATTATTGTTGAAAAATACGACAACAGCGTAACTGACTACTATTTTTTTAATTCTCTCAAGGGCTATGCAAGATTATTCAGTTCTGTATCTGTTACGGACAGATGAACTATCATATTTCTTTTGTATATAAATGTTTGTCTATGTATTACGAACAGGTGAGCTGTCATGTTTATGTATTTACTATTTCTCTGTTTAATGTTCTTTATGTGTAATGTCAAGTTTTATAAATAACGATCGATATATGTATAGGCTTAATGTATATAAGATAATTTGAATATAACCGCCATGATTATTGTTATTACCAAAATTAATAATATTGTAAAATAAAATGTACAATGTAAAAACTAAATGTATGGATGAACGTACCGTAAGTAAGGCATGCAACGTATACTAAGTGTAAGGATGTAATTGTAAACTTATACCCGGGCAAAATGTGTTTTGTCATCAGCTCGTTACATACGATTATGTACATTGTGAAAGTATTACAGTCCACTAAAGTTTTGAAGTCTACCGCTGTTTTATTGCCGAAATCCTGAAACCAACACCTAACACTATCGTTGCAACCAAACAAATCTCTTATGATCGGATATAGTTAAAATTCACTGCCTAGCCCAGTAATATACTATAGCATTTTTTTGGGCATATAACAATTGTACCTCTTCCTGGAATAACAATTACTAACATACAGCAGTTGTCGTAATCTATAGTTATATCATATGTTAAATAAAATTCATCCGAAGCAGTGATATTCTCGATTGGTCTTATGGACCCTCTATTTGGTTTTTAGGGGGCCGCCTATATTTTTAGACACGAGGCTGAGAACGTAAGACGACGTCACTTATCATTAAGGGCGACGTCTCCGGCGCATACTATCTAATAAAAAACTCAGGGTTTAGCCGTGTGTGTCGTTACATTTAAAAATGAGCTAAATTCAATTTTAAGCGTTCATATGTTTATTTTTTTTAAGATTTCCAGTTTTTATACACCGAGAACGTAGTTTTTATAATCTTCATATTTATATTTATACATATATACCATTACATACCTAAGCCTTCCTCATGAATCACTTTATCTACTGGAGGAAACCACATGAAAAACCGTTCGGTAGTTATTGAGTTTATCGCGAACAGACAGACAGACAAACGTGGCAGAGGACTTTATTTTATTACTAGCTGACCCGTGCCCACTTCGTTGGGCGGTAATTAGGCATTATCAAGCTCTACAACTCAACTTTCTCTAGAACTCAATCATATATCTCCCGTCCTTAAGGCAGCGTTCGTAAGAAACGTTTTCGTTCTACCGTTTATTCTCCGATTTACTTTTTACAAACGTGACTACCACAAAAGTCTTTTAATTTTTCGGTTTAATATATAGCCTATGACACTCACAAATAACGTGGCTTTCTATTTGCGAAAGAGTTTTCAAAATCGGTTTAGTAGATTCAGATATTACCCCCCTACAACTTCAAAAACTTTACCTCTTTATAATATTAGTATAGATATGTAGTGACGTAGTGATGGAACTCAGTAGGTTAAACTGTAAAAGGTCTGTGGGACCGAATTAAGAAGCGTTAATAACCCGTTCGGTTGCAGGTGTTGCGTGAATTCAATTTTAATCTCTCAAAACCGTTGACTTTATGTGTCAGCGGTCGTCCGGGGACGAAATTCCACCGTAGTTCATTATCTTCTTTTTTAAATTTGAACTTTATCGAGGTTCTTTTGTCAAAGAGTTAATATTACCTCTATAATCGTTGTTTGTTTTTTAATTTATTTCTATTACGTCAGCAGAGAACGTTGTGCATTCATTTACGTTTTATTACAATACATATTACCCATAAGTCTGTTAATGATCAGAGCTACTGTTTGCCCACAGATTAACATGTGTTTGACTCTTATGTGTTTCATTCTAGGTTCGGAAACGCTCATATGACCGCTTACCATCGGGCAGCCCGCGTGCTTGTTTGACATTATCATGGTCTAAAAGAAAGTTTAAACATAAAGAATGGATTTTTAATTTACTCATGTATTTGTAAGACATATTATATGATAATAATAATATATAGTTTTTTATAGAATGAACATTTTCATGCGATTTTCGCCTGTAGATAAAGCGATTCACGAGGAAGGTTTAGATATATAATTGGTCAAGGTTTCTTTATTATCAGGGCGGGACAACGTCCGCCAGGCCCGCTAGTAATATATACTTTAGTTTTAAAGACTCGATATATGAAAAAATAAATAATAGGTTTTTACCTATGAAATTGCCGTTCTGCAGTACTGGCCATTTCAAATCAAAATAATTTTTGTTTGGCTAAGAATTCTAATTTCAAATTAAATTTATTTTAAAAACATGGAATTCTTTTTCCAATACTAGTCATTTGTTTATTGATTAGTGTTACATTTTAATCGCATTTCAATCTTTTTTGTCATCATGGATACGTTAAAAATTCAAGTAATTATGGAATATGAGTACCGTCGTGGCAGCAACGCGGCACAAACGGCACGCAACATCAACGACGTTTACGGAGCTAACACTACAAACCAACGCACCGCCGTTAGGTTTGCTCGCTTCCGTTCTGGGAATTTCGACCTGAAAAATGAACCTCGCGGTCGTCCGAAGACTTTGGTCGACAATGACGAATTAAAGGCGATTGTGGAAGCTGATGATACACAATCTACGGCTGAAGTACCAGCAGTTTTCGACGTTAGCGTCAAAACAATATTGGTCCATTTGCGTCAAATTGGCAAGGTAAAAAAGCTTGACAAATGGGTGCCCCACGAACTCAATGATCGCCAGCGCGAAGTACGCGTCGAGACGTGCCTTGCACTGCTCAACAGACACACAAATGAAGGAATTTTGAACCGCATTGTTACCTGCGATGAAAAATGGATTCTGTTTGATAATCGCAAGCGCTCAGCAAGTTGGATGGATCCTGGTTCAGCACCTAAACAATGCCCTAAACGAAAACTTAACCCTAGAAAAGTGATGGTCACTGTTTGGTGGTCTAGCACCGGTGTGATTCATCACAGCTTCTTACCAAACGGGGTGAGCATTACTGCAGATGTGTACTGTGAAGAACTGAACACAATGATGGAGAAGCTGGCACATCTCCAACCAGCATTGGTCAATCGCTCGTCTACGCTGCTCCTGCACGACAACGCGCGACCTCATACTGCACAGCAGACGGTCTCCAAGTTACAAGAACTGGGGTTGGAAGTTCTCCGTCATCCGCCCTACTCACCAGACCTTGCGCCTACAGACTACTACTTTTTCCAGAATTTGGATAACTCCTTGGCGGGAAAAAAATTCAACACCCGAGAGGCAGTACAAATGCCTTTGAAGAATTTGTTGCCTCCCGTCCAGCTGATTTCTTTAAGAAGGTCATCAATAAACTGCCACTGCGTTGGCAAAGATGCATTGATTGCATGGGTAATTACTTCGATTAATACAAATAAAAAATACATGAAAAAAATTCGTTTAAATACAAAACGGCAATTTCATAGGTAAAGACCTAATATTGACAATTATTAATTTATACCAAACCTAAACCAAAACGTCGACAGTAACTGGTTAATAAGTTGACAAAAAAAACGAGATAGTCCCTTGAAACTTTCACCCGAAGACACCTACCTAATAACGTCACGACGCGGCGCGAGTGCGGTAGGTCATGTGAAAATGGTCGATGCGTACGCGCAGAACGCAGGTGTCGCGAACAAGCGGCTCCGGTTGCGTGCATTAGCGACCGAGACACGCAACAAAGCGGATGTCTGTGCCGACCGCCGCGCACCAATTATTCGCATGCATATTGTCGCATATAATAATAGCCAGATATTTATTTAATACTAGCGGGCCCGGCAGACGCTGTCCCGCCCTGATTATAAAAAAAACCTTGACAAATTATATACTAAAACCTTCCCCATGAATCACTGTATCCACTGGTGTAAACCGCATGAAAATCCGTTCAGTAGTTGTTGAGTTTATCGCGAACAGACAGACGCGGTAGGGGACTTTGTTTATACTATGTAATGATTAACTGTGCCCGCGTGGAACCTAATTTAAAAACTAATAAAAACATCAGTGTATTAAGCCCATTTACTTATCTACTTTCCTCTCGTACATAAGTCGCGTCGTCGTTAAAATTACAGTAACTTTTGATAGAGTGAAACGATTTTAATGAAAATAAGACTAAACGCTACTCGAGGATATGCTTCATGATTTTCTTTGAGAGGTTTTATCGTGAACGCAGCACTTTAGCAGTGATGCGTGTTCAAATAAACAGACAGACAGAAGGAGAGACATTTCTAAAAATGATTGAAACGTATTTTAAAACTTATTTCAAGACACCTACAACATTTTTTTTCACAAAAAACTAAAAAGTACAGACACGTTAGATTTACATTTTTATTATAAGTATAGATGTATTGTGTTGTCTGTTGGTATATCTCTTATAAATAAATAAATATGAAGAGACCCTAATAGTTACTGTTAGATGCGTGTTGATGAGGATTTGTTGCTAGAATAGCGCAATCAAATTTGCATGAATACCACGAAACGTTTCAAATAAAAATGAATACTGCCTCGATATAAAATGCAAAACGGTTCGTCGGGAGACGTGCGTGCTGTTTCTAAATTGTATAAATCAGATTAATCGAACCCGCTTCAATATTATCTATGTAACGAAGTGAAACTTCTTATGGGAGGGCTCTGAAATTCTGAACGGCAACCTCTTTGTGCGACAGAAAGTGGCGAGGGTAAACACTGTATCGGGTAGTGTTAAATACACGCGTTCTCGTCCGATCACCACTTGGAAACATCGCGTCAAATTGGCTTTTTTGTATTATTCTTTAATTAAAATATTTCCCTCTAATACAAAATTTTCTTTTCTCTTGTATCTTTACGACACAGCCTGCTTTTTTTTTCAGAATATTAAAATTGGTCACCGAATTTATAAGCAACGTTAAGTGTTCGCAACAAACCTTGTGGCATGTAAATGACGAATAAAATGTTTCCTTCCTTTTACTCACCGGTTTAAATATTATATTTACTACTAAGTTAATCCTTATTATTTTAATTCAACATGTCATGACTGAGCCACAGCAACAACATGCGGTGTGTGTGCGATGCATTTCAGTATAAATTAACGGCTTCTGTTGTTCAACAGGAGAGTAACTTGCGACAGATTAATAAAGTTCAAAATTTCACATACTTTGGAGACAAATGACTTGTGAGCACCGGAGCTGTACCACGAGTTGCATGCTTTTGAAGTAATCAAATGAAAGCAAATACAGCAGGACGTTATTTGACGCTTGTCTATATTACGAGTAGTGTCATAGTAAATAATAGCGTGTTCGGACAGAGCGTCGACGGACGTAGGTAACTCAGTTATTTTGATATTGACTAATTGACCATTAAAATACTTTAATAGCCTAACAATATATATAAACATTCACAAAGTTACATAAATAGCAATGGAATTTTTTTTAAAGAATATTACGTTGGTGTAGGCATTATTAAAGTCGTAATTTATAGTTAGTTGTTCGTGTTTCCGAGTCGCTGAATACTACCCCTCTATCTACAATGAATATTGTAGACAACATGCCGAATAATAGTGATGTATTTTTATTTTAAATAATTGTACTATAAATTAGACACAAGACGTACGCGGTCTTTTGAATAATGCAGTAATTAATGTTTTTGTCGTTATTTCGAACATGTATTTATCAAAAACCATAAAGCAATGTGACGGTAAAGTGCGATGGAGTTAAAATTTAATTTCCGCTATTTGAATAATATTCAGTTGTCGTTCAGTCGGTTTGGAATTCACCGAGTGCATCGGTCCTTAACAATTTAATTAAAACGCTCAACAAATAATTTATCTTACAGAACCCTTCATGAAATAATAAATTATACATCATGCATTTTGAAAATAAAATTTAAAACAGTGGAAATATTTAAAATGTAAAAGAAATCTATACATATAATAAGGAGGTAAATCTAACGTGTCTGTATTGTTTAGATTTTTGTGAAAAAAATTGTTGCAAGTGTCTTGGAATAAGAAATAAATACACTACAATCATTTTTAGAAATGTCTGTCTGTCTGTTTGTTTGAACACGCATCACTGTTGAAGTACTGCGTTCACGATAAAACTTGACAAGGAAAACATAAAGCGTATCCTCGAGTAACATTTAGTGTTGGTTTCATTAAAAACTGTTCGGTCTATCAAAAGTTATTGTGATTTTAATGACGACGCGTCTTAAGAGACGACGACGCGTTGTTTATGAGAAAAGTAGATAAGTGAATGGACTTAATATATTCAGGTGATTTTTTTATGAGTCAGTTTATTTACATGCGGATCCACGCGGACAGAGTCGCGGGTACAGCTAGTTAATAATAAATACAATCGATTCGCGGAACCCTGGTTACTGTTCCACAAAACCCATTTTAGGGACCCGCTGTAGCAGACAAATATTTTTTTTTGTAGGAAACGCGAAACCTTTGGGCTAGGTCCAAAGTGTGAGCTGCGGATTACCCGGACTTCATAAATATAGACAAACTCGACATAACTTTACAGTACATTCATTAGAGTACAATACGACATAACAGATACATAAAATATCGACGTACTTTTTTTATGATAAATATTATTTTATAATAAAACATTATCACAAGAAGTTATTATGCCACAGACTTTAGAAGTCATGGATAAAAAATAATGAGAAGTGCTGAGGCAAAAAAAAATGTCGTTAAAAATACATAATAAAAGAACAAATTGAATAGTATACCATAGAAAGTGACAGAAAGAAGAGAATATCACATGTAGAGGCATAATGGTTTTTCTTACGTTACCATTTTTACCAGTCAACTCCTACCGCAACACGCGTTAAGAAACATTCCAAAATTATCAAATCATTTAGGAGAACTATTACAAGCACACCAGGTATTTATGTACAAAACGATATTAAAATACGTTAATTTAAATTACAACGATTGTACTTGAGAGACTATGAAAAACGAGTAATATAACTTTAATATTATAGACTTTTTCGAACAGTCAACGTTGACTAACGGCCTGGTTACTTTCACCCTGTTAATTGCTTATATAGAGTAAACGCGATAACAAATATCACGTGGTTAAGCAACAGCATGGAGGAACATCTGTCAGACGGGATCCTGTTCATTTTTAAAACGCATCACACATCATACACATGGGGGATGTGAGTGCGTTGACACTACGGGACATATTGGGCCCACCCGTATCACAGATAACGCGCACCCCCAGTCTTTCAATACCTACATATAGATAAATGTAGTTTTCACTTACCACGTGCGTTTTATTTCCACGCGATTCTATTATTAGTGCGTACATAGATAATCTTGCTTTTTGTTACATGCATTTCTGGACCATGACTATTGCTAAGGATTATTTAATTGTATAAATTCAACGGTCATTGCCGTCAGCAAAAAAAAACATTTGACGTTATGACATCGTGACATCATGACAATTTTCGTTACCGCCACACACCTCGTGATTGTAAAACCGAGAACTGATTTCACTATTATTATTATGTCAATATCAAATAGGTTGTTCTGGTTCAACGAACTATGATTCCGACGCTTATCGCGCGATGCCATTTTTAGCAATGATATTTGTTTCATACTGTTAATTTAACATGACTTAATAAATAACATTTCGTGGCAAAAATGCGGGAAACATTGAAACAGGCGGGAGTGGTTTTCCATTTAATTTTAACTTTTTTGTGTATTCAATACACCCACTGCGTACTTATAAAACAAGACACTGGCAGATGCGTCAGTCACGCCTTGCAAAAACCAAGAAAAAAAACATTCCGTAAAAAATATCATATATAGAGTGGTATTCTAATCGGGAAGTTTATATCACGTATGGTATCAAACTCACACCACATAAATGAGGAAAATTCGCAAAGTATCTACTAATAATACATTACAATTGATTACTTGATCATTTACTACGTCAGAAATGTTATATATATGTATGTATATCATTAATTGTAAAAAAAAATCTTTATAAAAAAAATCACCGAAAACAGTTGTACAGTACCAGGTGAGCATAAGGTCAAGAGAGTCTGTAAGGACGGTGGGGTAACGACCGGGCACCGCTACGCGCCAGTTTCGGGGGTCGACGACCGCGCCGACGGACGACGTCCTGGGACGAGCGTCACTACCGAACTCCGCGTGAGTATGGAGCCCTGGTACTAGGTGAAATTCTACATACTAAATAAAAATTAGTAAAAACCTAAAATTAAAAAAAAAACCGTTTTCGTAAGTCTGTATACATTTTTTATTCAATGGAGCAAACGAATTTTATACTATTTTCAAATTATTTTCAATATAAGATACGATTATAAGGGATTAACTAATAAATGAGTCGTTACATTTCAAAATGAGTTAAAATCTAATAGTAGTCTCGTTCCTAATATTTAACGTTATTTTTCAAGATCTTCAAATTTTGTACCTGTAAAATGCTAAAAAAAAATTAAACATGTTATATGAACGATTAAAATTAATTAGCCCATTTTGAAATATAACGACAAAAGTATTCTCTTATGTACTAGATACAACAAAACTCGTGGCAAATTATATAATTCAACTGTGTAAGAAAATACGAGATCACAGAATACTCCGCCCTGCTCTCGGCTAGCAGAGCGATCACCCTAAGGGTGAAAGTCACCCCTAATATTTGAATTAAGGATATATAACCCCGCTAAGGTCACGACGAGATATTCAACGAAATAACATTTATTTCATGTAACAAACATCATTGAATCTATATAATTTATAATAATTTTCACATGATACATAGTTGTATAAAATGTTCCCTTTAGAAATCTTATAATACTATAATTCATATAAATATACTATTTTTTTTACATCAATTTAAAACTAAAAACAGAGTTTTTAGCGGGATCCTAACCTGTGACGTAGTGGATATTATATTTTATTCATAACCTTGTGTTTTTGGACTCTATATTTTGTAATATTTTACGTGATATAAGTTCGGTTATTTTGCACAATTGAAGTAGATAGAACATAATACCACGGAGCATGAATACTGGGATGCCATAAAGACTCCCTGGAAAGTTCTAACAAGGGGGCCACCATCTTGTTAGTTCATTGAAATGATTGCAAGAGACTTGTGATATCATTACCTACTCGACAATGACAGTAATAATCTAGAAGATTTATTATCAAAAATAGAATAAATAAAATAGAAACTGCTGTGTATACACGAGCATTTAAACGTAAACAAAAACTCTTTTCGTTTACCACAAAAAAAGCTTTTTTCTAACATGAAATTATTAAAAATTAAAGCGATAGCGGTTTTGCTAAAATATAACAACAGTTTTAACGTCCGTTCCTAAACACAATGTTAATAAAACGAAAACGAGTTGCTCGTGAAATTTCGTCACAACAAAAACACGCAATATTATTATTATTTTCCAGCCGGTACTCGCAAATTCATTTCCGTGAATATGATTCTATTGTTTCGTGAGAACTATGTGTTTTATCTGAATGTACTTGTAGACCTGTCTTTTATTGTTTATTATTCATTTTTGTTACTGCAAGTTGTACCATTTTACCTAACCTCTATGGAGTAATGTCAGATAATATGTAGCCTAAAAAATATTGTAAAAACTCTTCTATCTTTCTGAATTTTCGACTAAATCGATTTAGTCGTTTTGGAAATTAAGCTGCACATACAACTGATATATTCCAATTTTATTTATATATGCATATTACCTATCAAACGTACAATACACAACGAACAAGAAAACAAACGTTATTGTTTATTTTGACAAACACTACGCGTTACGGCTTAACACGTCAGCCTCGTATGCCAAAACACTGTCGCCTCGACTTTGTACAAAAACACTGCGCATTTTTCCTCAGTAAGATCTTTGAGACACGACTAATCACGTAAACACCTCAAAAAATTCATAACTTGGTTTGTTCAGGAATATAGAAAATAACAAAAAATTGTTACAGGAATAAGTAATAAAATACATTCCAATCATTTATAGCAATGTATGTCTGTCTGTCTATTTGTTTGAACACGCCTCACTCCGAAAGTACTGCGTTCAGAATAAAACCTCGCCAAGAGAATCATAATGCATATCATCGAGTAATATTTAGTTTTGGTTTCATTAAAATCGGTTCACTCTATCAAAGTTTATTGAAATTTTAATGACGACGGGAATTAAGTACGAGAGAAAAGTAGATAAGCAAATGGACTTAAAACATTCAAATGAATTAATTAATCACTGTTTTTTTAAACAAAGTCGCGGGTACAGCTAGTTATCAATAAAGTACAAAAACCACTACATGACAGACTAAGAACCCGAAAAAAAACCCGTTAAGTATATTTGGTATCTACCTTTTAAAGTGCACACATCATCTGTGAGTTGAAATGATTTTTAACTTATGTAACACACGTGTTAAACGCGCTGTCAATAATCCCTTATTTGTCTAAACCTTTTTACAAAACGTCCACACATATGTTTCGTTTCATTCGTCGAAACAATTTTTGTAATCTTATCTCCTTCTAAACAACCAACAGTTGGTATGAATGCCAATAACATAATAGAATGCCAATAACATAATAGACCGCCCATAACAGTATTCGGGGTATCGAACAAAACAGCTCCTAGAGCGACGGTAAAAATAACTTTGTTCTTCTTAATAAAAATGAGTGTTTAACATCATTATTTATAAATGATTCTGTGTGGGTAAAACAAACTTTGAAAGTGGCCCTTTTTATCTCATCTTTGTGCTATTAATATCTATCAGTTTGTTTCGTTGAAACTATAATTCAGCATATTTTTTAACTTCGGGTTTCGTTGTAAAATTACATTATATAAACCAATGTTTATCTATACTAATATTATAAAGAGGTAAAGTTTGCATTATCCGATACGAAATATATATAAGAGTTGTTGAGGTATGTATACTTGGTACACATATATGTTTCAACAACTCATATATGTATGATGAATAGTTAGCTTAGCTTAGTTTAGCTCGGATAGCATAGGATTGCATGTATCAGGCAACAGCCCAATCCGAGGTGTGCCGTGCACCCTTGAGCGAATTGTCAAATAAAATCGGCTGAGTGCCTTAAGCGCTCGCCTTAGTAGTCCGGTGAAGCTGTTAATACCTTGATAGGTCAATAGCGTATGACTACGCTATACGAGGAACTGACGTTCGAAAAAAAAGGGTAAAGTTTGTGAGGTTGTTGGGGGGTAATCTCATGAATGTATGACTGCTTTGACTTTTTTCTGTTTAGTAGACATTGGTCAATCATCATCAGGTCAATTTATTTATATATTCTTTAGCAATATATATATATACTAGCGGGCCGGGCCGACGTTCTCCTGCCTTGATAATAAAATTTAAAAAAAATCTAATATTCAACCGCAGCGCCACCTACCGGGTCCAATTGTGAATCTAAAACATTCTCGGATCCACTGGAACACGCACACAAAATTTCATCAAAATCGGTCCAGCCGTTTAGGAGTTCAGTGACATACACACGTACAGAAGAAATTTATATATAAAGGTTGAAACTTACAAAATGGATGACTTATGGTCTAATTTTGACCAATGGACGATCATTAGTACAAATAAAATGATAGAGGTCTGCCGGTGTGCGCGCATTATGAAAAAACTACTCTATAGATTTTGGTCCATTTTTTTTTAGTTTTACTTATTAGATACTTAGTCCTTATCTAAATAAATCATTATCTCCATTCATTGATATACAAAAACCCAAGATGCATACTAGACGTCTCACAGCCGGCACACAAAAATGAGTGCATAATTTTGGATTATGCAGTCATTTCAAATAGCCTCGCGTCGCTTGCGTCCTTGTAAAAACAAATTTAAATGATTCAGGTAAGGTTGAATTTGCAAAATCACAAATTTATCGCAAAACTATAACCACGTGTATATATTGGGGAGTTTTTGCGGGACGGTTTTGTGCGGTACTTTTATTCGAGACTGTGCGTCTTGGGTTTTTATATGTCATATCGGATCTTATTTACCAATATTGGCAGCATTTTGCGATATATACTATTTATATACACCTATTAAGTATATCTGGAAATGTGACTACAATTTCCTTACAAGCGTTAGAACACTGAATTCACCTAAAGACAAACATAATCTTTACCTACCCCATAATGACAGTAAAATAACCTACAACAATGATGGTTGGTCGCTAACGTAGGAGGCAGTAAAATCGACTATTCAATGTATCGGATATTTTTAATTTAAATAAATAAAATTAATAATCAATGATAACTTTAATATATTTCAAGTTTATCTAAACCGTAAACGATCACAATGTATAGGTAAGTAAACAGTAAGTAACCTAAATATTTAACCCTATTCACCAATCGAGAAACGCAGTTTGGAAGGGCCATGCAAACGTGACCGGCAGCATGTAGCATTCGCTCGAGTACATTACTTTACCGCTTTCTTCTCTTACGAAGGGTTCCGTCACGGCAGGCTATGCGATATAAATTTCGGCAATGTACCCCATAATCTATTCGTCAAATACGAAATATAGATTCTTTTAGACGGTATCTATTAATAATGTGCGGTATTTTGCAAGTTTTCTTGACCCACTCATGGTCAGATGTCTCGTGAGATTTGTCTCGACTCCCCCCCTACCCCCCTAATCTCACGTGAGATATTTTAAAATTCTTATTTTACTTATAAATGCTTTAGATTTATTAAAAAAACACCATTTATATTCTTATTTTTATTAAAACTAGTAAATACTCGGTACTTGAGATTGTTTAGATCGCAATCTAAAACCATAGGCGATAACATTAAATAATATTGAAATGGAACTACTAACATATATAGGAGAATTGTATCGGTTTTCGGCATATTTAAGCCTAGAAACATGTTTTCCGTGGAATTAATCTAATTTTCTCATATTTTTACAGTATCTTATGCCTGAGATTCGGCTTGATCCCATCCCCTTCCTAATTCCCTCACGTAATGTAATCAATGCCCCTTGTATGTACGAATAGTGAGCTTAGGCAAATTCGCGGTGTTGCGTCCAAGGCAACACGGCCCAAGCCGAATCTAGGCCACTTTGGCACCCTTGAGCTTCTTGCGAAACGGTTGAGCGGCATAAGTGCTCACCTTAGTAGGCCGGGGAAGCTGTGAAGGTCAGTCAAGACAATAGGGTAGCCAGTTCGAAAAAAAAAACCATTACTTGATCGTCCCTGTTTTGCACAGGTGTACTAACAACCAAAATGAAACCAAAAATTCCCTTTACAATATTACCTTGTAACGAGACAAAATCACTACAGAACAAATCGATAATCAATCTGTCAATATTTTTAAAGATCACTCGCTCACTTTTTATATAGAAGTTTTTAACCCACAGTCTTGCAGCGATTCCATGCGGTTTTTTCAAACGTTTTAATTCATACAAACCATGTCCTGTCAATTACAATAACAAAAAAAGAAAGAATTGGCCAAATAGCGCATCTATTCGTCGTTTTGAAGTGATGCGCTTACAAACATTCGGCAGTTGATTTTGATTTATATAAGGATTAGCTGATTACCCACGACTCCGTCTGCGTCGTATATTATCTTAATTGTTTAGTTATATTTCAAGCATGGTATGGGGATGTCATAAGGAGAGATGAAGACCATATAACTAGAAAAGTTTTGAGTATGATGGTGGATGGATGTAGGAGTAGAGGAAGACGAGAAAAGGTATGGATGGATTGTATGATGACATATGACAGGCGAGAGTGGAGAAGGAAAACATGTTGTGGCGACCCTACTTAGGTGGGATAAGGGTAAGGAGATGATGTTTTGAGATGATCTCAAAGGGGTTAGGCAGCATTTTCGACGAAAGCTCCCAGGCGGCTTGACTTTTTCCGACACTTCCAACATTTATTGTTATATTTCAAGCAATTTAAAAAAATCTTGACAAATTATATATACCTAAACTGTTCTCGTGAAGCACTCTATCTATTAATGAAATACCGCATGAAAATTCGTTTAGTATTTGCTTGTTAAAAGGCTGAAGAAATTAACAAAGACCCCAGTTTATTCTTTATGACAATTTTAAAGTATATTTGTTGGTTCAAAGTTTAAATACTATCTACGACTAAAATGTGGCAGGATATTTTTTTATCTCATTTATTCTAATATGTTAGACAAGAATACGAAATACGACTAGCCACATACTATACGAGGAAACTATAACTGGTTGTAACACATGATTGTGGAAGAGGATCTAGCAAAAACTCAATAATAAAAGATACCATTAAGAAAATGGCGCTGGATTGAACATCTTTCCTACGAAGACCTCATAGCCACTCGTCCAAACTAGGTCATATAACTAAAGGTAGACCCAGTCGAGTTTCTTGCCCGTTCTTCTCGATGACTGGCTTGTGATAGAATGGATCGAATATGTGAAGGATGTTGACGTTTGTAAAATGACGCCTCTCTCTGTGCGTCGGCCAAAAACAAATGTAACTTTTTTATATTTCATAGGACGCAAACGAACAGGTGGGTCAACTGATGTTAAGTGATCACCACCGTCCATAGACTCTAGCAGCACCAAGGGAGTCGCAAGTGCGTTGCCAGCCTGTGTTTGGGGCTAGGGGGAGGTGGGAAGAGGCGGTGGGCCTCCGGTGCTCTTACTAATCGAACGAAACGCAACAATGCAAGCACTGTTACTTCACATCGGTTTTTTGAAGGTCGGGTGGTACTACACCGAGCGAGCCGACCCATTAATGCTGAAACCAGTAATAGCTTCAGCGTGGCTCTACCACCTACACAATTATCTGTGTTCCTAGGAATATGTATAATGAAAAGATAAATCAGATCGAGTTTGTTGCCGGTTCTTCTATATAACTGGGTTGTCTTCTATATAACCGGTGGTAGTTTAGACGTTCATAAGCACCTTCTCAAGGCCTAAATTGAATAAAGTGTTTTTAAGTGTGTTAAAGAGCTGGGAGGTTGTTTAAACTAGTTATCTCTAGAAAGATCTTGAAGATGCCGAAGACGACCGAGTTAAATGTTTATTTCTGCAAGACCTATCCCTGATGACAGATTTCTAGCTCAAATACATTTTACACAACATATTCTTTTGCAAATAATACTTAAAAACCTTATTTCTACGGCCTGGCAACGTCGCTCGTGAAACTAATATCTCATTCATTAGTACATAACACAAAACCATTCAGATATCGTACATAATGGCGACGTTGCTAAACTTCACGCATAAAATAGCGCAGAATAAAACAATACACACATATATGACAGGTGGATATTTTATTTGCAATAATAGTATTGTACCGAGGCCAATTATTATACCAGTAGCTGTGTCCGCGACTCCGTCCCCGTGGAACCTAATATAAGAAAAACAGTGAGTAATAAAATCATCTGAATGTATTAAATCCATTTACTTGTCTATTTTCCTCTCGTACTTAAGTCGCGTCGTCATTAAAATTATAATAACTTCCGATAGAGTCGACCGATTGTAATGCCACCAAGACTAAATGTTACTCAGGGATACGCTTTATGATCTGTTGAATAAGGTTTTATTGTGAACACAGTACTTTAGTAGTGGTGCGTCTCCAAACAAACCGACAGACAGACATTTCTAAAAATGATTGAAATGTATTTTATCACTTATTCCTAGACACCTGCAACAAAAATGACAACCTTTTCCCATTAAAATCTAAAAAAGTACAGACACGTTACACTTACATAGTTATTATATGTACAGATAACAATGTTGCATAATATAACGGAGTTTATAATCATTGGATGCATCGTCACGCGGAAGTGGCCGGTGCAGCGTTACGCCCGTTTAAAAAAACGCACACACACAACTCCACCAACCTCGGTTTTTCTCTGACAAGCCTTGTTGAGCGACCGTTCCGGGAAGCACTCGTATGTTGAACAAGACAAGTAATTGGCACACGTGACTTAATAATTTTAAGATTACTTCATTCGTTACTAATTAGTGCTGAACGATTGAATAAAAATGTATTATTATTCATAATAGAAAATATTGCAATTTTGAAGTTATACTTCTTTTGGTGCGTTAGGGAAAAATTATGAAAGTACATTTTTACGATGCGCGCGCACACCGTCACGAAAAACCGACACCATGAAGTTAGCTATAGTCAACATTTTGTTTCTTTGTATTTGTTGTTTGTATTTCTTTGTATTAAAACTTTTAATGTATTAAACACCTTTTTTCTATTGTTAGTGTCGTTTTTTCTACAAACGTAGAACAATGCGAAAGATAAAATTTTTGAAAAGATTTTTATCTTGTTACGCCAAAGAAGTATAACTTCTAACGCGTGTACATAAGTACACACACACTTTTTTTTTAATGACATCAAACATTTAATATCTGCAGACATCAAATTGGTATTCGATTGGGCAAACTACTGGATCATCACGACAGAAAGCAACAAACTTAAGTGAGACACTATGGTGGGTGGTGCAAAGTTTGGCGGCCGTCAATCCATCCCGCATGACGTCACATGACATTTTATTGTCAAAACCAAAAGCTAAAATTATTTTATTCCAAATATAAACACAGCATAAACAGTAATAAATAACAAATATAGTCTCTCCAAAGCCTTACTACAAACTAACTACGCTTTACTTAAAAGTTTAATGTATAAATAGAAGAAACGTTCCCATAAACGTGACTGAAGACCGACAACTCGGGTTTGTTGTACGGACCGAGAAGTTTCCATCTCGAAAATTTCATTTCCCGCTTTGATCTCAGGACTATTTCGACACAAATTGCGTAGTTTGCTATTAACAAACAACTCGAAATAAATTATAATTTACTTGTATTTATTATATCAGCAATCGTTCGAAATTACCAAATGTTAATCAAGAAATTGTTTTCGTACGAAGAATTCTTCGAGAAGACTAAGAAATTTAAAGAAACAAGTGAAATTCTTAATTTAATAAAAAGGACGAATTACAAAACATTTAATTTTTAACTGACATAAATCATAATTAAATAGTCTCTCAAACAGTACAGATCTAACGATAACTCATATATCAAAATCAAGAAACAAATTACCATTCTTTGGAGGCAGTCAGATAAAAAGATACAAGACGACACTGGTGATAAATGTGAATACAATATTGCCAAGAGAGAGAGAAAGAGAGACATAAAAGAAGCCTGTTTAACTTATAAAGGAAGAAAAAAAAAACGAACTCAAATTTATATTATAATATACAGAAATGATAGCACTAAACGAATTTAACATATCAGTGATATAATTATTAAAGAAATTCCAGAAGAAATAACAATAGAAGCAGAAGAATAACATCGAGAACGTCTAAATATACGAAATAGTAGTCCAGTAAATTACATCCGTGACACCACATTAGCAACAGCATCGCAAGACTTAGTGATAGTATAGATAGTAAGTACATGTGGCAATAAAGTAATTAACCAATCAACAAGCAGACAATAGGATCAGTCGACGTCGTCTCTTTGTCTTAATAGGACACGGAAAGTCCTCGAACGCTTCGAACACAAAACAAGACAATCTCAACATTGGTCAATGTGTACAGCTTTTTAATCTATATTCTGTTTGAAATTAAAAAAGTCCGTGCACCGCGTCGACTGATTTGCATAGAATGATATCGAATTATAATGCCAAATTCAAAACCTCAAATCTAGACATCTTCACAAATAGTCTCGGCCAATATAAAGAGATGTATTTAAGTAGTTGAAGCCTGGCAGCCTCTTCATATACCATGCTTTAATGAATGTAACCTAAACCGACAATATGTTAAGGTAGCTTTAAGACTCCGTTCGGGGCACTAGCCATCGGGAGGTTTTGCATACCTAATGAGGATGTGCATCACTTGATGATGTAGTGTGCTAAGAACCATACCGAAAGAGAGTCGTTGATGAGTCGTATAAAAAAGTAGTTGCCGGAACATAGGCATTTGTCACAGCATCTTGGCTGAACCCTGTTCGGGTGAAGTCAAGATGCTGTATGACCTGGTAACGATATCTCACCAACGAGTCTCATGACAGAGCTAGAAAGATCGGAGAACAATGGGGCTGATATCTTCGGTGGAATAAAAGCCTCTATACACAATGTAAACAAAAAAAAGGTTTTAATTAAGTTATTTGCTCTACCCTACGATACGTAGTAAACGGCTACAAGATTGCACTTGTATAGAGTCATTCTTTTTAAATGTATATATTGACTGTCCTAGTGTAAGTATTGTTGGTGCATGGCGAATAAATAAATAATACATTTGACTTTTCGGTGAAGAAAAACGTTCTGATGAAATCATAGCAGAACTAATTGTCTAATGCTGGCAAATACTTTAAAGTCAGAAATTTAGCGCCAACCACGTGAAATATCTACTGAAAGCTGCGTTTGATAGCCCAAATGGTCCAGGATTTAACACTTATGCTACACCGGCACACAGCACTATGAGAGGTGGTTGTCAAATGGTAAAAAATAGAAAGTGTTAAAAACGCCGTGCATCACAGTTGCAATTAAGGTATAACTATGATATAAATACACAGAACGTTAGTAAAATTATTCAAGTACACTTTACTTAGAGACTATATTGTACAAATTTGAATCTGATTAACCTAGAGTTTAGAGTTTCAATAAATTATTCCATAATTGCTAAATAAACATATGTCATACGCTACACAGCACAGAAAATTGGAAAAAATATTTATTGAAGTAAAACTTCTTTCGGCGCGACTAAGAGATAACTGGACGACAATGCAACGGAAGTCCGTTAAGGCAATATGGCGTCAGGTTTTTAAATATTTTTGATTTTGTCAATAAATAGTTTATGAATCAATCAAATTTTTTTCGAAAAAAAAAGTTACTTAATTGAATAATAATACAAATCATACAATAGAATTAATTATGTATATATGGGTGCGCGAGCGTGCTGCCATCTGGTTTCAACGTAAGTAACAAATTAAATCAAAACATCATTCTTTGTAGTGCCATCTATAAGCTAAGTCGGAACTTAAATAACAAGTTTTACTTCAATCGCGTATGACGGTTACACGCGCTCATTTTTTTCTTCAACTTTCATTGTATTCAAAATAATTAATCAAAGAGAATCCGGGGACTCATTAAGTGTTCGGGGAATCACCTAACCTATCCATTTATTTGGAAGTAGCTAACAACGTAATTACATTAATTAACAAATACTTGTTTAAGTGATTGTCATATGTAAGGGATATCCCCGTTAGAGGATATATTATATATAGTAAACGAAAGCATACTCCTAACTTTTTTATGTAACACGTTCAATGTATTTATTAAGAACAAACAACATTATAAATGCTTGATTTTAAAATAATTTTACATTACGTAATTCAAGGAATTTCTAAAGTCACGTATAAAACGGTAAACACTTTTATTTAATAAAAAAGTCGTCCAAAAATATTAACCATGGTGTGTTTAAAGTCAATAAATTTACTGAGGACATTGTTTTACGACAAACTACCGACATTTAAAATAGTCTTAGTTATGACTTAAACGGAAATACATCGATGTCATTAATCCAGACACTTTGATCTGTTTTGTAAAATAAAAATAACATACATGAAAAAAACACATGACACAGTTAGTACACCGAATAATCATCGAGTTTTATCATATCCATTAGGCAGTCGTTCTCTGTTTTACTTTTTAATTTCATGTTTAGGTAATCAATTTTCTAGATTATAACTGCCTTTGTCGAGTAGGTAATAATATTACAAGTGTCTTGTGATTATTTCAATGTTGTAACAAGATAATAAACCTCTTGTTAGAACTTTCCAGGAAGTTTTTGTGACATCTCAGAATTCATACAACGTGGTGTTACTTTCCATCCACTTCACTTGTGCGCAATATAGTTTTTTACCTAAATTACCACCAACATTAGAGAATATAGAGAGTGACAAATGATAGTCACCAACATTTTAATTGGCTCCGCTCCGGAACCCTCGAGTGCAAAGACTTATAAAGGCATAATATTATAAAGCTCAACAGTTTGTTTGCTTGAACTCCCTAATCTCGGGAACTACTGGTCCGATTTCAAAAAAAACTTTCAGTGATAGATAATAGCTCATATATATTATCACGCTAAGACCAATAAGAGCGGAGCACCAATGAAGAATGTTTCAAAATCGGGGTTTTTTTCCATTTGAGAGCTTTCACTGCGTGTAAGCCAACGCCCAAAGTAATCACTCCACGCAGACAAAGTCGCGGGCAGAAGCTAGTATTATATAATAAATGCGACTGTTAGTCTGTTTGTTACGCTTTCCCTCTTTAACTACTTAACCGATCATCATGAGGATTTTGTATAAACGTTGTCAGGGATATAGAGTAACTATCACTAAGAAAAAAAGTACTTTTCTCGAAGTATATATATCAAATATACATTGAGGCGTGTAAAGCCGTGAGCAAATGCTAGTAATAATTATAATAATAATTTTGTGCACAAACTCAACGAGACCGAATCGTTCACAACAACAGATAAAAATGAGATACCTACTTTTGTATACTATTTTTAAAGTAACGAGTGATAAGTGTAAAAATGTCAATACAAATCGTTGTTTTAATTAAAAAGCCAAATAATTGAATCGATCTTCGGAGTGGAATTACAAACATATAAATCGTATTTACGAAAACAGTTGGCGAGTTAATTGACTAATTCTGTTTCTCTATTTACATTTTTATTGGAATGTAGTAAAATTGAGTTTATTTACGCATATTCCCCAATGATTTTATAACTAAAGAGATGTAGATACGTTACCTATATGATATACTAGCCGACCCGTGCCCACTTCGTTGGGCGGTAATAGGCATTATCAAGCTACAACTTTTCTCTAGAACTCAATCATATATATCTCATAATTAAGGCATAAATATCATACCATACCATGAAGCTCTTCGAACGCATAATCGATGCTAGGCTCCGGCAAGAGTGCGTCGTCTCGGAGTGCCAGTATGGGTTTCGTCCTGGCTATGGCAGCATAGATCCCATCTTTGCCCTTAGAATGCTGGCCGAAGCATACAGGGAGAGAAATAAGCCATTGCACATGGCGTTTCTCGACTTACAAAAGGCCTTCGACTGCGTACCGCGTCTAGTAATTTGGTGGGCTTTGAAGGAGAAAAACGTGCCACAAACCTATATTGACATTATCCGAGACATGTACCACAATCCGAAATCCGTAGTGAGGACTGCCGTTGGAGTTACTCGTCCATTCCCAATCACAGTTGGTGTCCACCAGGGCTCAGCTCTAAGCCCTTTTCTGTTCAGCATAGTGCTTGACGTAGTCTCGGCAAAGGTCCACGAACCATCCCCGTGGCTAATGATTTATGCCGACGACATTGCGCTGACAGACGAGAATAAGCAGCGACTGGAGGACAAGGTGAACCGGTGGAATGAGGCGCTGGAGAACGGTGGTCTAACACTCAACGTTGCGAAGACCGAGTACATGGCTTGTAGTAACACGGACTCCGAACCCTTAAAAATAGGTAACGAATGCGTCGCGAAGACCAGCAGCTTCAAGTACCTAGGGTCTGTGATACACGAGTCCGGGTCAATCGATCACGACGTCCAATCTCGAGTAGGTGCCGCTTGGGCGAAATGGCGAGAGGTCACCGGCGTCCTATGTGATCAAAGGATACCCGTTAAGTTAAAAGGCCTGGTGTACAAGTGCATCATCCGACCGGTCTTGTTGTATGGCAGCGAAACGTGGCCGGTCCTAGCTAGACATGTCCAGCAGCTACACGTCACTGAGATGAAGATGCTACGATGGATGTGTGGCGTTACGAGATTAGATCGCATTCGAAACGAACACATCCGTGGTAGCCTTGGAGTCCGTGACATCGCAGACAAGCTGCAGGAGAATCGACTCTGCTGGTACGGCCACATAAGTCGCAGGCCTCCTGACTACGTTGGAAGTAGATGCCTCAACATAACTGTACAAGGCCCAAGGTCTCGTGGCAGGCCCAAGAAACGCTGGTTGGACGTGGTAAAGGCTGACTTAAAGGAAAAGAACCTCACACAGAAGGATGCCGAAGATCGGGCAAAGTGGAGGAAGTTCATTAAGAAAACGGACCCTGGTACTAGGCCGGGAAAACGCTAGGAAGAAGAAGAAGAAGAAGAATTAAGGCAGCGTTCGTAAGAAACGTTTTCGTTCGACCATTTCTCTCCGACTCCCCAGATATTACCCCTACAACCTCACAAACTTTACCTCTTTATAATATTAGTATAGATTATAGCCCCTGCCCGCGACTTCGTCCGCGTAGTAATAGTTCTCTGGGGTAACGCTGACACACAGCAGAAACTCTCAAAAAAAAAAAATCTCGATTTTGAAACATTTTTTATCTGTGCTCCGCTCCTACTGGCTTTAGCGTGATGATATATAGCCTATAACCATTCTCGATGAATGAGCTATATAACACTGAAAGAATTATTCAAATCGGACCAGTAGTTCCTGAGATTATCCCTTACAAAGCCACAACGTCACAAACTCACAACGTCACAAACTTTACCTCTTTATAATATTAGTATAGAAGTATAGATTGGTAAGAAGTATAGATAGTATAGATTGACAAAACAAACGGCACGAAAACGCACACGCAAACTATCTCGGATAAAATGTGGAAGTAAGATGGCTTATTCTTTATATCGGTGGTGAAAAAGAAATAGTTATATGTTGCTTAGATACGGGCGGATTGACGGGGCGGCCGTTAAAAAGAAGCTAGCTAGATAGCCAAGTTTTAACATTGATGTTCCCGATTCTAATAACCGTGAGATAAAGCATCGATTACTTATCGTACTAGAATCAATTTCAAAGGTAAAATTAAACGATACCACACTTGCGTCATTCGAATAGTTCGAACGTCTACGATGCGTGTAAAAACCGCTGGTGCAATTATCGTGTTGCGTCTATCGTAACACAAAGCGATAGTGTCTTTCCACACGTGTATTTATCCTCGTAAGACCTATTATACAAACAATTGTACAAACTAACACGTTGCGTTCAGGCACACAAGTTTGAGAAAAAATCATCATCTAGATCATCATCATCATCATCATCAATCATCTAGAAGCCCAGTGGTAAATATGATGTATATTCAAGTTTTGCTTTTAAAGTTCCGCGCCAACTGTATGTAATCTCACCTGATATTGTGACTTTTTGTTTATGTCATAGCAATCAAACGAACAGTTGGGTTACCTGATGTTAAGTGATCACCACAGTGCATAGACACTAACAACACCAGGGTAGTCGAAAGTGCGTTGCCATCCTGTGTTTGGGGGAAAGGGAGGAAGGGGGGAGAGGAAAGGGGAGGTGGACCTCCGGCGCTCTCACTGACCTAACGAAACGCAACAATGCAAGCACTGTTACTTCACGTCGGTTTTCTGTGGGTCGGGTGGTACTACCCCGGACGAGCCGACCCATTCATGCTGAAACCAATAATAGCTTCAGCGTGGCTCTACCACCTACAAGATTAAAGTCATTCAATAAAAGATTGTCGAAGAACGGTCTTTTATTTAAAACTCATCATTTAAACGCCCAATTGTGTATTGAAATGAATACGAAATAAAAAATATTGGATGAGTTTCTCATTTAAAAAAAAGAGTCGAGGGAATTATGAGTACTGAACGGAAAACTCAAAGCAAATGGAATAACTTTGATTTTTTTTTAATTTTTAAATCAATTATAACCTTTATGATTTAATTTTCATCACTACATAGTATAAAACAAAGTCGCTTTCTCTGTCCCTATATCCCTATGTATGCTTAAATCTTTAAAACTACGCAACGGATTTTGATGCGGTTTTTTTGTAATGGATAGAGTGATTGAAGAGGAAGGTTTATATCTATAATAACATCCATTAAATAGTGGAGAAATACTGTTATTTTTGAGGTTTCTAATGTGATGTTGTAAATAATTACATTTTTTCCGTTTACATTGCAATAAACGCAGGCGGGCCACGGGCAGTAATGAATAAATCAAAACTACTGCATCGATTTTAATAATTTTTTCAGTGAATGACATAGGTTATATATTTTATACCCGTGCGAAGCCGGAGCGGGCCGCTAGTAATATATAAATTTAGACTGATTTTCACATCTATTGGCACACCGAACAATAATTACATATAGTTTATGAATTAATCAAACATATGATGGTCTGCACAATCGCAATACAACATATAAATATTACATGTGTATGTGCCATTATACCAAGCATCCCTAGTCTGACGCAAGCCGCGCAAGCGCACTTATTACTTACTAGCATGTTATGACGCGAAATTATAAATTTATCTTCTGCAAAAAAAAAGCTCAACGCGCCTAAAGCTTTCACTTCGATTAAAGAACAAAATGCGTGGACCGAAACATGTAAAAACATATTGAACTGAATGTGACGATAAATGCACGAACGTGGGAGATAGTGTTGTGGCAGTAGATAAGGACGCATTCGCAAAAAATAAAAAATTCTTTCACGGTTTTTCAGTACGAATTACAACAAAATTATTGAACTTTGGTAAAAACAATAGTGAACTACAGATACATTGAACCTTTATAAATAATATAGATACGATTGTTTTTTTTTAATTAATAGGTGTCTATTAAAAAAAAACAATTCTCCGTCGCCCCCTCGCACAAAGCAGCCTGATATTATATTCGGTACGAAAATCTCAATATATATACTTTTTTTTAAACAAAAAATACCTGTTTATGCCACGTATAATCAAGTTTAATACAGAGGACATAATATCCAAATTATCTTTAACATTTCTGCGAAAAAAAAAAAAAATAGTTTCAACGAGAACTATCTAAAAGACTCACCTCCCGTTCCAAGTACTTTGAGCAATTCGAAATGTGATATGTCCACTTTTGATGCACCGTTCAGGTTAACTGTAACAAAATAAAACCATTATGACTACATATTATAAAACAAAGTCCTCTTCCACGTCTGTCTGTCCGTCTGTTCGCGACAGACTCAAACACTACTGAACGGATTTTCACCAGTAGATAAAGTGATTCATGAGGAAGGTACATAATTTGTCAAGGTTCTTTTTATCAGGGCGGGACAACGTCCGCCGGGCCTGCTAGCACTTTATAAGTTTAACGTTTGACCACAATCTCGCCTGATATTAAATGACAATATGGTCTAAAAAAACAACTAATTCAATCAATTTTTAAGAAATTATTGGAGACTAGCTTTTCCCTGTGTTAACATAAATTTCAAAAAGATCAAAAATGCTTGGGTCTTTAATAGGTGTATTTATCGAGTGATCGAGAACGTTTTTTTTTTTTTAATTTCATTTACGGCAATCAATCTTTTGGATTATTAATGCCATTGTCGAGTAGATAATAATCTTCCAAGCGTCTTGTGGTAATTTCAATGTTCTGACAAGACGTGCCCTCTTGTTAGAACTTTCCAGGGAGTTTCTGTGGCATATCAGAATATATGCTCCGTGGCATTATTCCCCACCCACTTCACTTGTCCACAATAACCGAACTATATTACGTAAACGAATATTACAAAATATAGATTCGAAAGCCACTACGTGACGGACTAAGAGCCCGGCAAAAACTCATCTATAAAGATAATATATTGACCCCTTGGCAACAGTACCATTTTCTGGAGAAAAAGAAGCTTATGTTTATTATTTGTACCCGTAACTACGTGTATTCAAAATTCCTCGATGTTCGGTTGAATAGTTAAGGCGTGAAAGCGAAACAAACAAACTCACACTCGCATTCATAGAATTGATCATGATAGTGATGATGCGAGACAAGTTTACACGTCCAGTCGTAAAGTATAGAATAGCCGTCTTTACACGACAACGCTCTTTCCCTCGCGATTGGAGTGCGCAGGATTGAACGCGGAAAATCGCGTACGTAAAAATGATTGTTATTAATTTGTCTTTACACGTGTACTCTTTCCCGCGCGAAAACGCTTTCCTTGTAAAAAGCAGCTAATGACGCAGTTGACTGCAACGCGGGCGCATTCAGAAAAATCTAGATGACTCTTACATATATACCAGAGCTCGTATTTTTAATTTTAAAATAATAATTATTAAAAATATACACAAGTAAAAACTATAAAGATTTACATAAGAAATGGCGATAAGCAAACAATTGGTAACAATATGTTAGCGACGCGGAGCTCAGGCGAACCGTACAATGACAACAGTTCATTGACATCCTCTTTGTAATTATAATTTTATAATTCAACGTGCTGTTGTCGAATCCATTGAGAAAATCTATATAATTTCGACAGACTTCATGAAACATTTGATAAATAAAAATATGAAATACCAAAGTTACTGGATTTCTTTTTCAGTCCAGATACAGGAAAACGTGTGACCTTGAACTGATAGTGAGTATATTCACATACGACGATTGCGGATAATATAATTACAGCAATGTTTAAACCCGTTACGGTAAAATGTAACCTAAAACTAATATCCGTGATTCTTTAGGGCGCAACAGTCCTAGCTACCCTCATTATAGAACACGTTTATAATGCAAGGGTAGTGTAAAAAGGATTTCATTGAAAAAAAAAATCAAGCAGTCATAACAACTGCCGATAGAAGTGAACACTCAAAACAATGGAATAACTGTGTTCTTTTTGAATCTTTAAATCAATTATAATCTACATTATTTAAATTGAATCATTTGTAAATGAAATCATTAACATTATACACTTATAAATATATACACTTTTATATCAACTAGTGGGCGCCCAGTGTTAGACATTGACCATAGTTCAGTGATTTTTTTAAAGGTTTTCATCATGGCTACTCGGTTGTTTGCCACTTTTTTTTTAATTATATAAATATTAAACTAAATGAAAATTGAAATTAATTATAAATTTGAAATAAAAAACAGGCCTTTACATAAGGTGGTAAGGCTCTAAAATTCTAAGTAAACATAACTTTACGAAAATAAAGAATTTTATCGCAACTTACGACACATTTTTCAATTAATTTTACACGACACCATGGGTGGGTGGGTGGTATTTTTGAATTAAATGTAGTCTGTAGATTATGAGGAGTAGTGGTATGCCCAGTATCATCGTTTGGAAAAGTAATGGATAGACAATAGAATCAAATGATTAATCCAAAACAAAGATGTTATAATACTACCATTAACTTTTGAAAATGAATTCACTTTTGTTCAAAATTCATCATATTAAATATAATTGCTACATCAGGTTGAACTGCATCATTGTAACCGCGGAGATCTAAGTCATAGATTACTTTCATGAGCAAACAAATTTTCTTATTTTGATTTTACATAGTATTTTTTGGCTCATTTTTATTGAATCATCATTTGAAGTGAGTTCACCATATAAAAATACTAAACATTAAAATATTGACATTGACTTTGGTAATATTGCTTTACTCTTATGACAACATGAAATGAAAGCAATCCTGTCACCTAAAAATTTTGACATTCAATAAGACCAAAGAGAATAATAATTATTTCAGTGATTCCATAAATTTACTAAAGATAAATTATTTATCAATTAATTATTAATGTATATTATGAATTTACATATTATATTATTATTATAAAATTAACCTACAGTTTGACCAGTTGATTTCAAAGGCCATGTAAGGCATGCAACGTCAGTCATGTTAAAAATATTGAAAAGGTAATTGGAACCTAAAATCAAATTGACGGATGTCAATAAGTCTTTCATTTACATGTGTGTATATGTTGTGTAAAATTCAAGCAGTAGTGTGAGTAATGCATATTTTAATTAATTTAATGCATGTCTAATTCATTTCGTATAAAAAATAGCTTTTTGCACTTCTCCTCCATATAAACTTTAACTATGCCAAATTTCAAGTTCATCCGTTCGCGCAATTCGCTTAAAAAGGGGTACAAAGTTTTGGCCTCACGTATTAATATACAAGATTAATATTAATGAAACATATGAGCTGCACAACAAGCTCAACACAAATTATCAATATTACGTGTACACAGTCTGGCGTAGTAGTCTGGCGCACGCGCAATACGCCACGACCATGTCGAGGTCATCGGTCACACGAACCTATAAGTTTTCCTGTACAAAATTTTTTTTTCTAAATTTCTCAACGCGGCTAAAGAAGTTTTCACTACAAAAACAAATAAAAAAAGGTGTCAAAATAAAAAAAAATGTTTTCTAAAATTAACTTATAAACCACTCATACCAGTAACGAAAGAATGGAAGCTAGACTTATAAAAATGAATAAGGTAGGAAGGAAGCAGGGCCTTTTGCAAGCCCGACAAAAAAAAACTAGATACAGAACAACATCCAAGTAGAAAGTAAGAAAAATGTAACACTGGAAGCAAATTATTACAACGAGCATTACCAGAGTCATGTTTATCTACTAGGGCAGACGCTAGACAATGTCAATGGGGCACTGACCCCCCGCTGCGCTGAAACCATTACACTAAAAGGTCATATATATGTTAGATTACACAACTGCACAGTATTCTTTGAAGGTGATATTATTTGTGTACCGTATATATGTACCTCTGTATTTTTTTAAGTACTTTAGCAAAGATTTAGCTGTTAAAAATATCAAATTGTAAATGACAATGACATTATACTTAAAAAATGTAAATTACATGCGATACGTAATATTCCGATTGTTGATAGTCAGTATTAAAATAAACATTTTGTTCCGATGACCCTAATAACGTATTTCGCGAAAGCAAAGCGATAGTAGAAACGATTAAAATGTCGACTTCAGATTATATATTATTCGTATTCGGATTATATATTAGCTAGAGATGAAGAGACTAGTCGGCACATCTCTAATATTAAACAATGTCGTGATGGTCGAGTGGTTTGATCGATGGTATGTCGATTCGATGTCCGCAGGTTTGAACCGCGGGAAGCAAAAACCGTTTTTTCTCTATTCGCGTATTTTTAATTGGTAACACTATCGGTTGACGGTGAAGTAAAACATCGTGAGGAAACCTGAACCTGAGAAATATTCTTGTAGTACTACCGTAAGTGGGAAAATATAGAACTCTGGATTTCTCGCTTATTAAAATCACCAATACATCGTGGGCTGGCGTGGTAACTATGCCCATAACTTCGGTCGGGAAGAGGCCTGTAACCTCTATGGTTATCTTACAGGCTGATGTCAGATCGCTCGCATCGGAAGATTCAACATCGATTTGAAGATGCTCCGTGATGGAGCGAAACACGTAATCGATTGTCGTGATTACACGTCAATCTGCAACATATTTTTAATTAATTCATTGATAATTATTATATTTATATTAATTATATACTGTATAATTAATATAGACATATATATTGATTAATTGATTTGCTTTTTGTTGCAGTTAGACGTAGTAGTGTTCAATCAATTCCAAGCGGAAGTGCAAAGTACCGTCCACTATAATATTTAAGATTGTAGGTATCACGCGTACAGAATTACAACTGTTAATAATTTTAAGTCTTAATTATGATTAAGTACATATTCAGAGGTTTTAGATTTATATTGGAAAATACAAAGCTACAAACATGTACAAAAATTCAGAATGAAAAATATACAGGCCACGATTCTCGATACGATATGAAATATACTTTCAACTAACCCGGCGTTCATTAATGGAATCGATCCAACGACCTCATAGGACCAAGGCTAAAATACCGCACCTTCACGCAATTTATAATAAACATAACCGTGTGAATTCTTATGTGCTAGTGGGGCCAAAAGTAATATATTTATTAGGTATATTGGTCTAGTGGTTTGACCAGTGGAATATCAATTCGATGTTGGCATCCCGACATATACAAACGAATATTACAGAATTCGCGTACATTTACTAATTTAAATTGGTAACAGTATCGGCTGACGGTGAAGGATAACATATTGAGGAAACCTGAACCTGAGAAATGTTCATCGAACGTAGGAAAACATAGAACTGTGGATTTCTCAGAGATTGAAATCGCCAATACGTCATAGACTGGGATAGCTGATTATATCCATAGATTTCTTCGGGAAGAGGCCTATGGTCCTGCAGCGTATCTCTTACAGCGCGTTGATGATCATAAATGGATTTATATTATACAATCACAATATTTTTTTTTTCATTAAAAACACATTCACGGTTTTGAACCTACTGTGATATAATGTGATGTAAGGGTACTGTGATGTAAGGCTATATTAGCCTTCCTCGATAAATGAGCTATCTAACACAAAGATTTTTCAAATCAAACCAGCAGTTCCCGAGATTAGCGCGTTCAAGCAAACAAACTTGACAGCTTTATAATATTAAGTATAGATACGGATTTATATCTAAATTTGTGTAGCGTGCAGTTATAATAAAAGCGGTCAAAAAGTTTGACAAAGGCTGTATCTGATACAAAAAACGACTCAAAACGTGAAACAGTTAAAAGAAAGCGACGGAGATTAACCGATTTCTCTAAAGAGATTTATCAGATATTTGCATAATCCAAAGTTTCGTTATAAATACACTCATCAAAAAAGTCTAAGCAACATGTACTAATTTAAATTTTAGGATGGTTCTTCACATTATAACGTTGTATTTTATTTTTAAAATAATATCTTCAGGGTTCTATGATGTAAAAATAACAGCTGTTGTCTTTATAAGTTCTTTTAATAACAGAAATGAACAATATTAGAATATACTGTAGAAACTAAGATACATAAGAAACTAAACTTTTTTCTTACAAAATGAAATTTCTAAAGAAAATGTATTTATTGTGAAAGAATAGAACAATTTAATACAAAGTATGGGCTCCTCTGCTATTCAGAACTTGTCGGCAACGATTATTCATTGAATTAATGAGACTGTTTATGTCATCTTGCGGCATTCGCTCCCAATGGAATTGTAGCAAATCCTTCAGCTGTTGGGTTGTTGTCGCTCCGTCCAAGTCCTTCAAAACACGTCTCTGGAGCATGTCCCATGCGTGCTCGATGGGGTTGAGATCTGGCGATTGTGCAGGCCAGGGCAATACCCAGATGTTCTCCGTTGCAAAGTATTCACTGGTTCGCCGAGCTGTATGTGAACGCGCATTGTCATGCATTAACCTAAAATCGGAGCCAAAGGTTTGTGCAAATGGGTAGACATAAGGTCTGAGAATATCCTCAATGTAATTCAATTTTGTCGCTAACTTTATTTAAATGGTTGGTAAAATTATAAAATCAAGACTAAACGTAGCAATTAAAACGCACTTAAATTCAAACAAATTCGCAGTCATTTGAATTTTATGAAAAAACAAAACATAATCAAATTTTTTTTTACAACCAGCCAGTATGTCATCAATAACAAAAAAGTTTACTTACCTACGCACTTTGTTTGAGTAAATACTTAGAAATTAATTAATATAAATGGTAAACTTTATAATGCACGCATGTTGCTTAGACTTTTTTGATGTGTGTAGTTCAGAAGCACGTAAAATTTACAGATTCGTTAACAAAGCTTTACTGAAGAATCCTTGAAAGTTTCTGCTCATTCAATTTGATTATAACAACAATAGGTTTCTATTACAATTACACTGTAATTAAATGTTTTTTTTTTCGAACTGATTACTGATTAGCTTGACTACCAAACTAAGGCGAGCGCTTAAGGAACTTCGCCGCTTGGCATCAAGCTCTAGGGTGCCATAGTAGCCGAAACTCGGCTTGGGCTGTTGCCTTGGATGCAACACCGCGAATCTATCTAAACTAAGAATTCACATTAAATGGAGAATTTGACCTGGAGGGTTTGGACGTGCATTCTACCGGAATAGGTTACCAAAATCTATAGATTGTTTTGACTATAGTCAAGTTGAGATTGACTATAGTCAATCTTGATAATAAAAATAGACGTCAAAAAAAACTGAATTATAGCATTTATAGATTAACTAGCGGGCCCGGCAGACGTAGTCCCGCCCTGATTATAAAAAAATCCGGCACAAATTATATACCAAAACGTTCCTCGGGAATCACTTTATCCACTGGTGAAAACCGCATAAAGATCCGTTCAGTAGTTTTTGAGTTTATCGCGAACAGACAGACAGACAGACGCGGTAGGGGACTTTGTTTTATACTATGTAATGAAGACTTCGATCTCAAGAAACTTACCGCAGACCCTATGGATATAAGTCAAAATCGATTCGGCTGTTTCGAATTTTTAATATGTATGTAACAATAATGTATATTGTAGCATCATTTACAATTATTACATCGCAAAAAGTCGCGGGCGGTCGCTCGTTTACAAATATATTGCAAATCATCACAATACCCGGAGAATTGACAAGTCGTTATCGCTCACGTCAAGGACTCCCGATAATAACGCTACAAGTATTATTCTTACCAAATTGTGCTATTAATGTATTTTTAGCATCTCAAAAACATTAAATTTTTATATAAAAAATTATCCGCATTACGACATTTTTTTTATTACGATGTAGGAAAAATGAAAAATACTTGATTCTATTGAGGCCGTGAGGAGGCGCTTATGAACATCAAAACACTGCCATTAGTTCGGAAAAGAACCCCGTCACCGAAAAGAACCGGCAAGAAATCTAGTGTAATTTTTAATGTATACATTATTTTAGCAATACATATGCCTAACATTCAAGGTAAGGTAAGTAACGTATACATGATATGCTAGTGAAGACTTGATCAAAACTAAACTGATAGGGCCATATCATGAGGAAGCCGAATAAGTACATGATCAAAAAGATACTAAAATCTTTTTAGATTTTAAGATTTTTTTTCTCAATATTAAGTATTCCAAGTTTCTTCGTAGAACATCTATTGCAATATTATATCTGTAAATAACATACGTAACACAGTGCATTAAAATATATATTTACATGTCAAGTACAACATAAAATTAAAGTGATCCTTGATAAAAAGTAATAGGAACATACATTGTATATGTATTTACGTATAACTGGCTGATATCCACGGCTTCGTCTGTCTTTATTGTCATAATAATACATTATAGGCATAGAAAAAATAAAAATATATAAAAAGTATACTTTTGCTTATATAAATTTATTTAGCCCATTGTAGTTTATTAAAATACTTGTGAAAAAAACTGAAATAAGTTTACATCAAATAAAGATTTTTAAAATCACTATGAAGTATGATTAAAAAAAAAAATTAATCGATCGAGTAGTTTCTGCATGATGCGATCACAACAGCCAGATTAATAATGTTTTTTATATAGATTCCTTTCAGCATAGTAGACCTTGGTAAAAGAACGCTCTATTATGCTTAATTATTGAGAAGCATGGGTGTAGGAAACATGGTGAGCGAAGAGAACTTTGTGAGATTATTACCACACCAAAAACTTCCACAATAATTAATCCTCTGTAAATAAGGCAAACTCTATCAGTTTATTACCAGTGGTAGTCTTAGTAATGTCAATGTAATCATAGTCAAATTGATCTCCCAGCAAAAACATTGAAACACCTAGAACCTCTTTACTACGAAAAATTCTAAAACTCGAAAAAATGTTTTGTTCTCTTCCCTTGGAACCCAAAACCTCCATTACTAGAAATGTCAACCCTCTATAGTTCTAAATAATCACGAAGTCCCTACAAGCCACTTCAGTAATTATTTTCCCTCCATAACTCGAAAATATAAATTGAGACTTCACTATCTCTAAGGTAGCTTTGTTTGATTTTGCAATATACTATTTCAATAATTTCAAACTAAATAAACCTCTATAGCTCGAAGAGGAATCACTTACAGGCTTCAACAATTTGCCAACAATGTTAACTCTAGATTAGTAAGAACCAATCTTAACTTCTACAAGTCAAATATTTCCTTACATGGATTTTACCCGTTTTTAGTGTCTTCGTTGAGGTTTGGCTTACAGATGTACTTACTGTATGTATGTCCTGATCTCTGAATTTGAACAAAACCTCATTGCAATTGTTAATCCTGTTATTAAACCAACAGACACTTAAATCTTGATAGCACTAATATCATACATATAATAAGCAGCAGTGCGCTTTTACTGTAATGTTGGTCTGGAAGTATTATTGTTGGTCTATAAACCTTTCTTAATTCTCGGGATATCATTGGCAATAGAAAGGTTAATTATCTAACATGTGTTTAACAAAGTTCACACATTGGTCAATTAACCTTTTGATTGTCAACATCTTTAGTCTAACCCAGCAACTCTGGTTATATAGTGGCCTAGGAGTGTTTTAATGAATAATTAACATTTTAACTCTGGGCTGTGATATTTGCTACTCTGCATTAACAGTGTTTTGAAAACAATAATAATAAAACAGGAATAGATGTTAAAATGTTTCTTCATTTCATAGCCATTTCTAGGTATAAATGTTTGTCTACATTGTAGACTCTACAACTATTTATCGATAGGAGCTCTTACGGTACTGATATATAATTTAAAAAAAACTTATTGCAAGCTTTTTTCTCAAACTTTTGCAACTAATTTGGTCTTTATTACAAAATTAGCTGCCCATCACGGCTTCTCACAGATGTACTAATTATGAAAATGAGACCAAATCTTCACTGTAACGTCAACTTGTGAATATTAATAAAGATCTCTACTATTTTCTGTCTCACCCTCTCGCTCACATTTTTATATGAAGATTTAATAACCCAAATTATTTCTTAAAATTATCTTATATACAAACATCATCCTGACAATATTATAAACATAACAAAAAACGAAATAGTCAAGTAGGTGCAGCAGTTCTGAAGTGATATGCTTATATACATTTGGCAATTGATTTTTATCTATACAGACTTACATTTTTACAGATATAGTTTTAGACATACAGCTTTTGCCCACAGCTTCGATCGCGTTAGTATACATTTGACATATACCTTGGGGAAAGTACTTTTCCTCTATTTGAAAAGTATACCCTATGTCCTTATCTGTACCTACCCCTGACAATGTGTATGAGGAATTTCAGGATGTTCAGTTTAATTAATTAAACCATCAAAGCATATCAAAGAAACACACATATGCACTTATATTGTTAACTAGCTGTGCCCGCGACTTCGTCTGCGTGGAACGTTATGTAAAAAGCAGCGATTGATAAAGTCATCTGAACGTATTAAGTCCATTAACTTATCTACTTTTCTCTCGTACTTAGGCCGCGTCGTGATTAAAATTACAATAACTTTTGATAGAGTGGACCGATTTTAATGAAACAAAGACTAAGTTATTCTGGAAGATATGCTGTATGGTTTTATTGTGTACTTTAGCAGTGATGCGTGTTCATACAAACAGACCGACAGACAGATAGACGTTTCTAAAAATGATTGAAACTTATTTTATTACTTATTCCTACACACCTGCAACAATATTTTCCAAGAAAATCTAAAAATTACAGACACGTTAGATTTACATTCTTATTATATGTATAGAGTTTTGTGATGGTTTTAATGTTCTAAGACAGTGGACCACCTGTTAGAACTTTCTAGGAAGTTTTATGACATCTCAGAATTTATGCACGCGCCTATTATCTCTGATCCACTTCACTTATAAACTAATAATATTACGTGACATGCCACCAATTTTACAGTAATAACAAATAACTAAATATCAGGTATATAAAAATAAAAGTCACTACATGACACCCTAAAATACCATAAAAAAACCCAATATTGCAATATTGAGAATGGTATTCTGGCAACAGGTCAGTATTGACGTCCGACTTGTGCAATACTCGTCTACAGACAAGTTCACTTTTTCATTATATGTTTATTCATAGATTTTATGGGTTTTTGGTATCAACCTTTTATCACTATAGTTTGTTTGTTCATTGGGTACTTAGCAAATAAATCAGTGAGTGTTTGATTCTTGTATTATAGCGATCTATCATTAATTTCTTGTTTAACTGCTTTCATGATAATGTCATGATGCAGTAAGAAAGAGTGAGATTCTTTATAGAGCATGTAACATATATATTTTTATATAGAATATATTTCATAAAATGGTGATATACTTATGATCGACGCATAATTTCTCTTATCAATTATTCAATAACTTCACCAACTGCACTATTAAAATTAAAATATTGTGAAATAAATATATTTAAATAAATAAATAAAAATAAATGCAATAATTTATTTATTTATTTTAGGATCCTGAACATGACAATACACTAGTAAATATATAAAAACTAGGGCTATCGTGATACATTATAAATCTAGTCATATTTAGAGACAACCATGGCATGCTCCAACAATAAATTAAATATTAATAAAAATAAATATTAAACTATTTTACATATTTAAAAATTTAACATAATAGTACAAAAACAAGGAAACTGAAACAGAAAGAGAAATCAAATACTAAAACTACTTGATACTCTAAAACAATATTTTAAAATATTAGGAAAGTAACAATAACAGAAAAAGAAATACTGAACCAATTTAAACTGTATTTTGTGAACAGACTGATATGTCTCTCTATCGCTGGTTTGAAATGTTTAGTGAGAGATCGCAAATAATGAGCGAGTTATATTTTTATGCGTTAAGTTTTCTAATATAGACTAGCCGATACCCGCGACTGCGTTTATGTCCTTTATTTTATTTTTATATCCTGTGTACGGAGGAAAAAACATCAGCACAATATCCCTTGGTCCACAACAAAACACACAAAAAATAACTGAATATGTAGTGGTTATGAAATCATAGTTTCTTAAAACTTTAATAACTATGTATTAAATGAGATGTCTTAATTTTTGAAGTGAAAACCTCTTTAGTTGCATTGAGAGATTATTGGTAGAAGAAAAACTTACGGGTTAATAAAGTTTCACTGATGATCTCGACATTCTCTTGACGTATTGAGTTTGCGCCAGACTAGTGATACATACATAGTATAGCATAGTATAGTGTCTTGTGTACAATGTACATGTAAGATCGATGTGATGTTTTCTATTGAGCTCGGACTGCCCATTATGTTTAATTTTTTAACAAGCTGTATAAAAATGTATATAATTTTTGTCCGGAGTGCACATAAATGTGAAAGCAAGATTAATCTTAATCATTTTAATTTATAAATCACTAAATTTAAATAAATTGGATTATAATTGATTTAAAAAATAAACACAGCTATTCCATTGTCTTGAGATTTCCTCCTGCCAGTGCCTATGAATACCTCAATTTTTTTTTCTACATTAAGACCATATATATTAGAAGTAAAACAAAAATTGATCAAAATATGTCCAGTAGCTGTTGAGTGATGTGCGTACAAAGCAACCTCTGCCATTTTATTTATGGTATAGAAAAATAAGGTTATATGTTCGGAACATAGATGAATGTAATATAAATCTCAAAGGGGGCCTCCTTAAACCTACACCTGGGAACTGCTCTGAGTTTCTCGCTCTGCCACACAATGGACCCGGCACCCGCATGGTGAATCCATGGAAGGCCAAGAAGTTCGTCTCTCTCTCTCAACATTTCTACACTGATATTTTAAATTGGTTACATAGAGTAAACAATAATAAATGTATGATTTATTTAGACATCTTTTCATTTTGCCTATTATAGTTAATCAAAATTTTGGATTTTATCTGATGTGTTATCTAAATTATTACATAGGATAAAACAAAGTCATCTGCCATGTCTGTCTGTCTGAGATAAACTCAAAAACTGCTGAACAGATTTTCATGCGGCTTTCACCAGTAGATACGGTGATTCATGAGGAAGATTTAGGTGTATAATTTGTCAAGGTTTTTTATTATCAGGCCGGGACAATATGCGCCGGGCCCGCAAGCTACGATTATAATAAGAAAAATTGAATGAATTTTTGTTTGTAATGTTTGTTTTGCTTAATTGAAAAGACTCAAAAATACTTGTATTAATAATAATTTTCCTATAAGAAGCATTGTTATCAGTAAGTAGTAATAGGAGCTGTAGTTTATTTTCATTCCTACATTAATATTAATGAATCCGCGAGAAATAGCTAGTTGTGTATATCCATATAGGGAGGCCATTTTTTGGCACTTCATTTTGGGAGCGCACCATAACTTTCGAAAATTGTAAGTCCATATTTTTTTACGACCTCTACTACAGAAACAAACCACTGTAGGACGCGGTAACTATTCAAGAAAGATAGATTAGATTTTGTATTTGGATAACATTGAAGCTATTAAAAAAAATCCAAATATTTTTTATAAGTGTTACCATGATTGTTTTTTTTTTCAAAACTCTCATTTTTTCTAGTTTTTATGGCAATTTTTCAATATTTTCAAAATTCCTTTTACGGTCACTGCATATATGCAAAAAGTCTAAATAGAAGATAAATAAACTCCAATGCCTTCTGACTGACCCCCATGAAACCAGCCACACCAAGTGCATTTTTTTCTTCTTTTTTGTTTATTCTTAAAAAAATTTCTATGACTCCTACTAAGCAACACTAGACTATATTTCATTGTTATAAGTTTTATATTGTAATTTGAAGTAGACAATATCATGTGACAACTAATTATAAAACAAAAAAACTTAATATAAAAAATAAGCATCAGTCTCTGTGTGCTTTTTAGGATTGGAAAATTTTTAAAGACAATCAATTTGAAATATATGTGTATTTTCCATATTTTGATATAAGGAAAATACATATGTGAAAAAATAAATAACATTAACAATATATCTGTATTACAATGATAACCTTAATGTCACAGATTATTTATTTTTTTGACGTTATCCTGTATTCGTGTAATAAGGTAAATGAGTTGAGGATCGATATAAGAAAATAAAAGGAAAATTAAAGTTTAATTTTGATAATTTTATTGAACATGTTTACTTCTGCACATAACTTGGTGTTATTGAGAGTTTTCCTTAAATAGAGAGAAGGATAATCAACATTATTTAGAGTAAACACAACTAGAGTCGAGTAATTTTAAGTATCAAGTAATTTTAGTCAAGTAGCGGCAAAAGATAAAAATACGCAAAATTATCAAAAATTCAAGTTTAAAAGATATCTAGAAATTTAAATATTAAAGATAGAAATGAATTTTTTGTCGATAATTTATCATAATTTATCCCTTAATGAGATCTGTCCATTCATTTAAAAAAAAAATTTTTTTCACAGTTTGCAAGTGACAAAAATGTTCAAATATTTTTTCCCTATATTATTTATATGGGAAAATTTAAAGTTCATTGGAGTACCTCTTAGAATTGAAATTAAGAGTGGTCTTTTGGACATAATTCTTGTTTGGATATATACTATGGTATTATGGGGTGAGAGGGAGGAAAAAAAATGTCGACTTTTATTGCACACCCTAGTATCTTAGTATACACAAGGAGAGATTATAAGGGATTTATAAGAAAGTAGCTTCTTTTTTCTCGAACTGACTACACTATTGACCTAGCAAAGTCTTAACAGCTTCACTGGACTACAAGAAACTAGCTTCTGTTCACAGCTTTCTTTACATTAATAAAGACCTACACCTCCGGAACAATAGTGTTTTTTTAAATGGAAGTTACCATATATTCTTTTCTGTATCCCTCAAGTTATTTGCAATATAGTGATGATTGGTCTTATTTTATATTATAGGAGGCAAATGAACTGGCGGGTCATCTGACGTCAAGTGATCACCACCGTCCATAGACACTAGCCTAACCAGAGGAGTCTCAAGTGTGTTGCCAGCTCGTGTTTGTGGGAGGGGAGAGTGAGGAAATGGGTCTCCAGCTGTCACTGATTGAACGAAATGCAACAATGCAAGCACTGTTACTTCACATCGGTTTTCTGTGGGTCGGGTGGTACTACCCCGAGCGAGCAGACACATTCATGCTGAAACCAGTAATATCTTCAGCATGGCTCTACCACCAACAAACTATGACTGGTTGAGTAATCAAAGTGTGATAGTTCAAATTTATAATATTAGTTTCCTAACAATATCTTTACTTTATTATACCTATAATTCCTAAAGTGGTCCATAACCACCCCCAGGGGTATATGATGACTAGCAAAGGAGTTATGTCAGACAAAAAATTGGAGTTCCATGAAATGCAAATAAGGGTCAAGGAGAATGGTCTCATTTAAGTAGGTCTTGTATTTAATTTAGCTTTCCATGAATTATATAATACATATATATACACATCCATCTTATATTTATATATTAATATTTTTATACAGTGTAAACTCTTTATAACATAATTCATTATAACGAAAAACTTTCTATAATGTAGAAATTAGTTCTATTTGGTTGGTTTATTATGTTTCTTCCATATATTTTTCTAACTAGCTCGTAATTTTCGAATTAAATTTGAAACTACAATTTCAACACAATTTTAGCATGATCTATGTGTAACTTCTATTTCAAGTAAAATTGTTTTTATGAGACAATATTTCATAAAATTTCTCTGACAAACTATATATATACCACCCCTGCCTTGATCTCGGTTTTAGGTTTTCAGTGAATGACAAAAAATATCATAGTTTCTAAAGTAAGTCATCAAAAATGTAGAAAAATATGCTATATATAGAAAAAACACATTTAGCTTTAAATTCAAATAAAAAGAGAATATATACTTGTGTAGGAATAATTAAAATTTGTTATTTGGATTGACTT
This sequence comes from Antheraea yamamai, assembly GCA_036509395.1. Taxonomy (NCBI): domain Eukaryota; kingdom Metazoa; phylum Arthropoda; class Insecta; order Lepidoptera; family Saturniidae; genus Antheraea; species Antheraea yamamai. The sequence goes on along the minus strand of AP028447.1, from coordinate 11,192,815 downwards.
ACGTTTATTTTTTTTCCTAATTTTACTAGCATCCACGAGGTTCCAGTCGACAGAGTCTCTTGCAGGAGCTGGCACAGTTCCACCGATCAACTCTACCGAACTACTTCGCTTAGTACTCGGTCCAGGTACAGGGATAACATCCTCTTTATAGTCCTTTACTGCAGGCGCACTAGTACATTCCACCACCTCAACACTTTTGTCCACATGAGTACGCGCACTGGTATGACCATTCACGAGGGCAGCGTGATCGATCCTCGCCTTCTTCGGCGGCACCTTCTTGTTCTTCTGCCCCGTGTGACGTCGCTTCAACTTTCCAGAGTGTGAAGAATTTCGCGAACTCACAGGGGACGGGCACGCGCAATCCATACTCCCCTCCTGATCACTACCCTCGTAATAACCTGACTCGTGTTCGGGCTTCTTGTCAGGCACGCTCATCTCAGCGGTAGCCATGGCTCAGCCTTCCACCAAAACCATGTAGGCTCGAATCAACAGCACATCTACGTTTTTCACTTGAATACGCAACACACTTCCCAAAGAATGTTATCTACTCAGCGCAATAACGTAAACGAAAGGAATAAATTAATTTGAAACTATTATAACTTTAGGCGAAAGTATACACGACACGTAACGCATTTCGCGAGTACCACGGGGAACTGCGCGAACTTCACGCGCGAACACAGCTGTAGGTGGCGCTACCGTGCGTCGGTAACCCGACAAAATGAGAAACGCAATCCAACGCCAATGCCAAACACAGAACGGAAATGTCAACGTAATATAACCGAACAAAAATAACACACGCGACAACTTCACTCGATTAATATGTCAAAATTCCTAGCTTTTTCTTTGTATTTGTTATTTATTTCACATTCACAGCTTAATCGTCATAATATGTTTGAACAGTATCATGAATCCATTATCACCCAGGTACATAAACTGTATAAAAACATATCTTCACAGTCAATAAAATGTATCCGTCCACTTCAGTCAATTGATTTAGAAGTTCCACTAAATTCTATTTAAAACTTTCATTTACTACAAAACTTATTATATACACTATATAAATAAATTAAAAATGCTAGCGCGGATGAGTAACTAACTCACTCAACGCGCTAAAGATACTGAACTGAATTTGAGAAACGCAAAATAGAAACCGTGTGACGACTGCGATCGCCGCAATCCCCACCCCCCCCCTCAGTACAAAATACGAGGCCAGATAGTGCATGCGAAACGTGCAGACAAATCGAATAATCGATACTTTTGTTGTATTACTCTTTTCTATATTTATTCATGTGGAATTATAAGAAACAATTCTAAATAAGTATTTAAGATGCTTATAACATGGTCGCGATATATAATACGATATTCACAACAACAACAAAATCGTCAATTTAAGCATATACTGTAATACCATAGCTTGGTGGACGTAAATAAAAAGAGATAGAACGTCGCCCATTTAGTAAGTAAAATGAGACGGAAAATAAAGACAGATAAGGTTGATACTGTCTCTTTCTCGTTTCTTTGTAGAGCTTTGTAGAGTGGCATTGAAGTCGCCGTGTTGAAACTGATTGAAAAATTATTTTTGATTAAAATATTTCATTTACTTTGAGAATATATATTATCTAACCCTAAATATTACTATACAGTAAAGATACGATTTATTTTCATAAAATTCATAATTGTTATGTAAACTTTAAGAGTTTATTAAAAAGATATCTACTTATTTCAATGTATATTACGTATAAACATATTCTGGTGATAATGAAGCGGCTAATTATTACTGACTAATTACAATTTCATCAAACTTTTAGTAAATAGGTTTTCCTAAAAGATTTTTTTTAAACATCACTAATCCTGTATTATTACTTAGTTGTTTGTAGTTACTTGATATATTTTAATTATCGTAATTATAGTTTTCACTGAGAATTGCTTTATTCATCTATAAAACACAAGTATGATATTATTGAACGTTTAGTATATAGGGTGCACAAAAAATCGGAAATGGCCACTAACATTAAGAATAATTAAAATCTAATTATGCCATTTGAAAATGAAACTGGCTTTAAAATGCAGTCTCTTTCATCTATCTGTCACTTATTTTTACATTTTGGTGCTATTTGAAATAGTAACACAGTAAAAGTAGACTAATTGACACGTTACCATGGATTTAACTCGTCAACATTTTCGAAGTATGATCACCAGATAATGTCACCTTAGCAGAGTGTCATTCGCCTTCAAACTTCTTTTCGCAATGAAACACCATGCAAGTCGACTGTTAATAGCTGGTTTACAGAATTCCAACGCGGTCATGTTAATCTGAGTGATGATTTTCGTGATGGAATACCACCGCTGTGCTGCAAAACATCGTGGCTGCATGCCATATGATCTAATTAGATGGTCACGTGACCTACCATAAGATTCGGGTATCCTTAGGCACCCAATCATGTCTGGTTTAGAGACAATCAATTCTACACCTTAGAACGTGAAAAAACTGTGTTTCTCGACGGTTCCCTCACGATTTAACTGAGGCTCAGAAAATGGACGGCGGCACTTAGTGCAATGCCATCATTATCATCAACCTGTAAGAGGGACAACCTGCAGAAACAGAGATCTCTTCACGAAGATATGGGCATAATCACTACGCCAGCCCACGACGTATTGGCGATTTCAAACTCTGAAAAATCCACAGTTCTATGTTTTTCCACATACAGTTGTATTACAAGAATGTTTGCCAACTTCAGGCTTCATCGCGATGTTTTCCTTCACCGTCAATCGATAGCTTTACCGATATAAATAAGCAAATGTACGCGAATTCCGAAAAGTTCCTTGGTACATGCCGGGGCTTGAACTTGTGGACATCGGCTTGATATTCCACCGGTCAAACCACTAGACCACGACTTTTTAGCATATTCAACGAAGGGGTGTCAAATTTTGGTGTGGGACATATCGAAGTGACAAAACGTGAATTTATAAATACAATTTTAAAACTAAGCAGCAATCGACTGCTTGGGCGTTTTTCAGATGAGTCGAAACGAACTAAAGTGGCAAGTGTATGATCTGCCACTAAGCGGATGATTGCTACCTTTTTTTTATTAAAACTGAACATGTGGTAACTGTCACTTTGGAGGACCGTTATACAGTAAATAGCCATTGGGAGCCGTTCAAGCAGAATTGTTGTAATTTCTGAACACCTTCACCCCCTGGTCAGCAAAAGTAAGCAAAGCTCTACTCTTACACGTACTTCCGTAAACATTTTTCATTTGTATATAAGTATCTTTTAATCTGTTTTAGTTTCTTTATTGATTCATGGGCAGCTGTTAACGAATCTAGAAATAAGGAATTTATAGTGAACGTACAGGCCGTGCCCGCGATTTTGTCCACGTGGAACCTGATGTACAAAACAGTGACTATTAAAGTCATCTGAATGTATTACGTCTAATTATTATCTATTTTTCTCTCGTACTTATGTCGCGTCGTAATTAAAATTGCAATAATTTTTAATAGACCGAACCGATTTTAATTAAACAAAGACTAAATGTTACTTTAAAAAAGGCTTTATGATTTCCTTACAAAGATTTATCATGAACGCAGTAGTTTAGCCGTAATGCGTGTTCAAACAAACATACCGACAGACATTTCTAAAAATGATTGAAATGTATTTTACTCATTTACTCCTAGATATCTGCAACAAAATGTTGTAAAAAGTACAGACATGTTAGATTTATATTCTAATTACATATACCTATAGTTTCAAATACTTATTTAGTCGACATTAATAAATACATATGACAACCCTACAAACACTTGTTATTTTTAGATTGCTTTTACACGATATATCTGTGCTATTCTACTTTCATTTCGTGATATAATTATTACGTAACACGTGGCTTGGGAAACGCATCGCGAATGCAATAATTAAAGACACGTTTTATACTATTAAAAAGGTTTTATCAAATTTTACTGTTACTTTTGGATTTAGTTTATTTATAATTAATTAAAATCGATGAGTTATTAAAAAAAAAATAGAATCAAAATTAATATAGCAACAAGAAATTTTAAAGGAACCAGATGGTTTATCTGCCACAAGCAAGAAGCTTTCATTTCTTTCTTATGTGTATCTTTTAACCACGGGACAGAACGAGACTGGTAAAACTTGCCTTGTTTTCATATGTATCGTAAGAAGATATAGGTATATGCTTGAATATTTTAAAATATATGAACATAATATAAATGAAATGTGTTAACAAATATGTGTGTTGTTTATTGTGAAAGTGGTGTAACTTCATCCTAAATAATGTTACAAATGTGAAGATGGAGATTTTGGCGGGATCTTGGAATGTCATGTAGTGTATTTTATATTTTACTAGCTGGCCCGGGAGACGTTGTCCCGCCCCGATTATGAAAAAATCTTGACAAATTATATACTAAAACGTTCCTCATCAATCACTCTATCCACCGGTGAAAACCGCATGAAAATCCGTTCGGTAGTTTTTGAGTTTATCGCGAACAGACGCGGTAGGGGACTTTGTTTTATACTATGTAATGATTCATAATCTTGTGTTATTTGACTCTATATTTTATTATATATTGATGGTGTTTTACCTAATATTTATGTAATGGTTATTGTGCACAAGTGAAGTGGGTGGGGAATATTACCACGGAGCATAAATTCTGAGATGCCACAAAGACTCACTGGAAAGTTTTAACAAGGGAACCAGCATCTTGTTAAAACATTCAAATTATTACAAGACACTTGTAAGGGGCCATTCAGTATTACGTAAGCAGATTTTTTGTAAGTTTTGGGCGCTCTCTCCCCCTTGTCAGTAAGCAAAGTAAGCAATGCGCTTAACCCTATATATTATTACGTAAACGTTTATATGACTAAATTCAAATCTGTTCTAATTCAATAAATAAATATTGCTGACATTATCACCACTCAGACCCCCCAACCCCTGTGTCATAAAAAATAAGCAAATCAAAGATCCCCATTATTATGCTGACTTATATATATATATTATCATATATATTAATACATGAAGCCAAAATTTTGTATCCCTTTTTAAGAAAATTGCGTGAACGGATGTATGTGAAATTTGGCATAGTTAAAGGTTATATGGAGGAGAAGTGCAGAAAGCTATTTATTTTATATAAAATGCATTATAAGTACATTAAATTAATTAAAATATGCATTACTCACACTACTGCTCCAATTTTACACAACATATACACACATGTAAATAAAAAAGACATTTTGACATCCGTCAATAACGGACTTCAAAAAAGTAGTAATAATATTCGTCCAATAGGACAGGCGAAGGAATTAATCCATACTGCCAAACTTTAAAAAAGGTTGCGAAGGAGGTTGCTATGCTCGACTGTATGTATTTTTTTTTACTCTTACGTTCCAATTACCCTTTTTTATTCTACATTCAACAATGATATTATAACATATCTTATATATTAACACGTGAAGCCAAAACTTTGCACCCCTTTTTAAACGAATTGCGCGAACGGAAGAACTTGAAATTTGGCATAGTTAAAGTTTATATGGCAGAGAAGTGCACAAAGCTATTTTTTTATATAAAATGCATTACAATCATATTAAATTAATTAAAATATACATTACTCATACTACTGCTTGAATTTTACACAACATATATGTAAATGAAAAAGATGTTTCGAACATACTTCAACCTTCTTACGTTCCAATTACCTTTTAAATATTTTTAACATGACTGACGTTGCATGCCTTACAATATGCCCTTTGAAATCAACTGGTCAAATTGTAGGTTAATTTTAGAATAATATAATATGTAAATTCATAATATACTAAATATACTAAATATATTAAATAATTAAATATATTAAATATTAATTGATAAATAATTTATCTTTAGTAAATTTATGGAACTACTGAAATAATTATTATTCTCTTTGATTTTATTGAATGTCAAAATTGTTATGTGACAGACTGCTTTCACTTCATGTCACTTTGCTTCATGTTGACATAAGAGTAAAGCAATATTTCTAAAGTCAATGTCAATATTTTAATGTTTAGTATTTCTTTATGGTGTACTCAAATGATGATTCAATAAAAAAATGAGCGAAAAATACTTTGTAAAATCAAAATAGGAAAATTGTTTGGTCTTGAAAGTAATCCATGACTTATATCTCTCCGTGGTTACAATGATGCAGTTCAGCTTGATGTAGCAATTATATTTAGTAAAGTTGATGATGAATTATGAACAAAAATGAATTCATTTTCAAAAGTTAATGGTAGTATTATAAACATCTTTGTTTTGGATTCATAATTTGATTCTATTGTGAACCCATTACTTTTCCAAATGATGATACTGGGCATATCACGATTCCTCATAATGTATAGACTATATTTAATTCAATATCACCCAGTAATACCACGTGCCCATGGTGTCGTGTAAAATTAATTGAAAATTGTGTCATGAAGGGGTCCAATAATTTTTTTTTATTTTCGTTAAGTTATGTTTACGTAGTGTTTAAGAGCCTTACCACCTTATGTAACCGCCTGTTTTTTGTTTCAAATTTATAATTAATTTCAATTTTCATTTAGACATCGATTTTTTTAATGTTTATATAATTTAAAAAAAGTGGCAAATAACTGAGTAGGCATGATGAAAGCCTTTGATTATAGAGGTTATAATACCCTTTGATAAAAGAACCCTAATAAAGTTCAAACTTTAAAAATTCAATGAACTATGGTCGAATGTCGACCACTGGGCGCCCACTAGTATATAGTAATACTTGAATGACCCCTAATATCTGATCTTAATCTGATAAGAAATCACTTAAAATGCGAATTGTATTTATCAAAAATAAATAAAAAAATATAATAAAAATATTAAAATTGGAATAATAATAATAATACAAGAATCATTAAAATCGGTTTACAAATGACGAAAATATCGATTAACATACATAAAAAAAAAACATACAACCGAACATAGTAACCTCCTCCTTTTTCGAAGTCGGTTAAAAATAGCTACTAATAAAAATAATGGTATAACGAACCTACATTATTGTCATGCCAAAAAGAAAACTGTAGCTGTTGTGTCCGTGTATGAGTTTGCGAATGTGTGTGTGTGTTATTTAGGAATTTGCATTTGAAATAGGTTTAATAATATTTTCTATCACTTTATATTTACTAGATAAACTTTTTTTTTCGATATGCGATGTTTTTTCTGTAGTCTATGCTATTATAAAGAGGTAAAGTTTGTGAGTTTGTGACGTTGTGGCGTTGTAGGGGGTAATCTCAGGAACTACTAGTATATTATATGAGCGCATCTTATCATTATGGAGTTAGAGATATATTTAAGGTTATAGTAGTTTTAGGTTCATCTCCGTAGTGGAATTACTTTTTATTAATATATTTTTAACAACCAATCTTCTAAATTATTACTGCCTTTGTGGTGTAGTAATAATTAGTGTTTTGTAATAATTTCCACGTTCTAAAAATTATCGCCTTCTTGTTAGAACTTTCCAGGGAGTTTTGTGTTATCTCAGAATTCATGTTCCGTGGTATTATTTTGGTGGATTATTTTCCATCCATTTCACTTCTGCACAACAACCGAAGTACATTGCGTAAAATTCTATCAACATTACAAAATATAGAGTTAAATGACACAAGATTATGAATTACATACAAAATTAACTACATGACAGACTAAGAGCCCGTCTAAAACTCCGGGATCATATTTATACATATACTAGCGACCCGCCCCAGCTTCGAACGGGTGCAATGTAGATATTGAGGCAGTGTGGAGTGATTAATAATATTATTTAAGACTAGCGTCTGCCTGCGACTTCGTCCGCGTGGAATAGTTACTTTGGGCTAACGCTAACACGCAGCGGAAGCTCTCGAAAAGAAAAAGAAAACCGATTATCAATCACTCTTGATTGGTGCTCCGCTTCTACCGGTCTTAGCATGATGATATATAGCATGTAGCGTTTCTCGATAAATACGCTATCTAACACTGAAACAATTTATCAAATCGCACCCGTAGTTTCTGAGATTAGCGCGTTCAACCAAACAAATAAACTTTACAATATTAGTACACTCTTAGATTACTAATTTTCTCATGTACTTACCTCGAGCCGTCATTCAAATTACAATAACTTTCGATAAAATGGACAGATTTTAATGAAACAAAGACTAAGTTACTCTCGAGGATATGCTTTATGATTCGGTGAAGTTTTATTGCGAACCCCGTATTTTAGCAGTGATGCGTGTTCATACAAACAGACAGACAGACAGACAGACATTTCTAAAAATAAATGAAATGTATTCTATTACTTATTTCTCGACACCTGCAATAGTTTTTTTTTCACCAAAATCGAAAAAGTACAGACACGTTGGAATTACATTCTTATTATAAGTATAGAAGATATACAATTCCGTAGTACATTAATTTGATCTATCTCGTAAGGTTTAGCTCTAGCGCTTGCTATTTAAGCGCACAAACTTTTCTATACTGTAGTATGTACGTATTGTACATTTAAACCTTTCTTTTGAATCACTTTATCTATTATTATTAAAATTCATTGAATAGTTTAAGAGCTCTAAGCGAACAGACAACAGAAGCGGCTTCATTTTATACAATGTAATGATTAGGCGTACCGATTATTATTCTTTCTTACTATTGGTATTTATTGTCATATAATAATATTCTTTATATTCGTACCAATTTTCATATTAATCGTTTAAGCAGTACAGATATATTCGACATAATTGTTGTACAAAAATGTCCTTGTAGTACCAACTGTATGTGGGAAGAAATAGAACTGTGGATTTCTCAGAGTTTGAAATCGCCGATACGTCTTGCGCTGGCGTGTTGATTACGCCTATACCTTCATCTGAAGAAGCCTACTCCCTTGCCTACGCCTCTTGCAGACCGACGATATAATAAAAATGACTGACTGACTAAGATAGAAGAAGTGAGATGTTCAAAAAAATCGACAGATTGACATTCAGTTTTTCAGTTGTAATTTTATAACATTACATGACCGGCTGTTCTGCAAAGGTATGATTTGCGTGTCACCTTCTTTGTTATTACACGGGTAAAGTCAGGGCAGGTAGCTGGTTTAATATAAATAATAAAATACCCTTTGGATTGAAATTAATTAATTAAAATGAAAAATTTTCCATCGCCTCAAATTTTTTCGTCCATCTATCGCATGTCGCATTACAACCGGCGAGTGGCCGTGGAGAAGGGGAAACTAAAGGGCGCTCGGCAGAGCAGACAGGACCAATATATGTATCGACTGAACGACTGTATTTATTATGTATTCCGTACTATAATACGCAGATTGCAAATAAGCTATAACGCTCGATATCTTGTCTACTATCGATTTTATATGATCATTCACATTTCCCAATTATTCAGTTGAGATTAAAGACGCGATATATAATACCCTAAACACCCTAAATAGAATAATTTTCCTAAAGTTTTCATTTAAATGCCTACGATCCGAAAAAAGTTCCTCTGTGTCGTTCATATATGTATAACTCACAAAGCGGAGGGTGGAAATCTCTAGAAGGCTGACGTCATAATTCGGAAGATTCGACAAGATTCAAAACCTGCTGTTTTTGAAACCCTGTTTACTCACCGAAACACAACTTTTCATCTAAAAAGTAGGGCTAACTAACACTATGATACCTATTTTAATTTAGTACCTAATAATATCTACTTGCGAGTGGGCAAACCTGAAGACAAACCGTTCTTTACTTCAGAAAGTCGTCCTTTCTCTTTCGTTGTATTTATTTACATATGTAAATAAGGATATAGTAATTTTATTGTGTGTTATTTATATTCAAAAGTAAAATAAAATTAACACATTCGTTAAAATAAAGATGAAAAGGTCAGTATAATGTTATCACTATATCCGGTAGTTGTTAAACGCAAATGTAGATAAAAAAAAGGAAAAAAAACAGTTTTTACTAGTTCACTATAATCGATTGTACAAGTAGGCATAGGTTATTGCGACATATGGAACAACATATTTTGTAAACCACCTTTGCTTGTAATAATGAAAGTATTTAACACCCATATAAACTACAAAACAGAAATACTGCACAAAATACAGTGTATACCTTAAATTATTCATTTTTTTTTATCGAATTGACTACGCTGTTGACCTGGACAGGTCTTTACAGCTTCACCGAACTACACAAATTAGTCGTCTTTTTACAGAAAACAATGTTAATACAATACAATAATCAACTGCAAACGAATCAGTAACGTTCACGAGAATACGGAAGTTCTGATCGTACGTAATAAGACGCGGAAATACTCTTGACCTTCGGTAACTTAATAGAGAAAAGTACAAAAATCACGTAGTAAACAATAAATGTGTTTGGAAAACAACATTTACCTTTACAAGAAAACTCATATTACTGGACTCGCTTAACACATATAAACTTCTGAGGAAAGTATTACCGTCATCCATAAGGACGTCACCTTTATTATATAGTCGACCAATTAATCAAGACACGATACCTTCAGCCAATAGTATTTCAGAGCAAGTCAATAGTAGCAAGTCAATAGTAGCAAGTCATTAGTACGAGTCAATAGTATGGACGTAAGTCAATAGTAATAAAAAAATGAAGCCGCCATAAAAGAAATAATCTCAATGAAAAATATGTAATTAATGTAAAGTAACGTAACATAGCAAACTGTAGATGGTAGAGCCACGCTGAAACTATTAGTGGTGTCAGCATGAATGAGTCGGCTCGCCCGGGGTACTACCACCCGACCCACAGAAACATCCACGTGAAGTAACAGTGCTTACATTATTGCGTTTCGTTCGGCCAGTGAGAGCGCCGGATACCCACCTCTTCTTACCTCCTCTTCCCCCCAAACACAGGTTGGCAACGCACTTGCGACTCCTCTGATGTTGTTAGTGTCTATGGAAGGTGGTGATCACTTAATATCAGGTGACTCACCTGTTCGTTTGCCTCCTCCAATGATATAAAAAAAAGTATAATATTTTAATAGTTAAGTACAATAATAACAATAGTTGCTCACATTTAAAACGATTATTAATAAGACTAACAAAATTAAGGACAGCAGAAAAAAGGTGCGGACCAAAAGTCTGCAGAAAAGAAAAAGAAAGTCAATAGTAATACACCGACACACATATTTCACAAAAATACTGTTGATAATTTTTCAATTTAACATACATAATGCAATTGCGGTTTCTTTGGAGTTTAATCACGTAAAATTACTGAAAGTATCGGTATAGGCCATATGACAATTTTTTGCTAGATAGTTATAGGCTACTTATTTTTTGGAATCGATTGGCCCTTTGGCATTTTTTCAAGTGAAACTTCATATGGAAAGGCTTTGAAATCCTGATTCGCAGCCATCTGAGTGACGATATAGTGGTGGGGGTAAACTGTGTCGGTAGTATTGGAGCAGTGTGTCGTTTGCCTACGAGTATTGGAGAATAGTGAGACATACGCTCTTCTCGCTTTCTTTCTTTCTCGTTATCCGTGATTGCATGTACTGCGTTGCAATTCAAAAGTGATTGATGAATAATTAAATGTTTCCTTAGTAAATTTTTCACTTCTATGGTGTCTTTATACCACACTCTGGTTTTTTTAATACTCAACGATGAGGGCGGGATTCAGATAGTCTATACATAAAAGGACAGGACTGATTCAGACGAGACTTACACTAGCAGAAAGGGGACATTTCAAAGTTTTATCTAAGTTACACTATCATACGCTTATTCATAAGGGCTAAGAAGTAATGATGAATTTATGATCAGGAAAATAAAAGACAAGCCACAATTAATTATTTTTCTAAGTTATATTTAAAATGTGTATGGATCTATCCATTGGTGGAATATTATTCTAATGTCCGCAAGTTCCAAACCCGGCATGTATAAACGAATATTTTGGATTTTGCGTACACTTACTAATTTAAATTGCTAATACTAGAAACTAGGAAAACATCATGTGGAAGCCTGAACCTGAGAAATGTTTTTCTAGTACCACAGTATGTGGGATAGTATAGAACTGTGGATTTCTCGGAATCTGAAATCGGTAATACGTTGTGGGCTGGTGTGGTGATTTTACACATACCTTACTTCGAGAAGATGCCTATGGCCTTCCAGTGTATCTCTTACAGGCTGATGATGATGGCTTAAGTTCGTCATCATAAATTTTACCATTCCAAGGTCTCTCTACTTTAAAGTTATCATTAACTCCTAATATGGACTACTCTCGGTTTAAATGCCCTGTATGCGTATTGCAAAGAAATATATTGGTTTACATGCAGTTCTATCAGAGATTTCTCTTAACATTCAGAAGCGCTACTTAAATCCCTGGGTACCTCGTATTTCTATTACGAATACATTGATTTATCTGCTATCATGTTACTTCTGCGAAACTGGTAATTAGCGAACGGGAGATATGTCAATTTTTGAATTTTTGTCTTGCACCTTAACATGGTAGCAGAGCGTGGTTATGTTAGTTACGTAAATTATCTAGTTCATAGAAAAGTAATAGGGCAAAAATAAAAAGTGAAAGATTTTCTTATAGTATAAAAAAAGGGCGTGCAAGCGCAAGACAAGATGGCGTTCATAAAGAACAACGAAATTTTAATTCTTGTCTTTGACGGGAGTGAATATCACAATTGGAAGGTAAGAATTTTTAAATTCTTACAAATGAAAAAATGTAAAGAAGTGGTGTTGCGCGAAATAAGCGATAAAGATGACCCGATAGAATGGGAAGAAAAGGACGTCCAAGCAACAAACTTCATTTACGGCGCCATTTCCAATAAGCAACTGGAATATGTTAGTAGCTTGAGTTCTGCATATACAATAATATGTAAATTTGATGAAATGTATTTAAAAAAATCCACGTCCCTGTAAATAATCTGTAGAAACAACTTAGAAATGATAAAACTTCAGAATTATTCTGACATAAATCAATACTTTGATGATTTTGAAAAATCATATAATGAACTGAAACAGGCCGGAGCGATAATTACAGAACAAGAAAAATTAAATTATATGAAAAAGTCTCTACCTAAAAGTTACAATTATATAGGGGATCTTATAGACGTGCTACCAGAAAAGGACAGAACTGTAGACTACCTAAAAAGTAAAATAAAAATGAAAAGCTTGGAAGAAACGAACAATGTGTCAGAGAAACAAGAATCCATTGATAAGTCAAATGCTTTTCGAGTTGGTACTAATAATAAAACATTTTCATCTCAAAATGTATGTTTTATATGTCGAAAACCTGGCCACAAGAAAAATTCTTGCTGGTACAAAAATTCAGGTAACAGTCAAAGTTTTTCAAAGCAACGAGGACATACTTTGAATCGCCGTGGCCGTGGTGTGTTTAATCGCATCCATGGAAATAGGGGAAATATGCAACCGGTTTCAAATAAACCAGGAGATAATTTCTATACTATAGTAAATAATATGAAAACTGCTAGTGAAAATAATATGTCAAATGAAGGAACAATAAATTGGTTATTAGATAGTGGATGCACAGACCACATAATAAATACAGATATATATTATGATAAACAGGAGATACTAAAAAAACCTTTAAAAGTTAAAATTGGTGATGGTAGAATATTGGAAGCTACTAAAGTTGGTAATATAACAGTTAATTTTCCAGTATATGGCAGGAAATCTGTAGTAACCATAAATAATGTGTTTTATGTAAAAGAAATGAAAGCAAATTTACTATTAGCTACTCAAAAATTACTGACAAGCATTCGATTATCTCAAAAGGATTATATACAAATACTAGCGGACCGGGCGGACGTTGTCCTGCCTTGGTAATAAAAAAAATCCTAAAAGTCAACTGCAGCGCCACCTACCGAGTCCAATTGTCAATCTAAACCATTCTCGAATCTCCACGAACACACACAAAAAATTTCATCAAAATCGGTCCAGTCGTTTAGGAGGAGTTCAGTCACATACACACGCACACAAGAAATATATATATTAAGATTTATAACAAGGATAAGAAATTAGTTGCTACAGCAAAGAAAGAAGATGGATTATATAAAATGATAAGCTATGTTTCAGTAAATAATATACAAACAAATGTGTCTAAAAGTGAACTTACTCTGAAAGAAAAATTACATAGAAAGCTCGGGCATGTAAATTTCAAACAATTAGATTTTATGTGCAAAAATGAATTACTTCAAGGTATGCCAAAGCAATTGGATACTAACTACTTAAAGTGTGCTATCTGTATTGAAAATAAAATGCATAACTTACCATTTAATAATAATAGAAGGAGAGCAAATGATATACTGGAAATAGTGCATAGTGATGTAAATGGGCCACATAATACAACAGGATTTCATGGTGAAAAATATTTTTTGAGTTTTATCGATGACTACAGCAAATTGGCAAGAGTTTATTGCCTCCAGTCTAAAGACCAAGTTTATGAATACTTTGTAGAATATGTAAATGAAGTACAAAATATAACAGGAAAAATGATAAAAGAATTAAGGTGTGACAATGGTAAAGAATATATGAACTCAAAAATGTTTAAATTTGCTAGAGAGAAGGGTATAATGATAAAGCCATGTCCGGCATATGTTCACGAGTTGAATGGTACTGCAGAAAGATATAATAGGTCGATTATGGACACAGCAAGATGTCTTTTGGCAGAAGCAAAGGTTGATAGGTGTTACTGGCCAGAAGTGATAAAAACTGCTGCATATTTAAAAAACCGGACTTTAACAAACACAATAGAGAAGAAAACACCATATGAAATATTTTTCAAAATAAAACCTTCAGTAGAAAACTTAAAAATGTATGGGAGTAAAGTTTTTGTCAGAATACCAGAAGAAAAACGAAAATCTAAATGGGATAAGAAGGCAGATCTAGGAATTTTACTAGGATATACTGAAGTAGGATACAGAGTATTAATAAATAACAAGATAGTGGTTGCTCGTCATGTTGACATTATTGAAGAAGATATAAAATGTATTGGGTTTAAAGATGAAAATATTGAAGAGGCAGAAAATATTGAAAAACAGGAGGAAAAGATACAGACAGAAGAAGAAATACTATATGAACCAAGTTATGAGAAAAATTAAATGAATTCTAAGAATGAGATTGAAAGAAGGCCAAAGAGACTGAGAAAAGTTCCAGTCAGATTTGATGAAGAATTTGGTTACTACTGCATAACTGTTAATTATTGTGATTCTATTCCAGATACTTTTCAGGAGGCGATAACATGTGAAGATGCTCAGAAGTGGACTGATGCAATGGACAAAGAGATAAATAGTTTGGTTAAAAATAATACATGGACTTTAGTCCACAAACCGGATAATAAAAAGGTAATAGATGTTAAATGGGTGTATAAGAAAAAATCAGATGAATTGTATAAGGCAAGGTTAGTTGTTAGAGGTTTTCAACAGACAGATACTGTTGATAACACTTATTCTCCTGTTGCACAAATGCAAACTTTGAAAATATTGTTATCAGTTTGTTGTCAATATAGTATTGATATTCATCAAATGGATGTTGAGACTGCATTCTTAAATAGTCAAGTAATATCTGAAGTTTATATAAATCAGCCACAAGGTTATGCAGATGGTAGTGATAAAGTCTATAGATTGCATAAAGCATTGTATGGTTTAAAAGAAAGCCCTCGATGTTGGTATGAGTGCTTCAATGAGTTTGTCAAAGATCTTTGTTTTTATAGAAGTAAATATGATAATTGTCTTTATGTTAAAACATTAAATGATGTAAGCATTTATATTTTATTGTTTGTAGATGATCTCTTGATTTGTTGTAAAGATAAGAACATGTTAATCGAGACTAAAAATCAGTTATGTAAGAAATTTAAGATGAAAGACTTAGGTAAAGTTAAAAGGTATATAGGTATTGATATAAGTTATGATTATAAAATATGTAACTCAATGACCTGAAGTCAGGAAACTTATATAGAATCACTTGCAAAGTATTATAGTGTTGAAAACTCAAAATTGTATAAGACTCCGATGGAAATTAATTTGAAATTAAATAAATGTGAAGTTAATGAAAATGTTAAATATAGAAACTTAATAGGTGCTCTTTTGTATATAAGTGCTGGAACGAGACCAGACATCTCTTTTAGTGTAAATTATCTTAGCAGATTCCAAAATTGTTATGATGAGACACATTATAAGTATGCTTTGCGTGTTTTAAAGTATTTGTATTTGACAAAAAGTTTGAAATTAACTTACCACAAAAATAGTTATACTAATATAATTGATTTTTTATGTGGATGCTGATTGGGCAGGTGATGTTGTTGACAGAAAGTCTACTACAGGATTTATTATTAGATTATTTGGAAATGTAATATTTTGGAAGTCTAGGAAACAATGTAGTGTAACAAAATCTTCTACATTTGCTGAGTATATTGCTTTATCAGAAGCAGTGACAGAAGCTGTTTTTATTCTCAATATGATTAATGATATATTCTTTAAAATAAATGAACCAATTAAAATATATGAAGATAACTCTGGAGCATTGGCTATTGCTAGATTTGGTAACTTTACAAAGAACTCTAAACACATTGAAGTGCATTATCATTTTGTGAATGAATATTGTTTAAATAGAATAATAGATATTGTTAAAGTAAATTCTGAAGATAACATTGCTGATATGCTTACTAAATCTTTAGGAACAGTAAAATTTGTAAAATTTAGAAAAATATTAAATTTAATTTAAGTGTATTATTTAAGCGTGATAGTTTATGAAACTGTAATAATATAAATGTAAGGAGGCGTGTTAAGTTATGGTACATGTATATTGTGGCAACACTATGTTTCTCACTGCACGTCCATTGTGTATCCTGTATCCTAGTATGTAGTTATTTTGTCCTAATAATAAAATGCTAAATAGAGTATTGTTTTTGTCTTGCACCTTAACAGTTTAACCAATATTTCTACTTCATTTTCGACAGAAATAATAATAAAATAATATGGAGGAAAGTGTAAGCGTTCAGAATCCTTACCATTAACGTTTCTTATTGCTTAATTCCATTAATATTCTTGTAATATCAATTAGAGTGAAAGAAATGATTGTGACTGCGTATTATATGTTTAAAAGAAATGCTATTTTTGTATAACTTAGTGCCCCCCATTATGGTGAAGAGTTGATGGTGCTAACTGCTATGGTAGCGTAGCCGGACACAGCATATAATAGTAGTGTAGTGACGTAAGTTCCAATCTTGCAATAAATTGGAGCTTATGGTAAAGGAAAACTTTTTTTAAAATATTTTACAGATTTTTTCACAATCTCATCTTATATTAAATGACAATGTAGTCCAAGATGGTAAACACGCTAAACCAAGAGGCGACTGGCTCTCAAGTGCAGTTGCTGGAATACACCAACAGGTGCTTGGCGACGGGTTTGCAACTTAAGGGTGGTAGCTAGCCAGGCGCTCTTAAATGCCCTACCACCATGCTATGCTTTCATTATGTTTTTTCCTTCACCGAAAGCTCCGAGTCAGATGCAAGGATTCGTACCTACGTTCATCGACGTGGTATCTGGTCACGTTATCAATTAAAACTTCAACGCGTCAATGATTTTTTTTTTCAAACCGACTAACGCTTTTGGCCTGGAGGGCCTTCACAGCTTCACCGAATTGCTAAGGCGAGCGATTAAGGCACTTCGCCGCTTGATAACAAGCTGAAAAAAGCCAAAATGGGGAAAACTCGGCTTGGGCTGTTGCCTTGGTACCAGATTAGGCCCCCTTCGCCAGCGGCTCAAGCCTAGGTCCGTTCCCTCGGCGTGGAACCCTTGAGTGCGCTGCTCACGCGATACAGTCACACTAAATCTTACATCACTGCGACAGCATTACACATATCACCTCCACACACGTGCATGCATACACGCTTACACATGAAAGTGGAAGGGTTTTATTTTTTCCCTTATCAAACTGAAATAGTTTAGAAAATTATCCGATACGAAATATATATAAGAGTTGTTGAGGTATGTAAGCTTGGTACACATATATGTTTCAACAACTGATATATGTATGAATAGTTAGTTTAGCTTAGGTTAGCTCAGATAGGTCGTGAATTAGGCGGAGGTGCTTGATATACGGCGGCTAAGAAACTGTTGGGGGAGCCTCTAGCTCCCAGAGAAATAGAGGAAAGGAGGAGAGTGACGAGGGAAGAGATGGTGGAGCGGTGGAGATGGGACCTGGCGGACGCGCGTTACGGTCGATACACGATCGATGCCGTCCGCCCGGACCTGCCGGAATGGTACCAGAGGAGATGGGGCTCCCTGACGTTCCGTCTGGTGCAGGTGCTGACCGGGCACGGGTGCTTCGGTTGGTACCTGCACTGGATAGCACGCAGGGAGCCGACCGCCGTATGCCATCAGTGCGGCGTTGACCCGGACACCGCGCAGCACACTGTATCTGAGTGTGCTGCGTGGGAGGAGCAGCGTCGCACGTTGGCTGCGGCGGTAAGACACGTTCTCTCGCTGCCGAGCGTAGTCGCGGCCATGCTCGGTAGCGAGGATGTGTGGAATGTTATGGCCTCCTTCTGCGAGGAGGTCGTCTCGCAGAAGGAGGCGGCGGAGAGGGTCCGTGAGCAAGACCCTCAAAGTGGCCGTCTCCGCCAACGGAGGACGGGCAGGAGGAGGCGTCAGTTTGACCGTCTCCTCCCACTGTAACTGGACCTGGGAAGATGGGTCGGAGGGCCCATCTTCCCATTGCACAGGTCCGGCGGACGCAGGAGATGGCCGGTGTGTACACGGCTGTTTCCCAACAAGACGGGGCCCGGCGGCGGAACTTTTGCTGCTGAGCCAACCGCTGGGGCGGCACGATGAAGTCTATAGAGATCTCGTGCCGCCCCAACTATAGCGGAAGACGTACACCGTGGGGTTTTAGTCCGTGCGAGTCGGACATAACCCACCCTCTCCCTCGAGAGGGTGGTGTATCCAAAAGGGATTTCCCCACGCTACAAAAAAAAAAAAAAGATATGTCGCGACTTGCATGTATCAGGCAACAGCCCAAGCCGAGGTGTGCCCTGCACCCTTGAGCTAGTTGTCAAATAAAATCGGCTGAGTGCCTTAAGCGCTCACCTTAGTAGTCCGGTGAAGCTGCTAAGACCTTGCTAGGTCAATAGCGTAGTCAGTTCGAAAAAAAAAGCTATTGCCTTGGATGCGACAAGCGGCATCTTATCAAGCTAAGCTATTCATACATATACGAATTAGTGAGGTACACATGTATACCAGCATGTGTATCTTACGTGCCCATGTATTTTGTATTTGTGTACTAAATTAATCGAGTTCTAAAAATACCTAAAGGAAAGATATAAAACCATCCCACCATATGTGTCCTTACCAGTGTATATGCACGTATGTGGGACTTGGGAGTGATCCGTGTTGATTGTGTGTCAAGATAGTGGTGAACATTTTCAGTGTCACTATATCGTCATAGTAGCGTGCTCGAGAGCTCCGATCCGGGGGGTCGAACCTATGCTTGAGCCGCTGCCGAGGGGGTTTACAGCAAGACATCGTGATGGAACCATGGCATGTTAGTATGGGGTTTTTTGTCGCTAATAAAAATCTATCGCCTAGCAACTATTGGTGAGTTCCGGCAGCTACATTTGAAAGTTAGTCTTCTTGTAGGTTTACCGTGATTGCCGTATTAAAACACATAGTAACATAAGGTGACATTGTGGTCAAACACGAAACCTATTTATAGTAATTTGATGTACATAGGTTAAGAAACTGTTTCGTTTGTTTAACAATAATAATCTAATCTCTGGAACTAACTATCAGATTTGCAAGATTATTTTTCCATTTTATAGTGTACTAGCGGGCCCGACAGACGTTGTCCCGCCGATTATAAAAATATCCTTGACAAATTATATACCAAAACGTTCCTCATGAATCACTTTATCCACTGGTGAAAACCGCATGAAAATACGTTCAGTTGTTTTTGAGTTTATCGCGAACAGACAGACAGACAGACGCGGTAGGGAACTTTGTTTTATACTATGTAATTATTTAGTGAAAAGCATTTTAGGCAATGCATCAAATTACGATTCACAGGAGCGGAGCAATTACAATACAATTTGTAGGTCGAGGGAGACCGAAATAATAGTGCGAATGAGTGGTGCGGCACGGTGTCGAGTAAAAGGAACCGACTAGAACTAGGCATACCGAGAACAGCCGAATTGTGGATGCCTATCTCATTGTCGCATCGGCTTCTTACGCAACACCAATATATATATTTTTGCCACACGAATAAAAAAAAAAAAATATTGTTGCTACACAGAAAAAATACTGACAGTTTTATATCAACAATTGAAATTTAAAAAAAACAGGCTGTGTCGTAAATACACACGATAGAAGTGAAACTTTAACATTACTAGGAAAAATTTTAATTACAAATTACAACAAAAAGACGTGGTGTTCACAGGTTCACCCATCCAAGTACTGACAGCGCCCGACGTTGCTTAACTTCGATGATCGAACGAGAACCGGTGTTTCCGACACTCTATCCAGACGCAGTGTTTACCCCACCACTTTTTGTTACACAAAAAGGTTGTCGACTAGAGTTTCAAATCCCTAATAAGTTATAGATTATACACGTAAGAAACCGCGGCACATATCTAGAGAACTATAAACCAAGAGCTAATATCCAAGGTAGGTTTATTCAACCGCTTATTGTAGTTACAACACGTTTTATAATTACAGCAATTTATCTTAATTTATGACGGTGGTACCGCCGAGAAGACAATAAATTTAATTTCCTGTTTTTACACACAAAAAAGCTCTTTAAGCAATACCCTTTTCTCTTAAGAATAGACATGTCGTTTTATTATGATAAACTAGCCTCTGCCCGCGACTTTGGGCTAACACTAACACGCAACGGAAGCTCTCAAGAGGAAAAAAAAACCGACATTGAAATATTCTTCATTGCTGCTCTGCTCCTATTGGTCTTAGCGTGATGATATATAGCCTATAACCTTCCTAGATAAATGAACTATATAACAGTGAAAGATTTTTTTAAATCGGACCAGTTGTTCCTGAGATTACGTCCTACAACGTCACAAACTTAACCACTTTATAATATTAGTATAGATTAATACTTTTCTAATGTAATTTAGTACGAACGCAGCTTATTGACAAGCGGTCTGGTTCACGCTACGATAACATTGTGTTCGGGTTTTTCTGCGAAGTACACAAATATAGTTTGTATATGGCGCAATACGAAGGAAAATTAGTATTAATAGGAAATCTGGGGCTTTAGTGATATCTCAGAATTCGTGTTCGAACCCACACGTTAAGAATAACAAAGTGTTCTTGCACAGAATGCTATTAATATTTCACAATATATGGCTAAATAACACAAGATTATGAAAAAAAGCGACTTCATTGCAGACTAAAATTTCTAAAACTTTTTTATATTATTTCATTTTTGATTAATCTTCTAGATTATGAATGCCATTGTCGAGTAGGTAATAATACTATATTATATATATTAAATACTACAAGAACAAGATGGTGGCCTATTTGTTAGAACTTACTACGGAGTTTTTTTGGCATCACAGAATTCATGCTCCATGGTATTGCTTTCCATCCACTTCACTTGTGCACAATAACCGAACAGTATTACGTAAAACACTACCGATATTATAAAAAAGATAGAGTCAAATCACACAAGATTATAAATAAAATATAATAGCCATTACATGACACACTATAATCCCGCCAAAAACTCTCTCCTAAACCTTCTTTCTTTCGTTCTTTCTTTTTCGTTATTGGCAACCCAGTCCTTTTCAAAAGACTATCACTGCCATTTTCATGTACTCCTAAACCTTGTTTCGCTTGTTATATTCATTACAGATTATATACCGTATAGTATATAAAAAAATCTAAAAATATATCGTATATATATTTATTGTATGTATTTTCAATTATTATGTAGTCTAAGATAGTACAATAACCAAATAAAAATAGATACAATAACCAGAAATTAGTCTGAAATTGGATTTCCAGAACGTAACATATGCATTTTATATCGCATAGGTTTTTCTACGAAACATTTGATTTTTTATATATATTTTATATTTCATTTTATTTTTGCTTCAATAATAAATATTACTTGAACGAGTTCTTAACACATAAAGTACAAAAGTCCAAGGATTTTTTATCTTATTTGTAGTCATTAGTTATCTCTCCACAGTCGAGTTAAATATCTTTCCAGTTTTTGATAACGTCCGTGCCTATTAGACAATAATCGTTTACAAAGTTCATTTTAAACTACAAGCACAGTTTTACCCATAGATAATACATATATATACTGAAAGTTTTACCATTTTACAATTACCACAGAGTTATGTTAGGTTTAGTGTTGTGACAAATATTCATTAAAACTCAATATGAACTGATTCAGTTACGTGTTCGTAATATTTCCCAATCTGACATGTTAAAAGTGAAACATTACCTCTGTAATATATTATATGTATAAAGGTGATATTTATTAACTCGACTAATATTACATTATTGCGACCCAGTGGACAACAGACTTAAACGTATCAATAATTTGCTGTCGATTATCCGATATTTGTTATTATATTTGACAATTATACTGATCGGCAGGTGTTATGACCACATACTAACAAACAAGCGTTATGTAGGAACCAATAAGTGTACGTTAAAGAGAGCAATTCACGTTACCCACACTCATAGTGACGATACGAACAAAATATATTGAAGTGAAACTTCTTTATCGGCGTTGGAAAAAAATTTACCGTCACATTTTTCGGTTACGCGTCACATTTTTCCGTTACGCGCCATCTTTTGAAGTGAAACTTCTTTATCGGCGTTGGAAAAAAATTTACCGTCACATTTTAAAAAATGATAATAAAATAATGAAAATAAAATAAAATAAAAAAAAAAATAATAAATAATAAAATAAAATAATAAATGATAATAAAATAAAATGATGATAATAAAATAAAATGATAATAAAATGATAATAAAAATAAATAAAATAAAATAATAAAAATGAAAAAAATAATAATGATCATAAAATAAATAAAATGATAATAAAATAAAATATGATAATAAAATGATAATAAAAAATAATAAAATAAAAAAAAAAAAAATAAAACAAAAAATAAAATGATGATAATAAAATGATAATAAATGATAAAAAAATGATAATGAGTAAAAATAAAATAATAAAAAAAAAAAAATAAAAAAAAATAAAAAAAAAAAAATATAACAAAATATATAAAAATAAAAAAAATAAATAAATAAATAAATAAAAAATAAAAATAGAAAAAAAAATAAAAAAAAAAATTAAATAAAAAAAAAAAAATAAATAATAATATAATAAAATAAATTATAAAATATAATAATAACATGATAATAAAATCCTTTTGTTTAAACTTTATCTAATTTAACTTTATTTAACCAATTTCTGGAAAGTTGCATATAGATCATTTTGCGAAAAATAAGGCCTTAAACAAGTTTCACTTCTTACGTGTGTACACTAGTACACGCACACATTTTTTCATTTGAGTATCGTGTTATTATTATAAATCGCAATACGATACAAAACAGCAAGCAAACCAATAGCAGAACTATTCACAACCGTTTATAACAACAACAGTTATAAAGTAACAATGTTATTCATTATTAGTGGGTATATTTCTAACACTCTATAACACGATGCATTATTTTATAATCTTCCACGGTGTGCTATACTCTTGAACCAAGGCTGAATTTACTAGGCTTAAACTCCCTCAATAGGATCAAAGAAAAGCAGTAAATATAGACGATACAATTATCATACTTTTTGGGAGACAAGAAAATCGACTAGGACAGTGGCCAGTACAAACGATACGAGTAATGTGTTATCTTGAATTTTAGTTTTACTTCTGGTAAATGTTCTGGTAGACCAAATTACACGGCTAATTGAAATAGGCAAAGAAAACTATACAGATATTTTAAAAGGTTCCTTCAATATAATTCAGTTTAATACAGTATGATAACATTCTAAATGAAACAATTCTAAATCCTTTAAATAATGGACATAATCCGAAATTAGTTATCTATGTAGATCTAACGTTTGACCTAAAACTCACTTGATGTCACTTATGTGACGGCTTCTTAGATAGTAACATGCTAAGCCCACAGGAACCGAGTCTAAATTACTACCATCGAAACTTACCTCAAAATGCTTGGATTTTCAACTCAAGAGTGGTAGCTAACCAGGCGGACTAATATACAACGTCATAGTTTGAAATATTTTCCATATCCAACATATCAGGCTCATCGCGGAATTCCAATCAACATCGAGCGACATGCCACCACTAAGCCACCATTAATTAATCTTAGTTTAATTGCTTATAAACTTTTAATAAATTACTCTATTTCATCAACAATGTTGCGACATAACTATCAACTGGAATTTTTTAAATTATCAATTTAATTTCTTCATATCTAATTTCAATTAAGTTCTCTACTCACATTCCATAATCTACCAAAATATTAAAGAGATACCCGTTTCACCAGTAATTAATTATGTTAAAATAATAGATTACATAACATTTCTCTAAACTGTAGTATTCAATATTAATTTAAAAGAGCACCTTTATCTTTAAATGCAATTAAAAACAACGGTCACCACCGAGAAATTTACAATCTATCGGCAATCGCCACTCGCTGCTATCACCCACACCTGCAAGTCTTTCGACTACACGATATACCGTGGCTGATTCCTAATCGCGACAGATTAAAAACGAGGCAATGTGGCTGGTTTGTCGTAATCGCATCGGACACAGGTAGTTACTACCCTTCTGCTTACTGAATATATATCAGCTGAGTCCGGAATGCAATAAGTCAACGCGTAATTGATAGAACATCTGTAGAAACAGAACTAAAAGAAAATTTTGTATAATATTATAAAAATAACCGTTCATACATACCGTATCCTATTTCATGGCGGACTGTATTACTCTTCTCCATTACGGCTGCTTCTTTACACCCGTTCCCTTCTTGTTGTTTGCTTTCTGCCCCCTCATCTCCATTTTTGGGTAAATCATCGAAATACTCCTCAAATCTGTTTTTATTAAAGAAATCGAAGTCAATAACGGTCCGTTTCATTGTGGGTGTGGCAGTTCTCACCGTGCCCACTTCGAATTGTAGCATTCTTGCTGGAGACATGATTTCTGTAACCGGTGATGGTTTGACAAATACATCATCCTCATTCTTTTTCGTGAGAGATAACGTTAATAAGTTCTTTAATTTGATGATATTCTCATTCGGTCTAGAAACAGCCTGAAGTTTTGGTGTTTCTAATATTGGTGGCGATTTTTCAGTAGTCGGGGTTTCGATGGCGGGCGTTTGAATCGGTGTAAGAATCTGTTCTGGAGTCGTGCTAACGTTTGGACACGAAACAATGTCTACAGAAGCCTCTCTTTCTCCTATAGTAACATTCTCTCCAATGTGAGAGAAATTATCAAGACTCATACGGAACGTATCATCGGGTAAATCTAAAGTTTCCGTTATGAATAACTGATTAGAATGTGAATTTGTTGATACATCACTTTTTTCTGAATTCTCTAACGTTGATAAATCCATATTTTTATTATCTGTGAATATTTATTATCATAGAACGTTGTTGTCATATAAATTATACGTATGGTTTTAAATGCCCTTGAAATAATCTTGCCAATCGATAAGCGCAAGAATTTCACATCACTTCCACCCACACATGCGCATCGGAGCCTCCGTACGCTTGTGTGTAACGGTGAGCTGTCAAACAAGTTTCACGGCTGTTTTCCTGGTTTTATTTCACAAAAAAAGTCTAATTAGAAAGAGGATCCCAATTTATTACTCACAAATCCAATCGGAATGTTTAGATGATCTTGCAGTACCATTTTTATAGTAAAATACATGTTCAAATTTTATATCACTATAGTTCCGGCTATAAATAGATTCGATCGTCACTTGCACACGGGTATTTGCCCGCCTTTTTTCTTTCACAATCACAGTAAATATATTATTTATTGTTTACAGGTGTAAAGTAGCCTGTTATGTGTATAACACTTTTATTTTATTATGTGTGAGTAGTAATGGTATAACAGCGGAGAAATATAGATACAGCGCGATGGCGCGCTCCGCAACACAACTACACGATATTGTAATGTCAACAAACAAGATGTTCCGACACTGCACCGTTGTTATTCATTCGTATATCTAATTACGTATGAATTTAATTGAGTTATACATTTTTTAAATTGAGGTTTTGCATCTAATGTAGTTCTTTATATTATTGTAATAAAATCAATTGGAATTTATTCCTAATGTTTGGTAGAATTTGTTATCTGTTACACGCCGGTGTTTTTAATATTCTCCGAAGTCTATCGTTAAAACTTTATGGATTTGATGCTTATTCTAACTATTCTACGTTACTTTCGCAAAAAATATAGCAATAAAGTAATTTGTGACACTACTCAATTAAAATCCACAAGTTATTTGGACTAGTCTGAAGCTTCGTAGATGCAATTTGACTTCATATTCTCGTCTGACAACCTCAAACATAGCCTTGAAGGTTTGAAACATTGATCTATGAATTAAACTCGGAAGCGATGAATTTGTGTAGGTTATATTTCTTTCTTTTGTTGTTTTGTATTAAATCATTTATACAGTTTAGGAATTCAAGAAACATTATTGGAAACATTATATCGATATGAATTGATAATTTAGCAAAAAAACGATTTTAAAACCAATCGATATCCGTGATTATATCGTCTCTTTTTACCGGTGAATTGGGAATACTTACATTTTAAACAGTGACGTATTTCAAACATTACGAAAAACTTTCAGTCCGCAAACTTATATTAAACGAAATTTTGATGTTAGATATTTTGGCGGTAATTTGATTTTGTATTTATTTGTCCATTATCTGTTACATAACAACTATTATTGCATTAACCCAATCTGTGGGTTTTAAAATATACAATTGTGTAACTATAAAAACGAAAACTTATTTTTGTCACTGTTATATTACGGGTGATATATCACCAGCAGTTATATATTATAGCAAACAAACGTGGCCGAGCTGTATCAAGACAATGAAAAATAGACTTCTAGAGAAATAACTGTTCATGAAGATTTATTTCAATATTATTTTTGAAGATTTCTTATTGTTTAGATTACCTTAGGATATTTTCTTTCAATTACAAAAAAAAGTCGAGGCAGTCATAAGGAGTTCCGAAAGAAGTGAGACCATAAAACAATAAAATAAATGTGTTCTCTTTTCATTTCAATTTTAATAATAGTGTGAATGATAATATTTAAATTTCAGAATTTGTTTATTGAAATTATTAACATTAGTATGGTTTTCATATCTATTGGCACTCGGAGCAACAATTACCATTATATACATTTTATAAAGTCTATTAATCAATCAATCAAACGTATAATGAGCTGCAAAATATAAGTATTACATGTACAAAGGCCCCTATCTACGCATCGCTAGTCTGACGCAAGACCAATACGATCGGTCATGCTTACGTAGCATGTCATGACGCGAAATTATGAATGTATTTCCTGCCATAAATACCGCTTAACCCGCCCAAAGAAGTTTTCACTTCAAAAAATTCTCATAAAACTCCTTGGCCTATGTCTGGACTTGACCCTGCGGCTTTTGAATCGATATCAGGTTGATCGAAACTACTTGATTTGTACTTGGAACAAGAACTTTACTTCTATCGTCAAATCATATCATTAATAGAGACCAATGAGGGTACCAGTGGTAGTAGAGCCACGCTGAAGCTATTACTGGTTTCATCATGAATGGGTCGGCTCGCCCGGGGTACTACTACCCTCTTGCAAAAAACCGACGTGTAGTAACAGTGCTTGCATTCCGTTCGGTCAGTGAGAACGCCGGATAAACCACCTCCCCTCCCCAAACACAGGGTGGCAACGCACTTGCGATTCTTCTGATGTTATGAGTGTCTATGGACGGCGGTGATCACTTAATATCAGATAAAAAAAAACCACCACTACATCGATTTTTGCTGAAAAGCAGAAGTATCCGTACTAAAAGGTATGGCTGGCAACAGTTCTTATGAATGACAATCTTTTTAAAGTTAGTTATAAGAATATATTGTATTGGAAGTATTTCGATTGATGCAGGATTAAACGTGGCATCCATGTGAATATAAAGCGAGACAAGGTGTTAGAAAGAGACAAGGTGAATTTTATCTCATAGTTTTGGCGTATTATTAAGGTGCTTTGTAACTTGTTTTGTCTATAAAGTTAGAATTTAACGAGAACCTCTTATGATATGGGGTCCTTCAAACGAGGCATGAAGAGGCATGAAGAGGCACTTTTGCAGGTCGGCATGATAGCGATGGCTGCTGTTGTTATTTAACACTGACAGTCGCCGTTATTTATGGTCTGTACTGTACTTTCCATCAGATATTGTGAAGTCATTTTGCCGAACTAGTTAAAAAAAGGACTCTACTTCAATTTCATGATTTGTAACGAATATAATTCTTCGATAATAGTTCCCTTCATTTATTAAATAAATAACAATCTAGTGGTTTCGGAATTTTTATTATTATATTACCAGTTGACAGATATGAGGTTAATGCACTTGGTGTTAAAAATGAAAATACACACTTAGAAAAGCAATCATTTATTTTTTTTCCTTTTCCCACCGACGCCGTCAACTTTCCCGCCTTTGCGTTTCCCACCGTTCGCCGGTTTGAATCCTTGCTTGTCACGTGAATTATCTTTATTAAACTTTTTCCTCCCAGTTTTCTTGTTACCTAAAATCTTTCTGTTGTAACCCTTTATCCAACGATCGCGTTTCTCCTCCCAGGCGAGTTGTTTAGTGCTCGCATTATCGGTATTCGAGACGGCCTGGCTTGAACCTTGTTTCTTATTAGTAGCTGTCTCTTCTAGAAGCGTCGAGAACTGTTCCGCTGACGCGAACAATGAACCGAGGTCATCTGATCCTATTTAATAGAATTCAAAATTATAACACCGATTTAAGACGTGGGATTTTTATTTTAACTATATCTAAGCCATAGTGAATGGAGAAGTAATACTTTATTGGACGTTTTATATTCATTCACTGATAAGGTTATTCGAGCGGTACTATGAAAATAACATATTAACTAGATGTGATAGAAAAATTAATATACATTAAGAACTAATTAATAAATAGTATACACTGAAATACTAAATACATAATTAGTGCAAAACATAAACGTTACAAGTCAAAAGCAATTGATTTTTTACTTGTTTATAAACTTAATACAATTTAGACGATACCCAAGTGAAGAAAACTAATGTTGTCTATAATATACATCTTATTATCTGCTTACTCAGTCAGTGTCCAATTTCAATTATTAGTTTCCTTTAAGATCTATTGATCGGTATAATAAACTAGGCTGTAAGTAAAATATTACTTGTCGATGAAAACTGTATATTAATTATAACTTAATAACGTTATAACTTATGCAAAATACAAATCCCGACGTCTGAAGTATCTTAAAAATTAATTAAGTTCTCGTCCAGTGATCGAAATTCAACCATAGAGAAAAAAAACTTTCCAATTTTTTTATAGAAAACACTAAAGGTCGAGAGTAGCTGCTAAACAAAAAAAAGAATGAAGAAAAACAGCTGAGAAACAGAGGAGGGAGGATGTTTTTGACAGTTTTCCCACTGCCTATTTATATATAGACTATTATGATTAAATTAAATAGTCAATTAAGAAATTATGATATATAAGAAATCTCAAAATTAATGTTCAACTTTATATTACAACTTCCGTAACGGTTATTAAAAATATAACACCGTTATATTCAATATAACAATAACGACTGTTATAAAAGTCCTGAGTGATTTTGTGATATATAACGCCCACGTTAATATTGAAAATAACGTACGACATCCTTTATATAAATTGAGATTGATTCTGTTACTTTTAAAATTTACCTTTGAGTTGTAATTTCGACGATTTTCCTTTTCTTTTCTTACCGGGAACGTCGATCTGTTCTTCCTCGTCGCTATCTTCAAGCGCTAGTTCTGAGAATGGATATTGTAAAAAATACTTTATCTGTGTTAATACGAATCTATGGTAATACATTTTTGACTTTTCATCGAGTATTGTCTATTATGTATCAATTTTTTTATATTTGATTTTTTTTTTAATCTCAACAAAGATCGATTAATTCGACTGTATACACGTACTTCGTACTTAGTTATCTATTGTTACAAGTGATTCAGGTATTGATACAGAACACCGATTTGTTAAATACTGTGGATTACACAGATTTTTTTTAAATATAGTCTAAATAAAAAAAACTTGATGTAAGATGATGACAAAGTAAATTAAAAAAAAAAAAAAATTCCAGGCAGAAATCGTTTAACCAAACGTCTAATTAATAAAATAATGAGCAATTGGAAAGTGAAGTGTTCAGATATGATTCAGAGTGATTGAATCTTTGAGAAAGGGAAACCTCTATTGGTAAACTTCAGTGAAAACATGTCACAAATGTACGAGTCGTATACAATTCCTACTCTCTCTCTCCTTTACTCCTTTTATTACTGTTCTGTGTAAATATATCTATATTAATAAAATTAAGCTCTAATTATTTGTTACATTATGCTTACTTGCGCTATACATGCTTATATGATAAAATATACATATTTATTTACTAACTCATATGTTTAGGTACTTACTAACCCAATTGTGTATTGTCCCTATGTTCTATGTTAGTCATACGGTGGTGGTCTAAATCAACTTCAGATCTTTTGTTGATCCATTATCGTAGAAATTAAGCTTTATGTACATGACACTGGCAGAATTGCGGAATTTTTCACAAAGGCCAAAGACTAAGATAAAAAAAAAAAATAATCAAAGGTGGCTATCTATTCTTCAACTTATTTTTGGCAAAGTGGAATAAAATGCTTCTTTTCTAAAATATAGCAGTGATGATTGATGTATCAACTGTATTTTAATCTGTAGATTAAAGTGAATAAAAGATTACGGATCTATAGATCGTTTTTTATTCCAAATTTGATGTCTCACCACATAAAAAACATATTTTGCCCAAAAAATATAGATAGCCCGCTATGATTCTATACAACTCACATTATTCTAGACTCAACACTCACCGTTTTCATCTCCGGAGAGCAACGGTTCGTCCTCATCAGCGGATATGTTCAATTCTCCGTCACTACCTTCTGGACAAAATTATAATAACACAATGTATATATCGCCTTTATTAATACTCTATAGACTTTAGGGTTGGACCACAATGTTATCTGCTGTTAAATGATGATTTGGTCTAAGATTGTAAACACGATATACCTAGAGTGTGCTGGCTCTCAAGTGCAACAGCTAGAACCCACCAACAGGTGCTTGGCGACTGATCTTCAACCTGAGGTTGGTAGGTAATCAGGCGAAGTTAGAAAAAGCTATGCAAATCAAATCAAAATCAAAAGTACTTTATTCAGTTTAGGCCCTAATAAGGCGCTTATGAACGTGAAAACTACCACCGGTTCGGAAAACAACCCAGTCCTCGAGAAGAACCAATAAGAAACTCAATCGGGTATATCTTTTTAACATATATATTTCGAATACATTATACGTTACAATACCATTTTTAGTGGATGAACAGAGAGGAGCCAATTCCAGACGTTACCATCGTTCACATATTGATCCACTCCTGATCCCATCATGATACTAGGGGCTTTTATATGATTATAGACAAACTAAAACTTATCAATCTTTTTTCCGATAATTTGTTACACATGAAAAACAGAAATTCATTATAATATTTATATCAGAAACTATAAATAGCCTACCAAAACTAAAGCCTACAGTAAAATTGTAAGGCTAAAAGACCCCATCAGACTTCGTAACTATATAATAATAATCATAAATACAGTGGTACAACAAAATAATCCCAAGGAACGTTGATGTCAGGGCCGACCATAAAAATTAAGCCAAATCATATACCACAACATGACAAACATGTTGTACCGACCCCTACTTATGTGGGATAATGATGTGGACACAGCATGCACTTGCTCAAAAAAATTCAATAATTCTTCGTTGTCGCGTGAACTGAAACGCCAATCGTAGCGCGTGACGTCACACCTTCACAAACATTGTTCCGACATTTACGCTTTTTCATATTCACATCGAAGAAAATTAGTATTTCTTTGAAAAAAAAAAAGACGTGTTCCTTACGAGCCTTACGAGTTATAAACGTGACGAGAAATCCCTCAGCAGCGACATCGACTGTGTGTTTAAAAGTGAACTTCAATATCTATAACAGTGTTAAGTCAATATGTGTGATAGAGCGCTTTAGTTAAATGCCTCAGTCTTGCTCTCTAGATGTGGGGTTGGGATTGATAGGTGGTAGGAGTTTTCCTAAGTCCGCCTGGTTAGCTACCACCCTTAAGTTGGAAATCTGTCGCCAAGCACCTGTTGGTGTGTTCTGGTAGTTACACTCGAGAACCATTTTCCCTATAGATTTAGTGTGTTTGCGATCTTAGACTACGTCACCATTTAATATCAGATGAAATTGTGATGCTAACACCCATAAAGTATAAAAGTCACTAGAAATTGAACACATAAACCAGGTGAAAGTTTAAACGCTCGCAGTATTCTCTAATATAACGATTCATGGTCACATTTAACATATAAAATAATAATATCAAAACAAATACTAATATACAACCAAGAAAACCATAATTAAAGTTTGTTCTAAGACTTTCAAAAGTATAAACACAATGTAGGTGCAATGACCGATGTCGAAAGCTACAATGGGCGACCCCGAGTTAATAACCTTTGATAATAAAACGGACAATAAACATGCCATTCCCACGTTCACTTTCAAGTGAAACTGTAGTCACCCGACGGTCATTGACATTGTGCTTTAACATAGACGCGTAGAGGATTGCGTATAATTTTTGTATTTTTCTAGATAATTAGGTCAAATATTAAGGACCTATTTTTTAAATTGATTTAGTACGAGAATCGAGTGCAGAGTATCCTCCATAAATATTGCTACTGTCTAAACATTCACCCTGTATACATATATAGGTCGGTGACAACGAACCTTCATCATCAATATCATCAAAATCGTCTCCCTCGTCATGTTCACCAGCGTCATCACCATCATCACTACCGAGTTGATCGTCATCATCGCCCTTTTCGGCTTTCTTTTTAGGGCGTTTCTGTTTCGCCGCTTCCAACTCCGCCAGATAGTCCAGTTCTTCGTCTTCATCATCTGAAATGTTTTAACAATTAACAACAAACATTCTAAAAATCTATCTATACATATAATAAGAATGTAAATCTAACGCGTCTGTACTTTTTAGATTTTATGAAAAATATCGTTGTAGGTGCCTAGAAATAAGTAATAAAATACATTTAAATCATTATTAGAAATGTCTGTCTGTCTGTCTGTTTGTTTGGACACGCATCACTACTAAGTACTGCGTTCACGATAAAACCTTTTCCAGACAATCATAAAGCATATCCTCGAGTAACATTAGTCTTGGTTTAATTAAAATCGGTTCACTCTATCAGAAGTTATTGTAATTTTAATGACGACGCGACTTAAGTACGAGAGAAAAGTAAATAAGTAAATGGACTTAATATATTTAGATGATTTTGTTAGTCACTGTCTTTTCACATTAGGTTCCACGCGGACGGAGTCGCGGGCACAACTAGTAACGAGTAAAATTAATACATACTACTCAAAAATATCCAGAGATACGGTTTATAACCACTGGGGATACCAATATTATTGTAAATGATATACACATTGACCTGGAATATTAAAATATATTATTATTAAAAAAAATAGGGTTACCTGGTTGCTTAGATCCGGTGACGGTATTGAGATACTGCTCGAAATCATCACTCGTGACGGAGTCTACGTCACTCTCGTCATCTTCTTGGTTCCCTAAATCGCGACGTTTGCGTAGGAAACTGGAAAATAATATATACAGCATGACTGGTTAAATAGTTGCAATACTCTCACAGATTACTCATCACTTGCGTGTCGTTTTAAATCAATTAAAAAAAGTAGGTGCTTAATATTTGCCCTAATTATGTCGAGAAACGCAAAACTGATATACACTCAACATCAGCTGATTTACGAAAAAATGAACTGGTGTAATAGATGAATGACGCCCTGACGCGTACGTCGGCCCGCGTCTCTCTTCCCTATCTTCGAACGTGCGGCGTTCCCACGATAAGCAGTTACGTAATGATTAACCTTGAAAAGCGCCCCTTTAAAATTGTTCATTGAAACTAGGCGTGATTTTTTTTACGTTTAAAAATATCGTTCCAATACTTTTAAAAGTTTTAGAATAAACTTGGTTCTCTTTGTTGTTTATTAGTATTTGTTTTGATATTATTATTTTATATGTAAAATGTGATCACGAGCAGAAGCTAGTTTAAAATATGAAGATACACTGGAAACCGTACAAAAACCTTTTATTACATGAACGATTAAAATTGAATTTAGCTCATTTTGAAATGCAACGACTTAAATAGTATTCCGGGTGTGCACTAAACATTGTTTGCAAGAGCCGCATGCTAGGTGATATCGGGTCCTTCAAACCAGGTGTGAAGAGGCACTTTTGCAGGTCGGCATGATAGCGACGACCGCCGTTCGTATATAACACCGACAGCCGCCGTTATTTTTAAACTGTACCGTACTTTCCATCAGATACAACTCGGTCATTTTGCCAGTATAAAAAAAAAAACCGGTGTCTATGTCTCTCTTAGTATTAATGTACTTATATAAGCATTCAAAAATGCTCTCCTTATGGGAGAACATTAAAATTTCGATCGGCATCTTCTCTGAGTGACGAAAAAGCTGAGGGTAAACACTGTGTCGGGTGAGTGTTGAAAATACTTGACAACTAATTATCTTTATTGAAGACCAGACGGTTATTATTACTATATCTACGTGTTTTATCTGAATATGTGGTGGTTTTAGATAGTTTTAGGGTTAAAAAATTAAAAATTTTGTTCGAAGTCTGACATCTTTGTTAAAAAAAAATATAGGTGGCGTCACAATCATTGTATTAAGTACTGGAAAGGATATATATATCTACTTGTAAATTTAGTGCTGTAACCAAAGAAATATATGGATATGTTATTAAATGAATCGAAAAACTTACTCATATAAAAATCTCTCATCGACCGGAATCTTCGATTCATCCTCATTGAGATATGACGAAGAATTGACAGGTATGCTTCTTATACCTGGAACAGATAGTATTAAGTTATTTTTCTTGGTAAAGGCTTCGAAAAAACATTCGCCAGTGTCAAAGTTCGATATATTAATACGGGTTCAATTCGTTTATTGAAGTGATTATTTTTTAATTTAATGAAACGTAAATGTGTAACGAAAGAGAGATAAATGTATATATAGGTTTTAGGCTGTGAAACAATGAGATAGTGTATTCTGAATATGGGTCATTCCATGTCAAATCGACAAATTTTTTACCTGACCCCCTTTGATTTCGCTGAAAATTTTCTATCTTTTTCTACCCCCCGAAAGTTATTTTTCAGAATTTTTTCAAATTTTTTTTTCCGACTCAAAAAATGTTATGAATTTTTGAAAAAAACCGCTCTTTTATTTTTAAATTGCCAGAACTTTTTCAAAAATTGACCGTTTGGGAACTTTTTTTTTTCAAAATTTTTGTTTTTAAATGTAGTTTTCGAAAAAAAATATGAAAAAATTTTCAGAGTCCCAGATATATGAAATATTTTAGTTTTTTTGAAAAAACCGTAATTTTCTCAAAGTCCGACCGTTTTTTTTTTTTTGCTCTAAAAATACTTCAACTAATTCTGCAATGATCCCCGTTAATCAAAAGATGTGACGACAGTCGCTTCTAATTTTTTTTCTTGATTATAAAAAAACTTTTGTTGAATTTTTGCTGATTTTATATAACTTTGTTATGAAATTTTTTTTATTTCCTCGTGAAACCGCAAAAGTTGAAAAATAAAATTTTATTGGAGAATTTCAAGTGATTATCGTCCAAGAAATTGTTATTTAAAAAAAAAAAAAAAATTATTATTCCATATTATTTAAATGAAATGTAGATGATATCTTTTTTACCGACAATCGATAGCTCTTAAATTATCACATTGTATCAACTGGAGGTAACTTTTAAACCCATTGTATTTTTGAAGTTGTCATATTTCAGTACCAAAAAAAAAACGTCCATAAGAGTAAAAAAATAACGTCAATGAGAGAAAAAATTTTTTTTTTTAAAAATAACAATTTCTTGGACGATAATCACTTGAAATTCTCCAATAAAATTTTATTTTTCAACTTTTGAGGTTTCACGAGGAAATAAAAAAAATTTCATAACAAAGTTATATAAAATCAGCAAAAATTCAACAAAAGTTTTTTTATAATCAAGAAAAAAAATTAGAAGCGACTGTCGTCACATCTTTTGATTAACGGGGATCATTGCAGAATTAGTTGAGGTATTTTTAGAGCAAAAAAAAAATAAAAAAAAAACGGTCGGACTTTGAGAAAATTACGGTTTTTTCAAAAAAACTAAAATATTTCATATATCTGGGACTCTGAAAATTTTTTCATATTTTTTTTCGAAAACTACATTTAAAAACAAAAATTTTGAAAAAAAAAAAGTTCCCAAACGGTCAATTTTTGAAAAAGTTCTGGCAATTTAAAAATAAAAGAGCGGTTTTTTTCAAAAATTCATAACTTTTTTTGAGTCGGCAAAAAAAATTTGAAAAAATTCTGAAAAATAACTTTCGGGGGGTAGAAAAAGATAGAAAATTTTCAGCGAAATCAAAGGGGGTCAGGTCAAAAATTTGTCGATTTGACATGGAATGACCCATATACTCAAAATATATACGAAGAGAGGGAGAGGGTGAGGGAGAGGGGGAAGAGGAAGAGAGGGTGAGGGAGAGGGGGAAGAGGAAGAGGGGGTAGGGAGGGGGGAGAGGGGGAGTGGTAGAGAGAGAGAGAGGGGGAGAGAAGGAGAGGGGGGAGAGAGAGAGATAGAAATGTTGAAATCTATAGCACATTATTCTCAGTTGGATTGTAGTGACTATTGTGTACTTTTAAAAATTATACCGTGTAATGTATTATTAACATTGTTGCTATATATGAAAATATAACAAAATAATGCAAGAAACTAGTGTTTACCAGTTCCATAGTGTATTCATCTCATTCTCTCAAAAATTAATGAGAATAGTAAGTTTATTCTTACACCTAACTTACTAAGCAACTTCTACCACGTGTAAACTACATATAATTTGTTTCTTATATTATTCTGTGCGACTTTAAATTATATAATAGCTATGCCCATTATATTACTTCATATTTCCACTTACAATTATGTATTCATTTTAATTTTCACTTAACCGCCTATTATGTAATGGCGTCGGATGAGACGATACCTTTCTAAACAACACTATTTTTCTTCGGTATGAATATGTCATAGCGTAGAAATTATATCAATGTTTCCAAAGGTGTGACGACATTAACTCAAATTGGTGTCTCTGTCTTAATGTGATATTTTCTGTTTATCTATTTATATATTTATTTACAATTGCGACTAATGCAACTGTCTACAGTCCGATGAATAATATAATAACAATAATAAGGAGTATACTAGACTGAAAATGAAATCATATAATATTGAATATTGAAAAATTTGTGAAAAAAAAACATAAGACCAAGAATAAATGAAAAAGCGAAAATAACTAAGTAACCTATGGAAAAGGAAACAAGGTGACAAATATAATCACGAATCTATATCCTTACATATTATAGAAGAAAGTCCTATGCCATGTCTGTCTGTCTGTCTGTTCACGGTAAACTCAAAAACTATTGAACGGATTTTTATGCGGTATTCACCAGTAAAGTGATTAATGAGGAAGCTCTAGGTATATATTTGTTTATAAATGTTAAGGTTCTTTTTATTATCAGGATGGTACATCGTCCACCGGTTCCGCTAGTTAATATTATAAAGATGTAGGGTTTGTTTGTTTGTTTGGTTGAACCCGCTAATCTCAGGAACTACTGGTCCGATTTGAAAAATTCTTTCAGTGTTAGATATATAGATCACTTATCGAGGAATCAGGCTAAGGCCAATAGGAGCGGAGTACCAATGAAGGATGTTTCAAAATTCTTGTTTTTTCCTTATCAGAGCTTCCGCTGTGTGTTAGAGTTAGCCCAAAGTAACTAATATCATCACGGTAAAACCAATAGGAGCGGAGCACCAATGAAGAAAGTTTCAAAATCGTTTCTTATTCCTTATCAGAGCTTACGTTGCCTGTTAGAGGTAGCCCAAAGTAACTATTCCCCGCGGACGAAGTCGCGGGCAGAAGCTAGTCTATACATATAATAAGAATGTAAATCTAAAGTGTCTGTACTTTTTGGATTTATGTGAAAAAAATTGTTGCAAATGTCTTGGAATATGTATTAAATACATTTCAATCATTTCTAAAAATGTCTGTCTGTTTGTCTGAACTCGCATCACTGCTAAAGTACTGCGTTCACGATAAGCCTTGAAGTAACATTTCATCTTGGTTTCAATAAAATCGATTCACTCTATCGAAAGTTATTGTAATTTTAATGACGAAGCGACTTAAGTACGAGAGAAAAGTAGATAAGTAAATGGACTTAATACATTCAGCTGATTTTATTAGTCACCTTTTTTTGACATTACGTTCCACTCGGACGGAGTCGCGGGCACAGCTAGTATCATTACATAGTATAAAACAAAGTACCCTACCGCGTCTGTCTGTGTGTAGTCCGGTGAAGCTGTGAAGACCTTGCCAGGTAAATAGAATAGTCAGTTCGAAAAAAAAAAAAAAAAGCGTCTGTCTGTCTGTTCGCGATAAACTCAAAAACTACTAAACGGATCTTTATGCGGTTTTCACCAGTGGATAAAGTGATTCACGAGGAATGTTTTGGTATATAATATGTCCAGGATTTTATTTATAATCAGGGCGGGACAACGTCTGCCGGGCCCGCTAGTTTAAATATAAATTACTGAATGTTTGCTCTATTGAAGTGGGTTTGGTGTATTTCTTAATTAATTTATTACCTTTAGCAACATAGTTCTTCCTGATGGCAAACTTGGGGTGCGACCCCTTCACTTTCTTCACGCCGTCGTCGGTCTGAGTGTCGTCGACACGCTTCTTAGGGTTCTTGAAGACGAATCGATCGAGGAATCGGATTCCGGAGAAGTCTTTGAGTGGATCACCGCTGTACTGGATTATTTGGTCTGTCGAATTACGATTATAATGTTATAATGTTCAGTTTTAATCCCTCATATGACATGTAAATTTTTTTTTAATTTCAGTAGGGATGTGCAAATAATGCTCGAATCAAATTTTTTTTTTTTTTTTTTTTTTTATTGTAGCTCGGCAAAGTGACTGTACTGTGCCTGATGGTAAGCACAGTACAATCCAAAAACAATGGCGACCACCGAAAGACATACTATCTATCGCCGGTCGCCGCTGTCATGCCGGCCTGAAAGCGACCCAGTCAGGGACAGCCCCCCCCCCGGTTGCTGGATATACACCGGCTGATCCCGGAACGCGACACGCCCAAACGTGTCACTATGGCGGGTGTTCCACCTGGTGTACGGTGGTCGCGATCCAGTCGGGTACAGACACCCTACCACCCCTATTATAATGTAATCATTCGAATATATCGAATTATTCGAATATTTTAAAAAACAAGCAACAATTATTACCATAATATAGGAAAAGATACAAAATTTCAATGTTATTTTTTTGCATAAAAAAAAAATATATATATATATAGGATAAACAGTAAACTTTCTTCTTTATTACAAACTAGCCTCTCCCCGCGACTTCGTTCGCGTGGAATAGTTACATTGGGCTAACGCTAACACTCACGTATATATGCTTGGTACACATATATATCTCACTAACTTATATACGTATGAATATGTAGCTTAGCTTAGGTTAACTCAGTTAGGTCGCGAATTGCATAAACTAGGCAACAGCCCAAGCCGAGGTGTGCGGTGCACCCTTGAGTTAGTTGTCAAAATTAAATCAGCTGAGTGCCTTAAGCGCTCGCCTTAGTAGTCCGGTAAAGCTGTTAAGGCCTTACTAGGCCAATAGTGTAGACAGTTCGAAAACTTTGCGGGGTGGTAGGGTGTCTGTACCCGACTGGATCGCGACCACCGTACACCAGGTGGAACACCCGCCATAGTGGCACGTTTGGGCGTGTCGCGTTCCGGGATCAGCCGGTGTATATCCAGCAACCGGGGGGAGGGGGGGCTGTCCCTGACTGGGTCGCTTTCAGGCCGGCATGACAGCGGCGACCGGCGATGGATAGTATGTCTTTCGGTGGTCGCCATTGTTTTTGGATTGTACTGTGCTTACTATCAGGCACAGTACAGTCACTTTGCCGAGCTACAATAAAAAAAAAAAAAGAAAAAACCATTATGCCTCCCACATTAATTTACAAATAAATGTACCAAGACAAGTAAGATCTCTCACCATCACATCAGCCTGTAAGAGTCCCCACTGCAGGATGATTGTCCTCTCCCCACTACATCATAAATATACTACTATCTCCACTACATACTAATTATCTACTCTTCGTAGTGTCTATAAGACTGACCTTGCAATAGTTTCTGTGCGAACAGCTTCACCGTGGGATGTACGTGTGCGGCGAGCAGCACCAGCTCGAGGTACGAGGAGCAGCTGGCACCAGCGAAAGCCGGGTTCCGAGCGCAAGGGTCGTAATCTGTTATTATCTGAAACGACAACCGTAGACAGTTAAAAAAAAAATGCATTTCAATCTGTCTAAATACTTAAAGCATCCGCGTTAAATAATGTTAGTCGAGATGCGAAAGTAGCCATTAAATAGCACTGATTGATCTGTCACAATCTCTCTAGTGTTGCCAGCCTCACACTCTATTATTAACTTATAATAGTCTATTTATTAACTAATGACCCGGCCCAGTTTTGCATGGGTGCAATGTAGATATTTTCTTTTTAATGAAATACTGTAAAGTAGTTCTGTAGGTGGTAGAGCCATGCCGAAGCTATTACTGGTATCAGCATGAATGTGTCGGTACTACCACACGATACACAGAAACACCGATCTCAACTAACAGTGCTTGCATTGCTGCGTTACGTTCCCCCCGAGCTGGCAACCCTCTTGCAATTCTCCTGATGTAGCGAGTGTCTATGGACGGTGGTGATCACTTAACATCAGATGACCCACATGTTCGTTTGCCTGCTATGATATAAAAAAAGGCAGTTTAAATGTACATGACATGTACAACGTATGTAATGTATTTAATTGGATACGGAATAATACTGTATTGTATAAAACGGCTTCGTAAATAGCACATAATTATTGTTGTAAAAAGATAAAAATGGTTACTGTGGGTTATCCTTTACAGATAAATATATACCATCGCGGACATTATTTATCTATCTTTTTAAGACATAGAATTCCGTGGTATATTAATTTGATCTATCTCGTAAGGCCAGAGTTTGTGATTTAAGCGCACAAAAATATGTTTCTTAAGACATCACATTACAAATCCTTGAATTTTTCGGCTTTTCTATACTATAATATGTATATATTATACATATAAACCTTCCTCTTGAATCACTCTATCTATTCCTGTATTAAAATCCGTTGAATAGTTTAAAAGTTATAATTCTCAACTTAATATATCAGTAACCCCTCATCCGTTTCAAAATCGGTCCTAACAGGTGTAGACGAGTAATTTTTGACCAAATCACTCAATCCCATAATCTGATTCGATCAAATGGGTTCCCTTTTGCTATTTTTGTTACTACTATGGAGCATTTCTCAAATCGCTGGTTATATAACAAGTAATGAAATTACGCTCTTAAACCAACTTATGAATTGAGAATAACTGTTATATTTCATGTGAACGCGATTTAATTTCACATAACCAATGATATGTGGAATGGGATAAAAAAACTCATGTAAGAATATGATGATTCGGTACTTACATATTAAATGCACCGCACTCGCCGACCGCTGCCGGCTCACGCACCATTGTTTCACAAGTCTAACCTAACCGATTGGTTTTTCTCAATTTTCCCGTCGATTGTTTCGATTAGGTTCGGTTACACTTAGGAAAGAAAGATAGTGCGAGCCGTCCGCGATGCATTGAATAAGTAAGTACCGATGATTCTCATGATGTTACCGATGAACAATCTCACACGATACATAAATAAATGTCTTACTCACTCTATCCATATTCACGGTCTTCTTCAACTGTATTCTGTTCGTCAGTTCCTTCTCTTTCACGTCCTCTTCTTTAACTTCCACCGTTTCGGTGTTAACTTTAGCGTGGAACCAACCGGGCGTTACCACTGCTGAAGCCTTGCGTTTCTCTGGTTTCACATTGCCTTCATCATCCATCTTCAGGTCTACGTAGGCTTCCTCATCATCGTCATCTGGAAGATAAACATCAAAATCAAAGATACTTTATTTAATTTAGGCTCTGAGAAGGCACTTATGAACGTCAGAACTATCAACGGTTCGGACAAACAAACCAGGCATCGAGAAGAAATATCAACGAACTTGATCTGGTTTATCGCTTCATGTTATATATTTTTACAAAACATAAATAGTTACATTCGTTTTTAGTGGATGCACAGAGGGGCGTAATTTCCAAACGTCACCATCGTTCACATATTGATACACCCTATAATAAGCCTTTAGATATTAAAGCCTGCTTCAAATGTGCTTGGACTTTGGGACTTTATTATATACTGGCTGTAACCGCAGCTCCGCACGCGTTTTTTAAATTTGTATTAAAGAAATATAAAATTGTGAGACCATCTATAATTATAGAAATGCTCTTTAAAAATAATTGTAAGTACGACGCGCACGTCCCTTACAGTAAAATGTAACGTATACATTAGATATATAAATACTAACAGTGTGGCAAATAAGGCTTATCAACGTATTTGGAACCTTAACCCACCATATCTCCTCAGTGCTGACTTACACTGTATAAGGAACTAATGAAGAAATGATTTTAAGATAGATAATGATATAATATGCCCATATCATCAATAAGTAATACGTTTATGGTCTAATATCTTATTAGAAAGACCCCATCTGTCTTTAAAATTACTATTAATAATTATAACGTTGAATTGTAAACAATGAATGAGCTGAATAAATATAAATCAAGATATAAAACGTTATATCTGTCGAAGCAGTTTTTGATATTTGACAATTTAAATAAAATAAAATGGCCGCCAAAATGACCAAAAAGACAATATAATTCAGAATACATACATACATACAGATATATGAATTTCAATTATATCTATTCTTGGAATCCAGTACAACGCACTTCTTATGCAAATGTTTACAGTGATCAACATATTTTTGGTAAATTTCATGCGGACGAAGTCGCGGGTAACAGCTAATCTAAAATAGAATAACCTAAATTACTTTTTATACGCTCAGCTATCTGCCAGTGAGTCCCGTGAAAATCGGTCAAATCGTTTTGGATATACCATTGCGGGCAAAGCCACGGTTAACTGCTAATGTAAATGAAAATAAACTAAATTACTTTTTATAAAGTCCACTATATGTCGGTGAAAGTCCCGTAAAAATCGGTCCAACCATTTTGGAGATAGCATTACGGACGAAGCCGCGGTTAACAGCTAGTCTAATTTAAAGTAGCCTAAGTAACTCGCTGTAATTTTTTCTATCTGCCAGTGAAATTCCCGTCAAAATCAGTCCATCCGTTTCGGAGATTACCCGGAACAAACAGACAGACAGTCCGGCAAAAATTTTAAAAATTGCATTTTTGTTATCACTTGCGTGTATACTTTCACACCCAATCAGTAAAAAAATGTTATTTTGATATTACATACAGACACTTCATTTTTATTATATGTATAGACTAGCTGTGTCCGCGACTTCGTCCGTGTGGAACCTGATGTACAAAACAGTGATTAATAAATGTATTAAATCTAATTACTATCTACTTTCCTCTCGTACTTAAGACGCGTCGTCATTAAAATAACAATAACTTTGGATATAGTGGACCGATTTTAATGAAACAAAGACTAAGTTATTCTCTAAGATATGCTTTATGATTTTCGTGTGGTTTTATTGTGAACCTAGTACTTTAACAGTGATGCGTGTTTATATAAACA
Organism: Antheraea yamamai; assembly: GCA_036509395.1. Taxonomy (NCBI): domain Eukaryota; kingdom Metazoa; phylum Arthropoda; class Insecta; order Lepidoptera; family Saturniidae; genus Antheraea; species Antheraea yamamai. The sequence goes on along the minus strand of AP028447.1, from coordinate 11,148,585 downwards.
GACAGACATACAGACATTTCTAAAATTGAATGAAAATGTATTTCATTACTTATTCCTAGACACCTGCAACAATTTTTTTAACAATATTCTTAAAAGTACAGACGCGTTAGATTTACATTCTTTTTATATGTATAGAAAACTGTAGAACACACATATAGAGGTGAATTGTCTTCATTCCATCGTTCTATACCATTTGGGAGCTTGGAATCCCCAACAATTCTTCGCCTTTGACCCGAGTCATTTGGCCCAAGTTATAATGTAAAAATACTCACCAATCAACAAGTCTCTTTTATCTCCATGGAGCAGATCTACTTTCTTCTGTTCCACTTCATCTTCTTTAACGTCTTCTTTCTCTTCTGTGTTAGTGTGCTCCGTGTTACTTGATTCAGTTATCGATTCACCTGCTGGCTTTTCATCTTTCACTTGCTATAATACGAGTAGTCTAAATTTAAAAAAATCATGAGCTTCAAGGCATAACATGGCAATATCGTTACCCAATATCAGGTGAGATTGTGAGATAACTTACAAATTTTGAATCTAGTTAGTCAATTTTAAAAATTAACAGATAACTCACACAAACCTGGGTTCGGGATGTACAAACATCACATCATGTTTCATATACCTATTTCCAAAATAGGATATGATATTGAAAGCAATTGATAAGAAATGAGAGACAATGAAGCCTAGAAATATTTAGTGTAAACAAAAGTTCCAGACGGACGATGTCGCGGGCACAGCTAGTCTATACCATGATATTATAAAGCTGAAGAGATTGTGTGTTTGGTTGAACGCCGAACGTCTGATTTGAAAGATTCTTTCAGTTTTAGGTAGCTCATTTATCGAGGAAGGCTATAGGCTATATATCGTCACGCTAAGACCAATAAGAGCGGAGCACCAATGAAGAATGTTTCAAAAATCGTTCTTTTCCTTTTCAGAGCTTCCGCTGCGTGTTAGCGTAACTATTCCACGCGAACAAAGAAGCTAGTATTGTAATAAAGTTATAATTTTTTTTCCAGAAGCCAATATTAATAATGTGTTGTCTTCCGTTACTAATCTAATCACTTACCTCTTTAATATCTCTCTTGGTCCACTCGAGCTTCACAGCTTCCTTCTTATCGCCGTCCTTCAGCACCTGCGATATGAGGAACAGCATCCCGCAGGCTTGTGCTGGGTTCATGTAGCAGCACAGTTGCAGGAGACGTTTGATAAACGATGTCACTCTATCGATATTCTTGTCCTGCTTCATTGACTTGTATATGAGCGAGAAGAGAAGGGCCGAGTGCGTTGTGTTGAAGATTTCGATATCGACGAGTTTCCGGTAGAGAGCGGTGTAATACCTGAAAATGAGAGTTTTTGGCATCTTGAAATGTAATCTTGTGTTATCTGGCTATATATTATGTAATTTTAGTTCAGTTTTGCGTAATATAATTTGGTTATTTTGCACAAGTGGACCAGAATTAATACCACGGAGCATAGATTTTGATTTGCCACAAAACCTCCACGGAAAGGCGGCCACGATCTTGTTAGTTCATTGAAATGATCGCAAGAAACTCGTAATATCATTACCTACTCGACGATGACAGTGATAATTTATAAGAAGATTGGTTGCCAAAAAAAAAACTGAAAATAATTGACAGCTGTGTTCGATTTTGTGTGTACCGCCAGTGTGTGGTCAGCAAACTCATTATCCAAAAGAGCCAAACATAAACAATAAAAATATGAACCTCTTTCAAAGGACCTTTTTTTAAGTAAAACTTGTTTAGGCATTGTTTAGGGTGAAATCTATAGAGCACACTTAGACTTAACTCAGCCTCATCAGACTTATCTCATTTTAAGTCCAGAATTTAAATTTATAGTCGCAACCTTAGCATTCACTTAGGTTGTGCTGAGCTAAGTCCAAGTCTTCATATTCAACGACTTACGAAAAACTTGGGTATTACTTATTCGAATAAAAAAAGTAATATCCTTTTAATTATCACTATTACTTTTGATTGTCATTGGCTCGAATCTTCATTGCAGAAATGTCAAGAAGACGTTCATTGTTTGTTTAATTGTCGGTTGACTTAATTCTCTTATATTTTCAATTCAATATGCATGATACAATTAATTTTTTACAATTAAAAACATTTTACAGACTCGACGCCGTATTGAAATAGAGTTAATACAAGCCTAGCATAATTAGTATAAATTCGAAATATAAGATTGTGCTGAGAATCTACTCAGCGAAGTTTAAGCTGAGCTAAGGATAACATAAGGCTAAATACGCTCTATAGGTTTCACCCTTAGTAAGCTGATGAATGCATCACGAGAGCGTTACGAAAAGGTGTGATCGGGCGAGACAAACGGAAGTTGAGAGGGATATATAAGTTAGTAAAGATAGACAGTTATGTTTCGTATTATCAATGAAAACCGATAATAAATGTAAATATTTGTAGAAAATTGATATATGTGTGTACATATCTATACTAATATTATAAAGAGGTAAAGTTTGTGACGTTGTGACGTTGTAGGGGGTAATCTCAGAAACTACTAAACCGATTTTGAAAATTCTTTTACCAATAGAAAGCCACGTTATTTGTGAGTGTCACAGGTTATATATCATCACGCTAAGGACAATAGGAGCGGAGCAACAATGAAAAATGTTTTAAAATCGGGGTATTTTTGCTTTTGAGAGTTTCCGCTGCGTCTTAGCCCAAAATAACTATTCCACGCGTACGAAGTCGCGGGCAGAAGCTATTAACTAATTATATCATCTATAATAATATTATAAAGAGGTAAAGTTTGTGAGGTTGTAGGGGGTAATTTCTGGGAAGTCGGAGAAAAATGATCGAACGAAAACGTTTCTTACGAACGCTGCCTTAACTATGAGAGATATATGATTGAGTTCTAGAGTAAAATTGTAGCTTGATAATGCCTATTACCGCCCAACGAAGTTGGCACGGGTCGGCTAGTTATACATATAGATGGAGCTAAAGAAGCTTCACTTCAATCGTGTGGTCTAAAGCACACTTGTTTTATATAAACTTAAACTTTACTTTAGTAGGTACATTTTTATGGAAATAATCAGGATTTAAACTATGCTCCCGAGCTTGCTATTGCTAAATATGTCTTTTTTTCGAGCGACTAATCGTGCTATAGTTGCTTTCCGACAATGTGTCTTCTGTAGGCTTGCGTTTCAAAAATAATTTGCATCTTACAAAGCAAGTTAATAAGTGATATTCCGTGTCGGCACTAAACGTTTTTTGGAAGAGCCACAGGAGAGAAAGAGCCGCATACGGTTTGCCGGTTACTGCTCTAAAGTAATAAGTTTATGTCATATTTATAAATTACACGATATGCATACGTGGGTGTCAAGAGTCACTCATTGTTTTCCGTTACACAATAATGTTCTACAGTCCTGTTCTAGACGTGTACACGAACACATACTGTGCTGGCTTCACAGTTCTAGAAAAGATAAGATAAAGTTATTCGAATTTACACGATAGAAACAATGTTTACATATATTACCAAATATCTATACAGACAGAACTAATAATAATAACAATAATCAAGCACACACGTTTCATGAGAAGCATATTTCAGAGACTTTTTACAAACATGTACGATTAATATTGTAGTACAAAAATGAGCGGATAGATGGCGTTAGAACAAAATTGATAGTAACATTTCTTTACAGAAAAAAAAATTGTCACTGACCGATCCATTTAGGCTGAACTTATAATTATAATAATAATCAAGGAGACACTTTTTGAGAAGCATATTTAAGAGACATCTTAGAAACATGTACAATTAACAATGTAGTACAAGGCATAAGGGGGTAGATGGCGTTAAAATACAATCGATATGTTATTTAAAATAATATTAGGCACTAACCGATCAGAGACTCCTTTGGAGGCGTCGCTAATGTGGAAAAGTAATGCGAGTGCGTGAAGTGCGACCGCGGGCGGAGCCACGTGCACGAGCTTGTGCACCGCGGCGATGTGCTCGCCCGCCGTCAGCACCGACACTCGTTCTCGGTCCGCGAATGGAAACGCGCGCTTCACGCCGGTTAGTATCGCTGACATTAGCCGAGAGTCGATTTCTCCCTGAAAACAGGGATATATTCAGGAACTACATTTATGCAGTCTACTGGCCACGTATCAGTCAGTCATAAGCCCGAAAACAATCAGGACCTACAATACGTGTTATAATATAGGACACAGAAATTGTGGTGTCATCAATGTGTGCATGAGTAAGTTCGCCATTTTTGTCAAAATTATTCATCGAAATTGGTGTGAGTAAGGGCAACATTATTGTCGTAAATGCTGATGTAATTGGTGTGAGTAAGGGCAACATTATTGTCGTAAATGCTGATGTAATTGGTGTGAGTAAGGGCAACATTATTGTCGTAAATGCTGATGTAATTGGTGTGAGTAAGGGCAACATTATTGTCGTAAATGCTGATGTAATTGGTGTGAGTAAGGGCAACAATATTGTCGTAAATGCTGATGTAATTGGTATGAGTAAGGGTAACATTATTGTCGTAAATGCTGATGTAATTGGTGTGAATAAGGGCAACATTATTGTCGTAAATGCTGATGTAATTGGTGTGAGTAAGGGCAACATTATTGTCGTAAATGCTGATGTAATTGGTGTGAGTAAGGGCAACAATATTGTCGTAAATGCTGATGTAATTGGTATGAGTAAGGGTAACATTATTGTCGTAAATGCTGATGTAATTGGTGTGAATAAGGGCAACATTATTGTCGTAAATGCTGATGTAATTGGTGTGAGTAAGGGCAACCTTATTGTCGTAAATGCTGATGTAATTGGTGTGAGTAAGGGCAACAATATTGTCGTAAATGCTGATGTAATTGGTATGAGTAAGGGTAACATTATTGTCGTAAATGCTGATGTAATTGGTGTGAATAAGGGCAACATTATTGTCGTAAATGCTAATGTAATTGGTGTGAGTAAGGGTAACATTATTGTCGTAAATGCTGATGTAATTGGTGTAAGCAATGGCGACTTTTTTCATCAATGATGGGTTCAATAGGAGCGACACTGTTAGGGTAACACTATTAGTTTAACATTATTAGTTTAATGAAAAGTGATGCCATATCAATTTTTTCCTCCCTTACGCAGGTTTCCATATAGATGTGAGTTTTTTAAAAACACGAAATATTATAAAACATCACACATGTTTTTAAATCCTTGATCGCCAAATGCTTCAATGTATCTTGGCAACTGTTTTGTCTCTAAACAGGTTGTTCGTATGTATTTTTTCAATGTATAGATATTAGTAAAATTCTGTTAGTTGTCCAGTATGATCTCCAAAATGGTTGAAAAGTTATCGATCATCCGACTCAACAGTCCAATAATATAGTAAAAGTGGTAGGTAATATAATATTATTATCTGGATGATATAACTAGTGGCTACCTCACAGAAAAATCAAAATCACTATGGAACTACACGGGCGGGTACACTTCTCCACAGAAACACAGTAGCAACCAGCCCCGCGAGAACGAAAGGTAAGAAGCTCGATTATCTTTGTCGTGCCATGAAGATGTGAAATCGCCTCCCAGCCAGTGTATTTCTGTTCTCTTATGACATGGGGTCCTTCAAACGAGACGTGAAGAGAGACATTTCTGCAGGTTGGCATGATAACGACGACTGCCATCGCTATTTTAAAACCGACAGTCGCCGTTAATTAAGGACTGTACTGTACTTTCCATCAGCGAATATGCATGCAAAAATTTTGCCGAACAAGTTTAAAAAAAAGAAAGAAAGGAATACATACCTTTTTGATTGAAGCTTTGAAGAATGCAAAGTATATCCTGATGAGGTTCTCTGCTATCTTGGAATCGTCTTTCCCCAGGTAGAACTGATTCAGGAAACAGATACCGTAGTACTGAGCTCGAGATGATATGTTAGGTCTGAAATAACATCCTTATGTGAGATGACTAGAAATGATAATTTTATTTTTATATTAAACTACGCTATTGACCAAGCAAGGTCTTAATAGCTTCACCGGGCTGCTAAGGCGAGCACTTAAGGCACTCAGTCGATTTTTATTTGGGCAACTAGCTCAAGGGTGCACGGCACACCTCGGCTTGGCTGTTGCCTGATACATGCAATTCGCGACCTATTTGAGGTAACCTAAGTTAAGCTACATATTCATACATATATGAGTTATTGAAACATATATGTGTACCAAGCATATATATCTCAATAACTCTTATGTGTATTTTGTATCGGAAAATTTCTAAACTATTTCAGTTCGATAAGGGGAAAAACAAAACCCTGCCACTTGCATGTGTAAGCTTGTGTGCGTGCACGTGTGTGGAGTGAGGTAATATGTGTAATGTTGTTGCAGTGATGTAAGATTTTGTGTCACTGTATCGCGCGAGCATCCCGAAATGATGATAATGAAGGCTATAGTCTCAATTAAAAATTCGATGCTTACTCATATTTAAAATAATAATAATAACAATGATTAACTATAATAGTAATAATAGTTACGTAAAATAATAATAACAATTAATTATAATAACAATATCGTAAGTCTTGCTCATTGTATAATCTGCACTACAGTGAAAACGATTTTTGATTTTGATTAAGGAACAAACGAAATCAGAAAAAAGATGCGGACCAAGAGTCTGCACTAATATCAAATTAAATAAAAAAAAACACCCTTACACTATAAACTACGAAGATTCTAGATTCTAATGGCGGCAACATTAAAGCTCAATGTATTTTGCTTAATAAAGTTATTGATTATATTGTAACATTGTGAAGCAAACTTTTGGGACTTGGGTGTGATGGTCAGTTGCAGCCTTCAAGTTTTAATTTTTGCCAATATGTACCTTGTAATATGTACTAATACAGTCTACTATCAACCAGATGGCAACTCCATTCGCATTTTTTTAAATTTTTTATTTATTATTGACGCATCGATTGGTAGAATATCAATACGATATTCGCAGATTCGACGCCTGGAACCAACATTTTTTTCGGAATTCTCGTACTAATTTAAATTGCTAACACTAAAGGCTGACAGTGAAGGTAGACATCTTGAGGAAACCTGGGCCTAAGAAATGTTCTTCGATACCATCATATGTGGGAAAATTTGGAACTGTGAATTTCTCAGAGTTTGAAATCACCAATTAGTTGAGAGCTGGCGTGAGGTGATTATGCAAAAACCTTCCTTAGGGGAGGAGGACCATGGCCATATAGTGAGGTCTCTTACTCTCACTTAAACATCAGGTGATCAAATGTTAACCTAATTAAATTATAATGGTAACGTAAAATCTTTAAACAAGTATCAACCCAACGTAAAGAAATATGACACAATTATTTACAGCTATTTGTTACACTACATCATTATTTTTGCTGGTAGTACATCAGTGTGATTAATTAAATTTTTAAGACAAATAGAATACAGACATCAAGACCACAGATGAAAAAACATTTGGGTACACATATACACTGGGTGTTAGGTTAAGTTGTTTCTGGTTCTAAATCAATTAAAAAATAGGTGCTTAATATTTTAAGAAAATCAAAACCGATTTTCACTCAACATCAGATGATTTACGCAAAAAGTGCGATAGATCATCGCATTCAATTCGCGCCGCCCCTTCGCCGCATAGTCCGGCCCGCGTCCTGCACTTCCCGCTTCGTATTGCTCGACCGTGTGGCATTCCGACGATACGCAGTTACGTAATGATTAACCTTGATCAGCTCCCCTTCAATTCCGTTGATTGAACGTAGGTGTGGTTTTTTTACTTTTAAAAGTATCGTTCCTTTACTTTAAAAAGTTCTAAAACAAACTTTAACTAAGGTTCTCTTTGTTGTTTATTAGTATTTGTTTTGATATTATTATTTTATATGTTAAATGTGATCATGACCTACCAAACGGTTGAAGGGTTAACCTTTAAAGTCACTTAGTATGTATGCATTGTAGGAAAACTAGAACATTGTAAATTTTTGTTGTTTTTTTGGTATATAATTGGTAAATATAATATATTTTAGTGTTTAGAATCATCATTACGTCATCAGGAACAAAACCCTTGCATAAAGGGCAGTAGTAGTATATACACACATACATAGTATATACATTTATAAACTAATTTACTATTTTATATACTTACTATTTTTAAACTAATAATACTAATTTCTCAAGAAATTTTTCTTATTTGGTATCATACATAATTTAACAATAAACAAACATACCTGAACAGCATCTTCTCTATGTGTGTCAACACAACTGCCTTCATGTTTGGATGGTTATACAGGAGCTGGCAGAGATGGTAGATTACTTTAGACGCGACCGCTTGTGATGGATCACCGAGCTTATTTATTATATTTGTTAAAAGCATCTGCGTAACAAACATCCTAGACTATAATACAACTCTGGAGATAACTGTTGAGTTTTATTTGAATAATTTATTGTTATTGAAAACCATCTTTAAACTTTATACTATATTAATTATACTGATTGATTAATAAGACTGATTAATGCTACATAACCAATAATTAGATATTGTCTATTTCGCATTATATAATGTATACCATGATTCTACAATGGTAATATAGTATGAATAAACCATTGTAATTAAATAATATATTATTAATCTTTATATATAAATTTCTTCTGTACGTGTGTATGTCACTGAACTCCTCCTAAATGGCTGGACCAAATTATATGAAATTTTGTGTGCGTATATATAGAACTAGCGGGCCCGGTAGACGTTGTCCCGCCCTGATTATAAAAAAATCCTCGACAAATTATATACTAAAACATTTCTCATCAATCACTCTATCCACCGGTGAAAACCGCATGACAATCCGTTCGGTAGTTTTTGAGTTTATCGCGAACAGACAGACAGACAGACAGACGCGGTAGGGGACTTTGTTTTATACTATGTAATGATATATTAGGTACATGTCAGAAACGTTTTTAATGGATGCACAGAGATGAGTCAATTCCAGACATCACCATCGTTCACATATTGATCCACTCTATAATAGCCTTCTGACACCAAAACCCGCTTGACATGGTGCTTAAATTCGCAATCCGGCAAATCGGTAATATCCTTTGGGACTTTGACACAAGGAACACAAGGCAAACCATTAAGTTTACTTAATAACAATTATACTAATATACAAGATAACGTCATTATTTTAGTGATAAAAATATTTAGTACATATTATTTCAAGAATAACTCCATTTCCCTTATGGTAACGGATAATAAATGTTATCAAGTCAACCTAAAAATAACACAGGAAATATTATATAGATAAATGGATTTAATATCATATTAGATACCTGTTCTCTTTCAGGGTGATGCATTAACAAGTACGACATCGAGCTTACAGCTTTCTCCTTATTGCTTTCAACTGAGTCATGGGCAAACTTGTTCAAAGCTTCGACGTAAGCTATGTAAATAAATAAAAAATATCAACACTTTTATTATACTGCATGTAAATATAGTATTTTTATAAAACCGTGTAGCAGTCAAATCATTTTTTTCTGTCGCACCTATTTCACTGGTGGTAAACAAAAAAGTATTATTTTTTTAATTACTCTGGCCATATCCTAGAACTGATTATTGCAAAAAGAAACAGAAACAAGCACTGTTTTCTAACTCCTCTATGCACTCTATCATAAGAAAAGTAGCAGTAATACAAAATCATTCATAGCATAGACAGCGATAATTGAAATGTTATATTATTAACTATAACTTATAAGAACTCTTTACGAAACAACTTCTCATCCTCATATCTATACCTAGGTAATGCTCTGTGGTAGCGTTTGCATAACTTGTTGTTCGAGGTGAATTAGAATTCTACAATGATTCTGAGCAAAGTAGTTTGACGAAACAATCAAATAGTTGTAGAGCATTTCCTAATGTGATTGGGCTGGTTAGTACCATCAAATTGGAAATCTATGATTTCCATAGTGATCTATATCAACCCTCATGTGTCTATGACGACTAAGATAGGGGTCAATGTCAGCGAAAAAAATAATCATATACATTTTAAGGGTTCATGATAATGATTTCATTTAAGTAAATATTGCATGTAAAATACACATACTGTCTACTTAAATACTGTTTCTTTATAACATGAGGACACATCTATCTACATAATTTGAAGTCGAGGAACTGGCAAAAGATCAATATCAAGTAAGTAGGGATAGTAAGCTGTTGAATTTAGTAATATGTAGCTGGATAGCTTATTGCCTATGCTCTCTGTGAGAAAAGACTTTTTCTAAATTATTACATAGTATAAAACAAAGTCCCCTACCGCGTCTGTCTGTCTGTCTGTTCGCGATAATCTCAAAAACTACTGAACGGATCTTTATGCGGTTTTCAACAGTGGATAGAATGCCTCACAAGGAACGTTTTAGTATATAATTTGTCGACGATTTTTTCATAATCAGGGCGGGACAACGTCTGCCGGGCCCGCTAGTAGTTAATAATTTAGAAGCTAATTTCATTGATGTATTCATTGCATAACTAAGACTATCGGTCTTGATCCTAAACATCGTAGCAGTTCATCTCTCAAAAAGTTTTATTTTTTTATACCATTGGCGGCAAACGAACAAGCGGGTCACCTGATGGTAAGTGATCATCGCCGTCCATGCACACCTGCGACACGAGAAGAATCACAGATGCGTTGCCGACCTTTGAGAAAGGAGTAGGCTCGTAGTAGTAGTTAAATATAATTACTCACTTCCATAAAGTTCTTTAAGCTGATCCTCATAGTACCAAAGCTTTAAGATATTCCTCTTAGCTTGCTTGTTACCGGATGTCATATCTTCAACATGTCCAAGTGGATGCTGTTCGAAAGAACGAAGTTTTACATCTGGTATCAGAAGATCAGACACAAGGAGTTCTGATAAAGCGTCTGTAAATAAAATTTGATTGATAAATCAACCTTCCTTGATACAGTTACGAAGGTAAAAAGTACCAATTTTTGGAAAAAGTAATCTTATTGATTAATTGATTTCTACAGTTAGTAGAATAGAATATCGCCAATAGATTTCCATTAGGAGCAGTTCATAAATTACGTCACGCTAAACTCTGTCTATTAGACACCCCCTCATTCCTCACACTATGGAACATTTTTGCGACCCCCCTATCAATATTGCGTCACAAATGTAAGGCCCCCATAGAAGTACAAATATATACGTAAAATAACAATAGTGAGAAAAATTGCAAAATTGTTTCATAAGCTGTGGACGTCACGTTTCCTTAGCGACATAGTAAAGCGACATCCCCTTATAGGGCTATAGGTATCTACATACTTAATGTACGGTCCCTTACTAAAAAAAAATTAGAATCAAAACAGTACTTCTAGATATTAGTTTTCTCGAACTGACTATGCTATTAGCTTTGCGGCCTTGACAGCTTCACCGAACTACTAAGGCGAACGCTTAAGGCACTCAGTAGAGTTTGTTTAGGTAACATACTTAAGGGTGCACGGCACACCTCGACTTGGGCTGTTACCGAAAAAATTCCGATCTGACGTAGCTAAACTATTCTAAGCTATTCATATATTCATTCATTCATTCGTTTGTGAGTCATACAACCGAGATTGCATGATTCACAAACGCGTACGTGTATATCTGAAATTAATCAAAATAGATACTTCTAGAGATTAGTACCTAGTTTCTACACCACGTCTACAAAAATAAGTTATTAGAAGGAGTACCTATGATGATGATTCCATCTTTCTTCTTTGCTGGTTTGACATTGTTGATTAAATTCCTCAATGCTGTCAAATTATAAATAGGGTTGTCCTGAAAAGGATTAAACATATTGAACGTCATAAGCATTTATACAGTTTTACGTGACTTACTATATATGATTTACAAGACATTTCTTGTAAATTGTGTCAAAATCAATCTCATGTCATCAACCTGATGGGTAGTCTTTTTTATCCCTTATAGTTTGATCTTAATTTCACCAGGTTTTAAACAATGTTTTTGGTAACAATGGTAAACACACGAAAGAATAGGAAAGGAGACGAAAGAGGAGGATTGGCTCTCAAGTCCAGCTGTCGGATGAAGCCCATTAGTGCTCAGAGACAGATTTTCAACCTGAGGGTGATACCTAGCCAGGCGAGCTTAGGAAAATCCCCTCCATTATGTTATAATATCATTACAATTTTATTCTTCACTGATGCCCGGTTTCTGAGGTACTCGGTTAAACTATTACTACTTATTGACTCAATAAAGTTATCCATAAGATAAACTGTCAATGCATTTCTGAGTTCACAACGAGTTGCTAAATAACTATGAATCCCATAACTAGTTCTTGAACGTTCACGAGATAGCTATTCTTAAGAAAGAGTGTTAAAAATTGGTTTTATTATTTTAATTTTTAACTTTTGGTAGTAATATTATGTTTAAAAAATACTTTGGAGATTAGTAGATGGTTTAATTTTATTTTATAATTATTTTACTTATAAATTTAATTATTTTAGAAACAAAACTTTTCAATTTGTTAGTTGTTCATCAATGACATGTCATTTTCAAGATATTAAAAACTATTTAAAATGTCAATACCTATTGAATAAATAAACAACCAGTTTGGCCAGTTAAGTTTAACAGAGGTTTATCGTGGGATTGTGTGTTCAGAAACCCAATTTGACAAGTTATCAAACCGATAACTCTATTGAACAGATAAATGTGACTCAGAAACCGGGCGTGAATGAGGTCAATACACACTCAACATTAGAAATAGATATTTAGCTTAGTATTGGAAGATCTTGTGCAAGGTTAAAGTGCCAGATCACAACCACATATATTTCTACCGCAAAACAGTAGAACTCCTACTATATTCCCGTCCAAAGAGGCATACTACAACTTTGTTTCTAGGAGTAGTAAACTATTATGACAGGCCTTCGATCCATAGTTTATTTCACTTTGGTTATACATATCTATACACTTATGTTGAACACTCAAAAACAGGTGAAGGGCCAGCCTTTTTGATACTTCTGCATATAAATAGTATTATAAATTACATATTATAAAACAAAGTCCCCTGCCATGTCTGTCTGTTCGCGATAAACTGAAAAACTACTGAACGGATTTTCATGCGGCTTTCATCAGTAGGTAAAGTGATTCATGAGGAAGGTTTAGGTATATAATTTGTTTAGGTTTTATTAATATCAGGGCGGGATAAAGTCCGCCGGGCCCGTTAGTAGTATATAAATTTAGACAAGTATTTGACAACAGTTGTATAACTTAAATCTAGATAATATTGGTAGTATGCCCTTTTTCACAGATGTATCAGACCGTGTAACCTTTGTTTTTATTTCTTATTAGACAGTGTAACCTTTGTTTTTATTTCTTATCAGGCTGTGTAACCTTTGTTTGTACCTTTGTTTTTATTTTTTATCAGACAGTGTACCCTTTGTTTTTATTTCTTATCAGGCCGTGTAACCTTTGTTTGTACTTTGTTTTTATTTCTTATCATACCGTGTAACCTTTGTTTGTACCTTTGTTTTTATTTCTATGTTTTTATTTTCATGTCTATAGGGGCCGCATTGAACCATTAAGATATGTTATATATTTAAAAATTTATACAGAGATTAATAAAAATAAGAAAACAAAACCGAAAGGAAACAGAAAAACAATATAACAACTAAAAACAAAAATAAGTAATATACAACTTTTGAAAAGGATCTCAATGACTTCTTTGTCTTCTTATCCTAAACAGTATGTTTATATTTAAAAAAAATAATTTACCTGTATTAATAAAGTAGCTGCAGCCACTCTGTCTCCAATTGCTCCCTTATTAAGTAATGTTTTCGCCCACTGGTGGTCTGATGACCCACTTTTATTTGTTTCTAAAACATTTTAATATTCCTTTTTTTTTATCCTTAGATTTAATAATGATTCATAAAGGCAGCAAATGTTTTTTTTTTTAATGAAACCATACAATCTATACACATTGTTATATCATTCAGGGTCTGTTATAAACAATACAGAACTTACTACCATTCTATGAACACGCCCGTGGACTCCGTTCTGCCTTAAGTATATTAAAATATGCGCATTTTTGCGGTATGGTATGCGATATGGTTTCAATTGGTTGTACAATAAATAACGTTTGGTACGAAGCAACCTTATCAATAATCTGCGATAATTTCTACCACCAACTCGGCTACCATCGCTTCACACACAATACACCTTAAGTTATGTAATTACAATGCTTGCGTCATGTTGCAACACAGCAGCGAACATGAGCAAAATAGGCTCCTAAGAATTGAAGAGTTTTTTTTTATACTATTGGTGGCAAACGAACATACGGGTCACCTGATGGTCACAATCACCCATGGACACCTGCGACACGAGAGGAAACACAGATGCGTTGCCGGCCCTAAAGAAAGGAGTAGGCCCCTTTTGTTGAAAGTTTTCTTACTTTGTCACAGATCCCATAATCAGAACCTAACCAAACTCTCATCAAACTACCCTTAAAGTACATCCTTTCCAATAAAAAATGAATCATCGAAATCGGTTAGCGTGATATTGAGTTATTTGTCTATTTGTCGTGTACATACTTAACACAAATTTAAAACTTATATGGTTCTGCACTGGATGCCGTTGTCGGAACTGGACCAAATTGAAATGGGACCACACGGGAAGGGCCGCTAGAAAATTATAAAAAATGAAACATAAATACTAACTTGTCTCATAAGCTAATGTGTCTCCATGTAAAGCACTATTAGCCTCTTTTCTTAGTTCCTCTATCTGTTCCTGTGTTAGTGTCTTGCTTGCTGTTGTAGTTTCTTCTGGCATCTTTAAAAAACACACAATTAATAGAAATGAATAATTATATTTTTTTGGTACATAAAATGAAGTATTATTGTTATTTTTAATGCATATTTTTGAATTTTCACCATTAATAATAATATAATCCATACAAATATTATAAAAAGGTAAGGTTTGTGAGGTTGTAGGAGGTAATATCTGGATCTACTAAACCAATTTAAAAAAACCTTTTACCAATAGAAGGCACGTTATTTGTGAGTGTAATAGGCTATATAATAAGCCATAAAATGAAAAGACATTTTGTAGTAGTCGGATTTGCAAAGTAAGTCAGAGAGAAAACAGTCAAACAAAAATGTTTCTTACAAACACTGCCTTAATGATGAGAGATATAGATTGAGTTCTAGAGAAAAGCTGTAGAGATTGATAACGCTTACAAAAAAGTCAATGACAGCATATATCTAACTTTTATATTTAAGTCACAAAAAGTAGTTTTTTATATTAAAATAATAATTTAAATTGTTGAGTGATGTTTATTGGTCATATTATCAACAACTATTATGAATTCTTATCAATATGTAATGATATAATAACTGAGCCACAGCAACGCGTGGCCGGGTCAGCTAGTAGCATATAATAAGTTTACTTTTATTAAAAAAAACAGTAATTAAATCATTGTTGGCAACTCGAAATCAACATACTCGATTAATAATAGTATATAATTTTTGTTAAATTACAATTTTTATTTACATAATATTTACTCTTAGTTATTGTTACTTTAATAGTTTGCTTTTAATTTATATAATGGAAATATTACCTGATGGTACCATTTCTTCTTTTCTTCATATTCCAAACTTTCAGCAAAGTTCTTCGCTATCCCATGGCCTTTCTTTTCGTCTGCATTTATATCAACTTTACCATAATTAGTATACGCTTCATCTACTAATATATTTTCTTCAAATCTTTTATGTTTCATTTTAATTTGTTTAGTTCAACCACGTGAAAAAACCTCTCATGCTGGGTTTTTTTTTTTATAATGACAGTTCTGACAACTCACGACAGATCGGAACAATTTTAATTTGTTTCCCACAGACTATTATAGACACATAGTACATTATATCAAATTATAGATACAGTTGATTTTGTATGTTACTTGGATAATTGGATAACCTACAAAAAACCTACTTAGTTCTTTTTAATCATTCTATTAGTTCGAAATTTTTAAAACTCAAAATTTAACTGCTTATCGTTTCGCAAGTTTTTTGTATGTAAAATGATACATATCTGAATATAATAGTAAGAATAATATGTACATATTGAAATTAATACCTATTATTTTCCGTAATACAAAACAAGAGTTTAAATATGTAATTCGTACATAAATATTTTACCCTTCTCATTATCTTGATTTATGTTAAACAGTCTCTAATATTCAACAAAATTTAATTATTAATAGATGTAGAACCCATTTTGCTCATGTATTACATTCAGGCAATATAATGCAAAAGCAATGCTAATTATATCAATAAATCGGCTGAGTGCCTTAAGCGCTCGACTTAGTAGTCCGGTGAAGCTGTTAATACCTTCCTAGGTCAATAGCGTAGTCAGTTCGAGAAAAAAAAAAAAAATCAATATTTACATTTATGATCATTTTTATGTAAACTATGGGCTACAATCCATAGGCGTGTCCAAGGTGTGTCTAAGCTATATATGATGAGTTTGGAGAATTTTATACCTAATACTTGAGCAATAAAGGTTATTATAATATACTGAAGTGGTCTCATTTACGACGTTCTTGGATGTCATAATTGTCTTTGATGTCATCTAGATAGCATAGAGTTATAGTTACTATAATATAACTATTATGTTGTGAAGCTATTTTCTGTTACGTTATATAACATGTAACTTGTTATAATTTTATGGAGATTAAAATAGCATCGATTGCACACAAGTTAAGGGAAGCAAAAAAAAACCTGCAAGCGAAAAGATTTCTCACTAACAAAGTTTTTCAAGTTCTGGTTAATAAATAACTTCAAGCAGATCAGAGTTATTAATTTAATATTTATTACTCACCGACACGTTGATACATTACTCAGTTGAAGAAAAATATTGTCTGGATATAATTACATTATTTTTTTATATAAAATTGATCATGGCATGCATGGATACCAGTTATAGATAATACATAAATTTAATGCCAAACATTACATATAATAAGGATTATACATAAATATATTTTTATTGCTATTACTTTATAAAAATCGTTTAATTTAAACAATAATAATAAAAGAGAGTCACAAGCGAATGATCATAAAAAAGAAAAACTTGTTACAGTTGTACGTCGGGAATTAAGAACCAGTATATTATTTATATAGTTCTTTTCAATTTTGAATCGAAGTTCAAATTTTTGACTCATCCGTTAGTTATATGCATTTTGAAGGTGTAATCCTTAGATGAATATAACATAACAAAACGTTATGTTCATACATATATATGATATGTCACCTCACTAAACTCGCAGAGCTGCAATACTTTGCGGGAGTTTCTGATTAATTTTAGATAAAATATTTAGAAAGAAATTACACATAACATACATAATATTTATCACAATGGATGACAAAGGAAGAAAAGTGATAGTTTGCGATAATGGAACTGGCGTAAGTTAACCCAAAAACCATGTACAATATTACTTTGATAAGAAATTGAATCATCATTGGTTTACTTCTAATAAAAACTTCCGTTTTTCAGTTTGTGAAGTGTGGCTTCGCTGGGAGCAATTTCCCAGCGTTTATTTTCCCTTCAATGGTTGGTAGGCCGATAATCAGAGCTGAAAATAAAATCGGCGATATAGATGTTAAGGTGAGTAAACTATATTCTATCACATTATCATGGATTAGTCATTTGTATAATTTAGATATATACTCTGTGCTAAGGAAAAAACTACAAGAAAAAATGCGTTAAATTAAATTTTGTATATTTATTGTTAATGTTATTTATAAAGGCTTAACTCTATGTGCTATTAGAAGTAAAAAGTTTATTGGCAGATAGAGAAGTTATCAGAGTTTAAACTAGGCTACATGATATTATACTCTTCTAAAGAGGTAAGCAGTATTAATGAAATCTATCAGACAAAACTTATAATTGATGTAAAAGTTATAAGCATTAAATAGTAATTTTAATATCAGGAAAAGGTTTAGTTCTCATGAACTAAACAGTGCAATCTAGTATTGATTAAAACTACAGTTTTCCTATTTTTCTGAACAAAGTGTAAGGGTCATTCTTGAATGCTTGTGTTACAAATGTAATTTTTTTGTTGTTCTAGATCTGCTCTCTCTTACTTGTCAGTGTTACTGATGTTTTTATTATTCCTATCATGCTAGTATGATTTTAACGAAATCTTGAAAATTCTTGAACTTGCAAACTATAAAACAAGTAATAAAATTAAATAAACATATATTTCTGACATAACCACTATTCAGGGACCTCCATTTCATATATGAAAAATAATCAATTTTTTTATACTTGATAAATTATATATTCTGTATGTATTTCCAAAAAAAGTCTAAATCAACAGCATTTACAATGGTATATTTTAATTGTTAATTTGATTAGAAATATTTGATAAATGAAATAAAAATAAATTATCAATCAAATTATAATTATATTGAATGTTACAGGATGTTTCAATCGGAGTAAGTTACAGATAGTAGTCAGCATGATTTGTCTTAACAGCATGAAGTTTTCATTTAATTTGATATTAATTATATTGTATTCAAAGATTTAAGTGTTGTTTATTAACTGATTATAGGGAATATGTTTCATTATATAATTTAGTAAACATAATATACTCATTTTAAGATCATCTTTACATTCTTTACACTTCAAAGTTAGTCTATAACTCAGTCAACTATGAAATCTTCTTTTGGTTATGCTCAGACATATTGGAGCATCTAACACATTCTACTATTATTATAGCTAGATGTAGTTTTCATAATGTTTTGGATGAAAAGTAGTTTAACATAGCATAATATTGTCTAATAGTAGTCCTCATATACACACATGATCACTGCCAAAACTGCCAAAACAATAAGTTGATAATTATATCAATTTAAAAACCAAAGTAAGTCAAGTCAAAATCCACATGGAACTACTCTAGGCCTCATGAAAAATATACAAATTTTCGACATTTTAGATCGTCCTGTAAATTTCTCATTATTACTATTTACTAGCATCTAAAATACAGTGTAAACTCTTCATAACAAAACTTAAGGGACAGATACCTAATTTTTTTCATACAAAAAAGTTTCCAACATTGTTTTTATTTTTTCCTTTTTTCTGTTGTTCATTTTTCGTGAATTTTCTTTACTGGAGGTGTTGACAGCTTCAAAGTTGAGTTCATATATTATTGCTTATATGGAATAACATTAAAAAGAGTTTATACTGTACGTGTAATATTTGAAGAAAAAAAATTGTAGTATATGTAATATACAAATTGTAGATAGTGTAGAGAGTATAAATGGGAGAACTTCTAGATCGGTTCAGATTATTTTTGATTCAATACTCGGTCAATTGATCTATTAATGCTCAAATGTTTGTTATATGTGCCCCATATTTTTTACAAATCATACAATTTTATTTGTACATAATTTGTACAAAAATGGAGGAGGTTCTCAAGTCGACGCGTATATTTTTTTTATGTATTAATATTGCAAGTATATCATTACATAATATAAAACAAAGTCCCCTTCCGCATCTGTCTGTCTGTCTGTTCGCGATAAACTCAAAAACTATTGAACGGATCTTCATGCGGTTTTCACCAGTGGATAAAGTGATTCATAAGGAACGTTTTGGTATGTAATTTATCAGGGATATTTCAATAATAATCATAATCAGGGCGGGACAACGTCTGTCGGGACTGCTAGTTAATAATATACGGAGATAGATTTTCATGGCAATCTATAAAATACACTCATCAAAAAAGTCTAAGCAACATGTACTAATTTAAATTTTAGGATGGTTCTTCACATTATAACGTTGTATTTTATTTTTTAAATAATGTCTTTAGGGTTCTATGATGTAAAAATAACAGCTGTTGTCTTTATAAGTTCTTTTAATAACAGAAATGAACAATATTAGAATATACTGTAGAAACTAAGATACATAAGAAACTAAACTTTTTTCTTACAAAATGAAATTTCTAAAGAAAATGTATTTATTGTGAAAGAATAGAACAATTTAATACAAAGTATGGGCTTCTCTGCTATTCAGAACTTGTCGGCAACGATTATTCATTGAATTAATGAGACTGTTTATGTCATCTTGCGGTATTCGCTCCCAATGGAATTGTAGCAAATCCTTCAGCTGTTGGGTTGTTGTCGCTCCGTCCAAGTCCTTCAAAACACGTCTCTGGAGCATGTCCCATGCGTGCTCGATGGGGTTGAGATCTGGCGATTGTGCAGGCCAGGGCAATACCCGGATGTTCTCCGTTGCAAAGTATTCACTGGTTCGCCGAGCTGTATGTGAACGCGCATTGTCATGCATTAACCTAAAATCGGAGCCAAAGGTTTGTGCAAATGGGTAGACATAAGGTCTGAGAATATCCTCAATGTAATTTTCAGCATTCATGTTTCCATTTACAAAAACGAGTTCATTTCGCCTGTTCTTCATAATACCCGCCCATAACATAACTGTTGAGCCGCTGTATGGATGAACTTCCTGAACGCACCTGAGCCTTTCAGTATTTCCGGGCCGACGATACACTCGCACCCTTCTAGTATCAGGCTTAAACCCGAATCGCGACTCATCGGAAAACATAATTTTATCCTATTGTTCCTGGGTCCATGTTATGCGTTCTCTACACCATTCATATCGACGAGCGCGATTCCCGTGACGTATCGGTGGGCACCTGATTGGGCGTCGAGCTCGTAGGCCGTACTCATGCAGTCGATTTCGCACAGTTTGAGGACTTACATCAACACCACTTGAAATTTGTAGCCTCAAACTTATCTCTCGAGCGGTTAACATCGGCTGGCGTCTTGCAGTCAGTTGTATGTACCGGTCTTGCCGAGTGGTTGTACTCCTTTTATGGCCTGGATGCTGTTCAGCGGGTTCTCCTGTATTATTGTAGCGCTGCCAAAGACGACAAATAACACTTCTATGAATGCCAAAATGTCGAGATACCTGAGATTGATTACTTCCCGCTTGCAACATCCCTACAGCTCTTTGCATTTCATCTGCCATTAAATGACGTCGCTTCATGACGTAAAGAATATCTAACAATTCAATTTTGTCGCTAACTTTATTTAAATGGTTGGTAAAATTATAAAATCAAGACTAAACGTAGCAATTAAAACGCACTTAAATTTAAACAAATTCGCAGTCATTTGAACTTTATGAAAAAACAAAACATAATCAAATTTTTTTTTTACAACCAGCCAGTATGTCATCAATAACAACAAAAGTTTACTTACCTACGCACTTTGTTTGAGTAAATACTTAGAAATTAATTAATATAAATGGTAAAATTTGTAATATCACGCATGTTGCTTAGACTTTTTTGATGTGTGTATTAATAACCGGCATATTCTTCATGAGGCTTAGAGAAATTGTAATATAGTCTGTAGTTTCTCTTAGAAATATGGTATAATACTATTGATTTACTTATGTTTTTTACATTTTCTTGCATTATCATCTAATTCTGAGCTACATTCGAAACTTTAAAACTCGAGATCGTTTGGGAAGTTAGTTACAAAATTCCACCCAGACATATGTGCAAGATACTAAGTCAATTTTAATGTGGTAAAAATGTGAAAATTGTATTTTTTTTATTATCAATAATTCTTATCTTTGAATCTTAATCTTTATGATTTAGAAGATATAACTGATTAGAAAATTTCAATAATAACTTTATAAATCTAGATTATGTTATATATACATAACCCGATGGGAAATGCAATGAAGCCTAACCTAAATTTTCTATTACATATTTCGGTGCATCTTCATTTTATTAAAACTAAAAAAGAATGTTTATGCAATCTATATATTTTATTTTATTCTATGGGGAATAATATTACCAGAACACTAACACATCTTTTTAGTATTTTAGCTTGAACTAAATTGAAACATAAAACATGAAATAAAATGTTTGCCTGTAGTAGTTACATAACAGTTATTGATTTCAGCGAAAGAATAGTATTGTTAATAAACAGAAAGTCATTTTTTTATTAAAAAAAAAAACTTATAATTTCATGCTGACTAGGGATTCAATCCTGAAATAGTTAAGGTAACAGTAATTTAGGCCCAGATGATGCTGATGCCACTGAAAACAGCTGATCCCACGCAGAGTAAATTTAGATGCAGTGTATATAGCATAGAATATCATATCAACTACACTAAGTGCTGTATATATATCGCTTAGAGAAATATTTGAGTCACTGACAGTTTAGAAGAAAAATATTTTCTTATTAAACTCTTAATTATGTTTATTATCTGATTATATCTGCTAATATGTCCTGAAGTTCAGTTTCTAACCTTGACTATTTACACAGGCCATATACTTACATATACTTATTTTTTGTATGGATTGACTGCCACTATTGGCTGAAAATGAAATGGCCTCCATAGCTTTACAATATTGAAGATGAACGCGGAAGGCACTACGCCGATATTAATTATAATGTGCATTCACATATGTCTTATTATTGGTTTATTTATGTAATTTATCAAGAATACAATAATTATTATATACTTTTCAGTGTACATCTGGTTTTATGTCAATGTATAATTAGGGTCTGATATCGGTGTCTATTGGCAGAGAGTAGGGGACAGACACTTGCAGACCCGAACTTCTGGAGCATAGTAACAGAAGTCAAATTACTTCTCTGATGTTATTGTATCGTTTACCATCGTATAAAGTAGATCTGGGTGATATCAAAATTTCGAAGACAACACCAAATTTAAAAAAAAATTAAGATAAGCACACCAACAAATAAATTACAGAATTTGGTATATTAATTGTAAATTGTCCGTGACACAAATATTAACACGTTTTATTTATAGTTTAACAACCTTTTCCTTATTTTGCGTTAACCAAAGCTGAAGAGACCAGTGCGTAGCTTTAATGAGATTCGTTTTTTTTCCGTAATTGTAATTTTATTGTCATTTTCAGGACTTGATGGTGGGCGATGAAGCATCGAAACTCAGGTCTATGTTGGAAGTCAGTTATCCTATGGAAAATGGAGTGAGTTATAAGCTGTTAATAAATTTTAATATACTTTAAACTGTGACAAATTGGCCGTCCCATGTTTTAGACTCCGTAAGACCAGTATCAGTGTTTTAGGTGTTACATTTTACAACAAAGTCCCAAAGCATATTACCGATTTCCCGGACTGTAAGTTTAAGCACCATGTCAAGCGGGTTTTGGTGTCAAAAGGCTAATTATAGAGTGGATCAATATGTCAATGATGGTGATATTTAGAATGTATTTCAAATATATGTATGGTAGAAAGATAAACCAGATCGAGATTCGTGCCGGTTCTTCTCAATGACTGGGTTCTTGTTCGAACCGGTGGTAGTTGTGACGTTCATAAGAAGGCTCTAAGGGTCTAAATTGAATAAAGTGTTTATGATTTTGATAGTCGATTTTTGGTGTTAATAATGATGGCAACCTCTAACAATCTGGGCTAAAGACAGTTGAACGTTTTGGCTGAAAACGTATATATGTGTACTCAAAGATAATCACACGTATCTATATTTTCCCCCCATACAGTAGTAATATATGAATATTTCTCAGGTACACGCTACCTCGTGAAGTTTTCTTCACTATTAGCCAACATTCTCATTGATTTAGATTAGTAAATATATGCGAATTCGGGAAAATCCTTAGTACATGCCAGAGTTCAAAGTATTCAATTGATATTCCGCCTGTCAAATGATTCGACGATCATAAGTTTTGTAAGAGTCAGTGTACTTTTTATGGGGAATTATTGAATTTTTTTTTGTTCTTTGTAACTAATTACTGCCTGGCAACGCATCATTGAGTAAATAAAGTATATGTAAAAATTGTTCTTTATATATAACTAGCGGGCCCGGCAGACGTTGTCCCGCCCTGATTATGAAAAAATCCTTGACAAATTATATACTAAAACGTTCCTCATCAATCACTCTATTCACCGGTGAAAACCGCATGAAAATCCGTTTGCTAGTTTTTGAGTTTATCGCAAACAGACAGACGCGGTAGTGGACTTTGTTTTATACTATGTAATGATAAAAACTATTAATAAAGAAAAACAAATACCCGACTACAATAACGCAAACTTTTATAGTTGTTTCATTGAGTATTATTATTTAAATTTAGATATTACGATTTCATTACAATTTTAAAAGATAATTAAAGAAATAATCTGAAAAAATAATTTATTGTTCTTAATTTTTACTTCAAAATGTATCATTATTATGTTCCTAAAGAGTATCCTTCTAAAGAGGAGTGAATAGATTTTTACATACTTTTAGTGTTACGAAATTTCATATTCTGCAGTGACAGCCGAATGTACCGCAAATTTCTTTGATACTATCATGGTATATTAAAAAACAATCTTTCAGTGTATTACCACCACCGTAGTTGTTGTACAGTAAGTATAATTATTGTATGTTATCATTTCCAATGACGGTCTTTGTTGGAAGTCCTCTTAAATAAATAGTATTGAAAAAGGAGTTTTTGCAGGATCTTGGAATTTAATGTAGTGGGTTTTATGTTTTATTCATAATGTTTTATTATTTGGCTCTATATTTTGTAATATTGATGGTGGTTTACGTAATATAGTTTGGTTATTGTGCACAAGTGAACTGGATGGGAAATAATACCACGGAGCATGGATTCTGACTTGCCACAAAACTGCCTGTAAAGTTTTAACAAGAGGTCCACCATCTTGTTAGTTCATTGAAATGATCGCAAAAAACATGTAATATCACCTATTCGAGAATGACAGTAATTGGTTGCCAAAGAAATAACATCAAGGAGACATGGTTGCCTCGTGAGCCTCGATCGAATATCTCGGGTTGTTCAGTAACAAATAATGATTTAACCAGGTCGTTCGTAACTGGGAAGACATGTGCCACGTCTGGGACTACACTTTCGGACCCAGCAAGATGAATATAGATCCAAAGGAGACGAAGATCTTACTGACTGAACCGCCAATGAATCCAACCAAGAACAGGGAAAAGATGATCGAGGTAATTCTCGTTTGATAAACGTATTGATAACAATAATCTAAGATGGTAAACACGTCAAACCAAAAGGGGACTGGCTCTCAAGTGCAGCTGCCGGAACACAGCAAAAGGTGTTTGGCGATTGATTTACAACTTCAAGGTGGTATGTAGCGCGTTACGGACTTAGAAAAAACCCTACCAGTATGCTATGGTTTCCTTCACCGGAAGCTCCGATTCAGTTGCAAGGATTCGAACTGACGTCCATCGACGCTGTCTCCTTACAACACTATCATCTAAGCCTTATGGTTATCATCTCCTTAAGATCCATCACCTTAAGATTATCATCATCATATATTCTTGCCCGTAAAAACTTAGATATGCTGGATCTGGTAAAAGACCAGCATAATTTAAATACTAGAAACAACAACAAATTGGTCATTCCATACTTCAGACTCACTAAGTCCAAAAACAGGTTTTTAGATAACAGTGTTAGGTTTTATAACCAAATCCCAAAACACATTACCGATTTGCCGGATAGTGAGTTCAAGAATCACGTCACGGGTTTTAATATCTAAAGACTATTATAGGGTGGATCGATATGTGAACGATTGTGATGTCTGGTAATGACGCCTCTCTATGTGCATCCACTAATAACGAATATAAATATTTATGTTATTGTAAAAACATATAACATGAAAAGATAAACCAGATCGAGTTTCTTGCCGGTTCTTCTCGATGACCGGGTTGTTTGTCCGAACCGGTGGTAGCTTTGACGTCCATAAGCGCCTTCTCAGGACCTGAATTGAATAAAGGATATTTTGATTTTGATCGCTTTAGAGACTGAAATGTAAACGAGAAACGGACTTCTTTAGAAATAACTAGCGGGCCCGGCGGACGTTGTCCCGCATTGATAATAAAAAAAACATTGATAAATTATATACTTAAACCTTCCCCGTGAATCACTCTATCCACAGGTGAAAACCGCATGAACATCCGTTCAGGAGTTTTTGAGTTTATTGCGAACAGACAGACAGACAGACGGGACAGAGAACTTTGTTTTATAATATGTAATGATTATTAATAAAAAAGATTGTGCGACGTGCAGTATGCTCATCATCTTCTTACCCTTATCCCACCTAAGAAGTGTCGGCACAACATGTTTTCCTTTTCCACTCTCGCCTCACGTCGATCTTCCTCTACTCCTATATCCATCTACCATCATACTCAAAACTTTTCTAGATATATGGTTTTCATCTCTCTTCATGACATGCCCATACCATACCAGCCTATTACTCCTCAACTTCAAAACGCTATAGGATTATTTTTAATTCTAGGTTATGTTCGAGAAATATGAGTTTGATAGCGCGTATGTAGCCATACAGGCTGTCCTAACTCTCTACGCTCAGGGTTTGATATCCGGCGTCGTCGTGGACTCCGGTAAGTAGAGTACAAGTGTAGTACCCGACTTTTGATTCGGCACGTCGCAGAAAGAGCGAGATTGTCGACTAAGTTCGGTTTCGTATAGCGTTATCTTTGTCACGCTTTACAAATCCGAAGCGAGTCGCTCTTAGCCAGCCGTCTCGCTCTTCATCCCGACGTGGCAAATCATATACCCGGTACTGCATTTGTATACTTGGAAACCTTTAAGAATTGAATTTGATTTTTTATTTATATATCTTTGATACGTGTTGTTTTTAATATGTTTATCACTTTGTCTTTTATCGTCTACTAGCGGGCCCGGCAGACGTTGTCCCGCCCTGATTATAAAAAAATCCTTGACAAATTATACACCAAAACGTTCCTCATGAATTACTTTATCCACTGGTGAAAACCTCTTGAAAATCCGTTCAGTAGTTTTTGAGTTTATCGCGAACAGACAGACAGACAGACGCGGTAGGGAACTTTGTTTTATACTATGTAATGATTTATGCGTTTAGTTCTGAACAGGTCCGTTGGTTATACCACCAGCTGTAGTCCGAGGTTTATATTTATAGGCAATGTTTCAAAGGTCTATCATAAAAGTGTATATGATTACAATTTTTGGCTAAATACACATATTTCTTAATTGATTTTGAAACTTTCTTATATTATATGTTTATTTTTAGTAAATATATGTTTTTATTAGAACTTAAATACAATTACCTGATATTAATTGGAAAAATATAGAAGGGGACGTTCATAAAATATGTCCGCTTTACAAACAGGATCGAGGGTTTAAGGAAGCGTGACGTTTACAGCTCATCAAATAATTTTGCTTTTTTCCCTCTTGATTGTTTTTAAAATAAAACTTTTTTTCTCCATCGCCTCAGATTCTTTTGTCCATGTATCGCATGTCGCATTACAACCGGCGTGCGGCCGCGGAATAGGGATAAAGTGAAAGGTCAATATGTCTATCATATTAAGGATTTTATTTATGTATTCCCTACTCTAATACACAGATTTAAATTAAAATGTATGGGTAGATATCTTGGCTACTATTGATTTCCCATTATCATTCCCATTTCCCAATTATGAAATTGAGATTAAAAACGCGATTTTAATACCGTAAATCGAATAATTTTCAGTGAAACGCTTACTACGATCCGAAAAAAAGTTTCACTTGGACCGTGGTTTCATAAAACCGCACAGTTTTTATTTTTTTGTTAGGATCACATACATCATCTATTTCATATTTCTAAATATATAAATATTTCTGCAAATATTTTTCCGTCAATGGATTGATAACTTGAATCGTTACACTCCAAAATGACTCAAGTCTAATTTTAATACATTAACGACTCCTTGGTATATTTACGCATGTTTTCTGTTCTTTTGATTTTTTCAAAATTGCCGTATACCATATACGGGTGGGGGATCTACTATAACTGTTGGAATATTAAGTTGCATATAGAATGTTAAAATGGTCAAATATTGCGTGACGTATTTTATGAACGGCCCCGAATATATTTCTAATGTATACATAGGTATATTATATATAAGGGGTGGCAATTTGTCTTTTTATCCTATAAAGAATTCAGTTTTGACTGAAGTTTATTTGTCTCAAAAATAACACAAGTTTAGTATTTTTTTTTTATATTGTAATACGGCAAAATGACTGCACTATGCCGGATGGTAAGCACAGTACAATCCAAACACTGAGTGACACACTAACCATCGCCGGTCGCTGCTGTCATGCCGGCCTGCGAAAAGCTGGATATGCACAGGCTGATCCCGAAACGCGACCCGCAGAAGCGAATAACTATGACTGGCTTTTTCGCCATATACATGGTGTTTGCGACCTAGTCAGGCTGTAAAACCCTACCACCCCTGCAAGTGTAGAACATGAAAATATAGTCAGGCAAATCAGATTTTTACGGAATATACATGTCGTTCATTGTTGTTGTACTCATCTGTCAATACTATACAGTAACAGTGTTAAAGGCCCAATTCTAACGTTTTATTATATTGTAGGCTCAACTAATTATAAAAAATCACTCACTCTTATATTAATCAGATGATCAGCGCTGCCGGGTTCTGTCTTCTGCTCTCTGTTTATCGATATAGGGGTCATTCAAGTATAACGTAAGCCCTGCGTGGGGATGGGGTCCTTTTGATTTGTTTATTTTTGGTTATATAAGGTATAGGGGGTCTGGGTGGTGATAAGTCAGCAATATTAAATTATTTAACCAGAACACATTTTAAAATACTTATACAGGCTGAAAGTTTAGACAGTAGCAATATTTATGGCGGATACTCTGCACTCGATTCTCGCCCTAATTAAAAGAATAGATGCTTTATATTTGACGTAATTATCTAGAAAAATTCAAAAATTATAAGCAAGCTTTGGGCACCGGTCATTGCACGTAGATGTGTTATGTTTGTGTTTATACTTTTGAAAGTCTTAGAACAAACTTGAACTTGGGTTCTCTTTGTTCTTTATTTATATTTGTTTTGATATTATTATTTTGTATGTTAAATGTGACCATGAAGTATTATATCTTAAAATACTGCGAGTTTTTAGCTTTTCAACTGGTATAGATGCTTACGTAAGCACGAGGGGGGGGGGGTAATAGCATAGCTTACTTTTGCTGAGCAGGGGGAGGTGACGGTCCGAAATTACAAAAATCTATTTAGATAATACTTAAACAGCTCCATATTTGGCATTTCCTCTATTTTGTTTCGTTACGTCTCCAAGGTGACGGAGTTACTCACATATGTCCTGTTTATGAAGAATTCTCTCTGCCGCATCTGACACGAAGACTCGATATAGCCGGTCGGGATATCACCAGATATCTCATCAAGGTAAGTCTTATCTATTGACAATGTATCGTTATCGTTAATGTCCAATCCCTCTGGAACAGTACTTTTGCTTTTGGATGAAAGGTTCCCTATGTGCTTTTCTGTACCCTTGACAATTTGTATGCATTATTCCACGATGACCCGTTGAGTAAAGCGTGGAATAAGTAGAAAGTGAAAGTGTAACAAACAACCAAACTCACATTCGCATTTATAAATATTATAAATTAATCTAATTAAATCTAATTAAACGTGATTTTTGAAATCATATTATTGACTAGACGATTGTGACTATTGACCAAGTATTTGTACTATCGACGTTGCGTTACTACTATTGACATTTAGTATTAACTAGCGGGCCTGGCAGACGTCGTTCCGCCCTTAATTCTTCACAAATTATATACCAAAACCTTCTACGTGAATCACTCTATCCACTGGTGAAAACCGCATGAAAATCCGTTCATTCGTTTTTGAGTTTATCGCGAACAGACAGACAGACAGACGCGGTAGGGGACTTTGTTTTATACTATGTAATTATTAATTATAAATAGATGTCAATAGTAATTTAGTCAATAACAGTTAATGAGTAGTATGAACACGGTGTCAATAGTACGATAGCTTAGTCTATAGATTTCATTAAATCTACTGACATATTGTTTAGATGGAAAAGTGTTCAGCATTCAACACATGTCTGATTTTATTCACAGTTGTTACTGTTGAGAGGATACGCGTTCAACCACTCTGCCGACTTTGAAACCGTTAGGATGATGAAGGAGAAGTTGTGTTATATCGGATATAACATAGAACAGGAACAAAGGCTTGCTTGGGAGACCACAGTGCTCGTCGAACCTTACGTTGTACGTATAAATGCATATTTTTAGTTTTTGGAGGGATCTTGATCTGCCATGTAGTGGATTTTTTTTTTTTTTTTTTTTTATATCATAGGAGGCAAACGAACAGGTGGGTCACCTGATGTAAGTGATCACCACCGTCCATAGACACTTGCAACACCAGGGGAGTCGCAAGTGCGTTGCCAGCCTGTGTAGGGAGGGGGGGAGGAAGGGAAGGGGAAAGTGGAAGGGGAGGGGAGGTGGGTGTCCGGCGCTCTCACTGACCGAACGAAACGCAACAATGCAAGCACTGTTACTTCACGTAGGTTTTCTGTGAGCGGGTGGTACTACCCCGGGCGAGCCGACCCATTTATGCTGAAACCAGTAATAGTTTCAGCGTGGCTCTACCACCTACAAAATTTTATTATAAAATTATAATCTTGTGTTATTTGACTCTGTATTTTGTAAAATTGGTGGTGTTTTACTGTTTTAC
This sequence comes from Antheraea yamamai, assembly GCA_036509395.1. Taxonomy (NCBI): domain Eukaryota; kingdom Metazoa; phylum Arthropoda; class Insecta; order Lepidoptera; family Saturniidae; genus Antheraea; species Antheraea yamamai. The sequence goes on along the minus strand of AP028447.1, from coordinate 11,118,019 downwards.
GTAATATAGTTCAGTTATTGTGCATAAGTGAAGTGAATGGAAAATATTACCACGGAGCATGAGTTCTGGGAAGCCACAAAAATCCCTGGAAAGTTGTAACAAGAGAGCCACCATCTTATTGGAACATTAACATGAACTTAACATTGACATTGGAATAACCACTCGACAAATGGAATATTAATAACTACTTGATAACGGCAGTAATAATTTGGAAGATTGGTTGCCAGAATTAAAGTTAAAAAAATGTATATTTTTTAATGTTCAAATATTATGCTGAAATCCCTGACATCTACGTTCATGATACTTACTACTCCTCTATCTCGTTTTAATGGAACCTATATTATTTCCATTGACAAACTTACTGGCAACGATATACTTCTAGATATAATTTTCGAAAATGTTATTGTCAAAGATTTCAGGATGATTGAAGACAGGTAAAATACATAGAGCATTGATTTTATGTACTTCTTGCAATCAACTATACAGTTTTCTTCAATATAACTTCTATATCACTGCAAAAGTCAAGACAACTCGTATATCCCACCAACTATCAACCCATCTATAACTTATACATGTTATATTAAAGATTAAAATTGGATTTAGCCCATTTTGAAATGTAACGATTCATGTATATTCGATAGCTCCCGGACGGCAGAGTCATAAAAGTCGGTGGAGAACGTTTCGAAGCCCCGGAGGCTCTGTTCCAGCCGCATCTCATCAACGTCGAGGGTCAGGGGATCGCAGAGCTCGTTTTCAACACTATACAGGTATTTTGTTTTAACGCCGTCTATCGTCCAATCTTCGTACTAAATTGTCTGCATTTATTATGATGGATTAGTTTTTAACGCCATCTATCTCTCAATGCTCATACTAAATTGTTATATGTGCATGTGTTAAATTGTTCGTATCGGTTTGAACACAATTTATCGACACGTAAATTGTTTTTTTTTTTTTTTTGTTAATTCCGTGCATGCCAATAACGTAACGGCTCATATGTTACAAATTGAAGTTTGCTAAGGTCACTGTTTTTTTTTCTTTATTTTGTTTGTACATGCTAAATGTACGAATTATTAATTATAGACAAACAAATAATACTGTAGGTAGGTATGTTACTTATCCGGTCCATAGAATAATTCATACAATCCAGTGGTTGAACTTCAACCATAGAGAACAAAAAAACTTTTCAATCTTTTATTGGTAACACTATAGCTCGTGAATACCTAATAAACACAAAGAAAATTGTTACAGGTGTCTAGGAATAAGAAATATTATACATTTTTAGGAATGTCTGTCTGTGTGTTTGAATGAATCAAGAAAATCATAAAGCATATCCTCGAGTAACATTTATTCTTTGTTTCATTAAAATCGGTTCGATCTGTCAAAAGTTTAAGAGCGCCGGAGGCCCACCTCCTCTCCCCTCCCCCTCCTCCTCCAAACACAGGCTGGCAACGCACTTGCGACTCCCGTGGTGTTTGCAAGTGTCTATGGACGGTGGTGATCACTTTGCATCAGGTGACACACCTGTTCGTTTGCCTTCTAGGATATAAAAAAAAGGAAAAAATGTTATTGTAATGTTAATAGATTTAATAGAAAAATAGATAGTAATTAGAGTTAATACATTCAGATGACTTAATTAGTCACTGTTTTGTAAATCAGGTTCCACGTGGGCGAAGTCGCGAGCACAGCTAGTTAATACTATTATTCTGTCCAGGCTGCAGATATAGATATGCGCAATGAGTTATACAAGCATATAGTGCTATCCGGGGGCTCCACTATGTATCCGGGGTTGCCTTCCCGGCTGGAGAGGGAGATCAAGCAACTCTACCTCGAGAGAGTGCTCAGGAATGAATGCGACAAGCTCTCTGTGAGTATTACGTTTTTATTACTTTAAAATGAAAAAAATGTGGTGTGGCTGTGTCATGACACGGCCGTTTGTTGTACGTGAATACGTCTCGTAACGGGCGATATTTTCTATATGAATTATTATTATTTATGTATGTCATAATCATAAGAAGCCCTCCGGGTTTCCATGTTTCGTTTATGATGGCAACTGTTCCATTTAACGGGTTCAGGAAATAAATCAACCTAACGAATAATTACTATGTTATAACGTTATTAATTATAGGTCTGTGTGATCCGCTCGGCCGCATTCACTTTTTTACGTTGATTCTACTGCTTGACTCGGTCATATGGTATTATTATTGATACCATTCGACTGGTCTTGAGTTGCTCTCTCCAACCCTATACGATTTCCGTATTTGGATTTGGTTTTTCAAAGCGTATAGGCTAACATTATATATTTCTTGATATTTTGGTTTCGTTTTAACACCTTATTATATACACAGTCACGATTTTACACTAATATTTTTACATAGTATAAAACAAAGTCCCCTACCGCGTCTGTCTGTCTGTCTGTCTGTTCGCGGTAAACTCAAAAACTACCGAACGGATTTTCATCCGGGTTTCACCAGTGGATAGAGGGATTCACGAGGAAGGTTTTGGTATATCATTTGTCAAGGATTTTTTTTATAATCAGGGCGTGACAACGTCTGCCGGGCCGGTTAGTATTTTATATATAATCGAGAGACTTTGACAAGAGCTGTCGACTGAAACTTCAAAAAACGTGGTAGCTTCACCGAGTCGAAAGTTACACTAAACGGAAATGAATTCTTCGATCCTTTAACTATGCAATGGTATACTTCAATTTTAGATGCAGAGAATAGATTCGAAACCACATTGCCAAACTGTATCCCCTGATTGTGTTATCATTAGGTTTTTTGAATTACCCCTGTATGGTAGCAAATTTAAAGACGTATTCACGTCAAAATAAAAAATAGCGCTCCTTGAACAGCGAACGAAAGTGAACCGTCACGCTCGGGCCGGTGACGCCAAATCGGGTGTATTCGTTTTACCGATTATCTATCTTAACAGCTACCGCGTCGTCTAGTGGTTTGTTTATATAACTTTTGTAAATTAGTGCGTCTTTAAAAAAGAAGCGAGAGAAAAAAAGCCTGGTTGTATGTTTGTGTGTAGAAATTCAAGATCAGAGTGGAGGATCCACCTCGTCGTAAGGACATGGTGTTCATCGGTGGCGCTGTGCTCGCCGAGGTCTGCAAGAACAGGGACAACTTCTGGCTCTCCAGGCAGGAGTATCTTGAACAGGTTCCAACATTAATGATATATCTAATCGGTGTAAAAAATCTTGTATCATTTCTTTCTGTCTCGATGTTTGTAGGAAATTCTAGATTTTTCGAGATATGTCTTTGATTTTCGAAAATTTATACGAACGTATTATAGTCATTTGAATAATTTAATTTAAGCGATATATAGCGATTTGTAGATTTTTGTGAAAAAAGGAAATCTAAAAAGTCAAGTCAAGTCAAAAAAGTCTAGGAATAGGTAATCAAATACATTTCAATCATTTTTAGAACTTTTTGTCTGTCTGTCTTTTTTTTTATATAAAGGGGTCAAACGAACAGGCGGGTCACCTGATGGTGAGTGATCACCGCTGTCCATAGACACTAGCGATACCAGGGGAGTCGCGAGTGCGTTACCAGCCTGTGTGGGGGAGGAGTGGACAAGGGGGGGGGGAGAGGGAGGGGATAGGCGCTTTCACTGACTGAACGAAACGTAACAATGCAAGCTTTATTACTTCACGTCGGTTTTGTATGAGAGGGTGGTACTACCCCGGACGAGCCGACCCATTCATGTTGAAGCCACCTACAAAAACCTACCTGTCTGTTTGTTTGAGCACGCATCACTGCTAAAATACTACATTTAAGATAAAATCTGACCAAGAAAACCATAAAGTATATCCTCAAGTAACATTTAGTCTTTGTTTCATAGAAATTTTCTATCTAAATCACTTTATCTAAAGTTATTGTAATTTTAATGACGAAGCGACTTAAGTACGAGAGAAATGTAGATAAGTAAATGGACTTAATACATTCAGGTGATTTTATTAGTCACTGTTTTTGAAGTTATACTTCTTTAGGCGCGTTATGAAAAAATGATGAGAGTGAAATTTTAATTTTTGTGACACAAAATTAACAGTATGAAGCTGTCTGCTTAACCGCTCATTAAGTCTCGAAAAAAAAAAGCTACCAACAAAATAGAAATTGAACCTCGATATTAGTCGCGCATGTTGGTACGCTCGTCGTTTTTTGTTTTTTTTTTTTTTTTTCTACAAACGTAGATTAAGGCGAAAGATAAAATTTTTGAACAGATTTTTATCTTGTTACGCCAAAGAAGTATAACTTCTAACGCGTGTACATAAGTACACACACACTTTTTTTTTCTATCAAGTTCCACGCGGACGGAGTCGCAGGCACAGTTGGTTTTTTTTAATAAAAATAAAGACATTTTATGGTTCTATGGTTTTGTTGATTGTGTTACAATTTTGACAAGTAATCACAGACGAAAGTTAAAAACGAAGTTCTCATAAAACTTCATTAATTTCCAGGGTTTGTCCTGCCTCAGGAAGCTGGGACCACGCGCTAGTTAATTCACTATATGATTGTATATTGTTAAATTGTATAATTCCATTATTATATAAATTTTCTTGTAAGAGACTACTGTCATTATTTCGTATTTATTTTTAAATTAATTAATTAATACATTTTATTATTTCATTGTCTTATCATTATCCTAAGACCTTAAATCTTTTTACATCATTATTTAATATTGGAAATAATTCGTCATGGACACAATTAGTATTATCCATTTCGTATTAATAGAACATTGACACTCGCAAATGTTTCTGTGGCACCAAATAAAACAAAAAAATATATATACATGAAAACAAAAATGCCGTTTTATTTCTGAATACAAGTTATGAATCTTCATAGTCACCTGATTATTGATGAAAAAAAAATAAAGGTCATGTTTAAAGTAACACTACGCCTTCCATAATTATTGCAAGATAACGTGCTGAAGACTTTTTCAATGAATTCGGTATCAAACGTTGATAAATGTATGGTAATACCGGACTAGATTATCGCGACAACTATGAGACTATAAAATATGACATCATCTTAACACTTAATCTTTCAGTTAAATGCAATTAAATGGAATATTTTGGACGAATGGCAACCTTATGAATAGCAGTTGTAATAAAACGCTCCAGTGTATTTGAAGTTTTAACTTCATTTTTATATATTTTGTTTGAATATTTAAGTTTCTAAGTTCTCATATATTGTGTATGTTGGTTTCACATCCAGTAGGTTACATTAGTAACAATTTCACTGTAGTGTCCCCGGCGGCGGCTTTTGTGCTCGCCAGCTCCCTGCCCTGGGAGCTAGAGGCGGGGTGCTCGCCGCCGTATACGAGTCCACGGCCCCTCTCTTGCGCATGCGTATCACACCGCTTGCACCGCTTCTCCACAGCAAGTAAACATATCACTTAACGCGTAGTGCATATAAGAATCATAGTTCGCAGAAAAACAGACCTCTATAAATTTATTAATACAGATATTTGTTAGTTTCTTAGTTGGTTGGCTTCACTTTCGTTTCACTTTCAATACACTCAACGGTTATTGACATTGTACTTTAACATAGACGCTTAGAAGATTGAGTATAAATTTTACATGTTTCTAGATAATTAGGTCAAATATTAAGCACCTATTTTTTAATTGATTTAGAACGAGAATCGAATGCCGAGTGTCCTCCATAAATATTGCTACTGTCTAAACATTCACCTGGTATATGTAAATAAAAATCAATTGCCGGATATATGTAAGCGCATCACTTTACAGCGGTTGCATCTATTTATGTAATCACTTTTTTGGTGTGTTTGTAATTCTAAGGACAGGGTTTGTATGAAAGAAAAAGTTTGAAAAATGGTACAGAAAATTGAAATATTTGGGTGAAAAAATCTGCATATAAAATTGAGTGAGTCACTGACACAGAAAACAGTAGAGATATCTTTATAATGTATTTTTTTCGTCTCCCTTACTCTAATCACATTAATGCTTAAACTATCTCTTTAGCGTTATGTCATTTCTTATCTATTTATTCTTTCACTCCCATCGTGCTATTTCGTTTGTCCTCCCATTCACTCTTACGTTCCAATTACCTTTATTCATTCTACATTAAATATTTTTAACATGACTTACCTTTCATACCTTACATGCCCTTTAAAATTAACTGCTCAAATTGTAGGTTAATTTCATAATAATAGAATATGTAAATTCATAATATATATTAATAATTAATTAATTAATAATTTATCTTTAGTAATTTATGAAACCACTGAAATAATTATTATTATCTTTGGACGACTGACGTTCAATTGTTCAGATGTCATTTTATTTTATTCGTTTATTTCATTTTATGGTTGCCATCATACTGGCCCTGACTGCTTTAACAAGCGCCTTTCATTACTCTGCCTACTCCACTACTTCTACTCCGCGGTTGACTGTAATGCGACACGCGCTACATGGATGAAAGAATTTGAGGCGATGGGAAAAACGTTTCACTTTAATATATATTGAAAGATGTCTTGCAGTGTAATGTCAAAAAGATCGTGACAATATGTTTTTTTTTTTTTCGAACTGACTACGCTATTGACCTAGCAAGGTCTTAACAGCTTCACCGGACTACTAAGGCGAGCGCTTAAGGCACTCAGCCGATTTTATTTGGGCAACTAGCTCAAGGGTGCACGACACACCTCGGCTTGGGCTGTTGCCTGATACATGCAATTCGCGACCTACCTTTTTTTTGTTTTTTTAGCGTGGGGAAATCCCTTATGGATACACCACCCTCTCGGGGGAGTGGGTGGGTTATGCCCGACTCTCACGGACTAAAACACCACGGTGTACGTCTTCCGCTATACAGGGATAAAACAGGGGCGGAAACTCTATTAATGCCTAGTCATTTTTTGTTAGAACGCGTTGGGCGGTTTTATAATGCAATATTACTGCACACATTCTTTAATGCTTAACGCTGTGAAGCGAGCAACTTCACATAACCCAGACTTAACACTATTGCCGTTAACAGAGCTGACTGAACCATTTCAGATATAGCATCTGTTCTACACATAATAATACAACTTGTGGCACAAGTTGAGACGCTGGTCCAGTGTGAAGTACTGTTTAATCTTTACGAGGATAAGATTTTGTGCGATCGTGGCAATTGTCTTCGCTTTTAATTTTTCAAAAAATAAGTTAGATCCTCAAAAACTTGACGCCGTCTGCTACTAGAAGGGAAGCACATTGCAAAGTATAATATAGGCTAAACGGATTCTGGTTTACAGAGAAAATACACGCCTATGTTTTTATGATACTGTCTTTTAACTTTGTAAAATATTAACCTTTGTAAAAAGTGGGTGTATACTAATGGAAAAATTAGTTTTAGTGCTGTAAAATACGATACAATTATTTACAGTGCAAGCTAACACTACCACGACGGCTTTTATTACAGATTTTGAATTTACGTTTACTTTCTGTTCTGGAAGTTGTTGTATTTTTGTAAACTATGAAGTGTACTTACCAAACGCGAAAATTAGTTCTCTGTAACACGCAAATACTTTGATAGCCTTTTATATACATTCGCAAACGTTTTAATGGATCTTATTTTCTCTTCTTGATTGTTGGTTTTTAAATCATCATTCAACATTTTTCTTAAAATCTTCAGTCTGTTTCGAAACCAGTCCATGTTCATTACCAGTCCATTACGGGGCATATACTTGATATTAATGCCAGGGATCGTATTACCCCCAAAACAAAAAGCAAAGGAAATATAGAAAATAGTGGCACGCCCCTGTAGTATACGACTCCAGAACATTGTACGAAGAATCCTACAGTTAAAATAGAGATCGGTATATAACTCTTCAAATCTGAACATGACAATCCGAGTTCACGATCTATGTCTTTTATCAATAAACTGGATTCAGAGAAGTTATCAGCTTTAACAAGTAGTGGTAATGCAATAATTATCGCGAAACAAGTTAGAATAATTAACTGATAAAATATTCTATGGAACCATAATTCCTTTAGATCCATAACAGATAATACTACAACGTTCAATACACCGAAAACTATGCAATATAATTTTGCCAGAAAATTAATGCAACGTTGTTACGTTGGCTACAATAACCTTATACTTAAACTAAACGCTATGGTGTTTGTTGTGCTTTTCTCGATATTCTAGTATCCTGTCCAATACATCAATGTAAGAAACTAAGCAAACAGCCAACATTTCGAGGTCGTTGGAGTGAATAGGCGTCCCGCAGGGCTTCATATTGGGTCCATTTACTACCCGCTTGATTAATCAGTTGTTAACTAACCTGATGTGTTTAGTTTTGCAAACAATGCTTATATTCAAACTGAAAATAATACATTTATAAGTGTCCAACTTATTGTATCTAAATAACACTTTAGCTAAAATTGCTGATTGCTTTGCATTGAATTTGTTGTCAAAGTAAACAAGAAATATATATAAAATTGGCCTTGCTCGTTGGTCAATATTTAACATCAAAATCGATTAGAACTTAATAGGATTATTTAACAATACGGTGTTCTTGGGTTCATCCAAATTATTAGACTTAACCGAGTCTTCTCTCACACAACACTTATTGTTTATAATATATGTCGGCACGTATGTAGCGATGCGTTTATTTCTCACTCGACCATGCAAAAACTTAAAATGTTAGCATGCGGCGCGGCTCGGCACGAACACTGCGAGCCGCGTAAACTACACGACGATAGCGGACGAAGTCACACAACACAATGGCCGCCCCGCGACCGACGCGCGCGGCGCTGTCCACCGCAATCGAAACTAGCGGCGCGGCTCGGCGCGCTACCGAATTAGCATGTGCCATAGTTAAAGGGAACTGTGATTGGGCAAGATAGATGGCGTGACCTGATCGCAATTAATTGGTCGGGCTTCAAAGTGACGCGATTTAATCCATAATGCGGGAATTTTCAAACATACATAAAGCGGCGCAACCAGTGCCCAATTTTTAAGATGCATCTATCATCTGAATTATTGTATTCATTATGTATTCCGTACTCTAATACGCAGATTGAAATAAAAATGTATTGTCTAATCTACTATTGATATACTATTATCATACCCATTTTAAAGTGAAACTTTTATTACATCGTCTCAAACTTTTTCGTCTGTGTGTTGCATGTCGCGTGATGGTCGGCCGCGGAGTAGGGATAAAGTGAAAGGCGCTCGTCAGAGCAGCCAGGGCCAATATGGCGGCGCCTATAGTTCGCAGCAGCTGACCGTGTAGTGTATAGACTATTATTAATTAAATGTATATAGTGTGAAAAAAAGTTTCACTTTTACCGTGGTTTCATAAAACCACACAATCCTTTTTTTCAGTTATTATGTTAAAATTCTAAATGCGATGCTACTACCCAAAATTGAATAATTTTCCGATAATTTTCAGTTAAATGCTTACGATCGGGAAAAAAATTCACTTGCATCGTGATATCATAAAACCACACAATTTTTTTACTAATTTTACTGATAAACAATACTGTCGCCGCTGTTATACAGATCTGCGTAAATGCTTATTCATGTCATAAGAAGGCATTCAAACGACTTTGAAAATTCTGTGACTTGTCTGTGTATACATTGAAGCGATGGTGGCTTAGTTGAACTGAGTCGGAGCTCTCGGCAAAGGAAATAGACATCGTGATACCAATTTTGCATTTGTGATTGCATGTTGGTTTTCTTTTTCTTTAAATAAAAACATTTGTTTTTCTTTTTATTTAAATAACTACTGAAAATTATACCGCGTACTTACTAAATGTTTTATCTCTATCATTAAACCCTGTAAAACAACATAACATGGCATTAGAAAAGAAAATATCGCTGGTTTTTCTTAGTTTCTTAACTTGTTTCACCTATTTGGTAAATAATTCAAAGTTAATAGATATAATAATCATTACATAGTATAAAACAAAGTCTCCTACCGCGTCTGCCTGTCTGTCTGTTCGCGATAAACTCAAAAACTACTGAACGGATTTTCATGCGGTTTTCACCAGTGGATAAAGTCATTCATTAGGAACGTTTTAGTATATAATTTGTGAAGGATGTTTTATGCGGGATAACGTCTGCCGGGCCCGCTATAATAAATAAAAATAAAATAAAAAGCCTTTTATGTCTTGCAATTTTAACAAGTTTTGAACAAGAAATGAACTTAAAAATAAAGGAATTTAAAATATTTACAATTTACAATGTACTATTTGTTAAAGGGAAAAGTTAGTTTTCATCTGCAGGAACCCCTCTACAGGTGAAGGTCTCCTCCAAAGAATGCCATTTTTCTTTCTCTTGGGCTGTCTCAAACCAGTTTAAACCGGCGCTTTTTAAGATTTCGTCTTCCCATCGGGCATTTGGTCTTCCTCTCTTAGGAATAGAATAGGAATAGAGCGTAGCATGCTAAACATCAGAAAAATTCAAAAAATTCGACACACCAAAATAAGAGAAACAACAAAAGCAATAGATGCCCTAGAACAGGCTTTTGTACAAAAATGGAAGTGGGCCGGACATGTTGCCCGTCTCCAAGACCAAAGATGGACAAAAAAGGCGACATTCTGGAAAGGACCTCAGGGCAAGGGAAAAAGAGGAAGACCATAGTTAATAGATATACGATAATTTTAATCAATTACAACTTTTCACTGTAAGTTTCTTATAATTCATGTATTGTTAATTATGTTATCGTAATCGCAAAGTAAACATAATTAAAATATTAATTACGTACAAGTATAATGAGCCCGTTATAGGATCTGAGAGCTGTGCAATGAAGAGATGCAAGAAAATTGTATGTTGCTAGAGATGTGGGGTTTTAGACAGTGCGAGTCGGATATAACCCACTGTCTCCCCCGAGAGGGTGGCTTGCCCAAAAGGGATTTCCCCACGTTAAAAAAAAAGGTCTGTCGAATAAATTTGTTTTCTCTATTCTGTTAAGACACCGTCACCACTTCCTGTAGGACCAAATGGTAAGTTATTGTAAAATGGGTCAATTATATGATGAAATAAATAATACATTACTTACGCCCGGACCACAGCCGCCACCAAAGGAACCCCTATTTCTCTGTAAATCAAATACATATATCTAAACCATATACACTGCGTTCGATGCACCCTATTTGTAGCATCAGCAAACGCAATAACCATCGACTTTTGTGAAGTAAAGACCGAATAGTACCGAATAAAAAGTGGGACATTAACATAACAAAATAAACCACTCCTTACTCCTTGACTACATCCGCCACCATGGTATCCCCAATTTCCCTGTAAATAAGAAATAAATATTCAAGTTTACGCACTCATTCGCTACGTTTGATACGCTCTGCTTGTTCATCAGCAGACATAATTAAAATCAAATCGCCCACTGAACAAATCAAGGTTTTTATTTTATATATCATACGAGGCAAACGAACTGATTGGTCACCTGATATTAAGTGATCACCACCGCCCATAGACACTTGCAATAGGGGATTCGCAATTGCGTTGCCAGCATGTGTTTAGGGGAGGGGGGCTACCGGCGCTCTCACTGACCGAACGAAACGCAACAATGCAAGCACTTCACGTCGGTTTTCTGTGAGAGGTAGTACTACCTCGGGCGAGCCGACCCATTCATGCTGAAACTAGTAATAGCTTAATATGGCTACAATGGCTCTACCACCTACACAATGAAAGAATTAATTTGTTCTCTTTCTCCTATTAAGACACCCTCACAACTTAGGGCGAAGTTCCAACAGTACGTTAATAGGTTTTGGAACAAAAATATGATAAAATAAATCACACACCACTCACCCCTTGAGCATGACTGCTACTGCTAGCAGAGGAACCCCAATTTCCCTGTAAATAAGTAATCACAATTCAAACCTTATGGTTTCAAATGTTGCGTTTGATACACACTGCTTGTTGCATCAGCAAACGTATTTAAGGTCAAGTCGCTTTTTTGGAAATATCACGTCAAGGAATTAATTTGATCCCTTTATTCTATTAAGAAATCATCACAATTTAGTGTTGAGTTAAGACCCATTAGTATGCTAATGAAAGGTGGAACAACAGTATGATGACGTAAACCGCATATTACTCACCCCTTGAGCATGACTGCTACTACTAGCAGAGGAACCCCAATGTCCCTGTAAATAAGTAATCACATATTCAAACCGCATGGCTTCAAACGTTGCATTTGATGCGCACTGTTTGTTTCATCAGCAGACGTATTTAAGACTAGCTATACCCGCTGCTCCGCATGCGTTTTTTTAAATTGTATTAAAGGAATATAAAATAGTGAGATCATATACAATTATAGAAATGCTCTTTAAAAACAACTGTAAGTACGACACGCACGCCAATTACAGTAACATGTAACGTATACATTAGATATATAAATACTAACAGTGTATCAAATGAGTTTTATCATCAGCAACATATTTGGAACCTTAACCCACCATCTAATTACCTCAGTGCTCACATACACTGTATAAGGAACTAATGAAACAGTGATTTAAAGATGTTATTATGATGATATAATATGCCCATATTGTCAATAACAATTGTCAATCTTAATATATATATTTCTTGTGTGCGTGTGTATGTGACTGAACTCCTCCTAAACGACTGGACCGATTTTGATGAAATTTTGTGTGCGTGTTCGAGTGGATCCGAGAATGGTTTAGATTCACAATTGGACCCGGTAGGTGGCGCTGCGGTCGACTTTTAGGATTTTTTTGTTTTCAAGGCAGGACAACGTCCGCCCGGTCCGCTAGTAATAACATATTTTTGCTAAATTTAATGCGGATGAAGTCGCGAGTAACAGCTAGTCTCAAAATAGAATAACCTAAATTACTTCCTATAAGGTCAGCTATCTGCCAGTGCAAGTCCCGTGATAATCGGTCGAACCGTTTTGGTGATAGCACAGCGGGCGAAGCCACGGTTAATAGCTAGTATAAATTAAAATAGACAAAATTACTTTTTATAATGTCCGCTATCTGCCGGTAAAAGTCCCGTAAGAATCGGTCTAACTTTTTGGAAATAACACTGTGGGCGAAGCCACGGTTAGCACCTAGTGTACAGTACATTAAAATTATCTAAATTACTTTATATAAGATTAGCTATCTGCCAGTGAAAGTTTTGTGAAGATCAGTGCAACCGTTTTGAAGAAAGTACTGCGGGCGAATCCACGGTTAACAGCTAGTCTAAATTAAAATAAACTAAATTATTTTTATAAGGTCTGCTATCTGCTAGTGAAAGTCTCGTGAAGATCGGTCAAACCGTTTTGGAGATAGCACTGCGAGAAAAGCCACGGTTAACAGCTTGTATAAACTAAAATTGCTTGCATTACTTCTTATAAAGTCAGCTATCTGCCAATGAAAGTTTTGTGAAGATCAGTGTAACCGTTTTGAAGATAGTACTGCGGGCGAAGCCACGGTTAACAGCTAGTCTAAATTAAAATAAACTAAATTATTTTTTATAAGGTCTGCTATCTGCCAGTGAAAGTCTCGTGTAGATTAGTCAAACCGTATTGGAGATAGCACTACGAACAAAGCCACGGTTAATAGCTAGTATAAATTAAAATTGCTTGCATTACTTTTTATAAGATCAGCTATCTGGCAGTGAAAATTTTGTGAAGATCAGTGCAACCGTTTTGAAGATAGTACTGCGCGCGAAGCCACGGTTAACAGCTAGTTTAAATTAAAATAAACTAAATTATTTTTTATAAAGTCTGCTATCTGCCAATGAAAGTTTTGTGAAGATCAATGCAACCGTTTTGAGAATGTACTGCGGGCGAAGTCACGATTAACAGCTAGTCTATATTAAAATAAATTAAATTATTTTTAGAAGGTCTGCTATCTGCTAGTGAAAGTCTCGTGAAGATCGGTCAAACCGTTTTGGAGATAGCACTGCAAGTAAAGCCACCGTTAACAGCTGGTATAAATTAAAATTGCTTGCATTACTTTTTATAAAATCAGCAATCTACCAGTGAAAGTTTTGTGAAGATCAGTGCAACCGTTTTGAAGATAGTACTGCGGGTGAAGCCACGAGTAACAGCTAGTATAAATTAAAATAAACTAAATTACTTTTTATACGGTCAGCTATCTGCCGGTCTAAGTCCCGTGAAAATCGGTCCAACCGTTTTGGAGATAGCATTGCAGACAAAGCCGCGGTTAACAGCTAGTCTAATTTAAAGTAACCTAAGTAACCCGCTGTAATTTTTGCTATCTACCGGTGAAATTTTTGTCAAAATCGGTCTAACCGTTTCGGAGATTACAGACAGACAAACAGACAGACCGACAAAAATTTAAAAAATTGCATTTTTGTTATCAGTTACCTGTATACTTTCACACCAATTAGTAAAAAAATTATATTTTGATATTATATACAAACACTTCATTTTTATTATATGTATGGATATAGATTAAGTTGCTTTTTGAATATATCATGTCAAGGAATTTATTTGATCGTTTTACTCTTAAGACGTAGTCACAACTTAGGCTGAGTTGCACCGAAATGTCGGTTATTGTAACCGTTAAAGTTAACTATAACAATGACAAGAGCCACTAACATTTACATTTACGAAAACCAGTTGCACCATCAAACGCTTTGTAATAGTTAAAGTTATTCGGGTTACTGCGTAAACAATGTAATTAGTCCCAAAAATCAAAGAGGGTAACATTTTTTACTTGGCAAGTCTTTGTTATATCTGTAACCAGATGTTCATTGCGCGCAAAAATCAATGTGTTGTAATTACTTTCCTTTGTTATTTACTTTGCATCTGTTTCCGTGAAGTTGTGTATTAGATATTTAAGTATTGATATATTTATATCTATGGCTCATTAAGAGAAAAGTATATCATATATTTTATTATATATTATATTTTGTAGTGCATATTGAATTTTAATAACGTGTAAACAGAAATACTAAGTACAATGCGTTTGCAAATTTTTTAGAAACCTGAAATCTGTTCAAGAATAATTTTTCGTCCCATTTTGCAAACCGATCAATTCTAGAAAGATAAACTTTTTTCTTCCTAAGACGCAAATAATCTTCAAATATACTAATGTCGTTATCGGATGAGCTGTTTTAAGTTTACCACAGGATGTATCTCAGCAACGACATACTATTTTAAAGTTTTTACTATTGAACTTGACAGCTGATTCAAAAATTGACAATAACAATAACGTTAACCGGCCTACATCGAGCCGTAATAGTTAACGTTAAATCGTGACATCATTTTAACCATTGTCAACTGGTGCAACCCGTTTTTTGCTTAACAATAGCTTTAACCGAATTTTTAACGTTAACACTGACTGGTGCAACTCAGCCTTAGTGTTGAATAAAGACCTGCTGGTACGTTAGTGAAAAGTGGGACAACAGTACGATAACGTAAACCATATATTACTCACCCCTTGAGCATGACTGTTACTACTAGCAGAGGAACCCCTATTTCCCTATAAATAAAAAACATAAATTCAAGACTTAATGCCTCATACGCTGTGTTTGATGCGCACTGTTTGTTGCATCAGCAGACGTATTTAAGATTAAGTCGCTTTCTGAACATCTCAATTCTATGAGTTAATTTGTTCTCTTTATTCTATTATCACATCATCACACAATAGTGTTAAGTTAAGACTTAATAGTACATTGGTGAAAACTGGGATAACATTATGATAACGTAAACCACACATTACTCACCCCTTGAGCTTGACCACTACCACCCGTTAAGGAACCCAAGATTGTCTGTCAAAATAAAAAACATAGATTTAAGACTTGTTGCCTCAAACGCTTTGTTTGAAGCGCTCTTCTTGTTGCATCGGCAGATGCAATTGCGATCTAGCGATCTTTTGAACATTTCATGTCAAGAAAATAATTTGATCTCTTTATTCCATTAAGATACAATCACAGTTTAATATAAAGTAAATACCTTACAGTATGTTCCTGAAAATTGGAACAACAATATAATAAATTAAATTACACAAAACTCACCCCTACAGCCTGGCCGCCAGTTTTAATTAAAGTGCCCAAAATCGACTGTAAAACAAAAATATTTATTTAAGCCTTGTGTCCTCATACGGTTGGGTTGGTATGCACTTCTGGTTGCATCAGCAGACACCAGTAAAATCAAGTCACCGTCTGAATATCATATATAATATGGGACCTCGCGAATTATTAAAAACGAATTTCCAGGATTTTGATACCTTACCTCTACCCTCCCAATACATTCTTGATAATTGAATGTATGTCCGTAGAAACTTTGAAAACCTGCATTTTGTAAAGGAGGCATGATCGAAATACTAGGAACTGTAACAAACTGGTGGTCCCATGTTTCAGACTTAGCAAAACCAGTAATAGTTTCTTAAGTAATAGTGTTAGGTTTTAGAATAAAGTCCCAATACATATTACCCATTTGCCGGACTGTAAATTTAAGCGCCATGTCAAGCAGGTTTTCGTGCCTAAGGGATATTATATAGTGAATCAATATGTGAACGATCTGGAATTGACTCCTCTCTGTGCATCCACTAAAAACGGTATTGTTACGTATAATGTATTTGAAATTTAGATATGTTAAAAAGATCTACCCGATCGAGTTTCTTAGGGTTTTTCTCGATGACTGGGTTGTTTTCCGAACCGGTGGTAGTTTTGACGTTCATAAGCGCCTTATTAGGGCCTAAACTGAATAAAGTATTTTTGATTTTATTTGAACATATTAAGGAATTAATTTGATCTCTTTATTCTATAAAGACCAGTAACAACTGAATATTCAGTAGCGACTTAATAGTACGTTAGTGAAAGTGAGACCACAGTATGAAAAAAGAAGTCACATATGACTTACCTCTGCAGCCTTACCGCCATGTTTAATTAAGGACCCCAACGTTGACTGTAAATCAAAAACATCAATTTAAGTCTTGTGGCATCACATGCTGAGCAAGTCACTTTCTGAATATAAGATTAACTAAGATAAACATAAAAATCTTACTCCCGTGGAAAAGAAGCACAGTGGCTGACGATTTTTCGTTGCTGTCGGTGTCTGAAACAAAAATGGATTCCATTTATCTTTAATCGAGTAGCTTAATCGGTGGAATATCGATTCAATGTGCGAATCAAATGGCAGCTTGAGTAATATTGTTTCAAAACGATCGTATGTAGATAAAATTTAAGATTGGCTTCCAAATTTTAAACTGATTACGCTTAAATATACCCTTGGAAAATGTCCTTTAGCTCAGTACTGGGATGTTTACAGTCTGATATTATTATTATTTACCTATGCCCAATTTCAAAACAGTTGAGACGACAGATAAATCTGTCTATAATATTCATATATTAAATTTTTGTATTGTAGCTGAGTAGTATTGATAAAGTTTAACAGAGGTAAAGTAGAATGGTTGCGATGAATAAGTAATAATGAATAGATTATCGTAGGAAAAACAGCATACAGTGAATTAATATAAGCGCTCTATTTATTACATTTTCTACACGTTCTTTCAATTTAATCTGCGTTAACTCCTTTTTAACTTAAGTAAGTTTTATGTCTTTAATTTTTCACTTTCTATCTATCTATACATATAATAAGAATGTAAATCTAACGTGTCTGTACTTTTCGATTTTTTCGTGAAAAACTTGTCGCAGGTGTTTAGGATTAAACGTAAATAAAATAAAATAGTATGTACTGTAAAACCTCAGCATATCCTCGGGAGTAACTTAATCTTTGTTTCATTAAAATTGGTCCACTCTATCACAAGTTATTGTAATTTGAATGACGGCTTGAATTATGTACGAGAAAAGAGTAGTAATGTATAGTAATATTATAAACCTGGACGGTGTTATTACAAAAAAGTTAAATACGTATTGAACCCTGGCTTTAAAAAGGTCTCATATTAAATGCACCGCGGTCGCTATCTTGTTCTTTTGTCTCGCTTTGGTTACGTTAGTTTAGACTTGTGAAAAAGGATAACACGAACTCGCCTCGGGCGAGCGCGGTGCATTTATTAGGAAACTTTTTTAAACCAAGTATTTAATACGTATTTCACTTTTTTGTAATAACACGGGGAGGGTTTGTTTGGTTGAACGCGCTAATCTCAGAAACTCCTAATAAAGAAACATAAGAATGCGGATAATTAAATGAATTCGTATAATTTAAGTCCTAAAAATTTGCATCCCAAGAATTTCTTTTTTATGCCCTAGGAAACATACTTAAGACCTAACTCGTAAACTTATCTAGCTATCGTCCACGTTAGATTAAGTTAATGCCAAACACGAATCTATAATATCACAACAAAATAACGCAACATTACCTTTTTCTTACTCTGTACAAGACTTCCAAATAGCAACAAACAAAACAGCCAAATCGTTGTTACATTTATTGAAGCCAATCTCATGTTATCAAACTCAGCAAAACCCTTCTACTGTTGTTAGCCCAACAAGAGTAATAGGATTTAGGGAATCCTATCATACACATTGATCATAAGTCATATCATCAAAAGTGATTAGTCGAGACTGTTGTAGACGAGCGACTTGAGTAGCATAATTCTATAATAGACAAGTATTCTTTTAACACTTCGTAGATATCAACCTGAGTCTACAATCTCACCTACTGTTAAATGACTATGTGTTCTAAGAAAGTAAACATGCTGAACCTAGAAGGCGTCGGGTCGTGGATGCTCTGGTGCGGGACATTGTGAATTATAATTTAAATATTGGGACATGGTAGAGCCATGCTGAAGCTATTACTGGTTTCAGCATGAATGGGTCGGCTCGCCCGTGGTACTACCACCTTCACACAAAAAACCGACGTGAAGTAACAGTGCTTGCATTGTTGCGTTTCGTTCGGTCAGTAAGAACGCCGAAGGGCCA
Organism: Antheraea yamamai; assembly: GCA_036509395.1. Taxonomy (NCBI): domain Eukaryota; kingdom Metazoa; phylum Arthropoda; class Insecta; order Lepidoptera; family Saturniidae; genus Antheraea; species Antheraea yamamai. Next base: position 11,099,201 of record AP028447.1, on the reverse strand, counting down.
CCTCCCTACTCTCCGTCCACTTCCCTCTTCGCTCCCCCTCCTCCATTCACCAAACACAGGGTAGCAACGCACTTGCAACTCCCTTGGTGTTGCTCGTGTCTATGGACAGCGGTGATCACTATATTCCAAGTGTTCCTATATTCCATTATCTATATCTTGCAAAAGTTGAGAGATTATCATAGCGAGGAAGACAAAGAGAAGAAAGAAAATAAGCATAACGTGTAAAAAGGGAGAACCAAAGAAAGAAGCTAACATAGCATACAAGCTTTAATAGAAGTTAAAACGAACGACGTCTAAAGAAGTCACACTTTATATATGAAAATACGTCCGTCTATAATGTATGTGATAATCGATTAACTCTTCGTTTAATTGAAACCGTCGTAGGAATTAGTTACGACAAGTTATCGTTTCAGAAATTTTAATCCGTGCTGTAATTCTGATATGTTTATTTTACAGTATTCATATCTTCATACTACAGAGCTAAGCAGCTAATAGCAGAGCAGTCTTCTTTCTATTTTGTATAGATGAGTATTTTTGAATCGAGGAAGTCGTAGAAGCTTACATTTAATATTAGATGTGCGAATGTTATTTGTGATCCCCATAATATTTTGCCTACACGATATCAGGGATATATAAGAAGATATAGGGTGCCTTACATGCAGAATAGAGTCTTGTTCCCGAAGATCAAACCAATGTTAACGCGAGAAAATTAGCAGACGAACGCTAGGTCAGTTAAAAAGAGTGACGGGTCTTCACAGCTTCACCGGACTAAGAAACGTATTCGTCAAATTATAAATAACTAGCGGGCCATTATAATAAAAAAAAACCTACTATCCGACCGCAGGGCAATCGACCGGGTTTAATTATGAATCTAAACCATTGTCGAATCCAATGGAGTACACAAAAAAATTCATCGAAATCTATCCAACCGTCTAGGAGGACTTGAGTCACATACATATGGAGAGAATAATTATATATAGAGAGATGAATATGCATGAAATGCTTAATGTACTCGTAACTAACGTATTTAAGTTCATAATTATGAATACTGTATCCGTCTAAATTGCTTCCGAATTGTACGTCTCTTTATTTTAGAACATACGTGTATAGTGGGCTATCCTTAAAAGATAGATATATGCCCTCAAAGACTTCTTTGTAGATCTATAAAAGGGCAATATCCCAACATACATTGTTTTGTTATATCTCAAAAGGATTAGGCAGCGTTTTCGATGAAAACTCCCAGGCGACTTGACTTTTTCTGACATTTCCAACATTTATCATTGTATTTCAACCAGTTTACTCAAAACCTTGACAAATTTATTTACCAAAACCTTCCTCATGAATGACTTTATCGACTGGTAAAAGCAGCGTGAAATGCAGCGTGACCCACCGAAACCCCGACGTGAAGTAACAGTGTTTGCATTGTTGCGTTTCGTTCGGTCCGTGAGAGCGCCGGAGGACTACCTCCTCTCCTCTTCCCCCTTCCCTTTCTCCTCCTCCCCCCAAACACAGGATGGTAACGCACTTGCGTCTCCCCTGGTGTTGCTAGTGTCTATGGACGATGGTGATCGCTTAACATCATGTGACCCACGGGTTCGTTTGCGTCCTATGACATAAAAAAAATGTTTATTCACATACGTATCCTGACATATTCTGATAAATTCATTGGAAGACGAAGGATATGTTATAAAGGGCAATTTTAATCTACACTAGATCACCAAGCCTGATTGATAATTTGGGAACTCAATTTTCATCATAGAAAAGAACTATTTAGAATTGTACGTAAGTAATTGTTGCTCAATCTATCATTTAATCCCTCCAGTCTATTCTTAATTATAAGTAAGTAATTGTAAGAAAAGTTTTAAATATATATTGCAGTATTGTTTGCTACAAGTTCAAAACTAATAATAATAATAGCGTCAATTTTGTGAGTGGTTCGAATTTAGTAGACGTATGTTAAACTCACCTCTACTTATCTATGTTCATATCTGTCCTGCTTTCGCGCGGTCTCCGGTTTGCATTCTCAGGCTTATGGTGGCAATGTGCAGCCGAGATCGCGAGGGGCTTTTTCGACAGGCACATTTGTAATATTTTGTAACATTTGTATCTTTTTTCAATGTTTATATTTCATTATTGAAGTGAAACTTCTTTATCGACGTAGGGAGGAATTTTAGAGCATGTAAAAACGTATGTAACGTTTTTCGGTTACGCGCCATCTTAATTTCCGTACATTTTTCCGTTACGCGCCATGTTTATTTCTAAAGGTGCTCTCATAATGATCAGATTCCATTTTTTTTTCTAAATGTGCGCTCACAATGATCAGATTCGGTTTTTTTTATTTTATTTTTTTTCTTCTGTAGAGTTGTAAATATAGTAGATCATTTTTCAAAAAATGATGTCATAAAGAAGTTTCACTTCTTACGTGTGTACACTGATGCACGCACGTATTTTTTATTATTTTATTGTATACATATTATAAGTCTTCTAATATTTTTATCAAGACACTGAGTACATATCCGTACATTACTTTGGCCCCCCATTGCAAATCAGTGCTGCAGTACCACCCAGTTGTACTCCACCTCGTAGATGAATGGGGGTGACATTGTTGGATATTCTATAAGCTATGCGTATGTTTATCTTGTTGCTTGTGATGTTTTCCAACAATAAAGACTTTTTCTATCCTCTTCTTCTTTCTAATTATATGTGAACTACACACACGTGGAACGCACATTGGCGGATCGCAGCGACGAGACGCGTTGATAAGAACTACAAACAGACACAATAGAGTCCGATCAGAACAGTCACATAAGATAAATCGAAAGTTAGTTTTAGAGGGCAGTTCAAGATAGGAGATCATCATCAGCAGCCTGCAGAACCATTGACCTCTTTCTCAAGGAAGGTATGGGCACAATTACCAAGCCAGCCTACGACATATTGTCGATTCCAAACTTTGAGAAATCGACGGTTTACGTTTTCCCACATAAAAAAACTACAAAAACATTTCTCAGGTTCATGTTTCCTCGCGATGTTTTCTTCACTCACAGTCAATAGTGTTACCAATTTAAATTAGTATTTGTAAGCGAATTTCGAAAAAATTATGGGTACACGCTAGGGTTCCGAATTCTCAAACCACTAGACCATCAAGATTTAAGATAGCGGGGATACGCAGCCATTATACGACAAGCTATAAATAAGTGAATTTACGTGTGACAAGTCACCGAGCCAGTAATCAACAAGCCACAACGATAAATTATATCATATAAAATTTTATTGCGCAATAAAACGAATTATAAGTATTGCGGTTAGAACTAATTTACAATCACTCCGTTTATAATCGCAATACATCGACTAATCATATTTAACTATTAAAACATATAAATATGATAATTAGGCACAGTATTAACCATTCGTCTATTGTTGTTTTACTAACATTAATAAAGAAGTTTGCTCTGGTTACAAAAATGAAAACAATTTCTATAAATTACTTGATTTACTTGCTATGTTTCCTGATCTTTGGAAAACTTGCGGATAGTGAGGTGAGTTTTTTTCATTTAGATCGATTGATTATGATATATAGCATTGCCTACTAGCTTAATATCTTCCCACTTCATTGTTAATCAAATAAACTTTTGAATTAAAATGAAAACGGAAAAGAATCAATGTGTTCCACAAAATAATTAGTCTAGACTCATCAATGAATAATTCTGCATGAAATGCCCATCGTTGCGCCTCAAAGAAACTGCATTATCACTTAGAAAAACTGAATGTTAACTTTTCTTTTAATTCCTTAGTAATATTATTTCATTATACTTGATATCATCGTGTCATAATCCCAAAAGAACAAGTGATTATTGTAAAATCTTCAATCCGTCGTCGGTCACCATTATTAGGTTGGTCTGTGTGAATGAATATCTATTCACATTCTGCGTAAACGTCTTGATAAAGGCAAAGAGAACACTATGACGGTCAGATGTTTCAACATTCAACTTTCAACTACCTTTTCCTAGTAATTTCGGTCGCATTTATGTTGATAGATAGACGTATAAAGGTAGAAAGTCATACTCGGCAGCGAGCGAGGAAGTCGTCCTGAAAGAAGAGAACGGAGAAGGCCCGCGAGGAGTATCCTCTAAGGGTTCCTTTCCACCTACAGAGAATCGACAGAAGGAGGAGTTGTGCTCATCCTTTCCACCACCGTAGCCGAACCTGGAAAAATTGGTCCCTAGACCCATCTCCCCATTGCACAGGTTCGACTGACGTGCTCCCTGTTAGACTTGGTCCTGGTAGCTTCTGACGCTGGGTGGCGTGGTGTTTGAAAGACCAACCCCGTACCGTCCCACTAATGCGGTGGTTGTAAAGAAAGGAATTTTTCTACTCTCGCTTGGCTAGCTACCATACACAAGTGGAAGATCTGTCGACAAGCACCTATTGGTGTGTTCCAACAGCTGCACTTGAGTGCCAGTCCCTCTACGTTTAGTGGGGTTACCATATTAGACCATATCATGTAATGTCAGGCGAAATTATGGTCAAACGCTAAAACCTATAATGTATAAAAAAGATACCTTTTTTTCAGACAACCGAAGCACCGAGAAACAGAATTTCAGAAAAGGTAATGTTGTAATTCAAATAACATTAGTTGGTGTACGAGACTATGAAAATGTAAAAATGCATATAGATTACTTGTAGACTGGTTTTCTAAATGGTAATTTTGTTATTACTGCTAAACCCTCGCACAAAAGCGTAATGTGATTAATAACAAATAATATTTTATAAAATCCTATACCTGCTACTAAAAGTCTCAACAAATTGGTCCAGCGCTTTAGGAGATTAACCATGAAAATCAACAGAGATCTCAGTCTTATCTAAATACTTAGCTAGACCATTGCCTATAAAGCAAAATAGTCAGTCTGTTGTCATAAATACTTTGCCCCATCATAGTTCATCATCATCATAGTCACTAGATTCGGACAAACATGAAGAACATCACGCACCTAAATCATGACTGACAAATCTTTGTAACCTTATTCTATAATACTCATGTATCGCGTTAAGAGAAAGAGAAATGACTCGTATCAAATTGCAGCCACCTCTCTCTACCTTTATATTGCTAATTCCAAATATATTTGTGCCAAAACAACAAAATTGCCAAAAAAATATGAAGAACATTCTATTACACTTTATAAGAGTTTCCTTCCATGTAACAGAAATATTAAATAGAGCAATAACTTAATCGTTCTAAAATAATATTCTATAAACCTGCACTTGCTATAACACATATGTACAAAACTTTCAACGTCTGCTTCAAGAATGCCTCAGATTTAGAGCGAAGAGGCTAGGGCATGTAATGCTTTGTAACAATCTTTGTATATGTCCCTTTGATCTTTTGGGTTTGATGGAGAAGAAGTCTGCTATCAAATTTTGTCGTGTATGGTTATTTATCCCAAAGCATTTACCGGACTTTGAAATTACCACGACTCTCCGTCTTGCGCCTAAATCATGAGTGACGTATCTTTATACTCTTATTATATAATGCTTATGCAATGCTCAATCATTTTATTGCTAACTCCGGATATATTTGTGCGAAAATAACACATTTGGAAAAAAAAACACAAAGAACTGAAGTGAAGTTTGAAGCGTTGCATAAGTTCACCTGGCGATTACCATAACCAATACGCTACAGGGCGAGGAATATCGAATAGTGATTGGGCATTGCAATTTAAGTATAAATTTAGGGACCCTTACTAATGCCCATCAACATTTACCTCCACTATTCGCTCTCCTCTACCTACCTTGCTATATCTTATATTATCAGCCACGAGCCATTAATAATTTCATTACTTTGCAGGATCTAGAAAACAGCACGACATTCGAATATAAGCCTCTGGGCCACAAGGTAAATTAAATTTAGCTTATGAATTGATTGAAAGAAATTGGACACATTAATTAAAGAATAAGACATATCAACATAATATACATACATAACATAACAACATAAACATAAAACGAGTTGAATAGCTTAAAATATCTAAGGGAACAGACAACGGAAGCAAATTCATTTTATACTATGTAAAGATATTTTATTCGCATTTTCATAACCCGTGTTGAATTTAGAGTTGTTGAGTATGTTGAGTTTTTAGTGTAATCCCAAACTGTTATGTTTTTCCTGTACTTTTAGAACAATGATAAGATAACCATATTTTTGTACAGAATAAAGCTGCCTAGAAATAATCGAGATCTAAATAATTCTATGATGTTACAAAAACTATAACTATTAATTATAGCAATAATAATTAAATAAAACCCCTGAAATAGCAGTTAAATTAATAGTCGAATTTAACATTTACACGTATTTACAATTTAACATGTATCTATTATTATTTAAGTTGAATATAATGTACTAAATTGATTTGTGATTCTCAAAAATGAATTATGTATTCAGAATAATTCTTTTTTATTACAGGGATAATCAAATGAATACGAGGATTTGTTTATGTTGTCACTTATGAAATAAAATCAATGTAATAAATAACACTGCATTTTCTGACCTCTTTGATATTCTTTTCCTTAAGAAGTATTTGGTAATGCCACCGCCAGCTAAATTTGTTTTTTTTTTTTTACATATTTATCAATCTATAAACCATTCGGAAGAGCATACTCAATATGGTTAACTTTGTTGGTAGACTTTAAGACATATCAAAATTTAATGATCCGTGTCAATATTTAGAAATCGCTTTAATTGTATACAACAAATAAACTTTAACACGTAAAATGTCATCTAAATCGTATTTCATTGAAAAACATTTGGTCGTCCAGTAGTTATAAATCAATCGTAATTCATTGTTTTTATTTTAATTTTCAAAGTTATTGAAGTTCTTACCCCAGCAGTACTACAATTACTATACGAAAATAGAAAGTAGTAGTTCCTGCGATACAGACTAGGCCTAGCACAGGTACTACAAAACAAATCATAATAATAATAAAACAAGCCTATTTTGAGCCTTAATAACCATTCTATATATACATTTTTTAAATTTGTTTTACTATATCAGTTACGAGTGTATACGAATATCGCTTACAATTGAATTGCGATTTATTAAAGTACATATCTATACTAATATTATTAAGCTGGAGGGTTTGTTTGTTTGGTTGAACGAGCTAAGCTCCGGTACTACTGGTCCGATTAGAGAAATTCTTTCAGTGTTAGATAGCTCATTTATCGAGGAAGGCTATAGGCTATATATCATCACGCTAAGCCCACCAAGAGCACCAATGAAGAATATTTCAAAGTCGGGGTTTTTGTCTCTTTTGTGAGTTTCCGCTGCGTGTTAGCGTTAGTCCAAAGTAACTATTCCACGCGGACGAAGTCACGGGCAGAAGCTAGTCTATATATAAAAATAAAAATCATCGCCGTATGTACATAAGCGCATTACTTTTGAAACGGCTACATCTGTTTGGTTAATTCTTTTTTTTTGTGTGTATAATCGCCAGGGCAAGGTTTGTATGAAGGAAAATATTTAAAATTAATTCAGTTAATTAGTTGTCATGGTATTTCATTACATAGTCGTACTATAAAGAAAACATCTGGTAGCATTTTCTTCGCAGTATACTCATAGGAAGCCGGGGCGCGTAGTTAGTTGTGTATAACAAATTAAGGATTATTACTAAACGTAGCATTTATTTGACTACAATATTTTATGCGTTTGTCATTTAGTATGAACGTTATACATAAATATTACCTTTTCACCTTTCCCATGCATCCATTATATCGCCCGTTGCATATTGGAGAAACGTAGTCTTAGTAGCTTTACCTAGCTTTTGGTGTGTCGCGGGGTGTCGAAGAACATCATAACACTTGAGACACCCAAGCCAACCTCACCTGCACGTGGTGCACCCTGCTGAATAACGAACGAGGTGATGGCGAAAGCGGGGTGGTAGGGTTTTACAGCCTGACTGGGTCGCAACCACCATGTATATAACGAAAAAGTCCGTCATAATGATTCGATTCTGCGGGTCGCGTTTCGGGATCAGCCTGTGCATATCCAGCTTTTCGCAGGCCGGCATAACAGCGGCGACCATCGATGGAAAGTGTGTCACTCGGTAGTCGCCATTGTTTTTGGATTGTGCTGTGCTTACCATCAGGCATAGTGCAGTCATTTTGCCGTGCTACTATAAAAAAAAAATAGTACGGTATAAAATTCTTAACGTTTTGTCATTTGTATAGACCTCCGATAACCGCATTATAAAGGCTAATGTTTATGTAGCTATACGAATAATTGAATCCACATACAATATTACATAGAGAAATCACGTATGGATTCACATCTAGGTTTGCTAGTGTCTATGGTGAGGAATTTTTCTGAATTCTGAACTAGCTTATTAGTTTGACTGGAATTCTCTAGACAATTTAGATCGTAGAACGATGGTACCGTCAAGTGATACGTGGTTGCATTAGTTCACATGGGATCAATAAAAACAGCAATTTAGAGAATGTTAGACCAGAATCTATATCGTTTATACAAACTTTAAATAATAATGGGCCAAATGAAGAACCCTGAGGAACCCCACATGTAGCATGGATCTAAATCGAAACGTAATCGTTCAGTTCTGCAACATGACTACAGTGTTCGACTGCATCGCGACCACCATACACTTGGTGTAACACCCGCCATAGAGACACGCTTAGGCACGGATTCACTGTGGCAACCATCCCAGCTAGAAAGAAGAAGTTCGAAAGCTCTTATCTTTGTCGCACTGTGAAGATGTGGAATCGCCTCCCAGCCAGTATGTTCCCTTCCTCATATGATATGGCGTTCTTCAAACGAGGCGTGAAGAGGCACTTTTGCAGGTCGGCATGATAACGACGACTGCCGATGCTTTTTAAGACCGACAGTCGCGGATATTTATAGACTGTACTGTACTTTCCATCAGGTACTGTGCAGTCGTTTTGTCGAACCAGTTAAAAAAAAAACTTGCGATGTATTTTGCATATAAGAAACAAATGCAAGGCTCCATGCATTCGTATAGTAACAGGATGTCATGGTCGATCCAGTCAAAGGCTTTAACGTAATCCATACGGACAACATCGACCTAGTTACCTCAACATATGTTAGTAGGGAGATATTAAGTAAGATTGTTTATGACACTAAAACACATCCATCTTCAGTTGCTGCAATTATGTCATTAAAGCTATGAAAAAGCTAAACGAGTATTAAATTTATAGTGAGGCGATTTGTTGCAATTTTATTGAATTATATACAAACCAAAATTAATTATAAATGTTACTAGCAATTTATTTGAATTAAAATCTCTTAAATGGAAATATGTCCAATTATTTCTTTGATTACATACAAATCTAGTTAATTATTGCAAACTGTACAGACCGGCGAATTTTTTAATTCTTTTTAATGTATTCCAATCCCACATAATAAGCTGATTTTGACAACGTAGCTTGCATGAAAATCCTTACTGTAATTATAAATGCGATTGTGAGTTTGTCTGTCTGTTTGTTACGCTTTACCGTCTTAACTACTCGATCAATCATTGTATCAATTTTGCGTGCACGTTGTCTGGGCTCACAGAAAAGGGCATAGAACTGGTTTCTACTGAAAATGTAGCCTGTCAGTTGCCGACCAGTATAGCCGACGTTGTTCGAGTTGCAGTGTACAGAGAGGTTATCTTACTTCTCATACCAGGTGTTGCAAATTCATAAATATTTTTTTTATATTTTTAATTACCACTAAGGGATTTTTTCTAGAAATTGTTGTCTTCACATTTTTTTTACATAATCAAAACACCCAATTTTGAGATTTTGAGGGTGTACGGCCCAAACGAATTCCAGATTCGGATTCAGCGGGTTAAAATACATGTCGATAGGTAGATGGTGTCAAATGCACAAACCACTTTTTTGTGTGCCGGTGTAATTAAATCAATCAATAAATATATCGAAGTATGTCGCTCGTCAGCAACAGTTCACACTACGAATAATCACCTTTAATTGTTAACATGAATGTAGTATTTGGTCTCGGTACTGAACATTCTACTATTCCTATTGTATTGGAAACAGTGAACGGGTTTGCTCATCTTGGACAAAACGAAAATGTTTCCAATAAGTTTATTGATTTGGTTACTCTGTTTGCTGATATCTGATACTCTTGCGGATAGTGAAGAAAACCTCGTGAGTTATTAATTATTTATTTATTAACTAGCTTCTGCCCGCGACTTCGTCCGCGTTGAATAGTTACTTTGGGCTAACGCTAACACGCAGCGGAAGCTCTTATAACGAAAAAAAACCCGATTTTGAAACATTCTTCATTGGTGCTCCGCTCCTACGGGTCTTAGTGTGATATTAGTACAGATTACTACTTTTCTCTCGTACTTACCTCGAGCCGTCATTCATATTACAATAACTTTTGATAGAGTGGACCGATTTTAATAAAACAAAGACTAAGTTACTTTCGAAGATATGCTTTATGATTTGTAATTTGAGGTTTTATTGTGAACCCAGTACTTTAGCAGTGATGCGTGTTCATACAAACAGACAGACAGACAGACATTTCTAAAAATTATTGAAATGTATTCTATTACTTATTCCTAGACACCCGCAACAATTTTTTTCACAAAAAAGTACAGACACTTTAGATTTACATTCTTATTATATGCATAGACTAGCTGACCCGTGCAACTTCGTCTGCATCAAATCGGTTATCATCGGTTTCAATTGTATTTTTAAACGCGAAAAATTTTAATAAACCTAAAACCCGATTGCAGTCACACCTATCGTTTCCAATTGTAAATCCAAACTATCAAGGGACTCACTCAAACATGTACTCAGATGATATGTGAGAAATCTTTTAAAATAAATCTACAACCCGTTCGTAGCATCGTCTACCGGGTTCAATTAAAATAAAAACTAACCTACATAAATTGGCGGTAATGTGAAAAAAAGCTTGAGAGGTCTATGGACCTCCAGTTGGAACGAAGTTCCTTTCCCCTTTTTTGTAGACGTTAATATACAGTCAGTATAGCTTACATTTTAAAATATCAAGTTGGTAGAGCTAAATTTTAAATTAAACGATAAATATATTCATAAAATACATAATGATAAATTAAACCACTGAATGATATCATAACTATTTTCAACTTGTATTACAACTTTTTCACACTATTGAAGAAAAATATAAATATTAAAAAGATATGAGCACTGTTACTTGCCTGTAACTATTCGTCTAAGAGCTAGCAACGGTTTCGACAACGAGTTTCAATGAGCCCGTTTTTTATATATCTTTATTATTCTTCCGAACAGCGTGCGGGCTACCTGGCTGCCGGTAAACGTTGTGTTTATTAGTGCATATCGCACCTTTACAGGCAAAAATATTGATTTTTATATAATTTTAGAATGTTTTGTTTTTTACTAACTTTGCAACGCTACTAAAACATGAAATTATTATTGACAGACATTTTTGTTATTAACAATTATGTGCCTGGTGCTGTTTTTTGTAAATAATATAAGTATGTTCGAACCATGTTAAGATAGCTGTAATTTTAATATTGTTTTATTTAGACATAAAAGAGGGTAAATTAAAAATAATATGTATAGAATAACTTAGCTATAGCTATCGTTACCGCAACACTGGTTGTATAATAAAGATAGTGATAATTGTGACAGCGCCTGTTATAGACGCATGTATTCAAGATGGCGTCAGTCCCAAGTCATACGTTTATCGTTCTTTTTCATTGTTTACGGTGAAATCTCAATATCATAATGGTTAATAAAATGAAATATGTTCTTCGCAATGGAAAAAATAAAATGGTTTGAAATGAATTATTTTATTTATAAAGAATATCATCGGGCACATTATTGTCAATAACAAAATTGTCTGGCAGTGATAAATTCATGTTTTGACCTGTAAAGGTGTGATGCGCATTAAAAAACACAACGTTAACCATCTACCAGGTATCCTGAATCCTGTTTGGAAGGACATAATATAATAGGTCTTTACCTATGAAATATCTTCATATGACAGAACCAGCTTTTCTAAAATTCTCATTCTTCCAACGTTGCTGGCTCTTGTACTAAGGTATCGCAAAAAAGTCTAGTTACATTAACTACAAATTTTTGTCTTACGTTATCCTGGACAACCCCTTGCGTTTTATGGGAGAAATTGTCCTAGATGTAACATTGTAATATTACTTATCACTGTGTCAAATTTCGGCAAAATTGGTTCAGTACTTTCAAAGTGATACGTGTTCACAGGGACAGACAGACAGACAGACAAAAATTGTAAAATGATTATTTTTGGCTTCTATATCGATAATAATATCTATAATATCAATAACATTTGTTATCAAATCGATAACAAAGTCTACCTCGATCAAAATAATGAATGTACAGATTTGGCTTTGTTACAGTTTTATTATAGTATAGATAGATATAGATGATCGACCAACAATTATTTACTCCAAATATTTGTAATCTACATATATATAATCTATCTTCTATATATATGTATAATGAAAATATAGTTTCTTTGAGTCTCAATCACGTGAAAACTACTGAACGTATCGGACTATTCAATGCGTAATTTTTCGTAGATGGTTCTAGGTGACTTTTTTGGGTTCGATTAATCTTATGCCATTATTCTATGTCCAGCAAATAAAAACGCTATACTTATTACAATTGCAAGACACAATTATGCTACCATTGTTATTGACCGAAATAATAAAAAAAGAATAGGTGAACATCCACCAGGGATTTAAGATCAACAATCGCTTACCGCAATATTTTTCTTGCGTGCAATTTCAAATATGTGATATTGACTATAATTATATATTGCAAAAGGGTCATTTTAACCTACACTAAAGGGCCCCGTACCTAAAATATCTAACAAGATAAGGAATAATACCATATTGATAAAAATAGTCAAATCATATAACCAATCATTTTGTAGTAATGTGGAAAATATAAAAATGGTTGCTTTCGTTTATGCTGAAGAGATAATCATATGGCATCGGTAATTGTAGATATTTTTAAGATGTACAATTTCGTAGCAGAACGAATTTTTTTTTATTCTTTTTTTGTATACAAAACTGGATTAAATATGAAAATCTGATAATACATAATACCGAACGACTGTTTAATCGCCAGCAATATTTTTACAGGATAATAGTTAGTCGATTCTTATTCTAAATCAATTTAAAAAATTGGTGCGAAATATTTGACCTAGTAATCTAGAAAAACGCAATACTGATATACACTCAACATCAGCTGATTTACGTAAAAACGAACTGGTGTAATAAATGAATAACGCCTTGTCGCATACTCCGGCCCGCCTTCCGCACCTCGAGCCGTGTACCACTTCCCATTGTTCCCATGATAAGTAGTTACGTAATGATTAACCTTGAAAAAGATCCCTTAAAGTTGTTCATTGAAGCTAGGTCTGATTTTTTTACATTTAAAAGTATTGTTCCCATACTTTAAAAAGTTTTATAACAAATTTTAACTAAGATCCTTTTTGTTGTTTATTAGTATTTGTTTTGATATTATAATTTTATATGTTAAATGTGACCATGAACTACCACAGGATTGAAGGATGTCACTCTTTAAACATTCACCTCGTATAATGTAAGCAACATGTGGAAGGATAAATCTAGAGAAAGAATGTATAATAACGAAATTATAGTTTGACCCGTCTAGCTATACCTTATATTATCAAACATATAAAAAGAAATAAATAAAAACGAGATACAAAATAGGAACGACCCGTTTTAATGAGAAATCATTACATATTATAAAACAAAGTCCCCTGCCACGTCTGGCTGTCTGCCTGCCTGTTCGCGATAAACTACTGAACGGATTGTCATACGGTTTACCAGTAGATAAAGTGATTCATGAGAAAGGTTTAGGTACATAATTCGTCAAGGTTTTTTTATTATCAGCGCGCGACAAACCTCCACCGGGCCCGCTTGTTTAATATAATTATAAGTAAAAATTAAATTAAGATATCAATAAGAGTAATGACAACAGTTACTGAATTAAATTCGGTAGGTGGTAGAGCCACGCCAAAGCTTTTACTGGTTTCAGCATGAATGGGTCAGATCGCCCGGGGTAGTAACCACCCGACCCACAGAAACACCGACGTGAAGTAATAGTGCTTCCATTGCTGCGTTTCGTTCGGTCAGTGAGAACGCCGAAGGCACCCCTCCCATTGCCTTCTCCTTCCCTCCATCTCCCCCTCCCCTCCCTCTCCCTCTCCCCCAGAACCAAACTAGCAACGCACTTGCAACTCCCTTGGTGTTGCTAGTGTCTATGGACGACAGTGATCACTTAACATCAGGTGACCCGCCTGTTCGTTTGCCTACTATGATATATATATAAAAACAAACTACAGTGAAAGAAATCTACACACATTAAAAAAGTCTAAGCAACATGCGTGATATTACAAATTTTACCATTTATATTAATTAATTTCTAAGTATTTACTCAAACAAAGTGCGTAGGTAAGTAAACTTTTTTGTTATTGATGACATACTGGCTGGTTGTAAAAAAAAATTGATTATGTTTTATTTTTTCATAAAATTCAAATGACTGCGAATTTGTTTGAATTTAAGTGCGTTTTAATTGCTACGTTTAGTCTTGATTTTATAATTTTAACAGCCATTTAAATAAAGTTAGCGACAAAATTGAATTGTTAGATATTCTTTACGTCATGAAGCGACGTCATTTGATGGCAGATGAAATGCAAAGAGCTGTAGGGATGTTGCAAGCGGGAAGTAATCAATCTCAGGTATCTCGACATTTTGGCGTTCATAGAAGTGTTATTTGTCGTCTTTGGCAGCGCTACAATAATACAGGAGAACCCGCTGAACAGCATCCAGGCCGTAAAAGGAGTACAACCACTCGGCAAGACCGGTACATACAACTGACTGCAAGACGCCAGCCGATGTTAACCGCTCGAGAGATAAGTTTGAGGCTACAAATTTCAAGTGGTGTTGATGTAAGTCCTCAAACTGTGCGAAATCGACTGCATGAATACGGCCTACGAGCTCGACGCCCAATCAGGTGCCCACCGATACGTCACGGGAATCGCGCTCGTCGATATGAATGGTGTAGAGAACGCATAATATGGACCCAGGAACAATGGGATAAAATTATGTTTTCCGATGAGTCGCGATTCGGGTTTAAGCCTGATACAAGAAGGGTGCGAGTGTATCGTCGGCCCGGAAATACTGAAAGGGTCAGGTGTGTTCAGGAAGTTCATCCATACAGCGGCTCAACAGTTATGTTATGGGCGGGTATTATGAAGAACAGGCGAACTTAGCTCGTTTTTGTAAATGGAAACATGAATGCTGAAAATTACATTGAGGATATTCTCAGACCTTATGTCTACCCATTTGCACAAACCTTTGGCTCCGATTTTAGGTTAATGCATGACAATGCGCGTTCACATACAGCTCGGCGAACCAGTGAATATCCGGTGAGTAACAACGGAGAACATCCGGGTATTGCCCTGGCCTGCACAATCGCCAGAACTCAACCCCATCGAGCACGCATGGCACATGCTCCAGAGACGTGTTTTGAAGGACTTGGACGGAGCGACAACAACCCAACAGCTGAAGGATTTGCTACAATTCCATTGGGAGCGAATACCGCAAGATGACATAAACAGTCTCATTAATTCAATGAATAATCGTTGCCGACAAGTTCTGAATAGCAGAGGAGCCCATACTTTGTATTAAATTGTTCTATTCTTTCACAATAAATACATTTTCTTTAGAAATTTCATTTTGTAAGAAAAAAGTTTAGTTTCTTATGTATCTTAGTTTCTACAATATATTCTAATATTGTTCATTTCTGTTATTAAAAGAACTTATAAAGACAACAGCTGTTATTTTTATATCATAGAACCCTAAAGATATTATTTTAAAAATAAAATACAACGTTATAATGTGAAGAACCATCCTAAAATTTAAATTAGTACATGTTGCTTAGACTTTTTTGATGAGTGTATATCTTTTTTAATATTATTTGTACGACGAGCATATTTGATAAATGGAGCAATGCTGTTCTAAATTTTTTCTCGATTGCAATAAAGTGAATGCTTTGCGGTCACACAAACTAGTTTTTGATTTATTTTTTAATGTTTAATTAGCGTCAACAATGTCAGCTACCGAAAACTCATTCTTAAACTTCATTAATAAATGTAACACATATAAAGTAAAGGACTATGAAAGCCATATGCAAATTCGTAGTGTAGTTTAGAAGAACTGAGAGAATATACAGACAGACGCAAACAGTAACTCTGTTCTAAGATATAGATTAACGACAACTTTAGCTTGCCTGATGAATGCTTTAACAGTATGAATATTTATTGCTAGCCTCTGTCCGCGACTTCATCCGTGTGGAATAGTTACTTTGGGCTAACGCTAACACGCAGCGGAAGCTCTCAAGAGGAAAAATAACCCCGACTTTGAAACATATTGGTCTTAGCATGATGATATATAGCCTATAACCTTCCTCGATAAATGAGCTATATAATAATGAATTTTTCAAATCGGGTCAGTACCAGTTCCTGCGATTAACCCATACAATGTCAGAAACTCACAAACTTTACCCCTTTATAATATTAGTATAGATGTACTTATTATAATGAGCTATTTTATTTTTCAGATAATCAACGCACCTCCGTATAGTATTCGACTGGTGGTAACATTAACATTTATTTCATTGATTATGTTAAAGGATTCTAGTAGTCAATCTTTTGTTGACGTTTCTATAAACCCTAATAATAATTGTCATTTGTTCCATAGTCCATGTATTCCAACAAGTATGAGGTACAGGGACAAAGTTCTTAGCATTCAATCCATTTACTCTGCGAGTGTTGATTTAACCTTGTTGACGTGACAAGAAATTTGCTTTTGCTTGGAACTTGCAACCGAAATATGGATTTAGAAGTTCCCCTACTAATCCTTTTCCAATGTTTTGCCAATAATTACAATCCTCGCCAATCTTTATGTCAGCTCTGAATATCAATCAGTCGATTCAGCAACAAACAACTCGACACAGCTATATACCATACACGATACGGATGGGCCGACGCTCCTCACGAAAATGACCCACGCTCCTATTTCTTTATGCCCTTTGCAGGCCAGCTCCGCCGACAGTTGAGTCCACCAAGAACAATCAAATACAACGTTAGCCGATACAGAAATACAACACTGGTGTAGTTACCACGAACTGTTGTTCGTACCTTAAATGTTACTTGCTCAACCGTCTGAGCGAGAATCTTCAAAGCCGAGACCGACTCGCCTTTTATAGCATTCAGCTAATGCACGGACGGCCGATAACTTCAACCAATGGCGTCTCAGGTCATTAGTAACACCCCTAATGTAGTTAATAGTACGGAGAGTGCTAACAATATATTATAATACGTATTTATACCTAAAGTTATGTGCGGTAAAAAGCGGTCCAAAATATCTGCGAGGAGTGTACATTTTTAGCTATGAATTATAAACCAATTTATTATTTTTGCAGGGAATAGACGACGCTTCAACTGGCAAGTATGTCATTGATCATCGGCCTTTGAACTATTATAGGGTGAGTAAAATGTGATTTAGTTAATTTTTTTGTTTTTTACTAGCTAGCACGCAGTTGGCCTAAATATCAACTACAAGAGAAGTTTAATGTAATTTGATAGTTGTAAGAATTGTCCAAAATAATAATGTGTTAGGGATACGTTTTTATATCAAGGAACGTTGACGCCGTCCTGAGTACGTAAAACACATATAACGTTTTAGGGATAAGATTTGTTAACGTCGACCGGATGCAATAAAATATAAGGTGCGCATCACAGGGGGTGGTGCCTGTATGAAGGAATATGGAAGCATGTGAGCATTTGGGCCATCTGTTTAAACGTGTTCTGACAAATGCGTCTCAAGAGAAAAAATAAAGCCGCTATAATCTTGGGTCGCTTACATTCGTTACTTTGTCTTGGGAGTAAGATGTCCCTCAGACACAAGCTCACATTGTACAAGACGTGTATCCGTCCCGTTCTAACATATAGGTGTCCCGTTTTTGCGCACATGCCAGAGCAATGCTTTAGTAAGTTGCAGATTCTTTTAAACCTCTTGTTATCTGGAACAGTCCGACTACTTCTGGTAACGAAAATGTTTAATGAAAATAAGCAGAGTGGTCCCTTTGTTTAAATCAGGCTGCAGAAGTAGTCTTGGAAACTATAGACCTATTTCTGTACTTCCGTCCTTACGTACAATTTGTGAAAAGATTATGTTCAAACTATTCTGTCTGGGAGAATTCGCGGGATGCAGTTGGTGTGTTCTGTGATCTGTCTAAAGCCTTTGATTGCGTTGACCATAGTACGCTTATTCTTAAATTAAAACATTATGGTATTTGTGGATCTTTTCTCGACCTTCTTGTCTCTTATTTAAAAGATCGATGTCAGAAAATTAGCATACATGGGGTAACTTCTGCGGGATCGTTTGCGCGAATTGGTGTCTCACAGGGTTCTAGTCTAGGGCCGTTTTTGTTCCTAATATACACAAATGGCCGAACTCTAATACGCGAATTGAAATTAAAATGTATAGTTATATATCTTGTCTACTATTGATTTCCCATTATCATTCCCATTTTCCAATTATTAAGTTAATATTAAAAACACGATTTTAATATACTGAATTGAATAAATTTCCGAAAATTATCAGTGAAATAGATATTACCTACAATCCGAAAAAAAGTTTCACGTGTATCGTGGTTTTTGGTGATTATTTATCTTCATAAAACCACAAAATGTTTTTTTTATTCTGGTTTTTTCTCACTGAAACTCCAGCTTATTATAGATTTAGAACCCACGGCGATGTTCATAATGACAGAAAATGCAACCACTGAGTTATCAACTGTTTAAACTAATGTATTCTTAATCTCAATTGTCTAGTATATTATGTAAATTTGACTGTAGGCAAATAATATGCCAAATATCCGACATGACATGTATAATAAGAAATTACGTCATCACTTTGTAATACATAGAACGTAATATTATGCCTTTCTTATGCCCGGTTTCTGAGGTACTTTAACTGTAGTTTATCTGTTGAATAGCGTTATCGGTCCGATAATTTGTCAAATTGCGTTTCTGAGCACACAATCATACGATAAATGTCAGTAAAACTCAACGGGCCATTGAACAGTTTATCTTATGGATAACTTTGTTGAGTCAATAATTATTGGTACCTAGTTTAACCGACTAACAGTCAGTTGCAAGAAAACTGTCATTAGGTTCCCATTTGTTAATGTTCCATTAAAATTAATGCTGTCATTAATTTAATGACTATTGCGTAATGTTTTCTCCAACCCCATTAAATTTTCATTAACAAATGAAATCATTAATGAGAAAGAGTGACTGATTTTAGAATGAATGAATGAATTGCGTTTTGTTCTGTACATTTTTGCAAGTGTGTGTTACTGTTCTATTCAAATAAAACGCATTTTGTTTCGAGTTGTCAGGTCAGTGTTCATCACGTCACAGCATGGTATCGTGGTATCATGTCGCGTTGTTTGAACACTTTAAATACCGAGATACGAAATTTTTCAATAAATTCAATAAAAAAGTACATACTTTTTTTACAATGGAATTTAAAAAAATGTTCAAAATTTGTTGTACAGTTTCTTTAGGGAACCTGAATTTAGATACAAATTCTGTATCATCATATTTGTTCCATATATCAATTCTATCCGGTATGTTAGGATAGAAAACTTCTTCATCTTACGATGAAGTGATATGGAAGACATATCACAAAAGTTAAATAAACACTAAAAACAACGAAAAATGCCTTATCGTTCCATAATGGACATCTAATGAACGAATTATCCGCCATTAAAATTTAACTAATGAAGTGTCAAAATAGAGTGCCTTTAAAATTTCTTGCAACGAAAAACCGAGCTAATGACATCTTTGAGCGATTAATAATTAATTTTAATGGGTCATTAAACTAATCCTGTCAAATAACATTCTTGCAATGCACATAAGTATTTAATGGAGGATTAAAATTATAATGGCACCATTAAGACTTAATGGAAGTTTCCTGCAACTGACCGTATATCAGAAACCGGGCATTGGTGGTTTATACCGAACTACCTGACTCGTGCACACTTCGTTGGGCGGTAAACTTAAAAAAAAAATACTTTTTGTAAATTAAATATAAAAGTTAGAGATATGCTGTCGGTGACTTTTTTGTAAGCATTATCAAGCTCTATAACTTTTCTCTAGAACTCTCTCTCTCGTCGTTAAGGCAGCGTTCGTAAGAAACGTTTTCGTTCGAACGGTTTTTCTCCGATTTAATTTGCAAATCCGACTACCACAAAAAAGCCTTTTATTTTTTCGGGTTAATATATAGCCTATGACACTCACAAATAACGTGGCTTTATATTGGTAAAATAATTTTCAAAATAAGTTTAGTAGTTCCTGAGATTACCCCCTACAACCTCACAAACTTTACCTCTTTATAATATTAGTATAGATGTATAGATGAAATAGTCTTGAATTAATGACATGACATACTAATTGATTTTAAATTAATATTCTTTCGCATTTTCAGTCAAATAGAGATGACGAATACGAGGAAAATCATCCTACGGTAAGAAATTAAATCGCATTTTTTTTCAATGTATATTCGGTGTCTCGGTGATAACACGGGCTGGTGAAGCACTCACCTCCGATTACACTATAACAACCACACTCACGGTAAACAAATGTATGCTGTCTTTTTATTATTCACACTTACGCTAAACTTCTTTATTAATGTAAAGATTAGAGTGGACGTTATTTTACACTTCCGTCTGAAATTGATTGGCCGCCACCACATCTCACTGCAACAAAAAACGTTATGTGAATCCGTCCAACCAATACGGGCATTCCATTACGGACGAAGTCGGGAGTACCAAAAAAATGAGCGCGTATAACCGTCAGACGCGATTGAAGTAAAACTTGTTATTTAATTTCTGAATTAGCTGATAGATGGCACTACAAATAATGAAGCTTTGATAAAATTTGTCGATATATCTATAATAAACTTACATTGAAACCAGATGACAGCACGGTCACATACATGATCAATTCTATTGTATGATTTTTTTATTATTCAGTGTATACACATTTTTTTTTATTATTTTTTTGCGTACTTTTCTATATTTTATTTACTTTATAACAAACAGATAATGAAGCTTTAATTTAATTTGTTACACGGTCTCGCGTCCATATACGCATAATTAAGTGTGTTGTATGATTTTTATTATAATTCAATTTACTTATTTTTTTCAGAAAAATTTCGATTGATTTCTTTATAAACTATTTATTGATAAAATCAAATTAAATATGATTTAAAGAAGTATTTAAAAACCGGACGCCACATAAACGTGACGCCATATTGCCGTAACGGACTTCCGTTGCATTGTAGTCCAGTTACCTCCTAGTCGCGCCTAAAGAATTTATACTTCAAAAATAAAATTGCCTATATATCCCTATAATTTCAGCTATCTATCAGTGAAATTTCCGCAAAAAGCGGTCCAACCGTATCGAATAATACCCGTAACAAACAAACAGACAATAACTGCGAAGTAATAAAGTCCCGTTAAAGTTGATAAATGATTATTTTGAAAATAAATCTGTATATAATATTTGTTATTTAATATGAATTTTGGCATTCATATCTGTTAATTATTGTGGAAAATAGGCTTAGTGGATAGCATGTTCGGGCACAGCGTCGATGGACGTAGGTTCGAATCATTACAATAGAGTCGGGGCTTCCGATGAAGGAAAACATTGTGATAAAGCCATACTACGGTGGTACGGCTTTTATATATCATAAGAGGCAAACGAACAGGCGGGTCACCTGACGTTAAGTGATCACCACCGTTCATAGACACTAGCAACACCAGGGTTCGTAAGTGCGTTGCCCGTCTGTGTTTGGGGGGAAGCGGTGGGGGAAGTCAGGAGAGGAGGGGAAAAGAGTGAGAAGGAGAGGTTCCAGCGTTCTCACTGACCGAACGAAACACAACAATGCGAGCGCTGTTACTTCACGTCGGTTTTCTGTGAGAGGGTAATACTCCGGGCGAGCCGACCCATTTATGCTGAAACCAGTAATAGCCTCAGCACGGCTCTACCACCTTCAAAAGTTCTTTTACAAATTCCTTTTCTATGTCCGCCTGGTTAGCTACAACCCTCGAGTTGAAAATATGTCGCCAAGCACCTGTTGGTGTGTTACGGCACACGCACTTGAGAGCCAGTTCCTCTCTAAGTTTTGCGTGCTTACCATATTGTCATTTAATGTCATCACCTAGCTTAGTTATGCTTTTACTTTATAAAAATGTTGTTTTTCTTGGAAATGGATATACACTTACTAAACGTCTGAACCGTATAACGAGTCTCTGTAAGAACGTGTCACGTTTCTGTAAATAATAAATGTTAGCAGTTAAAAAACAATACTGCACTGTTAAAGTTAGTGACTTAATCGGCCTGGAAAAAATCAATGAAATGAAATAAATCAAAATCATGTAACATTTCATTTAATTGTAATTTTTTTAATCTATACAGTTAATAAGAATTTAAATCTAACGTGGTTTTACTTTTTAGATTTTATTAGAAAAAAATTGTTGAAGGTGTCTCGGAATAAGTAATAAAATACATTTCAATCATTTTTATAAATGTCTATCTGTCTGTTTGTATGAACACGCATCACTGCTAAAGTGCGTGCTAAAGTCTATTGCCTTCCTCGATAAATGAACTATTTAAGACTGAAAGAATTTTCATCCAAATCATGTAGTCCGGTGAAGCTGTTAAGACCTTGCTAGGTCAATAGCGTAGTCAGTTCGAGAAAAAAAAATTATCCAAATCAGACCAGTAGTTCCTGTGATTAGCGAGTTGAACCAAACAAACAAACCCTCCAGTTTTATAATTTAAAATAGTCTATACTAATATTATAAAGAGGTAAAGTTTGTGAGGTTGTAGGGGGTAATCTCAGGAACTACTAGTACGATTTGAAAAATTCTTTCAGTGTTATATAGCTCATTTATCGAGAAATGTTATAGGCTATATATCATCACGCTAAGACTAATAGGAGCGGAGCACCAATGAAGAATGTTTCAAAATTGGGGTTTTTTCCTCTTGAAAGCTTCCGCTGCGTATTAGCGTTAGCTCAAAGTAACTATTCCACGTGGACGAAGTCGGGGGCAAAGGCTAGTATTAGTACTATAGATTAGGAATGGACAGCGAACGGCTGCTAGTGCATTTTATGGCCGATTCATTCAATATTTAGTTGTTCCTAAAATACTTACCCCTGCGTAATGAAAGCCATTGTCAACGTATGCCCCAACTATGTCACCCTGTAATAAAACGGATTTTTTTAAACACAAAATTAATTACTGTTATGTATCATCTATATATGAAATCCTAGCGGTAGTTCGCGACTTCGTCTGCATTCCTGTCTTCATAAATGATGAAATAATATGTCCGTGTAGCTCTAACAGGCAGAGTACGCCGAAATAGTTTTAAATAACTGATTTTTATAAATGGAGCTGCTTATGGTTACGGGTTTGAAATTGTCATCCGCAAAGTTTTTGCGTGACAATGTTGTGGTGGGGGTAAACACAGTGTCGAGCAGAATAGGAGCAGTGTCTCACTTGTCTCCGGATATTGGAGAATAGTGAGCCATACGCTCTTCTCGCTTTCTTTCTTTCTCGTTGTCCGTGATAGCGTGTACTACGTTCAGGTGGCGTTCACTGAATATTATCCATACTATTCAGAAGTGATTGATAAATAATTAAAACGTTTCTCTGCAATACAAAAGTTTCACTTCTATCGTGTGTCTTTACGACATAGCCTATTTTTTTGAAAAGAGTTCCTTGTCCTGCGTTACACGCTCTGAGCGGATGGAAGCTAGCCCGAAAAAGTGTAATAAGACTTTTTCCCAACACTTGATGCTATAGTTATAACCGTGTATGAAGTATATGCATCGCCGTACACAACTATCGTTGGACCCGGTGAACCCCTTGTAGCTACATTTCCATCATATTCCCAAAACTTGACAAAAAATGTGTTGAATATGGGATATGCAAGTTTTTACAAGTAACAGTCGCTGAGCTTCTTAAAATAGTATCTGCCTACATTGATAGGTGAAGTCTAGCCAACATTTCATTTCCTCGCTATCAAAAGCAGATAAATTTTCTTGAAACCCCGCTTACGAATTGTAAACCCCTATTTTTTTGTCACGACAACGTACACCCCCGTCGGGTCTCCCGTGGACCCCTAGGGGTTTACCTGGACCACTTTGGGAACTAAGGACTTAGCCTGACTCATAGGTCATTTCGTAGATGGTAGAGCCACGCTGAATCTCTTACTGGTTTCAGCATAAATGGGTCGGCTCGCCCGGGGTACTACCACCCGACCCACAGAAAACCGACGTGAAGTAACAATGCTTGCATTGTTGCGTTTCGTTCGGTCAGTGGGAGCGCCGGATACCCACTTCTCCTCCCCTTCCCCCCTTCCCTTCCTCCCACTCCCCCAAACACAGGATGGCAACGCACTTGCGACTTCCCTGGTGTTGCGAGTGTCTATGGACGGTGGTGATCACTTAACACCAGGTGACCCACCTGTTCGTTTGCCTTCTATGATATAAAGAAAAAAAAACTTATTATTAGAGAGACATAAATTACTTACCGCTTCAACGTTGATACTAGAGCCGTCGTAAACTGGATTCCACATCTATAAAAAACAAAGCCCCGTGTTGAGAAATGTCTAGTTCCTACTTTATATTTCAATGCTTGTTGAATAAATTAATAATTATAAAAAATGTTCTGTATTTTTTGCAAAATTCTAATATTGAAAAAAATCTATTTTATATTTAGTAAAACTCCATTTTGAATATTGTAGTCTAATAATAACTTAGCACAATGTATATTATACCAAGTTGGGTGATAAGTTCTGTCACTACCTTATTTTATTTTCGAATACTGGACAAATATACTTAATTTTGAAAATAGATCGTTCGGGCTTTACGAACATAAAAAAGAAGTTATATATATATACTAGCTGTACCCGCAGCTCCGCACGCGTTTTTTTTTCTACTTATTAAAGAATTATAAAATTGTGAGACTATGTACAATTATAGAAATGCTCTTTAAAAGCAACTGTAAGTACGACATGCACGCCACTTACAGTAACATGTAACGTGTACATTAGATATGTAGATACTAACAGCGTGCCAAATGAGGATTGTTATCAGCAACATGGAACCTTAACCCACAATATAACTACTTCAGTGCTCACTTACACTGTAGAAGGAACTAATAAAACAATAACTTAAAATATTATTATAAAGATTTACATTTACATTACATTTAATATACATTGCCATTATAATTAAGATTTTGTGACTATGCGAAAAATAAACGCTTGTCTGTTCTGCAAGAAATTGTATTATGGAACTCTTTAAGTAATACGTTTATAATCTAAGATCTTATTAGGAAGACCTCTATATCATTAAAGTTATTAATAATTATAATGTCGAACTGTAAACAATAAGCTGATAATTATTTCTCTAATTAAAAATAAAGAATGAGTTGAAATCTTGTTAAATTTCATGCAGACAAAGTCGTGGGCACCAGCTAGTCTAAAATAGAATATCTATTACTTTTTATAAGGTTCACTATCTACCCGTGAAAGTCCCGTGAAAATCGGTCTAACTGTTTTGGTGATAGCACAGCGGGCGAAGCCACGGTTAACAGCTAGTATAAACTAAAATTGCTTGAATTACCTTTTATAAGGTCAGCTGTCTGCCAGTGAAAGTAGTGTGAAGATCGGTCAAACCGTTTTGGAAATAACATTACGGGCGAAGCCACGGTTAATAGATAGTATAAACTAAAATTGCTTGAATTAGTTTTTATAAAGTCAGCTATCTGCCAGTGAAAGTCTTGTGCAGATCGGTCGACCCGTTTTGGAGATAACACTGTGGGCGAAACCACGGTTAAGGGCTAGTATAAACTAAAATTGCTTGAATTACTTTTTATAAGGTCAGCTATCTGCCAGTGAAAGTTTTGTGAAGATCAGAGCAACTGCTTTGAAGATAGCATTGCGGACAAAGCCGCGGGTAACAGCTAGCTATCCGCCAGTGAAATTTCTGTCAATATCGGTTCAGCCGTTTCGGAGATTACCCGGAACAAACAGACAGACAGACCGACAAAAATTTTAAAAATTACATTTTATTATCAGTAGCGTGTATACTTTCGTAAAAGTCAAAAAAAAAAATTTCGATATTACATACAGACACTTCATTTTTATTATATGTATAGATATAGATAGATAGATATAGATATAAATAAGAAAAGCGTAACGCGAAGAGACATTTACGCAGGCCGGCATGACAACGGCGACCGGCGAGGGATAACGCATCTCTCGGTAGTCGCCATTGTTTTGGGATTGTACTATGCTCACCATCAGGCACAGTGCAGTCACTTCGTTGTGCTACAATAAAAAAATTCATTTTTATTCATTTTTAAAGATAGAGTGACCGCAAAACTTTTAGAGACACACGATAGGAGTGAAATTTTTCTACTTTAAGATATATAACTTTTGTAGAAAAAGATAAACAAAATGCCGACGTCACGCGTTGTCCCCAGGCGGTCCCCCAACCAAGTACTGACTGCGCCCGGCGTTGCTTGAACTGGACGTGAACCGGTGTTTTCAACACTCTAATCGACATAGAGTTTAACCCTCCGTATACAAGGTGAAAGAAAATCCTCACCCACATACAATGTGGGGTTAAAATTACCCGGCAGTAAATATCAGCCTATTACGGGTATAATTAAAATATTAGAAATTAAATAGGATTTTTGGTTTAATTACTTATCTTAACTCATAAGTCATCCGACTAACAGTCGAGTCTACTGGAGTTTGGCCAAAGGTGTGCAAGCCAATTTTTGCCGTCCAACGTTACCACCACTGAGGTACTTTGATGGGACACTGGCCTATGATCCACAGGAGAAAGCGACATTATTAGGCAATCTCTTTGCGGCGAATTCCTGGCTCGATGATCGAAACGCGCAACCACCTACTATTCCATGCTGCGGTGTCACTATGCCGGAATTACGATTCAGGCAACGTGACGTATTAAAACAACTACGATCACTCGATGTTTGGAAGGCCAGTGGTCCGGATGGTATCCCAGCGGTAGTTATTAAAAAATGTGCAGCCGAGTTGGCTCCAATACTTACGCGCTTAAACCGCCTGTCCTACGTCTCTGGTGTCGTGCCCTGGGCTTGGAAAGAGGCCAATGTTCAACCGATTCCCAAGAAGGGAGATCGATCAGATCCTAACAACTACCGTCCAATTGCCGTACCCTCAGTGCTGTGCAAGATCATGGAGCGGATCATCAACACCCAGCTTGTCCGCTATCTGGAGGATCACTCGCTAATTAACGATCGGCAATATGGTTTTCGCCAAAACCGATCAACGGGTGATCTTCTATCTTACGTACTGCACCGCTGGGGGGAAGCAATTGACAAGCACGGCGAAGCCTTGGCGATCAGTCTTGACATTGCCAAGGCCTTTGATAGGGTCTGGCACCATGGTCTTCTTTCGAAGCTTCCGGCGTACGGACTCCCTGACAATCTACTGCAATCTATGCAAATGGATTTCTGGCTTTCTACATGAGCGCAGAATTCGTGTCCTTGTCGAAGGATGTGATTCGCAGCTCATGTCAGTAAATGCTGGAGTTCCTCAAGGCTCTGTACTTTCGCCAACTCTGTTTCTTCTGCATATCAATGATATGTTGCCTTTAGGCCATATTCATTGCTATGCAGACGATAGCACCATCCATGAGTCCTATTACAGCAAGCCTTCTTGCGGTCAGGGAGACACAGAAAAGAGACGGCAGGAACTAGTCATTAAGCTCGACCAATCTTTGCTTCGCATATCAACATGGGGAGCAATTAATTTGGTTGAGTTTAATGCCAACAAAACACAGGTATGCGCGTTTACCTGCAAGCGATCCCCATTTACCCCCCTTCCAGCTCTTCAGAATGTCTCGCTCGCAATGCGAGACAGTCTTAATATATTAGGCATATATATTCGCAGCGACCTCAATCCCAGGGATTATATACAGAGCGTGATCTCCACAGCATCTCGGAGACTCGGAATCCTGAACAGGGTTTTTCACGCCTGAACAGCTATATCTCCTTTATAACGCACAAGTTCGGCCCTGCGTGGAATACTGCTCGCACCTCTGGGACGGTTCGGCAAAGTACCTCTTGGATACCCTGGACAGGTTGCAAAGACGGGCTGTCCGCATGGTTAATGATGCAGACATTACAGAGTTCATAGAGCCGCTTCAGTTGCGCAGAGACATTGCCTCACTGAGCGTGTTCTACCGTCTGTATCATGGCGAGTGTTCTGAAGAGTTATTCAACTTGATCCCTTCCTCTCCTTTTCATAACCGCACCACGCGCGCTGGTCTTCGGAGCCACAGTTTTACGGTAAATCCTATCTGGGCACGAACTAAAAAGTTCGCAAGATCTTATCTTTGCCGTGCCGTGAAGCTATGGAACAATCTCCCGGCCAGTGTGTTTCCTCCTTCCTATGACATGGGGTCCTTCAAGCGCAACGTGAAGAGATACTTACGCAGGCCGGCATGACAGCGGCGACCGGCGATGGATAGTATGTCTCTCGGTAGTCGCCATTGTTTTTGGATTGTACTGTGCTTACCATCAGGCACAGTACAGTCATTTTGCCGAGCTACGATAAAAAAAAAAGTAAAAATTTTAACAACATATAAAAAATAAAGTTTAATCATTAAAAAAAAATTTAAAATTGAACAAGTACATTTAAAAATCAATGAATTTTCCTTAAACCTAAAAAAACATGAGATGTTTATTTTTATAAAAATATTTGTTTTCAGCGAATATCATAAAATAAACAGTATTTGGCTTTATAATAAAATATAGAAATAATTAACTGTGTCCATTCTAGCGAGATCAATCGTTATGTAATAATGTACTATTTTGGCACATCACATTTGCGTGTTCCTTACATATTGCAAACATCGTATTTTATGCAACCATTAAATGTCTTCCTATCTTTACGCCTAGGACAAAAAGAACTTCTTTGAGGTTTTCTTGGTTGCCTTCGTGGCGGACCTGGAACCTCATCATTCCAAATTTGGTGCTCACATCTTCTTATACCTCGAGAAACATGGGGATTATCTTTTCTTTTTCTTAAAAAATCATCATCTTTCATCCAGTTAGACATCTTTATTAAGTTGTATCTGTAATTGAAAATAAACTACATTAATATAACAAATAATAATCAAAAATAACAGAAAAACGTAAGAAAGCATACACACCTTTTTGGCATCATCCCCTACAACGTGGGGTTAAACTCACCCGGAGCGCGAAGCCCGGCGCAACACTGATCCAAGGTTACGAATCAACGCGGCAACCTTTAACGCTCAGCTACTGAGAATTTCAACTTTATTGCTTGATTGTTACTTATAAATCTTAAGATTTTTCTCAGGCTAGGGTTAAATATACCCCACCTTGTATGCTGAGGGTTAACCTCACCACTTCTCGTCACAGAAAAAGGTTACCGATCGAATTAATGTTCTTGTGATTAATGACATAAAATCTCGTAAATAGCTACTAAGACCTCTGAATATTTTTATTTTTTTTATGTTGTATAGGTACGCTCGTCTCCTATCTCATCTGATAGTAAGTGACGACGAAACCGACGATAGATCGTGCTTACCTGCTAGATACCTATTTACTCTACTCTTGAACACTCCCAAGTTGTATGATAACGGGAAGACAGACGCCGGGAGTGAATTCCACACCTTAGTCGTACGTATAATAAATGCGGAAGCAAATCGCTTCATATGAAACTTGGGAATGTCAACCACATAAGGGTGGAAGCCCTCACGGAGTCTAGTCGTCCTCTGATGAAATGAGGACGGTGGAATTATATCATGTAATTTCTGTGCACACTCTCCAAAGTGTAACCTATAAAACACTGAGAGACAAGCTACTTGCCGTCGATGCTCTAAATTGAGCATTCTTGTCTCCCATAGCGCTTCACCAGCGACAAGCCGACGAGCACGACGCTCAATGGAGTCAAGAGAGACCAACTAATATTTGGAATATATATATTATATTTCATTGTAATTAAAGAAATCGGTTGGCCAACAGAGTAGAAAAGTGTACAGAACTGTCTTAACCTAGCTTATTCCCACAGATTTATATTCTTACCTTAACACTAGACTCCTGATTCGCGTCCGATAACTTATTCTTTTGTGTCGGCTGTAAATCAATCGAAAACAATCATTTTATTATCAAAATTAAAAATTGTGTGTCTTTATTCTTTTTACCACTGAATATGTATTGAAAAACTAACCGCTTTCTTTTGTTTTTTATCCGTTATCGTTTTCTCGAGTAAATTCAACTGCGAATGTACAAAAAGATCGATTAACAATTGTTAATTGATATCTATACTAATATTATAACGCTGGAGGTCTGTTTGGTTGAACTCGCTAATCTCAGGAACTACTGGTCCTATTTGAAACATTATTTCAATGTTATATAGCTAATTTATCGAGAAAGGCTATTATAGGGTATATCTAAGACACTATAACTATTCCACGCGGATAAAGTCGCGGGTTGAAACTAGTGAAGTAATAAATTTACGAAGCATGAAAAAGTTAATAATTTTTTTCTTTTTAAGCACGAGACCAAATTATCTATTTCGACAGCAACAAACTTTATAACCTTTTTTTTTACGTGAGAAAATCCCTTATGGATAGGGTTGAGAGTCTCTCGGGGGAGAGACTGGGTTGTGCCCGACTCGCACGGACTAAAACCCCACGGTGTACGTCTGCCGCTATAGTTGGGGCAACACGAGATCTCTACAGACTTCATCTTGCCGCCCGCCGACCCATCTTCCCTAAGTCCGGCTACGGTGGCGGGAGGAGGCGGGCAAACTGTCGGTCCTCCGTTGGCGGAGAGGGTCGCTTAGAGTGTCCTTCTCACGGGCCCTCTTCGCCATCTACTTCTTTCTAGAGGGACCGGATTACCAGATGTCCACTTTAGATATGACTATCAAATCACGGTCCACCTGTCTTTCCAGAATCTTGTGCAAACTGTACGTATTAATGCTAAAATGTGGAATATAAAACCATAACATATAAAATAATCTCTATTAGACATTTTTTGCAACAATGAAGACAGTATTTGTTTTGTTTTTTATTTGTTCAAATTATAATTACACCACATACTTACTAAATAATTCATCTGCGTCATTAAACCCTGCAAAATGGCGTAACATGGCATTAGTAAGAGAAACAAAATTATAGTTAGATTTTCTATCTTTGTTTACCTATTTGGTAAATAATTTACAGTTAGTAAAATATAATAAATTTAATCAATTACAAGCTATCATCGTGCATTTCTTTGTACAACCATGTTATATAAATTTATTGTAATCGTAATTTGTATTTAATAAATTATTGTTTACATATAAGTATAACAAGGCCGTTATCAGACAAAAGTGATACGTCACGAAAGAAGATGATGTAAGAAAATTGTACGATGACAGAAATGTGAATTTTAAGATGGAACTAAATTTTTAAACACAAGGGCGTTATCAAACTTTAGTACTGTGCAACGAAAGAGGCGGATGCAATAACATTGTATGTTGGTGGAGATGCAAATTTTAATATGGATATAGGGTGTAACTAAAATTTATAATAACATACATTATTCTGTCAGACACTGAAGTGGAGAAGTATCAATCTAGCATGATATAAAATTATCATATGGAGGGATGGAAATCACATGTCCAGAAGAGAGATAATATGAGGTCGAACAGATGTTGGAAAATATGAAGTCGGAATAAATTAATGTATGAGTAATCATAAACATATAAGAAGTGTAACTACTGGAAGGAGTGATTTTAGAGGAAAATGAAAGAGAACAATAGATAATTATTTAGTTAAATAGAGAACAATGTAATTCCAAATTTAGAATTAATGTAAATTTTCACCAACAAATTAAAATCTATTTAATTTCGTCTTTCAATCGAATTGAATTTTAATTTCACACTACTTATAAAATTATGTACATTTCTAATTACGTATATGAAATATTGAAGTATGTAAGTGTGTATATGTGAGATGTGTTTGGAAATATTGGTAAGATATATGTTCGAAAACTCTGATCGATTATATGTCCGTGAGCCTAAAAGGAAGGTTATCAATGGAATACCATCCACTTCTTAAATAGGCGGATACCTTGATAATATAAACAGTGTAAGGCAGCAGTGGAATAAGTATAAATTTTATTGGGAGCATGTGGCAAATCCGTCTATTATGGGTCTCCGGTAATATGTCATCGGGCCATGGAAATTGTTCCATCCTGCTGCCCTTTACGCAAAAGAAAGACAGCCTGGCACAATGTGTATCGGATAACGGTCTCATTTTTAATGTCACACTATTCATAAAATACATCCTAACATGACGTATTCGACATATCGAAGATATGTAGTTTATGCATGCGTGACCTGCAACTTTGGTAAGAGCGACGTATCTGGAAATTTTGGTGGTTTAAAATTAAACCTAAATCATGAGATGGTCAAGGGAATAATCTTTGGTATATAAATAGTCTTATAAAATCATTTATATGAATGAAATAATGCCTAGGTTATAAGGTCAACTTACAAGGTTAAATTGTATTTTTCTCATTAATTAATTATCGATAGTAAAAATGCATTATATTATTAGTTATCATAACGAATTTTGGATTCAAAGACATATGATAAAGCACAAAAGATACATTCATTGTGAATTGTGGCTGTCACACAGCTTATGTGCATATTTATTTCTATGATAAAGCATCCTATTGAAATGGACTTATAACGCAGTTTGATCTAAATAAAACGTTAATTAATCGATTATGCTAATTTCTTCTGAGCTAGCGTAACATCAACGGCTTCGTAACATATCTATCTAGTAATTAATTCGATCTCTCTATTCTATTAATACACCATCACAACATACTCTGGGGTAAGAACACAATGGTACGTCACTGTAAAGTAGGAAAACTATACGACAAAATAAATAACACATTACTCACGCTTTGAGCACACCCGCCACCATAGGAACTCCACTTTCCCTGTAGATTAAAGACATACATTAAAAACTTATAGTCTCATCCACAGCGTTTAAAGTGCCCTGCTTATTGCATCAGTGGACGCAATTAAGAACAACGTATCTTCTGAAAATATCATTTCAAGGAATTACTCTAACCTCTTTGTTCTGTTAATACACTGTCGCGGCGTTAGTGTGGAATAAAGACTGAATAGTACACGAGTGAAATGTGGGACAACAATATAACAAAATAAATCACACATTACTCACGCCTTCACTACATCCGCCACCATGGGAATTCCATTTTCCCTGTACCTAAAAGATATACGTCAACGTTTTATGGCCTCGTTCGCTGCGTTTGGTGCGCTTTTATCAGCCGATATTATTAAGATCAAGTCTCCTACTGAGCATATCATGTCAAGGAATTATTTAAATCTCCTTCTTCTATTAAGATACCGTCACAACTTAGAGAAAAAAAAAAAAAAAAAAAAAAAAAAGAGTGAAGTAAAGACCCAACAGTGAGTTAGTAAGAAATGGGACTACAGTATGATAAAATAAATCAATCACTACTCACTCCATAAACCTTAACGTTATTATCGGTAAAAGAACCCCAATGGCTCTGTAAATAAAAGACAGATTCAAATCTTATGGCCTCATAATCTGTATTTGATGCACTCTGTTTATTGCATCAGCACACGGAATTAATATGAAGTCGACTTCTAAACATATCATGTCAAGAAATTCAGTTGATTTCTTTATTATACTAAGACACTTTTAAATTAGTGTGGAGTAAAGACCCAATAGCATATTACTTAAAAGTAGGACAACAGCAAGATAAAATAAATCAAACGTTACTCACCCCATGAACTTCAATGCTATTATCATTATAGGAATCCCAATGTTCCTATAAAAAAAAAAACATAGATCCAAAAATTATGGCTTCATATGCTGAGTTCTTCTCTTCTTCTTCTTTTTTTTGTAGCACAACGAAGTGACTGCACTGTGCCTGATGGTGAGCATAGTACAATCCAAAAACAATGGCGACTACCGAGAGATGCGTTATCCCTCGCCGGTCGCCATTGTCATGCCGGCCTGCGTAAATGTCTCTTCACGTTACGCTTTTCTAATTTATATATATATATATATATAATTTCTTTTTTATGTTCGTAAAGCCCGAATGTTCTATTTTCAAAATTAAGTATATTTGGCCAGTATTGGAAAATAAAATAAGGTAGTGACAGAACTTATCACCCAACTGGGTATAATATACATTGTGCTAAGTTATTATTAGACTACAATAGTCAAAATGGAGTTTTACTAAATATAACATAGTTTTTTTCAATATTGGAATTTTGCAAATGATATAAAACATTTTTTAGAATTATTAATTTATTCAACAAGAATTGAAATATAAAGTAGGAACTAGACATTTCTCAACACGGGGCTCTTTTTTATAGATGTGGAATCCAGTTTACGACGGCTCTAGTATCAACGTTGAAGGAGTAAGTAATTTATGTCTCTCTAATAATAAGTTTTTTTTTCTTTATATTATAGGAGGCAAACGAACAGGTGGGTCACCTGATGTTAAGTGATCACCACCGTCCATACACATTTGCAACACCAAAGGAGTCGCAAGTGCGTTGCCAGTCTAGGTTGGGAGGGGGAGCAAGAGAAGGGGGAAGGGGAAAGGAGGTGGGCCTTCGGCACTTTCACTGACCGAACGAAACGCAACAATGCAAGCACTGTTACTTCACGTCGGTTTTCTGTGAGAGTAATTTCAGTAATAGCTTCAGCGTGGCTCTACCACCGTCAGCAGATGCAATTAAGATCGAGCCGCCTTTTGACCATATCATATCAGAGAATTTATTTGATCTCTTTATCCGACTAAGACACCTTCACAACTTAGTGTGAAGTAAGAAGCTAATAGTACGTTAGTAAAAAGTGGGACAACAAAATGAGAACATAAATTACACATTACTCACCCCATAATCCTCAATACCATTATCATTATAGGAACCCCTATGTCCCTATAAAAAAAAAATATAGATTCAAGCCTTATGGCCTCATGCGTTATGTTTGATGTGCCTTATTTGTTGCATCAGCAGACGCAATTAACATCAATTCGGCATCTGAACATATCATGTCAAGGATTTAAAATGATCTCTTTATTCTATAAAGACACTGTTATAGCTTAGTAAGGAGTAAAGACCCAATAGTACGTTAGTAAAAAGTGGGACAACAAAATGATAAAATAAATCACACTTTACTCACCCCTTGTGCATGTTTGCTACTACCACCGTGGGGACCCCAATTTCCCTGTACATAAAAAAAATATAGATTCAAGCCTTATGGTGTTCAATGGTGGGTTTGATTTACTTTACTTGCTGCTTTAGCAGATATATGTAAGATCAAGTCGCCTTCTGAACATATATGTCTAGGAATTCATTTGATCTCTTCATTCTATTATGACACTGTCATACCAAATTACGGAGTAAAGACCCTATAGGATGTTAGTAAGAATCGGGACAGTATGATAAAATAAATCACACATTACTCACCCCTTGAGCATCTTTGCTACCACCACCATGAGAACCTGGATTTCCCTGTTCATAAAAAAACATAGAAGTCTTATGGTGTTTAATTCGCTCTGATTGTTGCAGCAGCAGATCTATTTAAGATGAAGTCGCCTTTTGAACATATTATGTCTAGGAATTAATTTGATCACTTCATTCTATTAAGACTCTGCTACAACTTAGTATAGAGTAAATATCCAATAGTACGTTAGTAAAAAGTGGGACAATAGAATGATAAAATAAATCACACATTACTCACCCCTTGAGCATATTTGCAACTACCACCATGGGGACCCCAATTTCCCTGAACATAAAATATATAAATTCAAGCCTTATGGCCTTCAATGCTACGTTTGATTCACTCTGCTTGTTGCTTCAGCAAATATATTTAAGATCAAGTCTCCTTTTGAACATGTCCGGTCTTATTACAAAAACAAAAATAAACACAGGTATAACACGAGTTTTACTAAGCAGTGCCTAATATTTTAAGTCTAGTTGAAGTCATGTTTAAAATACTTTATTACAAAACCGTGTCCAAGCGGTCTCTAGCTAAACATCTGATTTAAGTTTTTTAACCGACTTCAAAAAAAGGAGGAGGTTATCAATTCGTCTGTATTTTTTTTTTTTTTTTTTATGTTTGTTACCTCATAACTTTGGACTGGATGAACCGATTTTGATTATTCTTTTTTTATTTGGAAGCTGGTACTTCCCGTGTGGTCCCATTTTAATTTGGTCCAGTTCCGACAACGGCATCCAGTGCAAAACCGTATAAGTTTTAAATTTGCATTAGGTATGTACACGACAAATAGACGAATAACTCAATATCACGCTAACCGATTTCGATGATTCATTTTTTATTGGAAAGGACGTACTTCAAGGGTAGTTTGATGAGAGTTTGGTTAGGTTCTGATTATGGGATCCGTGACAAAGTAAGAAAATGCAAAACCGTATAAGTTTTAAATTTGCATTAAGTATGTACACGACAAATAGACGAATAACTCAATATCACGCTAACCGATTTTGGATGATTCATTTTTTATTGGAAAGGACGTACTTCAAGGGTAGTTTGATGAGAGTTTGGTTAGGTTTTGATTATGGGATCCGTGACAAAGTAAGAAAATTTCAAGAAACGAGCCTACTCCTTTCTTAAGGGCCGGCAACGCATCTGTGTTTCCTCTCGTGTCGCAGGTGTCCATGGGCGGCCGTGATCACTTACCATCAGGTGACCCGTATGTTCGTTTGCCACCAATATTATAAAAAAAACTCTTCAATTCTTATGAGCCTATTGTGCTTATGTTCGTTGTTGTGTTGCAACATGACGCAAGCATTGTAATTACATTACTTAAGGTGTATTATGTGTGAAGCGATGGTAGCCGAGTTGTTGGTAGAAACTATCGCGGATTATTGATAAGGTTGCGTTCGTACCAAACGTTACTTATTGTACAACCAGTTGAAACCATATCGCATACCATACCGCAAAAATTCGCATATTTTAATATACTTAAGGCGGAACGGAGTTCGCGGGCACTGCTAGTAAAATATATTTATGTACACTAAAAATGGAAAAATAAAGTAAATTTTCAAAAATAAGTATTAACCGACTTCAATATCAATCAAAAACCCATAAGGCACTAAAAAGCGGAAAATAAATAGTTTATCAAATTAACCAAATTAAATAAAACATATGAATATGTGTGCTACCTAGAGATATATTAGAAGTCGGTGCCAACTGAAAATCGTAATATCTACATAGGTACAAAAAGTTTAAGTTCACTCTCGCGTCTCTGTAATACTTTTCTACCTGGAACAAATTTGATATTTCGGTTGGCACCGACTTCCAATACATCTCTAGGTAGCACACATATTCATATGTTTTATTTAATTTGGTTAATTTGATAAACTATTTATTTTCCGCTTTTTAGTGCCTTATGGGTTTTTGATTGATATTGAAGTCGGTTAATACTTTTTTTTGAAAATTTACTTTATTGTTAAAAGAAAATGATGTATAAAATTATTAAAATAAGCAATTTGTAAGACTTATATATTATTCCTAACAACAGTATAATGACAGATTAAATACACTGTCAGATGTCAATAGTGTCAAATATTAGTAGTTATGATTTACTTGTGAATGTCTAAAATTGCTTAATTTATTTACTTCTTCCAAATTAATTATACCCGCGATATCCGTAATTTACTATGATACTTCTTTTGCCGGCAAATAGTAGTTTAATGTTCCAAGCCAATGTGTGCATAATTTACAGTAATATTGGTATCTGGTATCAAATATTTGGTGTTTTAACTTCACCTAAATTAAGGCAATTACAACAGTCAGTTAATGTATTCGGACACGATGATGAGTGTAAAATCAATCTCAGATCATCGAAGCTTGAATCAGATTGATTTTAAATATTATAAGTCCTGAATTTTGTTTTACTTGTATTCAGCGTGAGTTAATTTGTACGTAGCCAGGCACATACAGAATTAAAACCTAATTGAGCACTTAGAAACGTATGTCTCCAATTCTGTCCTTGAAATAATAGAACAGTGTCATCAGCAAAGGTAATAATTTTCCCGTTTTCTATTTCTAACTGACACTAATCGTTTACGTAGATCATAAATAGTGTAGGTCCGATAATACTACCCCGTGGGATGCCATATGTGATTGAAACTGGGTCATTAACTATATCTCCTATTTTAACAGACTGAGTTCTCTCTGTAAGGTAATCTTCAAAGAGATTGAATGGTATTCCACGGATCCCCAGATGCTCAAGTTTTTGTAAGAGTAGAGGAATCGAAACTGTATCGAAAGCCTTTGCAAGATCGAGAAAGATACCAAGACATTTAAATCCCTTGTCAATATGTTTTGAAATAAAGGCGCAAAAATCCGTAACAGCATCAACCGCTGATATACCTTTACGAAATCCATACTGATTATCTGATAGTAATCCAGAATTTTACCAACTGGTTATTGATAATGTTCTCTAATATTTTGGAAAATATTGGCAAAAGGGAAATCGGACGATAATTATTTATTACTGATTTGTCCCCATCTTTGTGAACTGGAATAATTATTGACCTCTTGAATGCCTTTGGGAATTGACCACTTGTTATGGAAAGGTTGCAAATGTGTGTCATTGCTGGAATTAGTTTATCTTCATTTAATTTAACTACCTTAGTTGATATCCCATACCAATCCATAGCACAGTCAATACGAAGTGAATTAATGATTGAAAAGACTTCAAAATTATCTATTTCTAGCAATACAAAAGAATCTCTTAATACAGGACCTAAATCTGGTTTATCTGGGGGATTACAATTTATCATTTCGGCTAGATTTCGACCAATATTTGCAAGGAATACATTTACTTGATTAACAGCATAAGTTTTATCTGTACAAGATTTTAAGAGATCAGTTGAAATTTAATTTTTAGTTTTAAAATTAATTATATTATTTATACATTGTCGAGTTTTCTTTATTGAAGCTGTACTTGCTTTTTCTAATTGAGTTTTTCATATTCAAATTTTAATTTTTTAAACAAATTTCCTGCTGTCTCAAACAAATTGTCTCAAGTATCTTAATTTCAAAATATCATTATACGGATAGTTTTTTACTTTTAAGTGAACTATATCCCCATTTGTAATACACCTAAGGAGCCCAGGGGTCATCCATGGTTTTAAGATACGACACGAAATGCGTTGTACTATTGTATTGCGTTTTATTATTTCGGATAATGCTGTTACTAGAAAAGCCGACGCTTCGTTAGGGCAAGTTAGAGCGTAAAATATGCTCAAATCAAGGTTCTGCAGGTTCTTAAATATTCCTGCATTGTCAACCTTTGATATAAATAAGAGAGATTTACATTTATGATTTGTATGCTTTACCGATATCACAACCGAGTTGTGATCTGTAATGCTACTGTTAGTAAAAAAAGTGTGATACTAGTCAAATTACTTGTAATCAAGATATGATCTAAGCAATTATCTAATCTTGTAGGAAGAGTAGGACTTGTGTATAAACCAAACGACGAAATCAAATCTAAATAATCACTGGCCTTCGAATCATTCGTATCATTTTTGATATCAATATTAATATCACTCGTGATAATTATAGTTTTTTCGTCTTTTAAGGATTCTAATAAGTTTTCTAGAGATTAAAAAAAAATGTAAGTTACGAAAGGACGGTGGTCTGTATATCGAAATAAGAACAGTATTGTTATGAAATACTGTTACTAGACAGTTCGCTTCTTCAAACTTTGGTTCAAAAGTATTATGAGATAATGCATTAGAGATATAAACTACCACACCATCGTTTTGGTTAAGAATTTTCTTTGTGGTTATTGGTGTGTATTTGTTAAGAAATGGGGGATAAACATTTGCGGAAAGCCAGCATTTTGTAAGAACTATAACATCTAGAGTTAGCCGAGTAGAATTTAATGTAACGCAAAGATCATCAAAATTGTGTCTTATGCTTCTAATGTTTTGAGAGAATATAATTCAATTTTTGTCAATGTTATTGATATATTAATTGCAATCTTGATGTAGGCACATATATGATGTAAGATTATTTGAATCATCGAGATCGCTAGTGAATTCATCAATTTCATGTAACATTATTAAGATTTAATTTGAGAAGTAACACAAATAAATTAGTTGACCATTGATGTTCCTATTATATGCTAATATATATCTATAAGTATATAGTCTTACCTGTTTGCTATTTGCATTGAAAATATCTTTAGTCCAATTTTGACTTAGCTTTAAGGTATACATTTGTTGCTGACTTATCCAATTCGATAGGCTTTTTAGAAACAGCAAGTGTTATGAAGAAAAATAGTAAATGGTAGCTATAAATTGTCAGTATTTTTACATAAATTAAAACACTATGTTCAATGATTATGATGAGTGTGGGTATGTGTTGTGCGTATAAAATCAAATGTGAATATTGTGAGACCATTTTTGTTTGGATTAGTAAAAGCATTGAGGATATAAATCTAACATAAATTATACTGGGTTTGATAATTATGTGAGTGTACTCAGTCTCAAGTCATTGTGATATATTCCCTAGCTCTTGTAATTGTATCTCCGTTTTAACTAATATAGTATAAAACAAAGTCCCCTACCGCGTCTGTCTGTCTGTCTGTTCGCGATAAACTTAAAAACTACTGAACGGATTGTCAAGCGGTTTTCATGAGGAACGTTTTGGTATATAATTTGTCAAGGATTTTTTTATAATCAGAGCGGGACAACGTCTGCCGGGCCCGCTAGTTAACTAATATGTACGGAGAACCACTGAGGAAGATTCGTCTGTTAGATATCCAGCAGTGGGCGTATTTATGAGTCTTGGTCGAGCTAGAAAATACAATCTCTTCATTTTTATAGTAAGTTTTTCTGAGATAAAAATTGGTGTTTTAGGTTCATTCATAGGTATGGGCAGAGGTAAGTCGGTCTGTTTGATTTGCTTTACATTACTCTTTCACCGCTTTTAGAAGTTTTGTCTTGAACAAGATGTTTGAGAATTCTGCTGTAATCGACGAAACTTTGCTGTCTAATTTGTTATGAACTATGTAGACGTCTCTAATATCTCCTGTTCTTATGTCAATTTTTAAGAAACTGATAAGTTTGCAACGTAAGGAATAAGTTTTCTTTAGTTTCTGTCCGGGACTTAGGAACGCTTCTTTTTTGTATCCTAGTTTTAATTGACTTCATTTCCAGATTATTTAATTTCTCTTCCATTGAATATAATTGTTGAGCAGTATTTTTACGTTCATTTTCGAGGCCATTGATTTTGGTTTCTAGGGCCGAGAGTTGTTCTGCTTTTTCAAAAGAAATGTTCGTTTCCCCAAAGTTCAATATTTCATTACTCTATTATTACATTATTAATATACTCTTTTGTGATCAATATTTATTTAAGTAAAAGTTCAATGCGTGTTTAACTTTTTTGTAATAACACGGGTCATATCTAGGTATTAATTTGATCTCTTTATTCTTTTAAGACTGAATAACTTAATATAGAGTAC
Source organism: Antheraea yamamai (assembly GCA_036509395.1). Lineage (NCBI taxonomy): Eukaryota > Metazoa > Arthropoda > Insecta > Lepidoptera > Saturniidae > Antheraea > Antheraea yamamai. The sequence goes on along the minus strand of AP028447.1, from coordinate 11,057,425 downwards.
AGACACGATAGCACGTTAGTAAAAAGTGGGACAACAGAATGATAAAATAAATTACACTTTACTCACCTCTTGAGCATGTTTGCCACTACTGCTGTGGGGACCCCAATTTCCCTGTAGATAAAAAAATATAGATTCAACCCTTATGACTTTCAATGCTGCGTTTGATTCACTCTGCTTGTTGCTTCAGCAGACGTATTTAAGATAAAGTCGTTTTTTAAATATATCAGGTCTGGGGATTAATTTAATCTCTTTATTCTATCAAGACTCTGTTACAACGTAATATGGTGTACGGACCCAATAGTGCGTTAGTAAAAAGTGGGACAACAAAATGATAAAATAAATCACACTTTACTCACCTCTTGAGCATGTTTGCTACTACTACCGTAGGGACCCCAATTTCCCTGTATATAAAAAATATAGTTTCAAGTCTTATGACTTTCAATGCTGCGTTTGATTCACTCTGCTTGTTGCTTCAGCAGATCTATTTAAGTAAAGTCGCTTTTTGAACATCTAGGAATTAATTTGATCACTTCGTCTATTAAGACTCTGTTACAACTTAGTGTAGAGTAAAAACCCAATAGTACGTTAGTAAAAAGTGGGACAAGAAATGATAAAATAAATCACACTTTACTCACCTCTTGAGCATGTTTGCCACTACTGCCGTGGGGACCCCAATTTCCCTGTAGATAAAAAATATAGATTCAAGCCTTATGACTTTCAATGCTGCGTTTGATTCACTCTGCTTCTTGCTTCAGCAGACGTATTTAAGATAAAGTGGCTTTTTAAATATATCAGGTCTGGGGCTTAATTTAATCTCTTTATTTCACTGAGACTCTGTTACAACATAATATGGTGCACAGACCCAATAGTGCGTTAGTAAAAAGTGGGACAACAAAATGATAAAATAAATCACACTTCACTCACCTCTTGAGCATGTTTGCCACTACTACCGTGGGGACCCCAATCTCCCTGCACATAAAAAAAGAATAGATTCAAGCCTTTTATGGCCTCCAATGCTGTGTTTGATTCACTCTGCTTGTTGCTTCAGCAGATATATTTAAGATCAATCCGCCTTTTGAACATGTCATGTCTAGGCATTAATTTGATCTCTTTATTCAATTAAGACACTATTACAACTTAGTATAGAGTAAAGACCCAATAGTACGTTAGTAAAAAGTGGGACAACAGAATGATAAAATAAATCACACGTTACTTACCCCTTGAGCATGCTTGCTACTACCACCATGGGTATCCCAACTCCCCTTTACATAAAAAAAACCATAGATACAAGCCTTATTGGTTGAAATGACGCGTTTAATTCACCCTAGTTATTGCATCAGCAGATATATTTAAGATCAACTCGGCTTCTGAACTTTCATGTCAAGGAATTACTTTAATCCCTTTATTCTTTTGAGACATCGTCACAACTTCGTGTGGAAGAAAGATCCAATAGTAAGTTAGTGAAAAGTGGGACAACAATTTAATAAAATAAATCACACGTTACTCACCCCTTGAGTATGACTGCTACTACTAGCAGAGGATCCCGAATTTTCCTGTAAATTATAAAACATAGATTCGAGACTTATTGCTTCAAGCGCTGTTTTTGATGCGCTCGTCTTGTTCCAGCAGCATCAACATATCCTGTCAAGGAATTAACTTGATCTCTTTTTTCTATTAAGACACTGGTGGGAATAGTGGCTTGAACTGGTAGGTAGTGTGGTCAAATCACTTGTTTCTTCACCTCCATTGATTACGATTTTAATGTAAGGAGAGATGTGGATTGTATTTTTAGCGGTCTGCGAGGGCAAGGCTATTACGGATACATGCTCAATCGTAGAATTCAAAGGTGTATAATCGACTGAGCTGGGAAACATACACACTCGGCAGAGGTGCGGCCGACCGGTGGTTTCAGCGCTTGTTGCAGTGGAGAAACTCTTTTTTTTATAGCGCCTCATAATACGGTATTGCGTCCGTATCCAGTAAGTAGGCGGGTCACAACATGTATTCTCACTCGCGGCGTGGCTAACGTACGTATTCGCGACGCAGAGCGTTCACTTAATACTACTACGCGTCCCTCTAGCGGTATGTTAAGGAAAAGGATTCTAGCCGTGGGAAGGAACAGGAGTTGCCCTCGCGGATTGTAACAAAACTATCTACCTATAAAATAACTATCAGACACTACGACAACTTAGTATGGGGTAAAGACCCAAGAATACGTTAGTGGAAAGTAGGGCAATAATACGATAAAATAAATTACAGAACACTCGACCCTTGAGCCTGACTACTACTACTAGCAAAGGATCCCGAATATCCCTGTAAATAAAAGAAACAGATTCAAGCCTTATGGCTTCAAGCCTTGCGTTTGATGGGTTCAGTATGTTCCATCAGCAGACGTATTTATAAACAAGTCGCCTTCTGAACATATCCTGTCAAGGAAATAACGTGATCACTTTTTTCTATAAAGAAACTGTGATAACTTAGAATGGAGTAAAAACCCGTTGTTTCGTTAATAAAATGTAGGACAACATTATGGATAAAGTGAATCATAGATTACTAACCCCTTGAGCCTTACTGCTACTACTAGCACTGGAACCCCAATTGCCCTGTAAAGAAAATAACATAGATTGATGAAGCGTCATAAACGCTACGTATGATTCGCTCTGCTTGTTGCATCAGGTTTGGTATGGTATTTATTATTTAGGAGCTTCTAACTCTATACTTCTTCTTCTAGCTCAATTATAATCTAATTATACTAGCGTTAAAGCCTTTCGTACATCTACTTTTATAAAATCATCTTTCACAAAGTATTTTAGCAACCTTACTCGAAGGTATGTGATTACTTTACTCTGTTAAGTCACAATATATTGTGGAATAAATACCCAATAGTACGTTAGTAAAAAGTGGGACAACAATATGATAAAATGAAGAACACATTACTCTCCCCTTGAGCCTGGCTACTACTACTAGCTGAGGATCCTGAATTTCCCTGTAAATAAAAGAAACAGATTCAAGAAGCATAGATTCAAGCCTTGTGGCTTAGTGCTATAAGCGCTGCTTTTGTTTTGCTTTGCTTATTGCAACAGCAGACGTATTTTACCTTCTGAATATATTATGTTAAGAAAGTACCTCAATCTCTTTATTTTAATAAAGCACCGTCACTACTTAATGTGGAGTAAAGACCCAATAGAACGTTACCGACAAGTGGGATAACCATATGATAAAAGGTAATTAAGTTCAAATCGCTTTCTTTACATAATTTAAATCGAATTATTATTTTAATCTCTCAAACCTAATAACACACAGTCACAACTTAGCGTAGAGTAAAAACCCAATGGTACGGTAGTAAAAAGTGGGATAGAGATATGATAAAATACATAACCATTACTAACCCCTTGAGCATGACTGCTACTACTAGCATTGGAACCCTGATGTCCCTGTAAATAAAATAACAGAGATTCAAGCTTTTGGTCTCAAGCGCTGCGTTTAGTTAGCTCTGCTTATTGCATCAGCACACTATTTAAGGTAATATCATCTTCTTAACATATCATGTGAAAGAATAAAATTAACCTCTTTATTCTACCTAAGACACTGTCACAACGTACTCTGGAGTAAAGATCCAAAAGTACGATAGTAAAAAGTGGGACAAGATGTTAAAATAAATTAAACGTTGTTTACCCCTTGAGCGTGACTGTTACTATCAGCCGATGAACCCCAATGTGACTGTAAATCAAAAACATAGATTTGCTTCTGTTTGTGGCGCTCTGCTTGTTGCATCAACAGACGCAATTAAGATCAAGTCACCTATTGAATATATCATGTCCCCCTTATCATAAGATTGTAATAATAATGTTTAGAATATAAAAAATATTACCGCTAAGCAACTCTGGCACTGTAGGTGTTTCGTTGATGTCGGAATTTGAAATAAAAATTAACTCCATTTATCTTTAGTCGTGTAGTACCTGATTCTTCGGAATTACTAATATAAATTGATTGGACTTTTGGAAGACATCGTGTGGAAAGCTGAGCTTGAAAAATATAATTTTAATATGAGTGTACGTTGAAAAAATATAAAAGTGGAACTCGGAGTTTTAAATCGCCAATAACTCGTATATTATCTTGAAGATTACGCTCTTAGGTTCTCTCGGGAAAACATTTAGTCAACATTATTATTATTTAGTTATACATTAAAAAAAATAGTCTGCTGTTTTTCCTTACACAACTTAGAAGCAATTGATCCAATAGAGACAACTTTCCATAGGATATTACTTCATAGGATAGGATTATTCACGTGTTATTACATTCTTGTATTGGAGTTAAGCAGTAATGAATAAAGTGTAACAGAGATAAAGTAGAAACGGTAGAATGTTTATGAAGAATAACTAATAATGAAACGATTAATATAGGAAAATTAGCCTACAATCGGTTGAGATAAGCAGTTTCTTTAAAACAACAAAACTATTTTTATGAAATCCTATCCATTACATTTTGCATAATGGCACACGTTCCTTTATCTTTATTTGCGCTAACTCCTTTATAAGTTAGTAAATTTCATTATTGTTTTTCTCTTCTCCAATCATTCTATTATAGTTATCAAATTTGTCTTTTAAAAGATATTAACTGTACATTTTCATTTCAAAGTATTACATTAACAAATTATTGATAACCAGTCTCGCTTATTTAATAATCTTGTTCCGCCCCTTGATTAGGTTAATTACAAGACTCTGATAGCAGGAAAAGCTAATATCCATCCTAAAATAACAAATTTAGAACCAGGCTCAATGTAAGCTAAAATAGCACAATCACCTACAGACTTACTCGTATACAGAGAACACGCTATCGTCACTTTGCTGAGTCTTGGTTGAGACTGGCACATAGAATGAATTTGATATTAGAATGAGGACAAATAAATTCATATAATTTAGCTACTAAAAGTTTGCTTCCCAAGAATTTGTTAGCAAAAATCTTCCTATTCTGTAGGTTCAAGCAAACATACTTAATAAGCAACTCATAAACTTGTCTTACTATCATCCACATCAGATTGAGTTAATGTTATATATGAACTTATAAATAATATTTAAAAAAATACATAACAAAATACATACCTTTTTCTTACTCTGGACAAGATTCCCAGATAGCATCAAACAAAGCAGCCAAACAGTTGTTATATTTATTGAAATCATTTCCGTATTACTAACCTCAGTAAACCCTTCTACTGTTGTTAGTACAATGACAGTAATAGAAATTGCTTCTACTGTATCCTATCTATTTGTCATATCTATTTTAGCAATTAAAAGTGATCTGTCGAGACTGTTGTAAACGAGCGACTTGAGTAGTACTATTCGATAATAAATTGGTATTTTTTTAATACCTTATAGGTCCACAAACTCATTTAAATTACTATATAGTTAATCTAATAGAGGGGGATTGGCTCTCAAGTATACGGCACAATACAAAAAAAGTGATTCTCTCACGTCAGTAACAAAACATACTAACTGTAGTTAGTATTTCATTGTATCGACATTTTCTTTAATAGAATTCTACTTCCGTTTTCCGAACCGGGTATAAAAAAATCGTCAAGAAATGCACAAATCAAAGATGTTTTGTTTCTGACGTGAGAGAAACACTATTTTTATATTGTGTCGTATGTTGGTGTATTCCAGCAGCTGCACTTGAGAACCAGTCCTCTTCTAGGTTTGGCCTGTTTATCTACATTGTCATTATTAAGTACTAGTTTTGCCCGCGACTTCGTCTACGTGAAACTTTATGTAAAAACAGCGATTAATAAAGTCATCTGAATGTATTAAATCCATATACATATTTACTTTTTTCTCGTACTTAAGTCGCGTTCTCATTAAAAGTATAATAACTTTTAATAGACCGAACGGATTTTAATGAAATAAAAACTAAATGTTAATTAAAGACATGCTTTATGATTTTCTTGGTGAGGTTTTATGGTAAACGAAGTACTTTCACAGTGATGCGTGTTCAAACAAAGAGACAGACAGACAGACAAACATTTCCAAAAATTATCGAAATGCATTTCATTACTTTTTCTAAGATATCTGCAACATTTTTTATCACAAAAAATCTAAAAAGTACAGGACACATTAGATTTTCATTCTTATTATATGAACAGATAATTTTTTTTATATAAAAAACATCTATTGTTTGTTCCATACAATACTGACAGACGAATTTTTAGTAGAATTTCTTTGAAGGCGGGAGGACAAATTAGCATAGATCTACTGAGAAAAACACTATTTCTCTGACTTTAATCGGCAACTGTAAGAAAAGGGATGGAAAATTGTTCCTTTCTTATTGTTTATATGATTTTTAGCCTTTAATTAGAATGTCTTCAAATATTAAGTAACAATGTGCTCTAAATTATTTTATAGATATTTATATTATACCAATTTCTTCTACCGTCTCTAAAGAAGTTCCATCTAATATACTAAAATTCGTCCGTATATACATATTCGAAGGAATAATCAATTATTTTTACATTTCATTGGAATCATCGTAAGAAATAATCACAATATGTTTCAATTTCAGATATTTTAATCCGATTTTATTACTATTCACTCGTATAATTAATTTTGATCTGATTGATTTACATTATTATATCTTCACATCACACGGCTATTACACCTATATCTGAGATTTATGAATTTTAAATATACATACATACTAAAATTAGTACACCAATACACCACCGGTACACGTGTGGTGCCGGCAGAGTAGAATAGCACCACCCCATATCTTCCCGTGGGTATCGTAAAAGGCGATAAAGGGAGTGTGAGATAGTACTGACCCCTTGTACTTTCTCACTGTAACTAACCATCCGTCTGAGTCCTTCTCCGGTTATAACGGTCCCCGTTCCACTGGGTCCAGAAGAACAAGGACGAGTATGTGCACCTGTGTCTTGCGCGTACACTTGTGCACCTTAATATATCCTGCGCATATGACCGCTTCTACTACTGGACTCCGAGTACACAAAAGTCCTGTGGCGATAGGTAAAGGTAGAGAGGTCTAGCCTGATGCAAGCTAGACTTTGTCTGATACCTGCACACAGGCGGTCCCGGGGGTGTGAGTACACGCCGTGGTCGTTTCTGCGCTGCACATTTGGGGCGACGGCGCGGGTTCGGCAGCACTCGGGATGACAAAGCAGCCCTGTTTAGGGAGGCACTGCTTTCCCCGCTCCGCCGGGGAGGGGGCTAGAAAAGGTGCCCTAAAAAATGCTCGTCCCAACTTTGTAGATGGTAGTAACCGCGGCTATCATCGCATCATCCAAATCGTGGTCGACGTCGCAAGGATAATTTGAATTTTAGAAGAACTTCTACTATGACGTTCGGTGCGTGGAACGTGAGAACGCTTCTTGATCGAGGTGGCAACGCCTGACCTGAACATAAAACCGCCATAGTAGCTCGGGAACTTCATCGCTATAACGTGGATGTGGCTGCTCTCAGCGAAACACACCTTCCCGATGAAGGAGAGCTGGTGGAAGTAGGTGGCGGTTACACTTTCTTCTGGAAAGGTACCGCTACCTCCGAATGTCGACGATCAGGTGTGGGATTTGCCATCAAAAATCACTTAACAAAGCGTTTAGAGGAGTACTCTGTACATATCTCAGACCGTGTTACCACACTGCGCCTTCACCTGGACAAAGACAACTACCTTAATGTCATCAATGTTTATGCTCCAACGCTAGACAAGTCTGATGACATTAAGGATAAGTTCTATGAGGAAGTGACTCATTGCCTCCATAGCATAAACGCCAGAGAGCAGGTTTTATTGCTGGGCGATTTCAATGCAAGGGTTGGTCGGGACTATGAGGCTTGGCCTGGAGTTCTGGGTAGACATGGAGTTGGCAACATGAACAGCAATGGTCAGTTGCTGCTCAGTCTTTGTGCTCAATACGGACTGGCAATTACGAAGATGTTATATTTAGACTTGCCGCCAAGTACAAGACAACATGGATGCATCCAAGATCCAAGCATTGGCATTTGATTGACTATGCAATCGTGAGGCAAAAAGATTTCAGCCAAGTGCAAGTTACTCGCGTGATGCGTGGTGCGCACTGTTGGTCTGATCACCGACTTATTGTTACTAAGCTACGAATCCGCCTCTATCACCCACGTAGATCCCCTATAAAAAAGCTTGCGTCTTTGAACGTGGATAAGCTAATAGATCCTGCGGTTAGGGTGAACTACGCTGAAGCCCTGTCTAAAAAGCTGTTGCCAGTTAATGAGGTAGGCGATGTTGTTGCTGCCTGGGAAACTTTGTCATTTCACATCATGGATACCGCTTCAACTGAACTGGGTTCAAAATTACATCGCAACGAAGACTGGTTTGATAGAAATGATGAAGTCCTGCGGGCAGCATTCGACAAACACCGAGATCTCCTGCGACAACACAAAAGACGAAGTGGAAGCGTTGCGGTTATTAAAGCTAGTGACCTAGAATTGCGCAAGCTGTCTCGCAATATGAAAGACAAGTGGTGGCAGGACAAAGCTAGGTACATGCAATGGCTCACTGACACAAACCAGCTGAGAGAGTTCTACGGTGAGGTACGTAAGCTGATTGGTACATCCTACCATGCAAGAGTGCCTTTAAGGTCTCTAGACGGTAGTCACCTGTTGACAAGCAAGGAGGATGTACTAAAGCGCTGGGCGGAGCACTTCAATACTCTGCTAAATGTGGATCGATCAGCTGATCTACAAAGCATCGGTTTAATGCCTCAGCTCCCTTTTGCTTTTGAGCTGGACGAGCCTCTGTCGCGTGACGAGGTTGTTACTGCCAGCAGACAGCAACAAAACAAACGGGCAGTTGGCATTGACTTCATACCGGGAGAGCTGATAAAATACGGCGGAGAGGAGTTGTACACGTTGGTGTGGGAACTATTCGTTCGCATGTGGCAGGAGGAGCGCGTCCCTGATACCTTTAAAGTATCGCGCATAACCACTCTTTACAAGAACAAATGTGAACGATCCAACTGCAACTCTCATCGCGGTATTTCTCTCCTTACAGCCCCCGGAAAGGTCTTTGCTAGAGTTCTCTTAAACCGCCTAAAGAACTTGTCTGAAAAGATTCTGCCAGAAACCCAGTTTGGCTTCCAACCAGACCGAGGAACATGCGAAGCTATATTTTCTGTGCGTCAACTGCAAGAAAAGAGCAGAGAACAGGGTCGTCAGCTGTACCTTTGCTTTGTTGACCTGGAGAAGGCTTTCGACAGCGTGCCTCGGGAAGCTCTATGGTTGGTGCTAGGTAAGCTCGGGTGCACGGGAAAGTTTGTGAGACTTCTCAGACTCCTGCATGACAACATGCAATGCTGCGTTGCCGTAGACGGTGAACAGACAGACTTCTTCCCCGTTACCTGTGGGGTGAAGCAAGGATGCGTTTTAGCGCCTACTCTGTTTGCCTTATACTTTGCGGTGGTAGTTAGAGAAGTCTTACAAACTGTTTCTCAAGGAGTCCGCATCCGCTTCCGCACAGACGGCAGCCTTTTCAACTTGGCTAGACTTAAGGCTCGCACTAAAGTCTCATACGCTCTGATCACTGAGATCATGTATGCTGATGACTTGTGCTTCCTAGCAGAATCCCTAGACGGCCTGCAACAGCTGATGTCCGAATTCCACCAAGCCTGCCGTAAGTTTGGCCTGAAGATCAGTGTCAATAAGACACAGGTGATGTCACGAGACACTGAACATAAAACTTGGTGAGGATGTTTTGAAGCAGGTGGATAAATTTCGCTATCTGGGGAACACTGTAACATCTAAGTGTGACCTTGATGCTGAGATTAATAGCAGGGTGGGTGCCGCAGCTGCGGCATTTGGTAAGCTATGTTCCAAGGTCTTCTGCTCGCATGACCTAAAGTTGGCCACTAAAATATCGGTTTACATGGCAGTTGTGCTGCCAAACCTCCTATACTCCTCTGAGACGTGGTGTATATACTGCCGTCACATTCGCACTCTGGATCGCTTCCACCTTAAATGCCTGCGTACCATCATGAAGATCAGATGGTCCGATAAAGTGCGAAATACTGAAGTTTTGCGACGAGCCAATGTTGGTGGCATTGAAGCCTATTTAATTCGTCGACAGCTTCGGTGGTGCGGTCATGTATCGCGTATAGCGGAGGAAAGAGTGGCGAAGCGCATCTTCTATTCTGAACTGGAGGAGGGCAAGCGGAATCATGGTGGTCCCCTCCTCCGGTACAAGGATGTCCAAAAGCGGCACATGAAGAAATGCAATATAGAGCCCTCTTGTTGGGAACGTTTGGCAGCATAACGGCCAGAATGGCGCAGAATGGTGAACAGCCAAGTACGCGAGTTCGAGGCTCAGCGGAAAGCTGACCTTGATACCAAACGCGACCAGTTAAAGGCTCGCCCTCCTGCTGCCATAATATATCATTACGAGAACGGCGTACTCACGTGCCCTCAATGTGCACGAAGTTTCGCCGCGAAGATAGGCCACATAAGCCATCTTCGAGCGCACCAGCGCCATTTCTAAGTTTAGGGGTCAAAGTGGTCGCCATGGCCGAAACCGGTCGGAGCAATCAAATCATCAGTACACCACACACAGACCTACATAAAAAAGAATAAAAATATGTTGTAGAATATTTTAAAGATTATTATTAAAGAATATTTGCAGGTGGTAGAGCCACGCTGAAGATATTACTGGTTTCAGCACGAATGGGTCGACTCGCCCGGGGTAGTACCACCCTCTCATAGAAAACCGACGTGCAGTAACAGTGCTTGCATTGTTGCGTTTCGTTAAGTCAGTGAGAGTGCCGGTGGCCCACCTCCCCTCTTCTCGCCCCCTCCCTCCATTTCTCCCAAACACAGGCTGGTAACGCACTTTCGACTCTCCTCATGTAGTTAATGTCTATGGACGGTGGTGATCACTTAACATCAGGGGACCAACCTTTTGCCTGCTACGACATAAAAAAAGACATCTGAACGCGAAAAATATCAATGAAATATCTATTATGTTTTATAGATAAATTTATTACAATAAATAGTAATGTCGAAACGAATGATAAGGTGTGTGTAGCTCTGGGCAGAATTAATTTATTTGTAGACTCGTTAACTACTAGTAAATGTACCCATTTAGTTAAAGTATTTTTTTATTAAATAATTAACGCAAACAAATTCACGGTCAAAAGTTAATCACTACATGTTATAAAACAAAGTCCTCTGCCACGTCTGTCTGTCTGTCTGTTCGCGATATACTCAAAAACTACTGAACGGATTTTCATACGGTTTTTGCTAGTAAATAAAATGATTCATGGGAAAGGTTTAGGTATATAATTTGTAAAGGTTTGTATTATTATCAGGGCGGGACAACGTCCACCGGCCCCGTTAGTTTGCTATAAAGGAAGGTACTTAATAATCTTTGAAATAATACGCTAACTTCGCGCAATTGTAAAATAAATGGGAGAATTAATAATGTCATTTGTTTCGATTCTGATTATATGCAAATTAAGTAAAACTTGAATTCAATAAGCAATATTGAATAAAGATCGGTCATTTGCAATCGCCCTGTTAAACACTTTTTCTATATATTATAATTTTAATTATGTATTTGTACAGTATACATAATTATTAAAAAAAATCAATTTTTGCAAAAGAAATAAGGGGGTTCGGATTTACGATTGTATCTTAGATAATCAGACGAGACTACAATTATCTCTTCCGCACTCTGTTCCATAGTTAGAGCAGAGCGTGACAGCTATATATATTTTTTCTAAAACGTATTCCTGAAGTATCTTGCCCACAGCATTTTCTTTTTAATCATGTACCATTCTTTTCTGAGTACACACTCTATTAATTTTACTGATTAATCAATTATATTCGCATGAGTTTGTTATCAAAGCAAATTAATATCGAACTAAAGGTATTAGACAAATTTTAGCCGCATTTCCTACGGAGCGGTCATCATGAATTCTGTGACAATTGCGTTATTTTGTTTTCTGGTCGCTGGGAGTACCTTAAAGGAGGTGGTAATATAATAAAATTAACATTTCTATTTATTTTGATGTAATGAGAAATATCGGAGAAATATTTAATGTCTTAACATTGTATTTTTTTAAAGAGGGTTTTTTTTTTAAATATCACGCCAGCCTAATAAAAACAACAAACAATAATGAAACTAATATCTTACAAAGGAAAAGAATAACAAACAAAATTAATTAAAAAACAGAACCTTCCAATTACTTTCTTGCCCTTATACTGACATCCACCAAATTGTAGATTACTTTATCAACATTATCTTTTAAAAAATATATTATTTTTTTATATTATACCTAACAATTGATTTTCAATAACACCTATGGTATACAAATTAAATAAGGAGCTAAACCGAATTATTTACAGAAAGTTGTGTGTATTAACCTTCCGTGCGAAAGTCACGAATTTTATAAGAGACTAGCTGTGCCCACGACTTCTTTCGCGTGGTACCTTATATCCAAAACAGTGACTAATAAAGTCATCTGAACGTTTAAGTTTCATTACTTATCTACATTTCTCTCGTACTTAAGTCGCGTCGTTATTAAAAGTACAATAAATTTTGATAGACCGAACCGATTCCAATAAAACAAAGACTAAATGTTAAGATATGCTTTATGATGCTACGTACTCACGCAGTACTGAAGCAGTGATGCGTATTCAAACAAACAAACAGATAGACATTTTAAAAATTGATTGAAATGTATATAACACTTATTCCTAGACACCTGCAACAATTCTTTTTAAAAACTTCTGATAAATACGGACACGTTAGATTTACATTCTTATTATATGTATAGATTACATTATCATTACATAGTATAAAACAAAGTCCCCTACCGCGTCTGTCTGTCTGTCTGTTCGCGATAAACTCAAAAACTACCGAACGGATCTTTATGCGGTTTTCACCAATGGATAAAGTGATTCACGAGGAACGTTTTGGTATATAATTTGTCCAGGATTTTTTTATAATCAGGGCGGGACAACGTCTGCCGGGCCCGCTAGTATATTATAAAACAAAGTCTTCTGCCCCATCTGTCTGTCTATCTGTCTCAACATTGTCCGCGCAAGATTTACCAAAAATTGAGCAGTCTATTTGCAGTCTGAACTCAAACATTTTTTTCTAAAATAAGAGCAGTCTAGGATTCTCCTTATAACATCAGCTACCTGCTAGTGAAATTCCTGTCAAAATTGATCCAACCTTTTCGGAGACTAGTCGGGACAGACAGACTGACAACTTTTTTTTAATTATCTATTTGCTATAAATACCGTATACACTTCCATATCCATACAGTAGCTATTATTTTGATATTACAAACAGATACTCCAGTTTTATTTATACGTAGTTTGTCTGTTACGTCGTTGCAAATTAGTGAGTCAAAACTTATTAAAATGATTGCTCCTCCAGTGATCAAACTTCTATCTATCTATACATACATATAATAAGAGTGTATATCTAACGTAGACACGTATTTTTCCGATTTGCCTGAAAACAAATTATTGCAGGCGTCTAGGAATAAGTAATAGAATACATTTCAGTCATTTTTAGAAATGTCTGTCTGTCTATCTGTCTGTCTGTTTGTTTGTATGAACCCGTATCACTACTAAAGTACTGGGGTCAGAATAAAACCTAGAAAATCATAAAGCATATCTTCGAGAGTAACTAAGTCTTTGTTTCATTAAAATCGGTCCACTCTATCAAAAGTTATTGTAATTTGAATAACGGTTTTGTAATAAGGGTTTGTTTGTTTGGTTCAACACGCTAATCTCAGGAACTACGGGTCTAATTTGAAAAATTTTTTTAGTGTTAGATAAGTCATTTAACGAGGAAGGCTAAAGGCTATATATCATCACGCTAAGCCTAACAGGAGCGGAGCAATAGCACCAATTAAGAATATTTCAAAATCGTTTTGAAGTTATACTTCATTTGGCGCGTTAGGGAAAAATGATGAGAGTAAATTTTTACACATGCGCACACCGTCACGAACAACCGACACCCTGAAGTTATTTTTCTTTTGAGAGCTTCCGCTGCGTGTTAGCGTTAGTCCAAAGTCCAAACTATTCCAAACGGACGAAGACGCGGGCAGAAGCTATACACAATATAATCCTATGTTTTGATTAATCAGTGTCTATAATTGAAATTTCACGCAGACGTAGTCGCGGGCACAGCTTTTTTTTATATCATAGAAGACAAACGAACAGGTTGGTCACCTGATGTTAAGTAATCACCACCGTCCATTGACCCTTGTAACACCAGGGGAATCACAAGTGAGTTGCCATCCTGTGTTGTGGGGGGGGGGGATGTAGGAAAGGGGAAAGGCGAGGGTAGGTGGGCCTCCGGCGCTCTCACTGACCGAACGAAACGTAACAATGCCTGCACTGTTACTATATATATATACTATATATATACTGTAATAAAAAAATAGGTTTTAGCTACCACCCTCAATTTGAAAATTTCTGATTAAGCACCGGTTGGTATGTTACGATTGCTGCACTCGAAAGCCAGACCCTCTCAGTGGTATTACAAAAAAGTTAAATACGTATTGAATACTTGCTTTAAAAAGGTTTCGAATGAAATGCACCGCGGTCGCTGAATGTTCGCCATCTTGCTCTTTTGTCTCGCTTTGGTTACGTTAGGTTAGACTTGCGAAAAAAACGATAACGCGAACTTGCCTCGGGCGAGCGCGGTGCATTTATTACGAAACCTTTTTAAAGCAAGTATTTAATACGTATTTAACTTTTTTGTAATAACACGGTCTATGTTTAACGTGTTTACTATCTTAGACTATGTCGTTATTTAACATCAGATACAACTTACAATTGAAAAATTATATTATGTGACATTAACTATTGATAAGCATTTGAAAAAGAAAATAAAAATTGAGAAAGAATAAACAAAAAAGTGAAAATGAATTTATCTATAAAAACTAAAATTAACATATGGAAGAGGAAACAAGATGGCGAATGTAATCAAAAATATAAATTATTAGCCTCTGCCCGCGACTTCGTTCGCGTGGAATAGTTACTTTGGGCTAACGCTACACGCAGCGGAAGCTCTCGAGATGAAAAAATACCCCGATTTTGAAACATTCTTCATTGGTGCTCCGCTCCTATTGGTCTTAGCGTGATGATATATAGCCCATAACCTTTCTCGATAAATGAGCTATATAACATTGAAAGAATTTTTCAAATCGGACTCGTAGTTCCTGAAATTACCCCCTACAACGTCACAAACTCACAAACTTTACCTCTTTATAATAATAGATAAAAATTACAAAGTATAATTTACTGAATGTTATTTAAACAGCCATGGATATAAAATGTGATTAATTGTCCTTTTGAAATTAAAAGCTCGATGGTCAAATAAGTTTAATGAGATATGCTTGGATGCGAGCTCATTGTACAAACGAGTCATACGTACAATTGGATTGTAGTAAGGAGTATTATTCTTGTAAGTTTTAAGGATAAACGTTCTTGGGAAATTGATATTCAAAATTATTGTTAAAATTTAGACTGTAACAAGGATTATAGGATAATAATTTGTGAAGAAATACTAGAACATGTTGATTTCTTCGCGCATGTAATGGTATAATGTTATATTTATTTATTCTGTCATAGTATGAAGAGACGCTGTGGCCATGAACAAATCCATAACACAGTGTTAAACTTACTTATACGTTATTTACGTAAAGAATTGACAGGTCTGTACATATGTGCATAATAAATGCTTCGAATTATAGACTTTATGGAAGCCCGGACTTTAAATAATGGCGAGCAAGTTACTATTATTTTAACTTCAAATTACCGAAGGGATCAATTAATATTGATTTTATTCAATTTATCGAACATTTTTCAAGGGATCGGGGAAGAAAATCAAATTATCGATAGTCGACTATATATATATTAAACGTATTTAACAATTATTAGTATGTATTAACATTCACACATGCGTAAATCTGTATGAACTTTGAAGTGCATCTATTTATTTAAAAGTTTTCAGATCTTTCCTGCGGTCATAAGCCACTTATATTATTTAATTATCATGCTTTAATAATTTGCTTGTTTTAGAATATTCGACATCCTCGTATCAACGTCGGGTCTTCTATCAGTATAGCGGTAAAATTTTAGTTATCATTTTATTCTACCTAGTCTTGCCATAAATACTGAAACAAAGAAAAATAATATTTTCTATTGCAAATAACATTTATTACTTTTATAGTGTGTTAGTTTAATACATAAATATAACACAATTTAAAATATAAAAATCTTATTCGAAGTGGTCTCCATTGGCTGCAATACAGTCCTTTAAACGTTGAGGCCAGTTATCAATAGAAGCACGCACTCTTTCCATGGGAAAATTCTTCACTGCCAATCGTACGGATTGTTTTAGGGACTCCAAATTATCATATCGTTTAGAGCAAGCCGTATTCTCTAAAACTGACCATAAATCATAATCCAGCGGATTAAGATCGTGACTAGACGATGGCCAGTCTTCAGCTCTAATAAAGTCCGAAACGTTCGTTTCCAACCAAGACTGCGTAGACCGAGCTTTGTGACCCGGCGCTTAGTCTTGCTGGAAGGACCATTCTTGGTTATTGAAAATGGTGTTGTCAAGGGGCTTCACTACCTTCTCAAGAATGGTATCTTGATACACTAGTGCCGATGTTTTGATACCTTTCTCACAAAAGTATGGCTCAGTCACTCCTTCTAGCTAATACCCCTTCAAACCATCACTGAAGTTGGATAGTGCCCACGTTGCACTCTGTCGACTAATTGAGAAGCTTCCTTAGAGCTTTGAGCATAAATAAGGTCATTTTGTTTCTTAAAATGTTGCTTAATTATATAAATTTTATTTATTTATTTACACATTATGCGTTAAATATGCAATGGCGGACTATTATATATATATGTACTAGCGGGCCCGGCAGACGTTGTCCCGCACTGATTATAAAAAAATCCTTGACAAGTTATATACCAAAACGTTCCTCATGAATCACTTTATCCACTGGTGAAAACCGCTTGAAAATCCATTCAGTAGTTTTTGAGTTTATCGCGAACAGACAGACAGACAGACGCTGTAGGAGACTTTGTTTTATACTATGTAATATATATATATATATATATATTGATAAATCTGTACAAATTTGATGTGCATATACTTATTCATAAGTTTTCAGTTGTATCGTGTAACCGTAAACACACAGCCACTTGTTTTATTTAACTATGATGCTTTAATATAATAATTTTTGTTTTAGAGTAATCGAAAACCTCGTATCACCTTCGGGTCTTCTACCAGTATAGAGGTAAAATTTTACTTATGATTATATATTATACTTTGTGTTATTCTACAGGAAAAAAAATGCTATTTTTATTCCAATTTCTTTGAAAATTATTATTTTTTAATTGATGTAATAATTACACTAGCGTAATTGTTGACTCCAAACACTAATGATACTGTTATAATGTTGATAAAAAAACACGTTTTTTTTTTAATTCAATTTAATTATGTTACAGAGTTCATATATACAATTATACAAATTAGTAAGTATTATATTTTGTTTATTCGGATTTATTCCATTTACACTACAAGTTAACCACTAAACTTTAACCTTTAACCATCCCGGCAAGAACGAAGAAGTTTGAAAGCTCCTATTTTTGTCGTACTGTGAAGATGTGGAATCGTCTCCCAGCCAGTGTGTTCCCTTCCTCTTATGACATAGGGTCCTTCAAACGAGGCGTGAAGAAGCACTTTTGCAGGTCGGCATGATAGCGATGACTGCCATTGCTATTTAACATTGACAGTCGCCGCTGTTTATAGACTGTACTGTACTTTCCATCAGGTACAGTACAGTCATTTTGCTGAACCAGTTTAAAAAAAAAAAAAAAAAAGTTTCATTCGTTTTTTTTTTAAATAGGTTCTAAGTTTTAGCGTCTGACCATAATATCACCCGGTGCTGTGATATGTGGTCTAAGATGTAAAACACGCTTAACTTAGAGGGGGTTGGCTCTCAAGTACTGCTGCCGGAACACACCAATAGGTTCTTGGCGACATATTATATTATTGGTGGTAGATAACCAGACGGAATTGGAAATGCCCTACCCCCATACTAAGCTACATTCAGTTGCTAGGATTCGAACCTACGTCCATAGACGCGGTTTCCGAACACGCACCAACTAAGGCATTATAGCTTCTGGTTTGATTTATTTTGTTGATTTCTTGTTCTCATTGAGCTACGGGGATGGTATTTAGTTATAGTTGGATCCGATAGATGACGTTGTTGTCTATATTAAGATCATTTGAAAATTTTCGGATATTTTTTAAATTATCGCATAAAAAAGAGTAAATCCAAGTTCTCCCTCCCTCTCTGCATACAATATTTTTTGGTTGCATATTTTTAAAGTGCAATTTTCTTTAGCCGCGTTGAGCAATTATAAGAAAACTATATTTGGTAGGGGAACAACTTATCAGTTCGCGTCACCGATTACCTCGACATGCTTGTGAAGTATTGCGCTTCTGCCAAACATTGTATATACACGGCTCTACCATATTCGTGTTAAAATTTTTAGATGGGTATAAATAATCTTGTGATTTCGTGTCACCGATCGTCACCGATGGCGTCGACATGCTCGTGACGTATTACGCTTGCGTCAGACTAGCGATGCGTAGTATTAAGCGGCCTGCGTACATATACTATTGATATTTTGTATTGAACTTGCTTCGAGTGTCAATAGCTGAGACGTTCGTAAACAAGTGAACAAATATATATAAGCCAATATGTTTGCAGTTAAAAAAAATGGAAGGACTATTGATGGAGGACGACTTCTTTGTCGTAAGTCTACCTTATAATTCTTCTATGATTTAATATTAAGAGCCTACTTATAAAACTGTGTTTAACAAAGAAGAAATAGCTATAAATGTATGTACCAGGTGAAAGGTTGAATCCTCGCAGATTTCTAGGATATGACACTTCATGGGCACATTTAAATATATAAAATAATAATATCAAAACAAATACTAATAAACAACAAAGAGAAGCTTAAAGTTTGTTCTAAAACTTAAAGATACTTTTAAACTTAACAAATGACGCCAAGATTCAATGAACAAAATTAAAGGGGCGCTTTTCAAGGTAATTCATTACGTAACTGCTTATCGTCGGAATGCGCCACGGTCGAACAAAGGGAAGCGGGGTGCGAGTCGAGGTGCGGGACGCGGCCCGGAGTGTGCGGCAGGGCGCGATTCATTCGCTTTCGTATATCAGTACAATATAATATATAAGTATAATAGTGTATATCAGCTTTGCGTTTCTCGAGATAATTATCTCAAATATTAAGCACCTATTTTATTAATTGATTTAGAACCAGAAACGACTAATGATTTTCCTGTAAAAATATTGCCGGCGTCTAACCTAACACCCAGTATATATTTAAGGCTGTGAAAGAATGAGATAGTATATTCTTAATATACACGAAGTATATACAAAGAGAGAGAGAAACGTTGTAATCTTATAGTATATTAGAACCGTTGGATCGTAGTGACTATCGCGCACTTTTATATATTATTCTGTGTTGTGTATTATTGTTAATTAATATTGTTAGCAATTTCTAACGCAATTATTGATTATTAAAAACAGAACTGGCCAATTTAGATATAAACTGCTAAGAATAAGTTCTAAAAATTAATCACTCATTAAATAACCGACACGGGTTTGGACAGAGCTATCGCACGATATGACGGCCACCGAAAGAGTGAGTCAACACGTTGACGTTGACGTTGCAATCTTCTCGCGCGCCCCGAAGTGGCGTGCGGGGGGACCGTCCCAGGGTTAAACCCTCTTACAGTGGCTTCACTCGCCTCCCGCCTCAACGGGAGTGTCTATTCATTTATTTTTCGCCCCCTCATCCGGTGGGCGATAATGGCCTCATCGCGCCATCTGGTGGTGGTTTTGGGCGACTGGCATCTTATTCTGCGGCTGTCGACTGAGAGGTCTGCCATCGGTTTGCAGCACTTGCAGAGCTCTCAGGCACTCTTGTATAATTTCAGGGGTGGCTGCGGCTGCCAGGGTCTTCATAAATGTGAAGAGGGCGTTCTGGGTGGAGTCCTCTGCTGACTTCGGCTGCTGGGTAGCCTCCGTTGGTTCTCGGGCTCCTCCTTTGCGTTTCGGCTGTCTCTTGATAGGTCTTCTCTGGCCGGGGTCGTTCGCGGGAGCCATCAGGCTCCCCGCCGCCGACTCCTCGACCGATGTAGGCGCTGTGCGCTCGCGTTCCTCTTGCCGTCTGGTGTCACCCATCCGGACGACGGTCCCCGCTCGGCGATTGCGCGCCTCGCGGCGGAACACGGGGCACAGGCGGGCGTTGTTGGACGTGTGCGCCCCGCCGCAGTTCGCGCAGGACGCAGGTTCTTCGCGTGGGCGGTCACAGTTTGTGGCGAAGTGCGGCCCCCCGCACCTCACACAAGCTATCGGGCGATGGCAGTGGTGGGAGGAGTGCCTGAAAAGTTGGCATCGATGGCACTGTGCCGGGCCGCTCCTCCCTCGCCAGGCTTCTACGGTTATCTTCAGTAAGCTCCTGCTCGTTGATGTTATATATGGCTGGAATGAGGCCTGGTTTTCTTTCCAGGGAGCAGTGGAAGATGCACCCTGGTCTTCCTCCTCTTCCCTGGATGCGTCGGGTGTATTCTGGATGGAAGCCTTTCTCCCGAAGGGCTTCCGTGTTCCTGGCCGGCTCTGTGTCTATTGGTAGGCCGCGAATCGCGACCTTGAGGCTTCTTTCCGTGGGGGGTGTGTAGGTGAACCAACTCACCCCTTCCACTTGTTTGAAGTATTCGGTGACGATTTTATGCTCGTCGAGGTTCACGGGAAGGAAACGAACTCCGCGTCCATGCGCTCGCGCAGTCGGTGGTCTCCCCAGCACGTCCGCCAGTCGCCGGAGATGCTCTGGCCAGTCGGGCAGGCTCTCGACGACGATCGGCGGGCAGCGTTGTCGTAGTGTGTCGCATGTTCCCGCGGCGCTTCCCTCCAGTGGTGGATTTTTATCTGTTTTTAGATCGATTATCTTGGCAGTCGATGTCGACGGGGTCGCCGCTGTCGCAGCGTATGTTCACTGCGGTTGCGCGGGTGCAGGCGCATGTGGCGCCCCGAGGCTCTTGGTGGGTATAGATGTCATCGTCGCTTGGGGTTCCGCTGGCATTGTCTGCGATACAAATGCAGGCGCTTGTGGCGCCCCGCGGTTCCCGACGGGTATAACGCGTACTTCGGCAGTCTTGTTTATGGAGGGCGCTGGTGGCGCCCCGCGGCTCTCGACGGGTAACACAGGGACTTCTGCTGGCTGTTGCTTTACGGGCGCTGGTGGCTCCCCGCGGCTCTCAGCGGGTACTTCGGGTACTTCGAGAATTCGGGGTTCCGTTTGTGTACTTGTCGAGCGCACGGCTGCAGGCGCTTCTGGCGCCCCGCGGCTCTCGACGGGTATAACACGGACTTCACGGCTTTCTATTATTTGTCGACATCGGAATTCAAGGTCAGCGTCTCGATCGTGGCGTGCCCCTTCTAGACGCGACTCAAGTCATCTCAGTTGGTTCTGAGGGATTTCTGGTAGTACCAGGCTTCCAGTTAGCGGAGTTTTCAATGCCTCAATATCGGAGTCTAGGAGTTCGTAGCCTTTGTTCTCATCTTTTAGGATGCGCAGGTAAAGCGCTATCCATCTCTTCAGCGTTTCTGAGGGTTCCCCAGATATCAACAGCTGGGCAAAGGCTAAGAAGTCACCTTCATACTGCTTGTCACGCTTCATCGCAGCGAGGAAGGGCGGCATTCGCTCCTCCTCAGGCGTGTAGCGGGGTGAAGGCTTCTCGGTTGTCGTGGTGTGTGCTGTAGGGGTCGTCGGTGTGCTTGGGAGCTCGGGATCAGTGTGCGTTGCGGAGGTCGTTGGTGATTGCGGGATATCGGTGTCCGTGGGCGTGCTAAGTGGTCGTCGTACCGACGCGGGATCTGGTTGGCCCTGAAAAGGGCCTTTTTTCTTCTTCCCCGAAACCGTCGCCGGCCGGGAAGAGGCTTCGCTATTGCGACGCATTGTCGCGCAGGACTAGCGGAATTTCGTGGAACTCGAGTGTGGAACGTCCTCGTGCGCGTGACAACGGAGCAATCCTGAGTCAACACGGCAAGCGCCGCTCCTTATATGGGCCGACGCAGTATAACTATCCGACATTTTCATTTATTTCCAACAATATATATTAAAATAATGAGTAAATGTAAAGTTAATTATTTACACTATGAGATTTCGTATAATATACACAGTTTATGAGGATAAGCCAAAGAAGTTTCACTTCCTCCGTGTCTACACACTGAATGACTCGCACTGTTTTTTTTTTATACCCGTCGTAGTAATATATTACTATTGTTTCAGCAATAATCACACGATTACGAAGATTTGTTTCCTCGATTCTCAAATAAAACTAATTGATATTACATTGCGTTATTATTTAGTTTCCTATTGTTAATCAAATGTTCTACACGTGTTACCTCAACTCATAGATTAAGTTTTTCTTTCTATTACATATTTGTAGAACATTGTAGAAGAGGCTTCTGTTAATACGTATTTCTGTCCTAAACTATTTAGCCAAGATGTCTTATCTATACTAATATTACAGAGAGGTAAAGTCTGTGAGTTTGTAGGGGGTAATCTCAGAAAGTACTGGTCCGATTTGAAAAATTCTTACAGTTTTATATAGCTCATTTATCGAGGAAGGTGTTATAGGTTATATATTATCACGCTAATCACCAATAGGAGCGGAGCACCAATAAAGAATATTTCAAAATAAGGTGTTTTTTCTCTTGAGAGCTTCCGCTGCGTGTTAGCGTTAGCCCAAAGTAACTATTCCACGCGGACGAAGTCGCGGGCAGAGGCTAGTATAATATAATTAAGTTTTTCATCTATATTGATCTAGTTGGCTTATAAAGCCTCATGTATTTGAAATGTTTAGATATTTTGTTTTTAAATCCCACAATGGAAGTTCTATGCTTAGTTTTGATAAGGAAAAAAGGTTTACAGGGGAAAGTTTTAGAATCTGCTTAACAACCGAAATTAAGTACATGATTTTCAGTAAAAATTCTATATAAATCAATTGACGAACATTGGCTGCGCCGCTTTATGTATGTTTGAAAATTCCCGCATTATGGATTAAATCGCGTCACTTTGAAGCCCGACCAATTAATTGCGATCAGGTCATGCCATCTATCTTGCCCAATCACAGTTCCCTTTAACTATGGCACATGCTAATTTGGTAGCGCGCCGAGCCGCGCCGCTAGTTTCGATTGTGGTGGGCCGCGCCGCGCGCGTCAGACGCGGGGCGGCCATTATGTTGTGTTACTTCGTCTGCTATCGTCGAGTAGTTTACGAGGCTTGCACAGTGTCCGTGCCGAGCCGCGCCGCATGCTAACATTTTAAGTTTTTGCATGGTCGAGTGAGAAATAAACGCATCGCTACATACGTGCCGACATATATTATAAACAATAAGTGTTGTGAGAGAGGAAACCCAGTGGAAAGAAACGAGAAACACCTAGCCGGCTAGCCACGTGGGGACTGTATCGCCGCAAGGTATGTGCCAAGTTTCCATCCTGCCCTTCTCTCCTTAATCGTAACTGATCGCAATAGTTGAATATCAATATAGCACCCCCGCATATACAGTCCACTTAAATTGAACATAGATACCCCCGCACCGCATGCCCCCCGGTGACGTCGAAAACGCCGCGGCGTCACCAAACATGTATAATCATATAACTTCAAAACGGATGCACCTATTCGAGTAATTATTTTTTGATGTGTTTATAATTAACTAGCCTCGGTCCGCGACTTCATACACGTGAAATAGTTATTTTAGGCTAACACTAACGCGCAGTAGAAGCTCTCAAGAGTAAAAAAATTCGAATTTGTAACATCCTTCATTAGTGCACGGCTCCTATTGGTCTTAGCGTGCTGATATATAGCCTAGAGCATAGATATATAACCTTCCTCGATAAATGAGCTATATAACACTGAAAGAATTTTTCAAATCGGACCAGTACTTCCTGAAATTACCTCCTACAACTTCACAAACTTACAAACTTTACCTCTTTATAATATTAGTATAGATTGTCAGGACTGAGTTTCTGGGAAATATTTGAAAAATCACGCGGACCAATGAAAGGTCTACATTAAAAAATATCCATATAAAATATGACTAAATGACACAATTAAACAGATCTTCACAAATAACAAAGTACAACTAACACACACAACACAAACAACACAACACAACAAACACATACAACACAAACAACAAATAACAAAAATAACAAAGTAAGTTACTGAACAAAGTAACGTTCAGTTGTTCAGTATAAATTGTTTCTAATTACATGTTCGTACTATAAAAAACTAGTCTTTTGTGCATGATTTTCAATTTCAATTTCAATTTTTATAATAGTACACTCATGTGAAGCCGAAACGAGCAGCAGGTATAAAATATAAAAGAAGAGACTTGTAAAATACATGGAATGTCATCATTATATAGTATAAAACAAAGTCCCCTGCCGCGTCTATCTGTCTGTCTGTTCGCGATAAACTCAGAAACTACTGAACGGATCTTTATGCGGTTTTCACCAGTGGATAAAGTGATTCACGAGGAACGTTTTGGTATATAATTTGTCCCGGTTTTTTTTTTATAATCAGGGCGGGACAACGTCTTCCGGGTCCGCTAGTTAAAAATAAAACACGCGAATAAAGATTTTGTCAAACATAATTATTTGTTGATTTTTGTAATCATGTAGAAATAGTTGTTATTGTCAGAATACAATAAAAACCAAAAGTCTATCCAATTTAAGCCGGGACAAGGCGCTTATGAGCGTCAGAACTACCGCCGTTTGGGAAAACAACCCAGCCATTGAGATAAACGGGCAAAAATTCTATCTGGGTTATCTTTCCTTAATATATATTTTAACTAACATTCGTTTTTGGTGGATGCACAGAGAGTGACGTCATATCCAGGCGTCACCATCGCTCACATATTGATCCACTTTAATAACACACTATAACACAAGAAATAATAGTAAGTACGCTTGAAGTTTTATTGTTTGGTTCCATTGAATAAAAGTTGTAACATAAGAGTACTGGCTTATTATCGTTAGTCTAAACATGAATCGGGATTTAATAATAAAAAAAGTCTAATATAATAGGATATGTTACCGTTTTATCATTCAGCGTTCAATCAATTTGAGTCAGCGCGTAGTGCGATAAGTTTACATGCTTTTATTTTTATATAGCCTTGGATAGGGCTTGGGTATTGCAACCCGTATAACGTTAAGAATTAACATTAATGCTTACCTCCTTTAAATGGTTTTCTCTCCCTACCTTACCACATCTTATAATCGTTAATTATAAATGATTCTATTACTTTGTAGCACATGGCAAAGACATTAAAGTGTCGGCCTCTAGGCGGGAAGGTAAATAAATAAAAATTTTTTTTCGGGTAGGAAAAGATTTGTAGGTGGTAGAGCCACGCTGACGCCATTACTGGTTTCAGCATGAATGTGTCGGCTCGCCCGGGGTACTACCACCCGACCCACAGAAACACCGACGTGAAGTAACAGTGCTTACATTATTGTGCTTCGTACGGTCAGTGAGAGCGCCGGAGACCCACCTCCCCTCTAACCTTCTTCCTCTCTCCCACTCTTCCTTTCATTTCCTCTTCCTCCTTTTTCTTCTATTAAAAGATACGACATAAAACAATCACGAAAAAAATTGAGGCAGTCATAAGAACTGCCGGCAGAAGTGAAAACTCAAAACAATGAGAATAACTGTATTCTTCTTTTTTTAATTAAATTTTTCAATCAATATGGTATGAATTATGTAAAATTATTATTTTGTAAATTAAAATTATTAACATCAGTTTCTCTTCCACTTTTTCTTCTCTTCCAGTTTAATAATTAATCAAACGTATGACGGACTGCACAATTTCTTTACAAAACATCGATATTAAATGTATACAGGTTGCTAGTCTGACGCAAGCGCAAGACAGTCGGGCACGCTTACTAGCATGTCTTGACGCGAAATTATAAATTTATCTCCTGCCAAAAAAATCCGCTCAAAGCGCCTAAAGAAGTTGTCACTTCAACAAAATTTAGTTTATGATATTATTAACCACCTTTTTAGCATAATTCAACCAGATTCATTTCAATACTAATTGAAGAGTAAGCCATATTAAGACTGTGATAACATTTCAGTGAAATAACATAAAAGAAAACTGAATAGGAGATCACTGCTACTTCTAACTACACCACAAAGTATCAATAGCATTAAATACATACATATAACAAAAAAGAAGTATCTGTATGTAATGTCAAAATAACATTTTTTAATGAATGGCTATGAAAATACCTACCTACTACCTACAAAAAGAAGTAATTATTAAAATTTTGGTCTGTCTGTTTATTCCGAATAACTTACAAAACGGTCGCACCTATTTTGACAGGAATTGCACTAGCAGATAGCTGATGTTATAAAGAGAATCAGAGGCTACTTTTAGAAAAAAAAGTATGGGTATCGCTCAAATATAATAATACACTGAAATTTTTTTTTGCAAAATCAACCTATGTATCTGACGATGTAGAGGAAAACAACGAATTAATACATAAATCGCATTGAATAACTGAAACTTTATTAATAAAATAAAAAAAATACATGTAAATCTGTTATTATTTAGATTATATAAATACTAAATTGATTTGTGATCTTAAAAGTGTAAATTAATTGTTATCTGTTTCAGAACTAAACGATGATTTGAATCCGTTCTCGCTTGTGAAATAAAATGAGCATAGTAAAACTGTATTTACCTTTTTATTTTTTTTTCCTGATCAAGTTTTTTCTAACGGAACGGAGTTTACGACGCGAATAAAATTGTACCTTATTTCTTGTACATTTACCAACGTGTACAACGTTATGTAAT
This sequence comes from Antheraea yamamai, assembly GCA_036509395.1. Taxonomy (NCBI): domain Eukaryota; kingdom Metazoa; phylum Arthropoda; class Insecta; order Lepidoptera; family Saturniidae; genus Antheraea; species Antheraea yamamai. The sequence goes on along the minus strand of AP028447.1, from coordinate 11,030,455 downwards.
CATACTCAACACTGCTAACTATCGAATTAGATTTTGAGACAAATCAAAATTTTATATACCATGATATGTCGAATTCATTTGAAATGTATGCAACAACCAAGTCCTTGTCAATCTTTTTGGCTGCTCTGAATATCACTAAGTTCAGGCTTTCGCGTAATATAGTCATGAGTTTAACACAAAACAGAGTTACACAAGGTTAATAGGAAGCTTAAGTTGGCATTTGTTTATCCTTAACTTGTTTCGTATAATATAATATACTAACGGGCCGGGCGGACGTTGTCCTACCTTGATAATAAAATAAACATTCAATTTAACTAAAATTCAACAGCAGCGCCACCTACCGTGTCCAATTGTGAATCTAAACTATTCTCGGATCCACTGGAACACGCACACAAAATTTCATCAAAATCGGTCCAGCCGTTTAGGAGGAGTTCAGTGACATACACACGTACAGAAGAAATTTATATATAATAACATAATATATATCATTACATAGTATAAAACAAATTCCCCTACCGCGTCTGTCTGTCTGTCTGTTCGCGATAAACTCAAAAACGACCGAACGGATTTTCATGCGGTTTTCACCGGTGGATAGAGTGATTAATGAGGAACGTTTTAGTATATAATTTGTCAAGGATTTTTTCATAATCAGGGCGGGACAACGTCTGCCGGGCCCGCTAGTTTAATTATAATTCGCGGGGTGGTAGGGTTTAACAGCCTGACTGGGTCGCAACATGTACTCTGTGTCGCAACCACCATGTATATGGTGAAAAAGCCCGCCATAGTGATTCGCTATTGCGGAACGCGTTTCGGGATCAGCCTGTGCATGTCCAGCTTTTTGCAGGCCGGCATGACAGCAGCGACCGGCGATGGATAGTGTTTCACTCAGTGGTCGCCATTGTTTTTGGATTGTACTGGGCTTACCATCAGGCATAGTGCAGCCATTTTGCCGTGCTACAATAAATATATATATATTGGTGAGGCAGGCGTGTAAATAGCCGTGCTCACCGTGCGGTATGAGAACTTATTATGTCTGAACACGGGGATGCGTGTCATGTATGTGATCGATACGGGAGCTGTATATAGCACTTTCGCTTACCCAGTTGCTGGATGCGGCTGCCTGGTCCTCGCACGTCCACAAATCACGTGTATCACAGTGTGTTGGTGGTCACCAGATCGCTCACACACGTAACACATACAACATAATGTTTATTATGCGGTGAAAGAAGCGGCAATAGTTCCTTATTACACTTAAAACTAAAAGTGGTTTAAACACAAGGTATATAGCGGTGTAGCAGTTATTGTGCGTAATTAATGCGGACGCGATGGCAAGCGGGTCGTGTCTTTTCAACAGTATCGCGAAGAGAGTGCTGCACTTATGTCAAAGGACAAAGTCGCCCCCCGTATCGACACAACTTATTTTTTTATGTTATAGGAGGCAAACGAACATGTGGGTCACCTGATGGAAGTGATCACCACCGTCCATAGACACTTGCAACACCAAGGGAGTCGCAAGTGCGTTGCCAACCTGTGTTTGGGGGAGAGGGGAGTGGGGAAGTGGGGGATGGGGAGGGGAAGAACGGGGAAGGGGAGAGGAGGTGGGTATCCGGCGCTCTCACTGACCAAACGAAACGCAACAATGCAAGCACTGTTACTTCACGTCGGTTTTCTGTGAGAGGGTGGTACTACCCCGGACGAGCCGACCCATTCATGCTGAAACCAGTAATAGCTTCAACGTGGCTCTACCACCTACAAACTTATCATTATTAAACTAGATGGCGGGACATCCGCCTCACCATATATCATATAATATAATACATATTTACACCTACAACTGTGATCTCCGCACCTAAATTCAGTGCGATCAAAACTTTTTATCAAAATTATATTTAATCAACATTTATTTATACTTGTTCTCGTACAGTACTCGAAATTCGACCGTAAATATTTTTTTGTTGTTTCAACGTTATCAGGGTTCTTTTGCTACCTCTTTTGGTTCTCTATAACCATTGCATGAATATGTTATTATAAAGTTTCTTGAAATACATATTTTAAATTGTCTTTTAGTGATAATTTCTAAGTAGAGCGATTGTTTCACCACGGACTAATATGTATTTAACTCTTGTCTTTTCATCCAAATGTTTTAAAAGATAAAAACATCGTAGAAAACACCAGAAGTACTTGCTACACATCTTTTCATATAAATATAATATATAAACTATATAATTGTACTAAAAACAAACATTCATACTGCTACATAACAGGGTAACCAGCCACATACTGGAAGCTTGTTTAAAACAAATATTGAACATGCTACACAACAGAGTAACCAGTCCTGAATTGAAAGCTCGTTTAAAACAAATATTCAACGTGTTACACAACAGAGTAACCAGCCCCAAATTCAAAGCTCGCAAAAATGGAATATCATAATACACACATCAAAAAAGTTTAAGCAACATGCGTGATATTACAAATTTTACCATTTATATTAATTAATTTCTAAGTATTTACTCAAACAAAGTGCGTAGGTAAGTAAACTTTTTTGTTATCGATGACATACTGGCTGGTTGTAAAAAAAAAATTTGATTATGTTTTGTTTTTTCATAAAATTCAAATGACTGCGAATTTGTTTGAATTTAAGTGCGTTTTAATTGCTACGTTTAGTCTTGATTTTATAATTTTACCAACCATTTAAATAAAGTTAGCGACAAAATTGAATTGTTAGATATTCTTTACGTCATGAAGCGACGTCATTTGATGGCAGATGAAACGCAAAGAGCTGTAGGGATGTTGCAAGCGGGATGTAATCAATCTCAGGTATCTCGACATTTTGGCATTCATAGAAGTGTTATTTGTCTTCTTTGGCAGCGCTACAATAATACAGGAGAACCCGCTGAACAGCATCCAGGCCGTAAAAGGAGTACAACCACTCGGCAAGACCGGTACATACAACTGACTGCAAGACGCCAGCCGATGTTAACCGCTCGAGAGATAAGTTTGAGGCTACAAATTTCAAGTGGTGTTGATGTAAGTCCTCAAACTGTGCGAAATCAACTGCATGAGTACGGCCTACGAGCTCGACGCCCAATCAGGTGCCCACCGATACGTCACGGGAATCGCGCTCTTCGATATGAATGGAGTAGAGAACGCATAACATGGACCCAGGAACAATGGGATAAAATTATGTTTTCCGATGAGTAGCGATTCGGGTTTAAGCCTGATACAAGAAAGGTGCGAGTGTATCGTCGGCCCGGAAATACTGAAAGGCTCAGGTGCGTTCAGGAAGTTCATCCATACAGCGGCTCAACAGTTATGTTATGGGCGGGTATTATGAAGAACAGGCGAACTGAGCTCGTTTTTGTAAATGGAAACATGAATGCTGAAAGTTACATTGAGGATATTCTCAGACCTTATGTCTACCTATTTGCACAAACCTTTGGCTCCGATTTTAGGTTAATGCATGACAATGCGCGTTCACATACAGCTCGGCGAACCAGTGAATACTTTGCAACGGAGAACATCCGGGTGTTGCCCTGGCCTGCACAATCGCCAGATCTCAACCCCATCGAGCACGCATGGGACATGCTCCAGAGACGTGTTTTGAAGGACTTGGACGGAGCGACAACAACCAAACAGCTGAAGGATTTGCTACAATTCCATTGGGAGCGAATACCGCAAGATGACATAAACAGTCTCATTAATTCAATGAATAATCGTTGCCGACAAGTTCTGAATAGCAGAGGAGCCCATACTTTGTATTAAATTGTTCTATTCTTTCACAATAAATACATTTTCTTTAGAAATTTCATTTTGTAACAAAAAGTTTAGTTTCTTATGTATCTTAGTTTCTACAGTATATTCTAATATTGTTAATTTCTGTTATTAAAAGAACTTATAAAGACAACAGCTGTTATTTTTACATCATAGAATCCTAAAGATAATATTTTAAAAATAAAATACAACGTTATAATGTGAAGAACCATCCTAAAATTTAAATTAGTACATGTTGCTTAGACTTTTTTGATGAGTGTACATAAAATAATGCATAGAAAGAGAGAGCACTTTATTCACATGGCTTTTCATTCGTACATGACAGGAGTCGGTTCAACTCGGTCTGAAATTCGTTAGTAATTTTAATCTTGCGTCTGCTACCATAAACTCATACAGCTACTTCGATTCGGAACTACTCATATCTACTACTAACGCCTAAAATACATGAAATTGGTAATTAAATGTACAAAATAGGTAAAGGCTTATGTCTCTGCAAATCCATTAAACCGTTTAGTGTTAAGATTAAACCAATCAAAAGAAAATTAATTATATCAGTGAATTACGGATTTAAATTCATGAAATGGAAACATGTAGTGATTATTTCTTTGAATGATTTCAATTAAATAAAAGAATAATTGATTAAATGATACAATGCAAACGGACGAATTTTAATATTTTAAATGGAACTTCTTTAGGTGCGGTAGAGCAAATTCTCTTAGATCAGACGGGGAAAATGCTTCCCTTTCTCGGGCTTTAGTCGGCAGGTATAACGAAAGAGATGGAATTTTTTTTTATCACGTGGATTTTTTAGCATTTCATCACAATCTCATTTGATATTAGATTATTATGAGGACTAAGACAGTAACGCGGTAAACTTAGAAGTGTACTGGCTCTCAAGTGTAGCTACAGTAATACTATAGAAGCTTGAAGGCAGATTTTCAACTTCTAGCTCAGGTTAATGGTAACAATGATCAACGCGATGTCTGAACACGCTACTATTGAGACATTATCACTTACACTCTCTCTGTGATAAATGCATCTAGGTCTTAGGGAGTTCGAAATTGAGAGAGAATTCTATCCATCTAAAGGTCAATAGAGAACAGTCGAATAACAACGGCGATCAATGGTAAATTGGGAATCATCGCCAGCCGCATTATTCACCCACTCTACACTCGACCTTATTTCTTGAAGTATGAATTGAAGGTTATTGGAATAAAATAAATATTTCATTCAATGAAAAGATTTATTTTTCAGTCAAATTCTATATATCATATTTCTTTACCAAATCTATTGATAATATGTTTCCTTTCTGATTTTTTCGAAGGTATGGGGAAATGAAAAATGATGGCGTTCCGTTTTGCCTCTGCACTGTCCACGCGAAGGATATTTGGAATGCTTTTCAAATGGATCATTATGAATTCCTATTCCCGATAAAGTAAAAAACAAACTAAGAGGCTCACATATGTTTTACTCTTCTGCTAGATGTAGGAAACAGTTAAACACTCTTAGAAAAGTGGGAGCCGGTAGCATTTGTTACATCTGCTAATGAGTAATTACTATTGATTATATAGCAGATGTATCCAAATATCGGCTATAAAATGACAAATAGAAATGTCTACTTCACTTTTGCGAAATACTTAAAGAGAGAGCCTATTTTTGTGCGAATACTTTCACATAAAGATATAATATAGATTCATCTGTTTTATGAACCAGATTTAGAGAATTAATTGCTTTTGAGTCATACCAAACACCATCTAATTTCACCACACTTCTTTAGGCATAAAGAAATAGCAAAAAGTCAATTGAATCTAAAAAATGCAGCTAAGAACTATCTACAATACATTCCACATCAAATAGTCATATACCTATATCGATACGTTCTGTATTCATGATGTGAAAAAGAAGATAATAGACTTCGCGTTTCAGTTACTTCTTTATAATTACTTGTCTGTCATCAAATATTTGTCGCTCGTCTACAACAATCGTAGCTTCGACTAATCATTTATAATTACTAAAATAGATATGATAAATAGATACAGTACAGGCATTTCTATTACTGTTATTCTCTTAACAACAGTAGAAGGGTTTACTGGAGTTGATAACAGGACTCTAGGAAGGAATGGCTGCAATAAATATATCAACGCTTTGGCTACTTTGTTTGGCGCTGTTTGGAAGTCTTGTCCAGAGTAAGGAAAATGTAATGTTATGTTTTTTGCGTTGTTTTTATCCATGTTTAGCATTACCTTAATTTAGTATAGACAATTGTTAAATAAGTTTAGAAGTTTATTCTTAAGTAGGTCTACTGGAACACAAAACTTTAAGAAGATTTTGATAAGAAATCCTTGAGAAGTAAATTTTTAGGAACTAGGTTACACGAATTTATTTATTTATCATCATTCAATTAATTCTATATGCCATTCACTAAGCTTTAACAAAGCCTAAAAATAATATCGATTTTGCACATATATAGTATGACATGAATAATTTGCGATATTACAAACTGACAAAAGAATATTACAAAATGACAGAAACATGACACGTTGAGTTTTAGAAATCCTCGCTGATGGTGTACTTATTTCTCTTCCTAGACATAGTTTAGAATTAATTTATATTTTTTGTTCGTATTTAGAAGGATTGAAAAAAAAAAATGTAGAAATTATAAATGACAATTTGAAGATAAAATCCAATTTATAATATTTTCTTCGTAATAATGATTTTGTTTGATTAAAACCAACTGAGTCTGTGTCAGCTAATTGTAAACTGTTTTTTTATGGTTATCTTTTAATCATTACTTAACTCCCTTAACTATTCTATCGATTTTAAGTTATCTCTGTTAAACTTTATCATTACTACTAGGCTTTAATGCAAAATTTAGTGACATTTAATCTAAATAATACTGTAAAAAGTTTTGCATATCGATTCAGCCGTTCTGAACGTGTGACACGGAAAAAAAGATACTTCAATGTTATTGTGATATATGTAAATATAAATGACAGCATGTAAGAATCCCACTACTGGGCTGAAGGATTTTGTCCAAGAGAACCAATGAACGTTATCATCACTTCAACTTGGCGATTTGAAAATAAAAGTTTCAGGTTTTATATTTTTTCACCATACGCTGGTATCCAAAAAACGATCCTCAGGCTTTGGTTTCCTCACAATATCTCTCTACACCATAAGTCAATATTATTACTAACTCATATTAGTAAAAAGCGAGAGTTCAAATTTGCAAACGAACAATAGATATTGCAGCAGGCAAACTACTCGACTAAAGACAATCATTTTAATTCCAGGCACCCAAAACAACACCAAATCCTCAACAGTTATGCTTCCCAATGGTAATATTTTTGTTCTTAACAGTACTATTACATACTCACCGGCTCTTTCATGACGATATAATAGAAGATAATCTATATTAATATTATAAAGCTGGAGGGTTTGTTTGTTTGTTTGGTTGAACACGCTAATCTCAGGAAATACTGGTCCGATTTGATAAATTCTTTCAGTGTTAGATAGCTCATTTATCGAGGAAGGAGAATATGACCAATAGGAGCGGGGCAGCAGTGAAGAATGTTTCAAAATCGTTCCTTTTTTTCCTTTTGAGAACTTCCGCTGCGTGTTAGCGTTAGCCCAAAGTAACTATTCCACGCAGACGAAGTCGCGGGCAGAAGCTAGTGATAATAATAAAATAAAGAACACGATATAGCAAGAAATCAAATTGATCTTAATTGCGTCTGCTGATACAACAAGCAGAGCGCATTAAACACAGCGTGTGATGTCACAAGGTTTGAATCTAAGTTTTCATTTGCAGGGAATGTGGAATTCCTATAAAGATAAAAGTATTAAGGTTAATGGGGTGAGTATGACTGATTTATTTTATCATATCGTTGTCCTATTTTTCATGGACGTACTGTTATAATAGCGGCATGCTATAATGGCCGTTTTGACACATTATTTTTTATTGATACAAATGTCTTCTAATAATACCCAACTTTTTTTTATAATAGGAGGCAAACGAATAGGTGGTTCACCTGATGTTAAGCCATCACCACCGTCCATAAACACTTGCAACACCAAGGGAGTCGCAAGTGCGTTGCCAGCCTGTGTTTGGGGGGTAGGGGGAGGAGATGTGTTTCCGGCGCTCTTAATGACCGAACGAAACGCAACAATGCAAGCACTGTTACGTCACGTCGGTGTTTCTGTGGGTCGGGTGGTAGTACTCCGGGCGAGCCGACCCATTCATGCTGATGAAACAGATATTTTTGACGATTTCTGGCGGCACCTCGCTACTGTGATATAGCCACACTGAGTGTAGGGACGTCCGAGGCGCGGGGAGACGTATCAACACGTTGTGCGTTCGTATGTAGTATCGCCGCACGTTACCAAAAGCACATTTTTAAAGACGATCAAAACAAAGTTCACGTGACAGTAAAGTTTTGAGTTTTCGATATGCTGTGACACAAGGTACAACATAACAAATTGTCGCTTTAAAATTCAGCGGATATAAACGTCCTATCATTAATATTAATCTGTTTTTGAACGTAATCATACGTGATGCCCTTTCAGAATCTCAAATCATGACGTACAGTAACGGTCTGTCCGCGAAAGGGTTAAAATTCATGTCAATTAAGCAACAAGTAATGTATGGGTTGAATTATAAACTAAAATTATTACTGTTACAGGGCAACATAGCAAATTCATTTTTCAATACAGGCTTCGCAAACCAAGGGGTGAGTATTTTATGTTTTTTTTCATGTCATAGGAGGCAAACGAACAAATGGGTCTCCAAATGTTAAGTGATCACCACCGTCCATAAACACTAACAACACCAGGGGAGTTGCAAGTGCGATGCCAGCCTGTGTTTGGGGGGGAAGAGGGAGAAGAGACGAGAGGGGAGGTGGGCCTCTGGCGCTCTCACTGATCGAACGAAACGCAACAATGCAAGCACGGTTACTTCACGTCGGTTTTCTATGAGAGGGTGGTACTACCACGTGCAAGCCGACCCATTCATGCTGAAACCAGTAACAGCTTCAGCGTGGGTCTACCACCTACCGAAATGTTTTCATTTATCACGCTATTACAATCGAGCGACTCCATCTGAACAGTTACTTTGCCAACAGAGCGCATTCTTAACGGGCGTCATGATAAATTCTTTCAGTGTTATATAGCTCATTTATTGAGGAAGATTATAGGCTATATATCATCACGCTAAGATTAATAGGAGCGGAGCACTAATGACGAATGTTTCAAAATCGGGATTTTTTCCTCTTGAGAGCTTCCGCTGCGTGTTAGCGTCAGCCCAAAGTAACGTTATTCCACGCGGACGAAGTCGCATGCAGAGGCTAGTAATCATATATAATAATTATTTGTATATAATTAATAAAGCGATGAACAATACATTCATAATATATAGTTATACGAATAAACGTACCTAAGGTAAATCTTATGGCTTCTTCAAATTATTTTCTTAGCTATGAACATTTACATATAAAAACCCAAGACACACAGTCTCGAATAAAAGTAGCGCTCAAAACCGTCCCGCAAAAACTCCCCAATATACATCGTGGTAATAGTTATGCGATAAACTTATGATTTTGCAAATTCGACCTTACCTGAACTATTTCACTAACTTTAATTTCCTATATCTAACTTTTTCACCATATACCTAACTATTTCACCATATACCTAACTATTTCACCATAATCCAAAATTATGCACTCATTTTTGTGTGGCGGCTGTGCATCTTGGATTTTTGTATATCAATGGCTTTGAATTATTTAGTTAATACGAGTTAAAGAAATCAACGACAACTTGTTTTTTTTTCTTCTAATACCATGTTACGTTGTTTTACAGAATCTAGTGATACAGATGAAACATATAGTAAGTATACGTTATAATTATAGTTAACCAAATATAAAAACAAATACTATATTGTTGATAAAAATAGCTAACAGGGATTAATTATATCTCATAATTATATTTTTAACTTTTTTTGCACTAATACATTATGAAATGTTGAATGTACAAGATTCTAGAGAGACCGAGATAACGTATGTAAACATTACATTGGTATCGGTATATTTAATTAAATACATTTAATCAATGTTTTTGTACTTTTACAGTTGAATTTACTCGAGAAATCTGTTATTGAACAAGAACAAAATAAACCGGTTAGTTTTTAATATTTAATCAGCATTAAAAAGTAATGTCACAATTAATAATCGCATTCAATTTGACAAATAAATGAATTGTTCTTATATATTCACAGTCACAATATAACGACAATGATCAGGAATCCAGTGATGTGGTAAGAATATTAATATACTATCCAAGGCTAAGGACTCACGAAGCGGTTTTTATCCGCGAACGTCGCGGTTGCGGGCCCGCAGATTCTGTAGAATGTACATCTCACGACGCGTTTTACGGCCCCGGTGTGCGCGGTTGTTTGCGGCTCCCGTTGCACCGGCGGGAAAGTAGTCACCCGCCGCCCCCCCCCCCCCCCCACGGTGTACCGACAGACCGTTGTGTGGGGGCAGCAAGGGATCGTACATGCTACTCAACCTTGTAGAGCCGCCCCCACGGTCCGCCCGGCGGAAGGTGACCGCCGGGACCCGCAGCCCCATCCTCTACGTTCTGGACCTCAACTGATCGTCTAACCACCCGTTTTGCAACAACTTCTCTTGTGAACATCTCCCGCCACGTTTGCGGGCGATAATATCAACCGCGACGGCTGCGTAACCGCGCAAATAACCGGTCTCATGAGTTTAGAAACGAAACCGCAGTTCCAACACCGCGGCGGTGCGGGTAAAAACCGCTTCGTGAGTCCTTAGCCTAACCCGGCCACTCGTTGCTGTGGTTATTATTATGGACAAGTAATTCAAAATTAAAGCGTGGCGCTATCTATGACATATCCTTAACAGTCAATCCTAGTTTTCTGTCAACAAACTAATTTAAAGCGCCATATGTTCGAGACTGATGAAACTTACAATTAATGCCAATAACCAACATTAAGAATCATTTAATTCTAATCAAAAAATATTGAGGCCATTATTAATCGAAATATAGATTATCCTATCTTTCAAGTTGGACCAAATTACACCAACTTTTATAAAGATCGGTTGAGTAGTTTCAGAGTTCATCGTGGAAGAACATCATGACACTGTATTTTTATATAAATCTATGTATAGATAGGTGGGCAGAAAAGGATTCTGTAGCATGCTCACCCCCGAAATAGCTTATGGTGGCTTTCTGCAACTCTGGGGGACCTCAAAGGGTCTTCCAGAACCTTTAAAGTTTTCGTTCAGATCCTGCTAACAACAGTAAAGATACAATGCACGTACCTCGTGATCCCCCACCGTGCTATAGCTGGCCGCTGAGCTCCCGCGAATGTTCGATTGTGATGATTTTAATGATGCAGCTGCTAATTGATTGCGATGTGCGTACATCTCTATCGTTCGATTGGAAAAGCGGAGTCACGTCACTTTGTCCTTTATATTGCGACGTTCACGTGCATGACGACCAAAAAGTTGACGCCTCGATACTGTTAATTCACTGAGATCTGAACGTCGATAGTCGATTTGTATATATAATGATAATGGTAGAGATTCAGTATATTTTTACATTATATAGACAAATTAATTTCATTATCGGGCATTATGTAGACAAATTTGAGTTATTTGCATGGTGCTGGGATTTTTTCTAAGTTCGCCTGGCTACCCACTACCCTCAACTTGAAAATCGGTCGCCAAGCACCTGTTCGTGCGACGACAGCTGCACTTATGGTCAGCACCCCCCTCCCCCCTCTAGGTAAATTTGTTGTCTGGAAAGTCGGTTTACGGATGATAATTTCACGCGATAAACGACTCGGAAGCATCGGTCGATGTAATGGAAGAGTGATAGATGAGTCACGAGCCGAACGCTTAGGCTGATCGCGCCTCTCGATTGCTTGTTCCGCGCTCTCGCTGACACCGAGCGCTCAGGCGGAACGTGACAATGAGTCATGGTTTTTCAAGCGTGCCGGCATTCATCGATTTATAAGACATTATCAAAATAGCAAAGGACAACATTACACGTTTATATTATATACATTATTGTATTATTTCAGACAAGCCAAACACCTGGAAATCCTGAAAAACTATTCTTCGATCCAGCGGTAACTATATAAGTGTTTATACAATATGCCCTTTATATTTTTTACGAATTTACGACTATTCTCGGATTTGTATTTTAGTTACGTACATCCCTTTTTCTTACGACGGCATTAAGTATATTTATGTGTGAAGGGAATTCAATCTTGACTTTTACTGGATAACCAATATAAGTTAGCTTATCTTAAATGTTCAGATTTTGCAAGCGTTACACAATTATTTCTAAGCATTGAAGTATAAAGTAAGAATTAGACATGGAATTCATTTAAAGACCAAAGTATCAAAGTTGCTGGGCTAAGTAATTTATATTTGCCGAATACTCAGTTCCGATGAGTTGATTTATCTAAATGAACAGGCTCTTCAGTAAAGTCGCTGCAAAATACAGTAGCTTATTCACCGCCATCCTTACCAATGATATCAGAACCTCGAGCTATAGGAACCTCAACATGTGTAAGAATTAAGAAAAACGTAGTACGTATCACTGTGTACATGCGGAGAAAATGAAACTTCTTTGTATTATTATATTACTTATATGTATTACATACATCCGTAGTATTGGCTACATCGGGGAAGTTACTATTGACCTACGTCCATACTATTGACCTACGTCCATACTACTGACTACATCAGAGGAGTCACGATTGACCGGCTACTATTTACCCCGTTCTGAAACACCATTGGTTGAAGGAATCGGCTGTTCGTGCATCTTCATTATTATTAGCTGTCAGCTTTGGCTGAATGTCTTAAAAGGCAACCAACGACGAGACACTGGTCTTTGTCTGAATGCCTTAATTGCTAGATTTAGTAGTCCTGTGATGCCAGATACTGGGCATCCTCGCTCATACAGTTAAGACTAGTGATATCTACGGCTGTATCGGCTAACGCTTTTATTCGATTGATCTTGGTGGATTGATCGATCAAATCGTAACCATGTCGTCACTATGGATGTCGTCATACCCTCATATAGACGCCATTTTTCTTCGCCCCAGCACATACGTTATTATGCACATTTGTGAAGTGACAGATGTAGACGACGTAACGGGCTACGGTAATATTTCATACTAGCTGTGCCCGCGACTTCATCCGCGTGGGACCTTATGTAAAAACAGGGATTAATAAAATCATACTAATGTATTAAAACCATTTATTTATCTATTCGTCTCTCGTGCTTAAGTCGTGTTGTCATTAAAATTACAATAACTTTTGATAGAGTCCACCGATTTTAATGAAACAAAGACTAAATGTTACTCGAGGATATGCTTTATGGTCTGTGAGGTTTATCGTGAACGCAGTACCTACTTTAGCAGTGATGCGTGTCCAAACAAACTGACAGACAGACAGACATTTCTAAAAAGATTGAAATGTATTTTATTACTTATTCCTAGACACCTGCAACAATTTTCTTTACACTACAATCTAAAAAGTACAGACACTTTACATTTACATTCTTATTATATGTATAGAAGATATCCGTGTTACCAAATCGTATTAAAATAAAATAATAAAATAAAATAATTGATTTTGTATTTGATGAAAATATGTTTTTATTACAGAGCAACATAGCCGGGTCATTTTTTAACACAGGATTTCATAATACAGGGGTGAGTATTACAAGAGGAATTAACTATTAAATGCATAGGTTATATAAGTAATTACAAATCAGTCGTTGTTTTAGTCCTAGTAAAGTTATATTACACAACAGAATTGTAAACTTTACGAGAGTTATAAAGCGGCACGCTATGATGGCTGTGTTGACACATTACAATAGTGATGTGAACTGTCGATTTATTTTCGAAAAAATCTAATTAATTTTCGAAGTGCGCATTCCGACAATAAGCTGTTACGTAATGATTAACCTCGAAACGCGCCCCTTCAATTTCGTTAATTGAACTTAGGTGTGAGTTTTTCTTACGTTTAAAAGTATACATCCCATACTTATAAAAGTTTTAGAACAGACTTTAACTAAGGTTCTTTTTGTTGTTTATTAGTATTTGTTTTGATATTATTATTATATATGTTAAATGTGATCATGAACGATCATACGATTGAACGTTGTCAACCTTTAAACAGTCACCTGGTACAGTTTAAAATTATAAAAAAATATAAATGCCGAATTATGTTGTAAATAATAAGTCTAAAAATTATAAACCATTAAGGATTTTATCAAAAGTTTTTTGTTAGTAAAAATGTGTAATGGTTCCTTCGTTTTTAAATATAGCCTAATGCCACCGAGTGGGGAATCTTTACCTACAAACATTATATAACAGAAACGTTTTCCTGCCCGTCTGTATGTTACCGTCGTTTCTAAGCAACGGGTTTTGATACGGTTTTCACAGTTTCGTAATATTTAAAGACGTTAAATTTTTCTTCAAAACGAAACTTGGAATTACGAATAAGATTTTGTTCTTAAGCCGATTAAATTCGAAAGTTTCCCTTTATTTTTATTTCAACTTATTATATTTATAATTTTATTTCTTTTTTAAAGATTTATTTCAATTAAATTATTTTATTATTTGAACTAGTTTTATTTCACAGAAAATGATTGTACAAATGAAACGATTAGTAAGTACATAAAGATTAGCTTTTAAAAAATAATATTATGATTATATCTATTTTCTATAGCCCTCTATATAAACAAAATGTCAATGTCCGCGTATTACGCAAAAACCACGCAATAGATTTCGATGTTTTCTTTGTTTTATATAATAGACACTTGCGGTGGTATTACAAAAAAGTTAAATACGTATTGAATACTTGCTTTAAAAAGGTTTCGAATTAAATGCACCGCGGTCGCTGAATGTTCGCCATCTTGCTCTTTTGTCTCGCTTTGGTTACGTTAGGTTAGACTTGGGAAAAAGGATAACGCGAACTTGCCTCGGGCGAGCGCGGTGCATTTAATTCGAAACCTTTTTAAAGCAAGTGTTCAATACGTATTTAACTTTTTTGTAATAACACCGGTGATCTTTATCTAAGATATCAAGATATCTTTACTTAGTATAAAGTTACACAAATTTTAAGAAACGTTTGTTTATATAAGTACTACGTATCCAACGGCGTGTTTTCTTATAGTGGAGAAATGGGACAAGCGATGTGGTACGCATACGGAGTAGAGTGGAAGTAAACGAAAACCGTTCTTTAGAAAGAAATTTTCCAATGAAAATTGACTTTTGAGTGTATTTATTTATTTAATTTCCTCTGTACATAGTTTAGGGGTGTAAGCTAGTCTATACATATAATAAGAATGTAAATCTAACGTGTCTGTAGGTACTTTTTCAATTTTCGTGAAAAAAATTGTTGCAGATGTCTAGGAATAAGTAATAGAATACATTTCAATCATTTTCAGGAATTTCCGTCTGTCTGTCTGTCTGTTTGTATGAACACGCATCACTGCTAAAGTACTGGCTTCACAATAAAAGCTCACATAATAAAATCATAAAGCAAATCCTTGGGAGTAACTTAGTCTTTATTTCATTAAAGTCGGTCCACTCTATCAAAAGTTATTGTAATTTTAATGGCGTCGCGACTTAAGTACGAGAGAAAAGTAGATGAGCAAATGGACTAAATACGTTCAGATAACTTTATTAGTCACTGTTTTAAGCTACTAACTAGTACTAGCTGTTAATAATTTCGTTAATATTAAGCCTCAAATTCCATATTATAAACATTTATTAAAAATGTATATTTTCAACACACTTGCTCATAAAGTGGCTCTAATATCACCGCAATTAGGTACATAATGACACCTGTAATCAAACTGTGACTTTTTCATTGCTATTATTCACAAGTGAGTTATAGAGTTTTTTTTTATTTTATTGGTCGAGTTGCTTTGTTCTTAAAAAAGTTTCGATACAAAAAAGATAATGATCAATATAACTAATAAATTAATGTACCTATTGCTTGCTCATTTCATACAACTTCGTATTTAAATAGATAATTTCAACTTGTACGTGTTTAATAAATAAAACTTTCACTCAAATATAACTTTTGTTTTCTCTGTAATAAAGAAAACTTTAAATTCCCCATTTTATACGTGGCTAAAACGCTATCTGCGGAAAGCCAAAAAAAAAGAAACCTCATTCCTTTAGTCTATGGCCGATCGCCATTGTTAGATGCGCGCGCAAACTGATTAATTTTTCTCGCCATAGCGAAAAAAAATTCACAACTCGTTGTCACTGTTGAAATTATAGTTATTTATTAATTAAAATGTCTACAAGTACTAGTTATGAAGAAAATGATTTATGTTGTACACCGCCCGATATACTAACTGCACATTTACTAATTGTTTCTCTAAATAAACTTTTTATGTACTAAATAAAATGATTTTTTATTATTATTTTCTTCACAAGTGTGTTGAAAAACGTCGTATGATACACGTGTGTATTGGTGATTACCGTCCTCGGCTCTCTTAAGACCCTCACCTAACGGCTCGGGTCTCAATGGCGCCTCAGCGGTAATCACCAACATTACACACTTGTACCATAATGTACTATTAATAATAAATATCATATTATCAACTTTTATCGTTAATTTATTATTTCGCAGTTAAAAATTCTCGAGAAAAAAATTAATCAAGTAAAATCTATAAAATCGGTGAGTTTTTTTTTATGTGACAGATAACAGAAATTTTTCAAATTATTTTGTTAATTAAATCAACACCCGTAAATTGTTTTAGAAGTCAAAGTCCAAAACTAAGAAGATAAATATGGATCAGGACGCCAGTGACAGAGTAAGAATTACATATTATAATTTTTAAATTGCATACAATAAGGCCGTGTGTTTATGATTGGCTGAGAGATAAAACGACGATTTTTTATCTATACTAATATTATAAAGAGGTAAAGTTTGTGACGTTGTAGGGGGTAATCTCAGGAACTAATGGTCCGATTTAAAAAATTCTTTCAGTGCTATATAGCTCATTTTTCGAGGAAGGCTATATATCAGGCTAAAAAAAATAGGAGCGGAGCACCAATGTAGAATGTTTCAAAATCGTGTTTTTTTCTTTTCAGAGCTTCCGCTGCGTTTTGGCGTCAGTCCAAAGTCACTATTCCACTCACATGAAGTCGCGGGCAGAAGCTAGTAATATATAAATAGGCGAATATAAAATAGTTCGGTACTTTTTTCTCTTTTGTTTCTCAATCGATTTTCTTTTGTTTAGTAGCTATTAACGCGCTTAAGTGTTATCAACAAAACACATTGGACACATTATTTCCTTACCATCGACGAGTCCAAGACTTACATTACAAGTCTCCATTTGCTACACTTCACATTCCTTGCATATATCAATCTATGATAATCTATGGTCTTTAAAAAAAACTCAGTAATACTGAAACTCAAAAATGTAATGAATTATAGTCCAATTTCAACCAATCGACGACTAGTTTTGATAATTCACTCAACACTTTCTCATTGTTTAGAAGTCAAAAGCCACAGCCGAGAGGGTAACATGGGTCAAGACTTCAGTGATATGGTAAGGATTTCATGAAACGATTTTCAGAGCAATGTATGTGTCGTTTCCGCAATTAAAAAAAAGGATGTGTCATAAAAACACACGATGAAAGTGAATCTTTTGTATTGAAGTAAAAACAAAGTACAACAATGAAAGCTAACGTCACGCGGTGTTTTTATAACCTATCTAAATACTGACCGCACTAGATATGACTTAAATTCAGTGATCGGACGAGAACCGGTGTTTTCAAGATAGTGTTCTCACCACTTCTGTAGGTGGTAGAGCCACGCTGAAGCTATTACTGATTTCAGCATGAATGGGTCGGTTCGCCCGGGGCAGTAGCACCCGAACCACAGAAAACCGACGTGAAGTAACAGTGCTTGCATTGTTGCGTTTCGTTCGGTCAGTGAAAGCGCCGGAGACCTAATTCCCCTCCCCCTCCCTCCCCTTCCCACCACCACTTGCGACTCCCCTGGTGTTGTTAGTGTCTATGGACGGTGGTAATCACTTAATATCAGGTGACTCACCTGATCGTTTGCCTCCTATGACATAAAAAAAAAAACTTATCGTCACACAAAAATGTTGCCGATCAGAATTTCAGAGCTATCCTATAAGAAGTTTCACTTCAAAAATCACAATGAAATGAATTGTTAATATAAACATAGACATATACAGGCTGAAAGCTTAGAAAGTAGCAATATTTATAGGGAATACTCTGCACTCGATTCTTGTTCTAAATCAATTAAAAAAATGGTTGCTTAATATTTGATCCAATTATCTAGAAAATTACATTCAATCCTCTACGAGTCTATGTTAAAGCACAGTGTCAATGGCCGTCGGGTGAAGTGAAAGCGAACGTGGAAATGGCATGAACAAAACAAAAGGGTTTATTGTTAGTTTTACTATCGAAGGTTATTAACACCGAGTCGCCCCATGCAGCTTTCGGCACCGGTCATTGCACCTAGCTTTATTACGTTTGTATCTATACTTTTGAAAGTCTGAACTCGTTTCGATTGCTTGCTTTCTCACGTGTGTATCGCACTTATGCATCTCTCTCAGATCATGGAATAGACCCTTTTTTCTTTCTCTCTTTACTTAAGTATCCATGAATATTATTTTTATCTACGTCAAAAACGTTACCCTAATATTCGGACTTGGAATTTAACTTTAATCGTATTCAAACAAGTATCATGATATTGTTGTGTCTTACAGCCAGCTTATAGAGCAGGTGACATGGATTTATCGTCACGGTAAGAACTTCGATGTTTTCAAATTCTCTGCCATCATGAATACTTTGTCAAATGTTATACTGTTGAACTGCATAGCTTATGTCGATTTCACCAGACTCGTAGTTCAGCACCACTCATCATGTGGACAGTACTTACTTGTACCAGGCTCCGAACCCGATGAAATCCTTCCAATTTATAATGGAGTTTTAGTCCCAAGAGAAAATATATGAACGTCGCTGGAGCGTATTTAGTTTTTTTATATATTCGAAATAAATCTTTTCAAATAAGTGTACCATGTATATAGTTTTGAAGTTATATTTCTTTTGGCGCGTTAGGGAAAAATGATGAGAGTAAATTTTTAAGATGCGCGCGCACACCGTCACGATTAACCGACACCCTGAAGTTAGCTATAGTCAACATTTTGTTTCTTTGTATTTGTTGTTTGTATTTCTTTATATTAAAACTTTCAATGTATTTAATACCTCATTCTATTGTTAGTTATAACGTTTTTGAAAAGATTTTTATCTTGTTACGCCAAAGAAGTATAACTTCTAACGCGTGTACATAAGTACACACACACACTTTTTTTTATTGTTCCAGCTCTTACCAGGATATGGAAGACTACGCAAATGATGATGATCGATAAATAAACACATTGCAATTTCATTTGTTTTATCACTAATTACCTGACTGCTGGAAAATAGTACCACTATTCATGTTTTTTTAATTTGATGCGGACATACCACTTATCTAAATGATTACAGTGTATATAGAATTCTATAATTAAAATTCGTATAGTTAATATCATTTATAACTAACGGGCCCGGCGGACGTTGTCCGGCCATGATTATGAAAAAATCCTTGACAAATTATATACTAAAACGTTCCTCATCAATCACTCTATCCACCGGTGAAAACTGCATGAAAATCCGTTCGGTAGTTTTTGAGTTTATCGCGAACAGACAGACAGACAGACGCGGTAGGTGACTTTGTTTTATACTATGTAATGATATAATACCTTGGTAAGAGAGAGAGAAGATAATATAATATAATAGTATTAGAAATGTGACTGATTGGTTGTTTATTATGCGTTCACACGTTAACTACTCAACCGATTCTCATAAAATTTTACATACACACTGTCAGCGGCACAAAAAATGACAGAGTACCTATCATCCAGAACAAGTGCACTATTCTCGAGGGATAGATTAGATATATATAAACGCAAGCGAAACCGCGAGTAATAACTAGTTACTATCTATTGTCATTTACCTTTTAGTATTTTTAGCCAAGTAGATAATTAATGAGAGTACTTCCTGAATATTGGAGAATATGACTCTTAAGTTGTTCTTGTGGCAATTCTAATTAATATATTTTCGGTTTGAGTACAAAGTAACGGATTAAGGTACTTGTACATAATCGAAAGATAAATTGACTAACGTGTATTTAGCAATCTTTATATGTTGGTCGATCATCCTTTCCGCCGTCAATATATATATCTAGCTGATTCAGTTACATCAACTCGCGATGATTATCATAATCAATTTATTCCATAATAAGGTATTCGAAAAACTCAAATAGTATAGAGAGTGGTATTCATAAAAGTCGAAAACGTTCGTTTTATTATCGAAGGTTATTAACTCCGGGTCTCCCCTTGTAGCTTTCGGCACCGGTCATTGCACCTAGGTTTATTATGTTTGTGTTTATACTTTTGAAAGTCTTAGAACAAACTTTAACTTACGTTCTCTTTGTTATTAACCGACTTCAAAAAAAGGAGGAGGTTCTCAATTCGACTGTATTTTTTTTTATTAGTATTTGTTTTGATATTATTATTTTATATGTTAAATGTGGCCATGAACTATCATCCCTTAGAATACTGCATGCGACTAGCGTAACACCTGGTATATATTTAAAGTAGGGTTGTTAAAAAAGTAAAGCGTAACAAATATATCACATTCCTATTTATAATATTAGTTAAGATGAAAATAAAACACATGGAAATTAATATAATTTGAGGACATTTAAAAATATTTTATTGGCATATTGAATAACAGAATAACTAAAAAGGCAGATGAATTGTTATTGTTTGATTTCATTGAATAAACGTTAACATATTTGCAATGAGTTTATTTTAATATCAATCTGGTTTCCTTTTTTTAATATATATATACCCACACCTAACCTATCACTATTACCTAAAAACCAGTTATTGATTTTGCTGAGTCTGAGACATGCGACGACCACTTTGTCAGTTTCTAGTCTTTAAATCACGCCGGTCTTTTACAAAACCCAGCTATTCGATACTTTCCCGGACATACATTAAATTATCAAGAATATATTGGGAGGGTAGAGTTAAGATACCGAATTCCTGAAACTTGGTCTTTAATGTTTCGCAAAATCCCATTTAATTTATTCAATGGTCCGATTTTAACACTAGTGTTCTTAAGTGAGCCTTCAATTTAAACTTTTTGCATACATATATAGGTGCTTCGAGACAGCTTTTCGATTTGAAATTGTTGGAAACAAGGTGTTAGAAAAAGCCCCAAATCTATACATATAATAAAAATGTAAATCTAACGTGTCTGTACTTTTTCGATTTTCGTGAAAAAAATTGTTGCAGGTGTCCAGGAATAAGTGATAGAATACATTTCAATCATTTTTAGAAATGTCTGTCCGTTTGTATGAACACGCATTACTACTAAAGTACTGGGTTCACAATAAAACCTCATATAAGAAAATCATAAAGCATATCCCCGAGAGTAACTTAGTCTTTGTTTCATTAAAATCGATCCACTCTATCAAAAGTTAGTGTAATTTTAATGGCGCCGCGACTTAAGTATGAGAGAAAAGTAGATAAGCAAATGGACTAAATACATTCAGATGACTTTATTAGTAATTATTTTATACATCAGGTTCCACGTGGACGAAGTCGCGGGCATAGTTAGTACTTAATATGTGTATCTTACGATATTTTCCTTCATTGATAACTCAGGAATATTGTTGGTATAATGCCACATTTCCTAACAGACGGGACGTGAGTCGAGTTCGCCCGAATCTTTTTGGACGCTCTGAATATAGCTCGCGAATAAGTGTCAAGATTATACAAAACAAATATTTATGTTATGTATATGTCAGAGTAGATAGGTAGAGCCTGTAGAGCAGAGAGCGGATGGCATCGTCCTCCATTTGTATGTATTTTCACAGCACGACTGGCACTATGAAATGAAACGACGACTTCTTCGATTCTTGTTCTTTTTAATAACGCTTTTACAATAATCTCGGAGACAACGCTCTCTGAGAGAATAATTATCACTTAGCGACAATAACGATAGATCTAACGAACTCGAAACAATAATGAATCTTGCACAACCTCGTACAAGCACTTATAAAGGAATCGCCTTCCTTCACCTACCGACAACCCAAGTGAAGGAAGTCTTATTTTAACGAAGTATTTAATCTACGATTTTGTACATAGTTACACTTTATGTTCGCTAATAATTCAATAAATAACGATTTTAACATCATACCATGAATAATTACGTTATCATTAATTATCTTAAAATAATTCACCGTTGTAACAACCGAAGTACTTTACAAATCCTTGTTTGCTATAAAACTCATTTTAGATCGACAATTATTCTAGTAATTACAAAGTAATACTAATAACATAGTACAACGCCAATATGTTTTAATTACATTGTTATTCACTTTAAATAGCAACTTTACTATTCTATCTCGACTGCACATAGACTGTATTTCCGGTTTTAATAAATAACAAAAGGTTCCAAATGTTACTTAAATCTAGAATATTTCTATTACAATTTCACAAGTCCGATTTTAATTATCGTGACACTAATTTAGGTCTGCTTTAAATCAAGAATCAAATCAAATTAGAAATGTTATCGTACGACGCACATTTTCTTAAGATGTCGAGTGTGGCGTGACACCGGTTTAATTAGTGACTTCTATCAGTGCTTATGTGAATAAATATGTGGAATTCTTAGAAGTTATGAACAGTTTAATCTAACCTAAATTACTCAATAATTTAAAATAAACCACATTAAGAATAATTACATAGAAGAGCATTAACAATACATTGCCAGTATTGATTAACATAGAAAATAATAGATGGCGCTGTTAGCAAACACCTATGATAATTCGAATCGTCGTAAGATTCTGTAATAAAAATATGCGTTACTATTTATGTGTTAATTCCGACTGCTGAATGCTCCAACTGCTAGATGCTCCCACTATGACATATATATATATATATATTGGTATAATATAATAGGAATGCTTTGTGTTCTGCGCATCTATAATCAAAGCGGTAACAGAGATTGGCAAGGAATGTCCTGTTATTACGATTTCGAATAGGGGCTAAAACAATAATGTTCAAAGGAAGAAAACAAGTCAGGCATGATAAAACCTAATATAACTTATAATATACCTATATATATAATAACCTACAATATAACATATAATAATGATATTATACCGTTTTACGTAAGAAATAAAACAACAAATATGCAGTTTTTTTCATTAATTTAATGAATGTTGATTTTTAACAAATTTTTAAAAATGCAATTAAAATCTATTAGCGCAATTTGTCACGACATAACCATAGATAATTATTTATCAATTTTTAATTATAACTTACGATGTAGGATTTAATTAAATGAAAAACATTTTTAATACAATTTCAAACCGACCAATTCTTTATCTTTTGACAAGAAGAGAAGATAAGATGTACATTTTTATATGCTTCCTTATTGCTACATTTTTGGATAGCGGTGTTACCGATAATCAGGTATTCGTTATTATATTCATTATACGATAATGATATCATTTTTTTTTTCAATAATGATAGCTCACATGGGTGAATGAAAATGTCAGCTCACCCGGGGTCGTACCACCCTCTCGCAGAAAACCAACGTGAAGTAACAGTGCTTGCATTGTTGCGTTTCGTTCGGTCAGTGAGAGCGCCGGAGACCCACCTCTCGTCCCCTTATCCCCTCCCCCTTCCTCCAAACACAGGCAGGCTACGCACTTGCGACTCCGCCTGTTCGTTTTTAGGGTAGGCAACGCGCATGTGACACCTCTGTTACAAGCGTCGATAGGCTGCGGTGACTGCTTAACATCAGGTGGCCAGCATGCTTGTTTACCACCATCGTAGTACAAAAAGTAACAGATGATAAATGATAACCTGCTGTATTTGAAAGTTATTTTCATTTCATTAGGTTCCGGCTGCTACAAGTACCTTCTCTTGTTATTTTAGTCAAACCTAATAAATGACAAATGCAATAAGTTGGGAAAGGGGTTTTTGGCGGAATCTTGAAATGGTGGACTGGGTTTTATATTTTATTCATAATCTTTTATTATTTGACTCTATATTGTGTAAAATTGATGGTATTTTACGTAATATAGTTTGGTTATAGTGCACAAGTGAAGTGGATCAGAAATAATACCACGAAGTTATTAACTCTGACTTGTCACAAAAACTTCTTGGAAAGTTCTAACAAGACGGCCACCATCTTGTTAGTTGATTGATATGATCGCAAGAAACTTTTAATATCCATTACCCACTCGTCAATCGCAGTAATTATGTACTAGAAAATTGGTTGCCAAAAATAAAATAAAATGAAAAGTTGAGTAAGTTCTTAGACTAATGTGTGTATTATAATTACAAACTTTGCGAAGTACATTACTAGCATCTTGAATTGGAATGAATATCAGCGAAGTATCGGAAATAGAAATTCCTAGTTCAATATAAAACACTAATCAGAGTCACTATTATACAGTTACGCTATGGTCACACTTATCTTCTTATATATAAAATTCTCGTGTCACAATGTTAGTTACCATACTCCTCTGAAACGGTTTGACCGATTTTTATGAAATTTTATATGCATATTCAGTAGGTCTGAGAATCGGCTACTATCTATTTTTCATACCCCTAAGTGATAAGGGTTGTCCACCCCTAACATTTATTTTTTTATTTTTTGGTCAATTTTTTTTTATTTTATTTTGTTATAATGTGGCATTAAAAAATACATACAACCCTAAATTTTCACCCTTCTAACACCAACCCCTATTTTTTAATAGTATTTTTAATAATTAATAATTTTTCATCCCACTCGATAACTGACCAATTATCACTTGGTAAGTTATCCCAGAGAAAGAGTTAATTAAAACCAAGTCGTCGTCTTTTTTGTGAATGTTTTTCACTCTATTTCGATTAAAATTTCCCTGAGCTTATGGCAAAGCTAAAATTTTTGTACAAAACAAAATACTCATTTTTATTAAAGTATCAAGGCAGTTTATTCCTGCTATACTTAGTGCTAGATTTTTTAAATTTTCCGCGCTTTTTCTGGATCAACGCTCATTTGCCAGAATATACCGGTGTCACATCCCAGTAAACAGCACGGAGTAGGGATGAGACCGAAGCCGGTCTCCTGTTTCTCTCACACAATAAGCCTTCTTTCACTTCCTCCACAGTTATGCATCAAGCGTGGTAGTAACGTTTACAATTATTATTTTACTATCTCAGTGTAACTCTCATATCATCATTACATAGTATAAAACAAAGTCCCCTACCGCGTCTGTCTGTCTGTCTGTTCGCGATAAACTCAAAAACTACCGAACGGATTTTCATGCGGTTTCACCGGTAGATAGAGTGATTGATGAGGAACGTTTTAGTATATAATTTGTCAAGGATTTTTTCATAATCAGGGCGGGACAACGTCTGCCGGGCCCGCTAGTAAAGAATAAATCATTATTATTTATTTCAGGATTCATCATTATCCAATGACGATAATCAACCGCTATCAAGTACGAGTAATGTAAAGGTAATTTAACAATTTTGTTTTGAAACTTTTGTGTCATTATTCCCGTCGGATCCCGCTTTCAAAATTCTATGGTTTTAGTAAAGAGATAAGTTAACCTTGCAGACATTGGCGTCAGTCACGCTGTATCACGTCTAGTCAGTACTAGCACTGAAGATCACACTTTTATTTATGTAAACAAAAAAAAATCAAGTGGTAGGTAGAAATTAAACTAAGTATTGTGATTAATTTTTAACGGATGAATTCAATACACTACACTAGCGGGCCCGGCAGACGTTGTCCCGCCCTGATTATAAAAAAAATCCTTGACAAATTATATAGTAAAACCTTGCTCATGAATCACTTTACCCACTGGTAAAAACCGCATGAAAATCCGTTCAGTAGTTTTTGAGTTTATGGCGAACAGACAGACAGACAGACGCGGTAGGGGACTTTGTTTTATACTATGTAATGATAAAGATGTATCAAAGATTTCTTTATCTAAAAAACATGTCTTTTTAAGATAATAAGCATATAAATAAACTAGAGAAAGAGGAAAAACAGTTTCAATATGGTTTGATTAAAGTGGGTACTCCTACTTTACTTGTAACTAGCTGTGCCCGCGACTTCGTCCGCGTGGAACCTTATGTAAGAAATAGTAATTAATAAAGTCATCTGAACATTCCATTTGCTTATCTACTTTTCTCTCGTACTTACGCCGCGTCGTCATTAAAATGACAACCTAGATACCTGCAACAATTTTTTTCACGAAAATCGAAAAATTACAGACACGTTAGATTTACATTCTTATTATATGTCTATGATTTTTGGACTCAACTTTTATGACAATCTACGATACCGATAGGGTGATAGAAAACTTATCAACTGTTTTTTTTCTCGAACTGACTACGCTATTGATCTGGCAAAGTCTTCACAGCTTCACCGGAATACTAAGGCGAGCGCTTAAGGCACTCAGCCAGCTTATCAACTGGTTATAGAAATCGAATTTAAACTTACACCGGAAGAGTTATTAACGTGGCGTTCCTCTTGACACCGCGATGCATCTGTACAAAGACATTGTAAAGCGCCATCTATTGACGCAAAGCGACTTAGCAATATTTGTTTAACTGACAGAGTAATCATATTCTAATCGTCAATACCTGAAATGTATACAAAACGTAAAAACACGAGTCTTTGGCAAGATTTTGGTCTGTCATTTAGTGGATTCTATATTTTATTCATAATCTTGTGTTATTTGACTCTATATTTTGTAAAATTGGTGGTGTTTTACGTTATACAGTTAGTTCGGTTATTATGCATAAGTGAAGTGAATGGAAAATAATAGCGCGGACTAACGAATTCGGAGATGCTACAAAAACTCCCTGGAAAGTTCTAACAAGGGAGCCACCATCTTGTTGGAACATTGAAATAATCACACGACACTTGTAACATTACCGACTACTCGACAATGGCAGTAATAATCTAGTAGATTGGTTGCCAAAAATAAGATATAAAAAAAAACGTAAAACACTATTAGTCAGAAAAGTGTACGAAGTAATTAAATATGCGGATCCGACAGACAGGTCTTTAGTAATAGTCTAAACTACAAAGCAGTGTTATTTATAATTGTTTATATTTTCAAATAAATTACCACCACAAAAAAATCTGCATAAAGGCGTTGGATTACGATAGATGCTTCACAATCTTCAACGTAATTACATTGTTTATCACAGTATATTTATTTTATTATTTACTAGTTTTTTTTTGTCCATAGACACTAGCAACACTAGTCCACTAGTCGCAAGTGAGTTGCCAGCCTGTGTTTGGGAAAGGGGGAAGGAGGGGGGAGAAAGGGGAGAGGGGAAGTGGGCTTCCGGCGCTCTCACTAACCGAACGAAACGCAACAATGCAAGCACTGTTACTTCACGTCGGTTTTCTGTGAGAGAGTGATACTACACCGGACGAGCCGACCCATTCATGCTGAAACCAGTAATAGCTTCAGCGTGGCTCTACCACCAACAAACCTACAGTTATTGTTTTTGTGTTATTTTTATTTAAAATACTGCTTAGATACGTAAACTCGGAATCTATTCTTTTTATCTGAAATATAAGCGAAGTGTCATCCGCGAAAAGAACTACATCTGCACAGTTATCAACCACTAGCGGCAGATCATTTATATATACGAGAAACAAAAACGGTCCTAAAATGGAACCCTGTGGAACGCCAATTAGAGTCAAGGATCCCGCAGACGTTGCCCCGTCTATACTAACTTTATGACAGCGATCTTTTAAATAGGAGACAAGAAGATCGAGAGAGACTCCACAAACACCGTAATGTTTTAATTTCAGAATGAGGGTACTATGGTCAACGCAGTCAAAGGCCTTAGATAGATCACAAAACACACCAACTGCATCCTGCGATCCTTCCCAAGCCCGTAATAAATTACTTAAAAGCGTTGCACCAGCGTCAGTAGTCTATTTTGATTTTGTGAAGCCAAACTGTCGATCATCCAGAATCTCTTGCGCTTTAAAATATCCTACTAATTGCTTAAGCATAATCTTCTCAAAAATTTTGCTTAACGACGGAAGTACAGAAATTGGTCTATAATTTCCAAGACTATTTCTACAGCCTGATTTAAATAAAGGAACTACTTTACTTATTTTCATTAGATTGGGGAAGGTTCCTTGTGCTATACACTTATTAAATATGTTAGCTAAATATGGTGAAATATTGATAATTAAGGACTGCACTACCATTACCGACATTCCCCATATGTCTTCAGTATGTTTCAAATTTAAAAGTCCTTATTATTTCACCTGCACTAATAGATGTAAAATTAAATTTTGACTTTACAGGTGCCCTCAGACTTTCTAAAAATGATAGGGCACCATGGGCTGATGAATTAATATTTTTTGTTACCTGTAAAGGTATATTTGTCAAATAATCTTGGAAAACAGTCACTACCTCTGAACTGTTTGAAATTAGTACTCCATCAACATCTAGATTATGCGTATTATCATTTATTTTATTTTTCCCTAATTCTTTATTTATAATATGCCAGACAGTCTTGGTCTTATTACTAGACTCAAGTACTTTATTTCCTAACAATTTTGCTTTGGCAGCTACACAAACACGTTTAAAAATTTTTGAATAATTTCTGACATAAGAATGAAAGGATTCATCGCTAGTTAATGATCTCCTATAATACAAATCGTATAGTCGATCTCTACTTTTTTTGATTCCTATGGTAGCCCATTCACTAAAATTATTTTTATTTTTTACATTAACAACTTTTCTTGGGCAGTGTTTATTAAATTCCGTCCTTATGATATTGAACAAGCTATCATAATCCTCATTTGGATCTTGATTGCTAAAATTATTAGATGATAATCTTTGAAGAATATTGTGATTTAAACGATCTAATCTACTTTGGGATGTTAGTCTAGCTGTTTTCTTATACTCAGTGCTAGGTTTTTTACAGTTTATTTTAACAATTAGTCCTTTATGATCAGACCGTATCCCAGTAATAATACTACCGCCAATGGTCTCAAAGTCAGTGAAAATGTTGTCTATCCAAGACGCACTCTGAGAAGTAATTCTAGTTGGCTCATTAAAGAGAGGATCCAGGTTAAATTACCTAAATAATGATGTGAACATAGTGACCTCTGGCGACATACTCAAAATATCTATGTTAAAGTCACCACAAACTAAAACTCGTTTATTTTATTAATACAAGATAAAATTTCCTCCATCTTTTTTAAAAATTGGGAAAAAGTTGATGATGGCGGTCTATAAACACATAAAATAATTAATTCATCCATCTCTGTACAGGCCACTTCACAAATACAGTCAGTAGAGAGACTACATATATCTTTCCTGTCTTTGAATTTTAGATTATTTTTTAATAATATAATACAACCACCACCGACAGTGATTGTTCGATTAAACACACTGGCTACAGTAAAACAAGGTACATAAAATAACATTTTATCCGGTTTAAGCCAAGTTTCAGTAAAACATAATATATCTAGTCTCTCTCTATGTAATAATAAGTCTATATCTAATACTTTGCCGGAGAAGCGATTAATATTCTGATGATACAATGAGATGTTACACTGCTCCTTTGTCTTATCTAATGGTTTAAAAAAATATTCGCAGTATCATTAGCTAAACTACATGATACTGCTGAGTCATCTAACCTATTAATATTATAAGCTATCAATGTAGCTACTTCACGTTTGTATTTTTTAGGAAGGAACAGATTGTCCCTAATCAATATAAAATTATTAATAAACTTATTAATATAAAAAAAAAAAATTGTCGCGATGACAACATGTCAAATTGTATAAACAATTATTTAAAAAATGAATGTTATTATTCTTGTCTTTTAAAGATAGTGAATAAGGGAAAGCACACAGCATTATTTTCCCTACGTTTTTCTGATAATTGATATAAATCACTCTTTTTTATATTCAAACTGTTACCTATTAATATTATAATATTACAGTCTTTGTCAAAGTCTGTGTTCAAAATTCTTTCTATTATTTGGTTAAAAGAGGAACCCGGCATGCAATAATTAATAATGTCATTGCCTAAATTCTGTGACAACATCAACCCCATACCCTTACCTATTCCATCACTAAAAATAAAGGTTTTTTTAACAGCCATAGAAAGGTTTTTTTAACAGCCATAATTATACAGTAAAAGTTATAAATAATTTAACAGTCAATATATATATCTAGCTAATTTAGTTACATCAACTGGCGTTGATTATGATAATCAATTTATTCCATAATAAGGTATTCGAAAAACTCAAATAGTACAGAGAGTGGGTATTCATAAAAGTCGAAAGCGTTCATTCGTTTTATTATCGAAGGTTATTAACTCCGGGTCTCCCCTTGTAGCTTTCGGCACCGGTCATTGCACCTAGGTTTATTACGTTCGTGTTTATACTTTTGAAAGTCTTAGAACAAACTTTAACTTAGGTTCGCTTTGTTGTTTATTAGTATTTAGTAGTAGTATAGTTTAGTAGTATTTGATATTATTATTTTATATGTTAAATGTGACCATGAACTATCATCCCTTAGAATACTGCATGCGACTAGCGTAACACTTGATATATATTTAAAGTAGGGTTGTTAAAAAGGTAAAGCGTAACAAATATATCACATTCCTATTTATAATATCAGTTAAGATGAAAATAAAACACATGGAAATTAATATAATTTGAGGACATTTAAAAATATTTTATTGGCATATTGAATAACAGAATAACTAAAAAGGCAGATGAAGTGTTATTGTTTGATTTCATTGAATAAACGTTAACATATTTGCAATGAGTTTATTTTAATATCAATATGGTTTCCTTTTTTTAATATATATATACCCACACCTAACCTATCACTATTACCTAAAAACCTGTTATTGATTTTGCCGAGTCTGAAACATGCGACGACCACTTTGTCAGTTTCTAGTCTTTAAATCACGCCGGTCTTTTGCAAAACCCAGCTATTCGATGCTTTTCCGGACATAAATTAAATTATCAAGAATATATTGGCAGGGTAGAGTTAAGATACCGAATTCCTGAAACTTGGTCTTTAATGTTTCGCAAAATCCCATTTAATTTATTCAATGGTCCGATTTTAACACTAGTGTTCTTAAGTGAGCCTTCAATTTAAACTTTTTGCATACATATGTAGGTGCTTCGAGACAGCTTTTCGATTTGAAATTGTTGGAAACAAGGTGTTAGAAAAAGCCTCAAATCTATACATATAATAAAAATGTAAATCTAACGTGTCTGTACTTTTTCGATTTTCGTGAAAAAAATTGTTGCAGGTGTCCAGGAATAAGTGATAGAATACATTTCAATCATTTTTAGAAATGTCTGTCTGTTTGTATGAACACGCATTACTACTAAAGTACTGGGTTCACAATAAACCTCATATAAGAAAATCATAAAGCATATCCCCGAGAGTAACTTAGTCTTTGTTTCATTAAAATCGATCCACTCTATCAAAAGTTAGTGTAATTTTAATGGCGCCGCGACTTAAGTATGAGAGAAAAGTAGATAAGCAAATGGACTAAATACATTCAGATGACTTTATTAGTCATTATTTTATACATCAGGTTCCACGTGGACGAAGTCGCGGGCATAGTTAGTACTTAATATGTGTATCTTACGATATCCTTCATTGATAACTCAGGAATATTGTTGGTATAATGCCACATTTCCTAACAGACGGGACTCGAGTCGAGTTCGCCCGAATCTTTTTGGACGCTCTGAATGTAGCTCGCGAATAATAGTGTCAAGATTATATACAAAACAAATATTTATGTTATGTATATGTCAGAGTAGATAGAGCCTGTAGAGCAGAGAGCGGATGGCATCGTCCTCCATTTGTATGTATTTTCACAGCACGACTGGCACTATGAAATGAAACGACGGACTTCTTCGATTCTTGTTCTTTTTAATAATGCCTTTACAATAATCTCGGAGACAATAATTATCACTTAGCGACAATAACGATAGATCTAACGAACTCGAAACAATAATGAATCTTGCACAACCTCATACAAGCACTTATAAAGGAATCGCCTTCCTTCACCTACCGACAACCCAAGTGAAGGAAGTCTTAGTTTAACGAAGTACTTAATCTACGATTTCGTACATAGTTACACTTTATGTTCGCTAATAATTCAATAAATAACGATTTTAACATCATACCATGAATAATTACGTTATCATTAATTATCTTAAAATAATTCACCGTTGTAACTACCGAAGTACTTTACAAATCCTTATTTGCTATAAAACTCATTTTAGATCGACAATTATTCTAGTAATCACAAAGTAATACTAATAACATATTACAATGCCAATATGTTTTAATTACATTGTTATTCATTTTAAATAGCAACTTTACTATTCTATCTCGACTGCACATAGACTGTATTAATAAATAACAAAAGGTTCCAAATGTTACTTAAATCTAGAATATTTCTATTAAATCAAGTTAGAAATGTTATCGTACGACGCACATTTTCTTAAGATGTCGAGTGTGGCGTGACACCGGTTTATTTAGTGACTTCTATCAGTGCTTATGTGAATTGAAATGAAAAAAATGTGAAATGAAAAAAAACATGTGGAATTCTTAGAAGTTATGAACAGTTTAATCTAACCTAAATTACTCAATAATTTAGAATAAATCACATTATGAATAATTATATAGAAGTGCATTAACAATACATTGCCAGTATTGATTAACATACATACATACATAAATAATAGATGGCGCTGTTAGCAAACACCTGTGATAATTCGAATCGTCGTAAGATTCTGTAATAAAAATATACGTTACTATTTATGTGTTAATTCCGACTGCTGAATGCTCCAACTGCTAGATGCTCCCACTATGACATATATATATATATATATATATTGGTATAATATAATAGGAATGCTTTGTGTTCTGCGCGTCTATAATCAAAGCGGTAACAGAGATTGGCAAGGAATGTCCTGTTATTACGATTTCGAATAGGGGCTAAAACAATAATGTTCAAAGGAAGAAAACAAGTCAGGCATGATAAAACCTAATATAACCTATAATATACCTATATATAATAACCTATAATAATGATATTATACCGTTTTACGTAAGAAATAAAACAACAAATATGCAGTTTTTTAAAATTATTTAATGAATGTTGATTTTTAACAAATTTTTAAAAATGCAATTAAAATCTATTAGCGCAATTTGTCACGACATAACCATAGATAATTATTTATCAATTTTTAATTATAACTTACGATGTAGGATTTAATTAAATGAAAAACATTTTTAATACAATTTCAAACCGACCAATTCTTTATCTTTTGACAAGAAGAGAAGATAAGATGTACATTTTTATATGCTTCCTTATTGCTACATTTTTGGATAGCGGTGTTACCGATAATCAGGTATTCGTTATTATATTCATTATACGATAATGATATCATTTTTTTTTTCAATAATGATAGCTCACATGGGTGAATGAAAATGTCAGCTCGCCCGGGGTCGTACCACCCTCTCGCAGAAAACCAACGTGAAGTAACAGTGCTTGCATTGTTGCGTTTCGTTCGGTCAGTGAGAGCGCCGGAGATCCACCTCTCGTCCCCTTATCCCCTCCCCCTTCCTCCAAACACAGGCAGGCTACGCACTTGCGACTCCGCCTGTTCGTTTTTAGGGTAGGCAACGCGCATGTGACACCTCTGTTACAAGCGTCGATAGGCTGCGGTGACTGCTTAACATCAGGTGGCCAGCATGCTTGTTTACCACCATCGTAGTACAAAAAGTAACAGATGATAAATGATAACCTGCTGTATTTGAAAGTTATTTTCATTTCATTAAGTTCCGGCTGCTACAAGTACCTTCTCTTGTTATTTTAGTCAAACCTAATAAATGACAAATGCAATAAGTTGGGAAAGGGGTTTTTGGCGGAATCTTGGAATGGTGGACTGGGTTTTATATTTTATTCATAATCTTTTATTATTTGACTCTATATTGTGTGACATTGGTGGTATTTTACGTAATATAGTTTGGTTATTGGGCACAAGTGAAGTGGATCAGAAATAATAACACGAAGTTATTAACTCTGACTTGTCACAAAAACTTCTTGGAAAGTTCTAACAAGACGGCCACCATCTTGTTAGTTGATTGATATGATCGCAAGAAACTTTTAATATCCATTACCCACTCGTCAATGGCAGTAATTATGTACTAGAAAATTGGTTGCCAAAAATAAAATAAAATGAAAAGTTGAGTAAGCTCTTAGACTAATGTGTGTATTACAATTACAAACTTTGCGAAGTACATTACTAGCATCTTGAATTGGAATGAATATCAGCGAATTATCGGAAATAGAAATTCCTAGTTCAATATAAAACACTAATCAGAGTCACTATTATACAGTTACGCTATGGTCACACTTATCTTCTTATATATAAAATTCTCGTGTCACAATGTTAGTTACCATACTCCTCTGAAACGTTTTGACTGATTTTTATGAAATTTTATATGCATATTCAGTAGGTCTGAGAATCGGCTACTATCTATTTTTCATACCCCTAAGTGATAAGGGTTCTCCACCCCTAACATTTATTTTGTATTTTTTGGTCAATTTTTTTTTTATTTTATTTTGTTATAATGAGGCATTAAAAAATACATACAACCCTAAATTTTCACCCTTCTAACACCAACCCCTATTTTTTAATAGTATTTTTAATAATTAATAATTTTTCATCCCACTCGATAACTGACCAATTATCACTTGGTAAGTTATCCCAGAGAAAGAGTTAATTAAAACCAAGTCATCGTCTTTTTTGTGAATGTTTTTCACTCTATTTCGATTAAAATTTCCCTGAGCTTATGGCAAAGCTAAAATTTTTGTACAAAACAAAATATTCATTTTTATTAAGGTATCAAGGCAGTTTATTCCTGCTATACTTAGTGCTAGGTTTTTTAAATTTTCATCGCTTTTTCTGGATCAACACTCATTTGCCAGAATATACCGGTGTCACATCCCAGTAAACAGCACGGAGTAGGGATGAGACCGAAGCCGGTCTCCTGTTTCTCTCACACAATAAGCCTTCTTTCACTTCCTCCACAGTTATGCATCAAGCGTAGTAGTAACGTTTACAATTATTATTTTACTATCTCAGTGTAACTCTCATATCATCATTACATAGTATAAAACAAAGTCCCCTACCGCGTCTGTCTGTTTGTCTGTTCGCGATAAACTCAAAAACTACTGAACGGATTTTTAAGCGGTTTTCACCAGTGGACAAAGTGATTCATGAGGTACGTTTTGGTATATAATTTATCAAGGATTCTTTTATAATCAGGGCGGGACAACGTCTGCCGGGCCCGCTAGTCTTTATATATAAATTTCTTCTGTACGTGTGTATGTCACAGAACTCCTCCTAAACAGCTGGCCCGATTTTGATGAAATTTTTTGTGAGTGTTCAGGTGGATCCGAGAATGGTTTAGATTTACAATTGAACCCGGTAGGTGGTGCTGCGGGTGAATTTTTGATTTTTTTATTATAAACGCGGGACGACCGCCTCCTTGGCCCGCTAGTAGGTATTATAAGGTTATAATGCTGTGGTCACAGACCGCATAAAGATTTCTCCGATGTCCATAACTGTGCTCGGACGCCCTGTAATACTAATATACTTTACAAAACAACGTACGGAAATCTCTGGAAGGCTGATGTCATTATAATACAGATTCGAAAAACTTGAAGCATGCTATTTTTAGAATCCTGTTTGCTTACAATTGTTGCTGTTGTTGCAATTGTTGTTGTTGTGTTGCTGGTTCCCAGTTCCCACGCACGACGATTCATCCACAGTTCATTTGCGACGAGTTCGTACACAGAGTGTAACAATATGAAAGAGAGCAGTTATTAATGGAACAGTTTTAACAACAAATCTAAATTCGTGATTAAACGTAAGTAGCAAATAAGTACAACTTAGAGGAGATAGGGAAGGGAGGCATAAAAAACAACAGCAGCTGCAACAACAGCACAACAGAAATATTAATGTTACAGCTGAGAAATAATAAGAATTCTGATTAACGCTAATCATTACATAGTATAAAACAAAGTCCCCTACCGTGTCTGTCTGTCTGTTCGCGATAAACTCAAAAACTACCGAACGGATTTTCATGCGGTTTCACCGGTAGATAGAGTGATTGATGAGGAACGTTTTAGTATATAATTTGTCAAGGATTTTTTCATAATCAGTCTGCCTGTCTTCACAACGTCTGCCGGGCCCGCTAGTAAAGAATAAATCATTATTATTTATTTCAGGATTCATCATTATCCAATGATGATAATCAACCGCTATCAAGTACGAGTAATGTAAAGGTAATTTAACAATTTTGTTTTCAAACTTTTGTGTCATTATTCCCGTCGGATCCCGCTTTCAAAATTCTAGGGTTTTAGTAAAGAGATAAGTTAACCTTGCAGACATTGGCGTCAGTCACGCTGTATCACGTCTAGTCAGTACTAACACTAAAGGTGACACTTTTATTTATGTAAAGAAAAAAAAATCAAGTGGTAGGTAGAAATTAAACTAAGTATTGTGATTAATTTTTAATGGATGAGGTCAATACACTACACTAGCGGGCCCGGCAGACGTTGTCCCGCCCTGATTATAAAAAAAAATCCTTGACAAATTATATAGTAAAACCTTGCTCATGAATCACTTTACCCACTGGTAAAAACCGCATGAAAATCCGTTCAGTAGTTTTTGAGTTTATGGCGAACAGACAGACAGACAGACGCGGTAGGGGACTTTGTTTTATACTATGTAATGATAAAGATGTATCAAAGATTTCTTTATCTAAAAAACATGTCTTTTTAAGATAATAAGCATATAAATAAACTAGAGAAAGAGGAAAAACAGTTTCAATATGGTTTGATTAAAGTGGGTACTCCTACTTTACTTGTAACTAGCTGTGCCCGCGACTTCGTCCGCGTGGAACCTTATGTAAGAAATAGTAATTAATAAAGTCATCTGAACATTCCATTTGCTTATCTACTTTTCTCTCGTACTTACGCCGCGTCGTCATTAAAATGACAACCTAGATACC
This sequence comes from Antheraea yamamai, assembly GCA_036509395.1. Taxonomy (NCBI): domain Eukaryota; kingdom Metazoa; phylum Arthropoda; class Insecta; order Lepidoptera; family Saturniidae; genus Antheraea; species Antheraea yamamai. The sequence continues at coordinate 10,993,410 of AP028447.1, read as the reverse complement.
TGCAACAATTTTTTTCACGAAAATCGAAAAATTACAGACACGTTAGATTTACATTCTTATTATATGTCTATGATTTTTGGACTCAACTTTTATGACAATCTACGATACCGATAGGGTGATAGAAAACTTATCAACTGTTTTTTTTCTCGAACTGACTACGCTATTGATCTGGCAAAGTCTTCACAGCTTCACCGGTATACTAAGGCGAGCGCTTAAGGCACTCAGCCAGCTTATCAACTGGTTATAGAAATCGAATTTAAACTTACACCGGAAGAGTTATTAACGTGGCGTTCCTTTTGACACCGCGATGCATCTGTACAAAGACATTGTAAAGCGCCATCTATTGACCCAAAACGACTTAGCAATATTTGTTTGTGTGACTGACAGAGTAATCATATTCTAACCGTCAATACCTGAAATGTATACAAAATGGAAAAACACGAGTCTTTGGCGGGATTTTGGTCTGTCATTTAGTGGATTCTATATTTTATTTATAATCTTGTGTTATTTGACTCTATATTTTGTAAAATCGGTGGTGTTTTACGTTATACAGTTAGTTCGGTTATTGTGCATAAGTGAAGTGAATGGAAAATAATAGCGCGGACTAACGGAGATGCTACAAAAACTCCCTGGAAAGTTCTAACAAGGGAGCCACCATCTTGTTGGAACATTGAAATAATCACACGACACTTGTACTATTACTGACTACTCGACAATGGCAGTAATAATCTAGTAGATTGGTTGCCAAAAATAAGATATAAAAAAAAAACGTAAAACACTATTAGTCAGAAAAGTGTACGAAGTAATTAAATATGAGGATCCGACAGACAGGTATTTAGTAATAGTCTAAACTACAAAGCAGTGTTATTTATAATTGTTTATATTTTCAGATAAATTACCACCACAAAAAAATCTGCATAAAGGCGTTGGATTACGATAGATGCTTCACAATCTTCAACGTAATTACATTGTTTATCACAGTATATTTATTTTATTATTTACAAGTTTTTTTGTCCATAGACACTAGCAACACTAGTGGAGTCGCAAGTGCGTTGCCTGCCTGTGCTTGGGAAAGGGGGGGGGAGAAAGGGGAGAGGGGAAGTGGGCTTCCGGCGCTCTCACTAACCGAACGAAACGCAACAATGCAAGCACTGTTACTTCACGTCGGTTTTCTGTGAGAGAGTGATACTACACCGGGCGAGCCGACCCATTCATGCTGAAACCAGTAACAGCTTCAGCGTGGCTCTACCACCAACAAACCTACAGTTATTGTTTTTGTGTTATTTTTATTAATTACCCTTCTTTTAACATACAATTGGTATGGATTTCATGACCAATATAATTAATAATAACTCTTTCTTTCAGCACCCGGGTGATCCAAAAGAAGTTGCGAAATTATTCGATGTACATATTAACAAAAAGTAAGAATCAAATGCCAGGTCAATAGCATAGTCAGTTCGAGAAAAAAAAACCAATGAGCGAGAAATAAAACGAAAAATATTCAAAATCATTATTACCTTTATTGATAATGTCTAATATCTAAATTTTCATTACTAATATACATCCGTGTACACGGTTACATAAAGAACATTATTCGAAATACATTATTATACTGGCAACACTTGCTTTTATTTTACAATTTTGACAGCGTCACTTTCATAAAATACGTATTTAGTGTTGTGAGCTAAAAGTGACAAGTATTCATAAATAGATTAATATAAAACAAACTAAACATAACACACTTTTAAACAATAAAGAATAATATTTTACAAAACTACTAATTACCAACTGTTCGCAACTTCCCAGCGTTTGATTTAGCTTTTCTGACTATAGTTTTGTTATTGGATACTATTTAATACTCGTAATACTTTTAAAAGGCACCGGGTGTTTGTTCGTATTGTTTCGATGTAAAAGCAACGCCGATAATATTTTGTATATAACTTATAAATAACGATTAAAAAGTAATTTTTCATAATTATATTTACTAGCGAACTTTCAGTAGTCGACATTCGGCCATAATTTTATTAATATTTCAATTAATTTTTAATAATATTGAGGAAAAAAGCTCGATTATTTTGTGTATACAGCTAAAGTTCCTGAAGGTCTACTAAATAAAAAAAAATTGGTGGAGAAACAAGAAAGGAAAATGTTGATTGTTTTACCTTTGCTTATTTGTATATAGATAATAAATACACGATATATAAAAAATCGCAAGTTCAAAAAGCTGTTTAAAAAATATTACAATTACAATACAAAATTTTACAAACCTAAACATTATTTGATAAAGTACAATACAAAAGGTCAGTCAATATCACAAACGAGAAAAAATATACAAGATACGTTATAATTTATACAGATCATAAATTTTATATTCTATCTGTGCAAGACAAGATGGCGATTCCTGAGCCTTATATTGACAGATAAAATAAAATATATTATTCGTTGTTCGCACCTGGATGGAAGATACTATGCGTTATGTTACGCGAGGATGGAATTTAGGTTAGAATTTCATTGCAGTGTTTGACAATCGACAATAAACGTCATGTTCATTCGTCGCATATATGTGAGCCTTCTATAACTATAAATATTATCGATGTGCGGTTAATGTATTAAAGATAACCTAACCTTAAAATTGCAAAATATTATAATACAGGCACGGATACTCACTCGGAAGCAATAGATACAATTACCATTCCCCTCTGACTTGCGATCAAATAAGTTTATTTTTACTCATTCCAAAACTATTTATTTCATGTGTAAATATAATATATAAATACGTAGAAAATCATTTACATTTTCTCTGCTCCAAAAAAATTCCGAAAGTTAAGTAAAATCACACAATTCCCATCCTCTTGTTAACGGATTTATTTTAATAGCGCCTGAATTATTATATTTTGGAACTTTATACATAAAAAGGTATAATTTAATAAAATCTTTAAATTAAATTAAAATACTTTTGACATAGTTATAAGGAACATTTTTAATATCCACAAAAAGTTTACATTAGGATTATAAAAAGTTATATCGACTTACTCTAAAAACTTTCCCGGCGATTGACACGTCATTAATACAAGTAGAAAACACTTGAGTAAATATTTTTATTCTATAATATAATGCAGTTATATTATTTCGATGTTCAAAAAATGAGTAAATACAAAAAAAAACTATCGTAATTTCCGTTTTAAGATCACGCAGATTCAAAATGACCACTCCAAAGTATACACCTATATATATTTGAAACATTTATAAATAGACTAGCGGGCAGGGCGGACATTGTCCTGCCATGATAATAAAAAAAAATCAAAAATTCAACCGCAGCGCCACCTACCGTGTCCAATTGTGAATCTAAACCATCCTCGGATCCATTGGAACACGCACACAAAATTTCATCAAAATCGGTCCCGCCGTTTAGGAGGAGTTCAGTGACATACACACGTACAGAAGAAACTTATATATAAAGATAGATATGGTCGGTATTAAATCAAAATTCTCACAATAAAACAAAAATCTGCGCTAAACAAAACATATCTGTACATTTAAAACAAAACCCTCAGCTTTTGTTATCGAACTGAAAAAAAGAAAGTTATTCAAATAGAAAAACAACATACTTATATAAGAAGGTAAAATGTGTAAGAAGGTAAATTGTGTGTTACCGGTTGAAATTTAAGTAAATTTATTTAATTTTTATATGCATTTACTTTCAATGTTCAAGTGATTGTTTGCAATATTATATAGGACATTACAAAAAAATAATATGTGCCTATGTACCAGAATTAATACTACATAGTACAAATACATTTTGTTCTACTGTCTCGAATTTGTTTCCATTATTTCCTTTATAATAATTAATACACAAAATAGTAAATGACGTTTTTAAAATAAACTGTTTATATTTTCAACTTTTTTACTCATGTGTGTGAAATTTCACGAAAAGTGTTAGGTATATTTCAGTTTCTATTCATCTCAAACAGTTTTTTTTCCCCGTTGTGATTTGAAACTCGTTGAAACAAAAAAGCGATATTGAATAGAGATGGACATACATATCTAATGGATTTCACATATGATAGAAAGAGATAGAATGCATTATACAGTGTTTCTTATATTCGCGGTATTTTCATTGTATTACTTAATACTTCCTCTGGTCCTAGCGTCGTACGTGTGTTTGCTTGTACGCGTTTTAATATCTGAGTGTGTGTGCCTGCGTATTAACAAGCCTTTATTTTTTGTTCTAACTTTCTTAAAAAATAAGGATAATTTATTCTACTGAATTATTACTATTAGATAAATGCAAATTACTTTATGGCTATGAAATATGCAGTCTTATGCAATTTCCCAAACTTTGACTTACACTAAGAATGAGCTATATATACGTTGTTAGTATGCTTAAGATATAAATGCAGCATCTGGTCACAACACAAACAATTTACATTTAATAATTAACATATAATACGGTACCATTGTGTCAAATGCATCTTGCAAATGTAGCTCATTACAGCTTCCAAAACATGTTACAATTTAATATATTTATACTGAAATTTTGTGCTGTTTAGGTTTATGTTGTAGGCATAAGTGTTTCAACGGAAATATATAAAAAAAAAAATTGTCAAAAAATAATTTTAAAATATTATGTCATATTTTTTGAATGTAGATGAAAATTAAAAGTATTTTGAAAAAGTATCTACATCCTAATTACTTAAATTTTAGCGAAATTCCATGATGAGATCGCACGTTAATTTACATTTTAAATTTGTATTAAAAAGACATATGAACTACGGAGCTGTAACTAATAAGATAAATTAAATTATCCATACAATACATTATCGATACAATTACATACTTATCGATATATATTTTAACTTAGGACGTTCCTATCGCGATAAACTACGGACGATTAGTAAAACATTACCGGCATGGAATATGCCATCAATTGTGCCGGTAGGTAGGGATGATCCGCATACTATATCGATTTTCTAATACTGTATAAAACCTATAGTTTTAGCATTTGACCACAATCTGATCTGATGATAAATAGCGATGTGGTCCTAGATAGTATAACACTAGGGGGGGACTGGCTCTCAAGTGTGTGTGCCGGAACATACCAACAAGTGCTTGACGACAGATTTACAAATTAATGGTTGTAGATAGCTAGCAGAACTTAGCAAAAACTCTATCACCATGCTATGGTGTCATAACGATGTTTCCTTCACCGAAAGCTCATTCACAAGGTTTCATACACACGTCTATAGACGCGGCATCCGAACAAGCTATCGATTGAATCATTAATCATTAAAAACAGTATCGAAACAACGATTTCTATTTTATGTAGTACTTTGGGGTTACTTTTCATGTAAAAGTCTCAGTATAATGATATAGCATCAAATGGATCCTAGAATTTTTTTATTTTTTTTTAACTTTATTTTTCGCAACCAATATTTTTTGGATTGTTAAGTAATTACTAGTATTACAAGTTTTCCTTCCATTCCATTCTTGGTAACCAATCTTCTAGTAGACTATTACTGCCATCGTCAAGTGAGTATCGATATTACAAGTTTCTTGATATAATCTCAATGAACTAACAAGATGGTGGCCATCTTGTTAGAAATTTCCATGGAGTTTTTGTGGCATCTCAGAACTCATGGTCCGTGGTATTATTTTCCATTCACTTCACTTATGCACAATAAACAAACTATATTACATAAAACACCACCGATTTTACACAATATAGAGTTAATTAACACAAGATTATGAATAAAAAATAAAATCCATGACAGACCGAGGTCCCGCCAAAAAAACCGATCCTAGAATTATTGCTATGCTATAGGCAAATAATAGGGTAGGTTCGTATCCTTACAAGTTAGTCGGAGCTGTCGGTGAAAGAAATCATTGTGATGAAACCATATCATGGCGGTAGGACTATTTCTAAGTCCATCTAGCTACCTACCATTCCCAAGTTGAAAATCTAACACCAAACAACTGTTGGTGAATTCCGGCAGTTGCACCTGAGGACCAATACCTCCCTGTTTACCATCTTATAGCACATCATCAACTTAATATCTGTTGACAATGGGGGCAAACGCTAAATCCTACAAAAAGAAAAGACTGCTAATTGAAACTAGATTCATATTTTTGGTACAAATGAACTTAACATGATCAATAAGACGCTTAATATCATAATGGATTGTAGATTAACACTAACAATGATGAATTTCAAATTAATCGATATCGATATTATTAAAATCGATAATAGTTAAATAACTCATGTCCCTACACTACGGGCACGCTCTAGACTACATTATACCAAAGAGTTAAAAATATCACGTTACTAGAAAAGCTTACAAACTTATAACATATACGCTCATCGGCGTTCCTAATCATAAATGGCTACTCAGTCTTAATTCCTAATCTCTATTTACAAGTTGGCAGTTTCGTTTAGCTAACGTCATTTTCTTACATTAAAACTAGACTTTAAAGTAGGGTTATAGGACTTATCCAATTAATTAGTTATTCGGCAACAAATCGAATCATTCGATTCGACGATAAAGATGAATAATTGAAGAGTTCAAATAATTGTAATAGTTTGGAATAATAATAGATAATTATTAAATTCACATTTACTGAAGAATAATTCAAATTAATATTATAACTTGAATTAGTCTGATTGAAAACCATTTAAAAAGAAAAGTCTAATAATAAGGGCATTCCAAATAGTAATTAAGTACTTCGTAATGAACGTAAAACCATCTTGAATAGATTTTAAATTAAAATAACTTGCCCAAAATATTTTTTCTAAATTCTCGTGAAATAAACAGAAAAAGGAATCGTATAATTCTAAATTATTGTACATCGATTAGTATATAAAATCGAATGACATAATTCGATACGGACAATATTCACACACCTCTAAAATTAAGTTATAATACAGATAAATTATCTATTTATTAGCGACCATAAAAAAGAGCGCGTACAACTCGCATGTACATGAATAAATAAATAAATAAGAGTACATCCACGTGGGTTATTATCATGTACTTATCTGTGGTGCTGATCTATTTTTTTTAGTTCATGGTACCGTTTCTCCTTTTCTCTCTTTGGCCAAACACATAGTTCTGTCCTTTTGCACAAGAAACGTTTCGTTTTCAAACTTTGTATAATGAGATCTACGCGGATTATTTTAATTAATTTTACTTCGACACAGTAATCAAATTTCATTACGCACAATGAATATTATAAAATACATGATTAAATTATTAAGTTTATAAATTAAAATAAAAACCACTACACAACAAATTAAAATACTTCAAAAAAAACTCCCGCCATCTTTGTTTACTTCTATGTTAAATCGTATAAAAATGAATATACAATATATATATCTAAATGCAATATGTTAATAAATATGCAAAATAATAGTATGAATGTATAAAATTAATTATTCATAGCATTATCATAAATACCTTATTATTAAATTCCATAACATATTTTATAACCTTAAAATATCTTAATTATGTGCAATAATGTGTTTTAAAATTAATTTTCAAATCACTTACAAAACTAAAGTCCTATAGCACGAGATTAATAATAATATTGTACTATCGAAAGTTCTAGAATTAAACTCTCGTTAGTTATCGTTAAAGTTAACAAACCTCTTTTCCTTTATGGTATGTACATTTTAAAGTAAATTCGAACTTACTAGAACACTTGTATTGTTAACTTCTTTAATTAACTTACACTGACACGTAAGTAAAACATAATCATATGTTACATTTATAAAAATGCAAAAGCATGTACAATATATTTTGTAGCATTGGCAATATTGGAAGTATAAATTAACGTTTCGCGCTCTTTTGCGATTTCTAACCTCACTTTGTGTTTGACAAAGATTTATATTTTCGTTTTTTTGCTGCAATTTTGACGTTACAGACCATCAATAAGTATATATGCAACAGAAAAAACACATTTATGTGCACAACACAGTTGTAAAGTACAGGAAATCATAAAAAATCTAACATTTTATTAATCACAAATATTTGTGCCAGTGAAGTTAGCCGCGAGACAAGTCTTAAAACTTTTATAAGTAGAAATATTTTATAGCTCTTCTAGACTCTATTATTGTATAATTCTGTCTACAATTTCAAATGAATATTACAAATTTTTTTTTAGTTTCCAAATTTGCAATCTTCGTCAAAGTTTTTGTCAGCTTTGAATATAGCCGCATAATATCATCAAAAGTTTAATACAACACAAAGTTTGAATACTATTATAGGAACCTATAAGTGGCATTTATGTATTGTTAAGTTATTTTAATGTTTTATATATATAATATAATACGTATTTAATATCTAAGTGTGTGTTCCGCACAATTATATTCAATACGGTCAAAAAGTTTGGTGGGGACTGTAAGTAACTAAGTGTAAAAATTTCGTATTAAATTAATTTAGCTATAAATAACGCTTCCGAATAAATAGATATACTGTTCACCGTTAAGATTTATTAGATGATTCACTTAAGGAGTTCTCACTTAAGATATTCAGTTGGGAATTGTTATTAAATTTATATGTAATAATTTATATTTATACTAATGATTTCTATTCGGAGCTAACTTCAGACACACAAACATTTGTCACCTATGTCGTACATGATATTAAGGAATATATATTGAAGTTAAACGTCTTATGAGAGAGCTTTCAAATTTTGGTCGGCTACCTTTTTGTGTCACCAACAGTGGTGGAAGTAAACACCGTGTCGGGTAGAGCACTGAAAACACCAATTCACGTCCGATCACTGAAGTTAAGCAATGTTGGGCGCGGTCAGTACTCGGATGGGTGACCGCGTGGGGACACCGCGTCATGTTGGCTTTGTGTTGTATTTTTTTTTAAATCATTTCAACATTTTGTAACACTGATATGATACAAATTGGTGTATGTTTAATGTTTCCTTGCAATACAAAATTTTCACTTCTATCGTGTGTCTTCACGACACACCCTATTTTTTTTTTAAATAATATTTATGATTATTACTACGACTTTTAAGATTTAGAACAATACATTTCTATGCTTTTAAGTGATAGTTGTTCAAGACACTTAGCTTTCCATTCTTTCATTCGCGTCACCGAAACGCCCCGTCGTGTAATCGTTCACCATCGGTTGAATTTCTTGGCACAGCTGATTAAAACTCGGTCTATCCGATAGGTTTTTGGACCAGCAACGTTTCTGTAATCGCGAATAAGAATGTCAAATCAATTAAAAAAAATACTTTATTTAATTGAGACCCCGAGAAGGCGCTTATGAACGTTAAAGCTACCACCGGTTCGAACAAGCCCAGTCATCGAGAAGAACCGGCAAGAAACTCGATCTGGTTTAACTTTTCACTATATATATTTTAACAAACATAAATAGTAACATTCGTTTTTAGTGGATGGACAGAGAGAACCGTCGTTTCCAAACATCACTATAACAGCCTTTAGATATTAAAACCCGCTTGACACGGTTCTTAAACTCACTATCCGGCAAATCGGTAATGTGTTTTGGGACTTTATTATAAAACCTAACACTATTATTGGTCTCAGTCATACGCCCTCAAAAGCTAAAACAAACGATTTTGAAACATTCTTCATTGGTGCTCCGCTCCTATTGCTCTTGGTGTGATGATATATATATACCATTCCTCGATAAATGAGCTATATAACACTGAGAGATTTTTTCCTCCTCTCCCCCCTCCCCACTCCCCCACTCCTCCTTCTCCCAAACACAGGCTGGCAACGCACTTGCAACTCTTCTGGTGTTGTAAGTGTCTATGGACGGTGGTGATCACTTAACACCAGGTGACCCACCTGTTCGTTTGACACCTATGATATAAAAAAAAATACAATATTTATTACAACCGTTCTAAAAAAGCATTGAAATACTTACTAAAAGGTCCGGCATCTTTGGATGCATGTTTTCAGGCGATTTCCACTCCAGAGTACCGGATTTAAGATGTTCTAACACTGTCTCATCACCAAGATCGGAGAACGGCATCTCAGCTTTTGTATATATCTGAAATAAATTGTTAAATAAACTGCGACAATTGGAATTTTATAGTATTTCATCACTTCTCCAGCTACAATCCTATCTACACCTACAATCCTATCTACACCCTCTACGCATGTGTGTAGAAGTCTAGACTCACTTGGACGGCATAAAAATAAGACTCTGATAACTAAAAAGCTGTTGATACGTCATATGCGCTTCGACAGCGCCTTGTTAAAACTTGGCTAACTACCTTTTTTTAACTTTATTTTTGGCAACCAATCTTTTAGATTATCACTGCCATTGTCGAGTAGTTAATAGTATTAAAAGTTCTTCTTTCATTCCATTTTTGGCAACCAGTCTTCTAGTAGACTATTACTGCAATTGTCAAGTGAGTATCGATATTACAAGTTTCTTGATATAATTTCAATGAACTAACAAGATGGTGGCCATCTTGTTAGAACTTTCCATGGAGTTTTTGTAGCATCTCAGAATTCATGATCCGTGGTATTATTTTCCATTCATTTTTTTTTTTTTTTATTGTAGCTCGGCAAAGTGACTGTACTGTGCCTGATGGTAAGCACAGTACAACCCAAAAACAATGGCGACCGCCGAAAGACATACTATCCATCGCCGGTCGCCGCTGTCATGCCGGCCTGAAAGCGTCCCAGTTAGGGACAGCCCCCCCCCCCCTGGTTGCTGGATATACACCGGCTGATCCCGGAACGCGACACGCCCAAACGTGCCACTATGGCGGGTGTTCCACCTGGTGTACGGTGGTCGCGATCCAGTCGGGTACAGACACCCTACCACCCTACTACCATTTCACTTATGCACAATAAACAGACTATATTACATAAAACACCATCCAACTTTACACAATATAGAGTCAAGTAACACAAGATTATGAATAAAATATAAAATCCACTACATGACAGACCAAAATCCCGCCAAAAACTCAACTAGCTTATTTTCGTCGGCAGCCCCGTCAATCCTCCCGTATCTAAGCAACATATAACAATTTCTTTTTCACCACCGATATTGAGAATATGCCATCTTACTTCCACATTTTATCTAAGACAGTGTGGCGTTACAATATCACTTTACGTATGTGTGCGTTATCGTGCCATTTGTTTTGTTAAAATATCATGTAACGTATCTACACATTTTTACTTATAATATCATTGAAATCAGTTATTATTGAAGTTATACTTCTTTTGGCGCGTTAAGGAAAAATGATGAGAGTAAATTTTTACGATGCGCGCGCACACCGTCACGAAAAACCGACACCCTGAAGTTAGCTATAGTCAACATTTTGTTTCTTTGTATTTGTTGTTTGTATTTCTTTCTAAAACTTTCAATGTATTAAATACCTTTTTCTATTGTTAGTGTCGTTTTTTCTACAAACGTAGAATAAGGCGAAAGATAAAATTTTTGAAAAGATTTTTATCTTGTTACGCCAAAGAAGTATAACTTCTAACGCGTGTACATAAGTACACACACACACTTTTTTTTCCAAAACCCTGCAGTTTTTTTTTTGAGTGGAACCTGAACCCGTCACTTCCTAAAAGTTATCAATAGTTCTGCTTACCTCCCAAATCGTCGCCGCGGTCATATATACGTCAGATTTGATCGTGTGCTCTCCGACGACGGATTCCAACGGCAACCAACGTAATGGGATCATCTATATAAAAATGTAATATCTATATACCTTCGATCAACAATAACTGGATATCGGGTTAACGCGAAAAATACGCCTCGGTAAATAACAGCTCACTTGAAATGTGAGCTTTTATTTTGTTTAGTTTGTTTGAAACACAGCTAATGTAAGCACGTTTCACAATGCCGCAGTGTATGCAAAAGATGCAAAAATAATACCCGAAAAAGCAATTTAACGGCCGAAGCATCTTACTTTCACTAAATAATTGTTGAATAAGTTATATTTTAAGTTTTAAACTAACAAATAATATCAAATTTTGAACAAAATTACCGATTTTAATCCTGTGGTACAAATGTTTGGCAAAGGCTCGCCAACCACGCAATATAACGGGAAAAAGTGCTTTATTCCTTGCACGTTAAGGTTGAATTCACACTAAATGTTGTTTATGTTGTCTTTTCATTTGTAAGTGACGGGAGTAATATATTGCTTTGCTCGTTTTATCGTAAGTATTAGATAATATTTTGAACATTTGTGACTTTTTGTAATTAGGTTGAACTTAAAACTGTTTTAAAACTTTTTTCTCCCTTTCTTAGTAAACAAATAGCTACATATATATATTTACGCGGACAGCAGTTAACTTCGATTTAGTACGTGACCCTTTATCTAGTTATTGTTGATCGAAGCTATATACATACGATAAGAACGTAAGTCTAACGTGTATGTACGTGAAAATTTTCACTTTTTTTCTCGTTTAAAATGTCTAGCTCATAAAATTTTCATTCATGTATTTCTCTTTTAACTTTGCTCGAAGCAGGTTTTCCATTGCCAATCTGGCTTCTGACCTTAAATCTGATAAAGCACAAGCAATCTCCGTTTCACTCTCTAACCGTTGGAACTGATTTTAATTAATAAATTTATATTTATAAAGTATGTAAATAACAAATCAAGACGAAATTTCAGCTTTGTCGCCAATTTTCTATTTATATTTTTTTCTTTTTTTTCGAACTGACTACGCTATTGACCTAGCAAGGTCTTAACAGCTTCAGTGGACTACTAAGGCGAGTGCTTAAGGCACTCAGCCGATTTTATTTTGACAACTAGCTCAAGGGTGCGCGGCACACCTCGGCTTGGGCTGTTGCCTGATACATGCAATTCGCGACCTATCGTAGCTAAGCTAACTATTCATACATATATGAGTTGTTGAATTTCTATTTATCATCTGTGCCGAAAAGCAAGACGCGTTTATAGCTATACAGCCACGTGAACGCAATTTGTATTAAGCAAAGAGACTTGCTTTGCTATGTCAAGAACGATAAAAGAGATCCAATCAAAGAGTATTTAATAACCCCAGCACGCCGTTTCATACAACGTTGCTGGAGCATTGTAATGTTCCAAATTCCAAAAACGTATTTGTATCTCGTTGTCCGTAAATTTAATACTTTTTCGAAAATAATGACAATATTTCCATGCACGTTCGAGAAAAATACATTTCGATCTTCTTTAGAAATGTCCGTCTGTTTGTATGAACACGTGTCACTGCTAAAATACTACCGTTCACGACAAAACCTCTTGAAGAAAATCATAAAGCATATCTTCGAGTAACAACATTTAGTCGTTTGTTTCATTAAAATCGGTTCGGTCTATCAACAGTTACCGTAATTTTAATGACGACGCGACTTAAGTACGAGAGAAAAATAGATAAGTAAATGGACTTAATATATTCAGATGATTTTATTAATCGCTGTTTTTTTTTTTACATAAGATTTCACGTGGACGAAGTCGCGGGCATCGTTAGTAATAAATAAGTACATATACATAAATCTGTTATATTGCATTCTCAATTATGCTTCAGTTGAGTAACACAAAAAATTATAATACTGGTGGTTCAGTATATGTTATTTATATTACGTCATTATTACTCAATAGCTTCCGTTCGCGGCTTTACTCGCTTCAATATAGACTTCATACATCTCTCAAATACAGTTTATTTCTGTATTTAAATTACTAGCCGACCCGTGCCCACTTCGTTGGGCGGTAATAGGCATTATCAAGCTACAACTTTTCTCTAGAACTCAATCATATATATCTCATAATTAAGGCAGCGTTATTAAGAAACGTTTTCGTTCGACCATTTTTCTCCGACTCCCCAGATATTAACCTCCTACAACCTCACAAACTTTACCTCCTTATAAGTATTAGTATATAGATTATAGTCCCTGCCCGCGACTTCGTCCGCGTAGTAATAGTTACTACTCTGGGCTAACGCTGACACACAGAGAAGCTCTCAAAAAAAAAACATCTCGATTTTGAAAATTTCTCATCTGTGCTCCCCTCCTATTGGTCTTAGTGTGATGATATGAATGAAACCATTCTCGATGAATGAGCTATATAACACTGAAAGAATTATTCAAATCGGACCAGTAGTTCCTGAGATTACCCCTTACAACGCCACAACCTCACAAACTTTACCTCTTTATAATATTAGTATAGATAGTATAGATAATGATACAATTTTTGAAGTGATAATTTCTTTAGGCGCTTTGAGTGATTTTTGGCAGGGGAAAACTTAATGCTCGTAACGTATATATGTTTGTGTACATGTAATATTGATATTTTATATTGAGCTTGTGCGGCCCACCATATGTTTGATTAATTAATAAACTGTATAAAAATGTATACATATATTGATCGCAGTGCCAATAGAAGTGAAAACCAAATAATGTTGATAATATCAATTCGTAAATTATTAAAATTTAAATAATTCAGACTATATATAATCGTTTTATAAATTCAAAAAAGAATAAAGTTATTCCATTACTTTGAATTTTTTTTGAGTCCTTATGATTTCCTCGACTTTTTTAATTTTTTTCTTTTATACAGTAGATAAAAAATGAAATACAACCGAACTGAGAACTTCCTTCACTTTAATGACAATTAAAAAGAATAAGAGAAAAGAGAAGAAGAGAACGTAAGAGATTACCTTATCATTTACTTTGTAGTAATCACTCGAGTGGACGGAACGTGTGAGCGCTGGATACGACAGCTTCACTACCAAATTCGGCGTGATGATACAATTTCGCGTTCCTATATCTCTGTAATAAAAAAAAAAACGAAAAGAAAATTAAATTACATTATTTTTAAATATATAAATAAAATCAAACAGATAAAAAATACCATCGATTGATTTATTATACTATCTGTGATAAAATCAGGGAATCCCCTATTTTAAGTGACTGCTGGCAAGCAACATGGTTATTCCCCGTATTTTATTTTGCATTTGGATTTTCTACGATTAATATTCAGTAACAATTAATTAATTATCTGACATAAATAATAGCATTTCATAATACCTATTATATAGTTTAAAAAGCTATATTTATTGTGACATAATTATTATGTTTAATATATAGATAATATTCAAACACATTTAATACTAAAGCCTTCCCAAACAACTATATAAGTCATGTAATTTTGTGATAAATATAGCACTTCAATAATACCTATTACATAGTTTAAGAGGCTGTATTTGTAATACTTGAATATTCTATATACAAAAACCATTCCAAAATAATATAATTCTACTCCATAAGTCGTATAATTTTCTGATAAAAATAACGCACATTAAAATATAGAACCTTATTTTTCAAGTCAGAAGTACATAACTTTTGGTCCTTCGAGCCTGGACTTTTGTACGCACTTCACCTCAAACCTTTGTGACTTCATGTGTCGTTTAGGGCCCATAATATTTTGAACTGGTTACCTGTGAGTGACCTTCGCTTTGGCCAGACTGGAGCCAGCCAGCACCAGATGGTATGAGAATAATGCCATGAGATCCGCAGTAAGCGGCCGATTATTCATAGCTTCGTCGTTATGAGCGATTTGCACCGAATCTGCGGGTAGATTGAGACCCGAACGTTCTGTGTAATCGGCACGTTCTTGTTCCGTACGTGTCGCGATTAGAAAGCTTTTAAGGTCACCCTGAAATAGGTGTCACGATATAAAAAAACACGCGGTAGAAGTTTCACTTAGTATTCTGATATTTTTTTAATAGAATGAGATAATTAACACTATGAACGTGGTAAATAGTAATTTTAATACGTATTAACAATGGTAATAAAACACAATAAAGAATAATTTTTAAAAGTGCTCGACAGAAAATAATGTGCTATAGATTTCTCTCAATCACTCTCACCTTACCTTTGTATATGTTTCGAGTACATTAAGAATATACTATCTCATTCTCTCACAGCCGAAAACATATATACATTTATAGCTATCTCGTTTTCGTTATACATTTTCGTTTCATAAAATCCAATACACACCGTCCCAAAACTTTCAAAGGATTCAAAATGTTTTGAATATCACCAATCTTTCAGGAAATTTTGGAACATTCTCGTTAGTTTGATGGTTCGAAGAGGTTTCACTGGAACAGTTCTTGGAACAAAACCGGAGCTTTCGATGAAGAAGAACATTGTAATGAAACCGTAATATGGTGATATATATATATATATATATATATATATATATATATTTTATATCATATTTGGCAAACGAACAGGTGAGTCACTACCGTATATAGACCCTAGCAACACCAGAGGAGTCGCAAGTGCGTTGCCACCCTGTTTGGGGAGGGGAGGAGGAGAAGGAGAGGGAGGGAGGGGGAGAGGGGAGTTGGGTCTCCGGCGCTCTCACTGACCGAACGAAACGCAACAATGCAAACACTGTTACTTCACGTCGGTGTTTCTGTCGGGTGGTAGTACCGCGGGCGAGCCGACACACTCATGCTGAAACCAGTAATAGCTTCAGCGTGCCTCTACCACCTACAAAAACTATGGTAGACGGATAGGGATTTCTAAGCCCACCTGGCTATATACTACCCGTAAGTTTAAAATCTATCTCTAAAACCCTGTTGATATGTTTCGACATCTACACTTGAGAGCCAGACCCCTCTACGTTTACCGTGTTTGCCATCTTAGACCAGGTGATCATTTAACATCAGATGGTACTGTAGTCAAACACTAGAACCTATAAAATATTAAACTTTACTCGTAAAAAAGGCTACAACGACAACCATTGCCGTTGCATTGGACGGCGACCATCGTTTTAATAAAGTGCAATATAAACATAGCAGACGAGTTCTTCTGAATAACATTTAAAAGTAATGTACATATATTCCATTAGTATTTATAAGTTTTATACCATTTTAGACTTATATAATAGGAGTCTCAATAAAGTACTGCTGTTTTTTTTAACCTGTCTATTAATCTCATTCATGGCAAGGAAGAGATAATATAAGCATTTCATTCTATTTGTGATAAATAAATACTTCCTGGAGGGAATAGTAGCTTGAAGCGGTAGGTAGTTTGGTCAAATCACTTGTTCTTCACTCCTGTGGTTGCGGGTTTAATAGAAGGAGAGATGTGGACTGTATTTTTAGCAGTCTGCGAGGGCAAGAGTATCACGGATACACGCTCAATCGCGGGATTCGAAGGTATATAATCGATTGAGCTGGGAAAAAGACAACATACACACGGTTTGAGCACTTGTTCGCGACGCAGAGCATTCACTTAATTGCGCGACGCAAACGATATTAGCGGCGCGAATCCACGATACACGCTAGCGGTATGTTTAAAGGATTCTAGGTGTGGGGGGAAACAGGAGTTGCCCTCGCGGATTAGAACAAAACCAACTACCTATAAAATAACTACCACCTCCACTACCGATTCTATTGAACAAGTCTGGAAATCAAAGCACCAATATTGGTGCTGAAACTTTATTATTAGCGTTTATTTTTTAATTTATCTATAAATGTTGTCTATGGAAATACAACTTACCCAATCGGTGTGCTCGAGGAGCATGAATTGCGGTCGAGTATCGAGACATATGCCGATCAGTCGACATATGTTTGTATCGTTGATTTTACCAAATAATTCCATTCGACGACGGAATTCCTTATGTTTGTCCTGCACGTAAATTAAACAATTATAGATTTTTTTTTTATATATTACACTAGACAAAACTCCAGGGTTTCCCTAACATTAATCTACATTTGACGTACGAATACTTTTTTCTGGATTTAAGGTACTTTAAGTCATATTATTAAGTTGGAATTTTTTTGGACAAAAAATTGGAATTAATAGGTTCATCCTGTGAACTTGAGTGGGTTGACAGGTTTTACTAAAAATATTAGACTGAAAAAATCATAGATTTTATGCTTATAAGAGTTCTACTTATCAGGGAATGACAAAAGCGTGTTCGAGTAAACAAAAACGCAGACAAAGGCTAGTAAAAAGATTAATTTAAAGCGTTACCTCATCTTTACTGGTCAATTTTATAACCAGAACTGGTCTTATTTTAGGTTCACCTTCCTCGATGGTTTTGTTCCGAATGCTTCTTAATTTTGTTTTGTCAATTTTGGCTACAAAAACTTCGCCAAACTCGCCGCGACCTGAAAGTAAATGTAAAATTACTGAAAGTAAATGTAAAATTACTGAAAGTAAATGTAAACTTACTGAAAGTAAATGAATTATGTATGTTCTGGTGGGTTTTCTGGAAAGTTTGCTCATTGGTCGGATTAAAGGCCATAGGGACCTAAACATGGTGAATCGGCTCCAGAAAGATATTTAAACGATACATAGAGGATATGTAGGTTACAAATAGAATTTAAAAGAAGAAAAATATTTCAATATAATTATTTTTTTCTAGAAGCTATCAATCGCTTTCAAAATATATTCAAAATTGAGTTGAAACGGTTTAGTCAATTATAAGAAAATTTGTTTATACACCGGAAACCAATTAAATTAGAGATCTGAAACTTTCAGGACCTTAATATCCTATTAGTACCTAGATATCCCATCCCGTTGAAATTCCTTTTGTGGGGCCGATTCACTATTAGGCCCCTACGGCGTTTAAGTCCAACTCAATCATGATCAAACTTTAAACGCATTTTCTTAAAAAAATCCATGTTTGAGTTACTTCTTTTCTATTGTAAGCGCGAAAAAAAGGTGGAATGTTAAGGAAAAGTATGAAAGAGGACTCACCGACTGCTACTTTCTCTTTTAGCATCGTTCGAGGCACCGTGAGCCGCTCGAGGTTCAAAGATTTTTTAGAGTCCCGCGACGCGATGGACAGGTTTGAGCGTTCCACGTCTGTCAATTCAGAAGGGAGAATTACAGTCTGAGATATTATAAGTTAAATAATTAACATTGATACCAGAAAATCATTACATAGTATAAAACAAAGTCCCCTACCGCGTCTGTCTGTCTGTCTGTTCGCGATAAACTCAAAAACTACCGAACCGATTTTCATGCGACTTTCACCAGTGGATAGAGTGATTCATGGGGAACGTTTTAGTGTATAATTTGTCAAGGATTTTTTCATAATCAGGGCAGGACAACGTCTGCCGGGACCGCTAGTATAGAATATAGATATAGAATATGGACATAGATATAGAATATAGATATAGGATATAGATAAAGGATATAGATATAGGATATGGAATATACAGTGTAATCTCTTTATAACGTCGTTCGTCATAACTAAAAACTTTCTATAACGTAGAAATTAGTTATTTTTGTTTGGTGTACCACAAAACCGTTTATTTGTTCTCTTTCCTACGTATAACGAAAACTTTTTATAACAAAAATAATGTTCGGTCCCTTGTGAAATTTGTTATAAGCAGCTTACACTGTAATTAGATTTTTTTTTATAATAAATACCGACTCATCTTTGACGTTCTTTTTTAAAATTTTCAGAAAATAAAAACGAAATTTTTGGATAATCATCATGTTCAATATTTGTTTTTTTTTTTTAAATCAAAAACGTTACTATTTTCAACAAACTCCCTAAAATTTTCAAAATGGCTTTTTTATATTTTTTTTTCTTATGTTCTTTCTTTCCGTTCCTCTATTACAATCTTATTATTTTATTTTGTTAATTATTTATTTGCTTATGAAACTTACCGCTATCTTTCTCCATAAGTTTTCCGTTACCCGTCAGAGTGACCCTGGTCTTCGTCTTATCCTCTTCACCGTCTTCGACCAGTTTCTCCTGACCCTCGACCATCTCCATTTCCATTTTCTCACCTGCGTATACCACTTTACGCTGTAAAACTTATATTGTACAGTGATGCTTAAAATATTAGAATAAATTTGCTATATACATCGTCCTCGAAATGAAAACGCCTGAGGTAATTAATGATATCTCTGTCACACCTATTATAATATTCATTAGTAACAATTCCTTTAAGTAAAGACTAAAGGAACGAAGTGGTGTTTGATTTGTTTATTTTTGGTGTGTCGGTCTAATCTACGAGGCATGGTACGAGGTAGGTTTTTTTTATATCATAGGAGGCAAACGGACACGTGGGTTACCTGATGTTAAGTGATCACCACCGTCCATAGACATTTGCAACACCAGGGGAGTCGCAAGTGCGTTGCCAACCTGTCTTGAGGGAGAGGGGGAGTAAGGGAAGGGGGAAGGGGAGGGGAGGTGGGCCTCCGGCGCTCTCACTGACCGAACGAAAGGCAACAATGCAAGCACTGTTACTTCACGTCGGTGTTTCTGTATGTTGGGTGGTACTACCCCGGTCGAGCCGAGCCATTCATGCTGAAACCATTAATAGCTTCAGTGTAGCTCTACCACCTACAGCTCTACCTCTCTTTATCGACGGAGCCACCATTACTCTGTAGCGAACCGCTATAAAACCATCTCTATATATATATATATAAAAATCGAGTATTATGATGTTTGTCCGCGATGAACTCTAAAACTACTCCGGTTCTTCATGAAACATTGGCATTTATGTATAATCTGGTCCAATTTAAATAACTTAAAAGATAAGGTTATATTTCGATTAGCGTTATCAATATTTTGTTAATTACAAATTTAAGTGATCGTTAACGTTGTTTAACGTTACGTTAACGTTGAACTCCTCTCCCCCTCCCAACCCTTTCCCCCAAATACAGGTTGGCAACGCACTTTCGACTCCCCTGCTGTTGTTTGTGTCTGTCGACGGTGGTGATCACTTAACATCACGTGACCCACCTCTTTGTTTGCCTGCTATGACATAAAAAAAATAATTCTTAATTGTAAGTTTCATTAATCTCGAATAGATGGCGCTTTAAACTAGCTTAAAGAAGCAATTGTCACGTCTTTTGGATTCATTATCGAAATTTCACCATTCCCTTGTTCCGACCTCTCCTTGATTTTTCCTTACTGAATAAACTGGAAGGTTTATATTACAGTACCTCTCTGTCTCCTCTTCAATCTCCGCTTCCGGCAGTAGAGCATCAGCACCAATACGAGCACCATATATGCAGCGGCTACAGATATAGATACGATGACAGCTTTACCGCCGACGCCGGTCGTCTCCTGCGCTGTTAATTTACTTCGATATTCATACATCTTCATAGCAACGATCGGAAGGCTTTGGGCCCTATTTCATTAAGACGCCATGGCGGCACCACCGTGGTATCTTGGGCTACCAAGCGAGATACACCAAAACCAGGATTGCCAGTTACAAAATTACATGGTTTGACATCATGGGCGCACAATGTTTATTCAAGGAAGGGGAGTCGTTGGTAGCGTAAATGGTGGTCTAGTGAGTTAGATGCCAAATAGTTATATGCATATTAATGGTTGCGGCACCAACGAGTAATTCGGTTGCCGGCAATAACCTTGGTCGTATAAAAAAGCTGATACCAGCTAAAGTACCCTTCATACAACTTTAGAGATTTCATCAGTGACGCGTCCGGTGGCGTCGCCATGGAGTCCTAATGAGATAGGACCCTTAATTATTAACGTGCACGGACAGTCAATTAAGCCTCTTCATCGTCGAAACAATTTTAAAATACCAAAAAGGCTATCAACCATTCTTAACACCTCATCTTTGTAATCATTTTCTCCAAATTTACACCGATCTATAGAAATTGCGATGAGTAAATCACAGTGTGGTCAAAGATGGTAACAGCTAAACATAGAAGAGGACTGGCTCTCAAGTGCAGACACCGGAATACACTAATAGATGCTTGGTGAGAGATTATCAACTGAAATAGTATTTAGTCAAACAGGTTTAGTAAAAGCCATTGCTACGGATTCAACACAATGTTTCCCTTCATTAAACTTCCAGCTTATTAAAACAGCACGGATTCAAACAAATTACAACTGAGCTATCACCAATTTATTAATACAATTCGGTTTTCAAATTTGTGCAATGCTATTTTAAGTGCAAACTCTTTTAAATTTTATATCACTCTGTTTTTATAGTACTTTTTATCACGCTTTTATTAGCTTCACCTGTATGTATGTATGTAACCGACCCCTTTGAGCTCGATTTTGTCCTACTTTGAACGATCAGATTTAATTCAAACTTTGCACGCCTGTCAAAGGTCGATGACAATGCAATAATCCGAAAAAAAAAGTTAAAAAAATTTAACTAAAAAATGAACACGCTTTCATAAAAAATCCAACTAAAAAACAGAAAATAATATTTAATAAATTTCGATTAAGAATAGTGTAAATTAGAAATAAATGTATATTTTTGTAAAAAGTGACAAAAAAATGATAAAAATACTGATATCTGGAGGTGGTGATATTAACAGTGACGCATCGCATGTGCATCAGCACCTCCAGATATCAGTATTTTTATCATTTTTTTTGTCACTTTTTACAAAAATATACATTTATTTCTAATTTACACTATTCTTCCAATTTTATACTCTCCACTATATTCCAAATTTATTAAATGTTATTTTCTGTTTTTTAGTTGGATTTTTTATGAAAGCGTGTTTTTTTAGTTTTTTTAAACTATTATTTATTTTGTTTTCGTTTGTTGCTTACGTATATTACATTATTGTATTTTTAATTTAACGTTTCTATCATTTATTCTTTATATATTATGATTTCTGTAATATTTTTGTTTAGCCCCCGACTACACGTCACTAAATCGCTATGGCCCCCCATTGAAAATCAGCGCTGTAGTATTACTGAGTTGGCGGTTTCTTTATTGATATATCCAGTTAACTATATGTATGTTCCCTTATTTATGTTGTGCTCGTGATGTTTGCAACATTTTTTTTTCTTTATTTCTTCTTTCTATTATACTTTATTATCGCAGATCTCAGTATGTTTTTGTACCTGACCAAACCAATCACTTCTTTCGTAAGAATAAAGCAATAGCAGTGATGTCAACATCAACATCATGTCAAATTCTGATCACGTACCAATCATTACTAAACCTTAAACTGCCTTACTCAATTAATCTTATCTCTTACTCGCTTTATCATTACTGCTGATAAAAGTATTGTCAAAGTAGGTTCAACCATTCCTAAGAGTACCCCGAACAAAGGGTACTCTTGATAATAATAAAATAAACTAAATATACTCTACTCAGTATATTTTATCTGACATATAGGGGGCATTTACGGTGGAGGATTAGGGGCATAAATAGGGCATAAGAAGTACGTACCTTGAGGCAGTACAGTGAGTATCAGCTCGTTCCTGGCGAGTCCAGCCGCACTGCCCGCCGTACAGCCGTACCGATCTGAATGCTGTTCCGATACGTTACGAATCACCAGAGAACCATTCTTTAGCACGACCAATCTACAAATACGAGTCATGGTAGTTTTTGTGGGCATTTCATTCCCATACTATCTATACTACTTTTATAAAGGGAGTGTTTGTTTGTTTGTTTGGTTGAACGCGCTAATCTCAGGAAGTACTGGGCCGATTTGAAACATTCTTTCAGTGATAGATAGCTCATTTATCGAGGAAGGCTATATGCTATATATTATTACGCTAAGACCAACAGGAGCGGAGCACCAATGAAGAATGTTTCAAAGTCGCGTTTTTTTCCTTTTGAGAGCTTCCGCTGCGTGTTAGCGTTAGCCCAAAGTAAATATTCCACGCGGACGAAGTCGCGGCAATAACTAGTCTATATATAAATCG
The DNA here is from genome assembly GCA_036509395.1 of Antheraea yamamai. NCBI lineage: Eukaryota > Metazoa > Arthropoda > Insecta > Lepidoptera > Saturniidae > Antheraea > Antheraea yamamai. Next base: position 10,969,800 of record AP028447.1, on the reverse strand, counting down.
GCAGTGGGAGAACAGTTAAGAATATCTATATTATATACATATATATATTCTTTATAGCTATATATAATATACATATATATAATAGGTCTTTTCCTACGAAATTGCCGTTCTGCAGTACTGGCCATTTCAAATCAAAATAATTTTTTTTTGGCTAAGAATTCTAATTTCAAATTAATGTTATTTTAAAAACATGGAATTCTTTTTCCAAAAGTAGTCATTTGTTATTGATTAGTGTTACATTTTCATCGCATTTCAATCTTTTTTGTCATCATGGATACGTTAAAAATTCGAGTAATTATGGAATATGAGTACCGTCGTGGCAGCAACGCGGCACAAGCGGCACGCAACATCAACGACGTTTACGGAGCTAACACTACAAACCAACGCACCACCTGTTACTGGTTTGCTCGCTTCCGATCTGGGAATTTCGACCTGAAAAATGAACCTCGCGGTCGTCCGAAGACTTTGGTCGACAATGACGAATTAAAGGCGATTGTGGAAGCTGATGATACACAATCTACGCCTGAATTAGCAGCAGCTTTCGACGTTAGCGTCAAAACAATATTGGTCCATTTGCGTCAAATGGGCAAGGTAAAAAAGCTTGACAAATGGGCGCCCCACGAACTCAATGATCGCTAGCGCGAAGTACGCGTCAAGTCGTGCTTTGCACTGCTCACAGACACACAAATGAAGGAATTTTGAACCGCATTGTTACCTGCGATGAAAAATGAATTCTGTTTGATAACCACAAGCGCTCAGCAAGTTGTTTGGATCCTGGTTCAGCACCTAAACAATGCCCTAAACGAAAACTTACCCCTAGAAAAGTGATGGTCACTGTTTGGTGGTCTAGCGCCGGTGTGATTCATCACAGCTTCTTACCAATCGGGGTGAGCATTACTGCAGATGTGTACTGTGAAGAACTGAACACAATGATGGAGAAGCTGGCACATCTCCAACCAGCATTGGTCAATCGCTCGTCTCCGCTGCTCCTGCACGACAACGCGTGACCTCATACTGCACAGCAGACGGTCTCCAAGTTGCAAGAACTGGGGTTGGAAGTTCTCCGTCATCCGCCCTACTCACCAGACCTTGCGCCTACAGACTACTACTTTTTCCAGAATTTGGATAACTCCTTGGCGGGAAAAAAATTCAATACCCGAGAGGCAGTACAAAATGCCTTTGAAGAATTAGTTGCCTCCCGTCCAGCTGATTTCTTTAAGAAGGGCATCAATAAACTGCCACTGCGTTGGCAAAGATGCATTGATTGCATGGGTGATTACTTCGATTAATACAAATAAAAAATACACGTAAAAAATTCGTTTAAATTTTTTCATACAAAACGGCAATTTCATAGGTAAAGAGCTAATATATAATAGCTATTGATGAGCTTTAGTGTTATCAATAACAGAATTGGAAAAAGTAATTTTTTCTGACCACTGGACGAGCATTCGTTATTTTAAATTCACTTTGTATTAACCCCTCGGCTGATTTTTAAAGAACGAAATCTCAAAATGGCTGATCATGTTTTTATTTTTTTTATTTCACGACATTTTACATAAATATTATGATTTTACGATACATAATGAGTTCTTTTTCAAAGTTTTGTAATAAATCAGGTGTCTTTATAAGCTTATACTGCCAACAGTCTGTTGACCTGTGCCTCGTGAGGTCTATATTCCTTTGTATGGAATTTAAATCTTTATGGTTTTAGGAGTTAACGGACATTCTTATTTAAGCAACGTCATCGTCTTTTTGGCCACATTATATGAATGCCGGCACAGCTAGTTTTCCTCTCTGCAATCACCCGCTCTCCTCTATCAACTGTTATCTCAGTATCCACACCTTATGTACACACATCTCTTCACACCAATCCAATGAGAAATGGAAAAATTCATCTCGCGACCTCTTAATATCAATATTAAGATCTCGTATTTTTACAGACTACTATTGGTTTTAATATTCTCTGACAAAATTTCATAATAATTTGAAGAAAAAAAAAGTCGAAAATATATATAATCGAAAATATATATAAGAGGATAAGTAATTTAGTATATATACTTAGGCTTGCCATAAATACTTACTGTTACTGTTGTTGAATTTGGAATCTGTCATTTTCATATGATTATTCATTGAAATTTTCTCATTTTGGCGCCAATACATTCTACAATATTTTGCGATATTAAAATGGAGTGGGGTGATAAAGAGAACAGAATCGTTGTAATTGCATTGCATAAAGTAGGTATGGAGTCAAATGCAATATTTAAAACTCTCCATATGCTTGGTATTAGTAAAATATTTGTATACCGGGCTATTAATAGGTACAATGAGACCTCCTCCGTTTGTGACAGAAAAAGATCTGGCCGTCTACGTAGTGTTCGTACGAAAAAGGTGGTCAAAGCAGTAAGACTTCGAAGTTCGAAGTAATCCTGTCCGAAAGCAAAAGATTTTATCTCGGGAGATGAAGATAGCACCTAGAACCACGTCGCGTATTTTAAAAGATGGCTTAGGATTTGCAGCCTATAAGAGACGTACTGGTCATTTCTTAACTGCTCAAAGCTCTAAGAAAGCTTCCCAATTAGTCGACAGAATGCAACGTGGGCACTATCCGACTTCAGTGATGGTTTGGTGGGGTATTAGCTATGAAGGAGTGACTGAGCCATACTTTTGTAAGAGAGGTATCAAAACATCGGCACAAGTGTATCAAGATACCATTCTTGAGAAGGTTGTGAAGCCCTTTAACAACACCATGTTCAATAACCAAGAATGGTCCTTCCAGCAAGACTCGGCGCCGGGTCATAAAGCTCGGTCTACGCAGTCTTGGTTGGAAACGAACGTTTCGGACTTCATCAGAGCTGAAGACTGGCCATCGTCTAGTCACGATCTTAATCCGCTGGATTATGATTTATGGTCAATTTTAAAGAGTACGGCTTGCTCTAAACGCCATGATAATTTAGAGTCCCTAAAACTATCCGTACGCATGGCAGTGAAGAATTTTCCCATGGAAAGAATCCGTGCTTCTATTGATAACTGGCCTCAACGTTTAAAGGACTGTAATGCAGCCAATGGAGACCACTTCGAATAAGCTTTTTATATTTTAAATTATTTTATATTTATGTATTACACTAACACACTGTGAAAGTAATAAATGTTATTTGCAATAGAATTTTTTTTTCTTTGTTTCAGTATTTATGGCAAGACTAGGTACATATACAATTACATAGCGTATTTAGAGCGCCCAACGAGAACATACAGATTATTATCCCGTTCTTTATATACATGTTTATACTATCTAGTACAGTTGATATAAATTCATATGAAAATACATACATAGGTTACGTATATTCGTAAAGATAATTTTTCACATACCTGGCAATAGAAGCATTAACTCCGTCTTCTACATCCACGTCGCTTTCTGTAAAACGTATATACTCTATTTATTACAGGGTTTATAAACGTCATTAACAACGCCATATATGCTTTACTATATTTTCAAACAATTTCTTGAAATATTTTTTTTTATTTATCATATGGTTATGATAAATTGTTAGTAAAGAGTTTAAGTTTCTATAATGAATATAAATATTTTTTGGCGGGATCTTAGTATTCCGTGTAGTGTATTTTATATTTTATTTAATCTTGTGTTATGCGGCACTATATCTTGTAATATTGGTGGCATTTTACGTAATATAGTTGCGGGCATAATTGCGGGGTGGTAGGGTGTCTGTACCCGACTGGATCGCGACCACCGTACACCAGGTGGAACACCCGCCATAGTGGCACGTTTGGGCGTGTCGCGTTCCGGGATCAGCCGGTGTATATCCAGCAACTGGGGGGGGGACTGTCCCTGACTGGGTCGCTTTCAGGCCGGCATGACAGCGGCGACCGGCGATGGATAGTATGTCTTTCGGTGGTCGCCATTGTTTTTGGATTGTACTGTGCTTACCATCAGGCACAGTACAGTCACTTTGCCGAGCTACAATAAAAAAAAAAAAAAAATATATATACTTCGGATATTGTGCACAAGTGAAGTGGATGGAAAATAATACCACGGAGCATGAATTCTGAGATGCCACAAAAACTTCCTAAAAAGTTCTAACAAGGGGGCCACCATCTTCTTATAACATCATAATTATTATAAGATACTCATATTTCTTATGGGTCAAAACACGTCAAGTGGACCCCCCTTTTACCACTTGATCATAGAAAACTTATTAAAATATAATTATCGAAAGTAGTCATACCTAAAAATCATCCCTCAAAACAGTTTTTGAAAATTTTGAATTTAACAACAATTTTTTTAACAATAAAAATTTTCGGTACTTTTAATTAAAAAATTAATTGTGAAAAAGCTATTGAAGATAACTTAACGAAATTTTCAGTGATTATAGTAAAATATCTATATTTTCACATAAGATTTTTTTGCAAATTTTATTTGTTTATTATCATATTTTTTATTAACTTTTAAATAAACAAATAGAAATTTTAATGACTTCTCAGTCCGATAATCGAATTTTTTTTTTTTAGTAATAAGCATTATACATTTAAGTTCTATATTTCGAAATAAAATTTCACTGCCCGGTATTAGTTTAAATAATATGAATTTTTATGTGACGCAGCGGCGAGCGGTACAAGTGCCGCGCGCTACTCAGCTCAGCCGTTAAGACTGTAGATCGTATAATAATTGTGTAATTTGTAATACCGGGCAGTGAAATTTTATTTCGAAATATAGAACTTAAATGTATAATGCTTATTACTAAAAAAAAAAAATTCGATTATCGGACTGAGAAGTCATTAAAATTTCTATTTGTTTATTTAAAAGTTAATAAAAAATATGATAATAAACAAATAAAATTTGCAAAAAAATCTTATGTGAAAATATAGATATTTTACTATAATCACTGAAAATTTCGTTAAGTTATCTTCAATAGCTTTTTCACAATTAATTTTTTAATTAAAAGTACTGAAAATTTTTATTGTTAAAAAAATTGTTGTTAAATTCAAAATTTTCAAAAACTGTTTTGAGGGATGATTTTTAGGTATGACTACTTTCGATAATTATATTTTAATAAGTTTTCTATGATCAAGTGGTAAAAGGGGGGTCCACTTGACGTGTTTTGACCCTTATATTATTATCTACTTGACAATTCAAGTAGTATTTAGATTGATTGGGTACCAAAAATAAAAAAGTACATATAGCAAAAGTTGTTTACTTATTGGCTAATTCAAGCAAAACGCTTACAAACTTGTAACATTATTCATAGAATAGTAAGGTATCTCTAACATGTGTTATACGCGCTGTTTTAAATAAAATCAAGGTAAATAAATCCTTTAAATGACATAACCATTTCAGAATTCGTGATACTCACGTTGGTTCGGTGTTGCGAGATTGAGAATTAGTGATACTTACGTTGGTTCAGTGTAGCGAGACTGAGAATTAGTGATACTCACGTTGGTTCAGTATAGCGAGATTGAGAATTAGTGATAATCACGTTGGTTCAGTGTAGCGAGATTGAGAATTAGTGATACTCACGTTGGTTCAGTATAGCGAGATTGAGAATTAGTGAAACTCACGTTGATGCAGTGCCGCGAGATTGAGAATTAGTGATACTCACGTTGGTTCAGTGTAGCGAGACTGAGAATTAGTGATACTTACGTTGGTTCAGTGTAACGAGATTGAGAATTAGTGATACTCACGTTGGTTCAGTGTAGCGAGATTTCTGTCCCAATGAGTGGTCGGTATGGGATCGCCTACAGCTCTGCAGTTAAGAACGACCGTTTGGCCCACAGTGGCCTGGACGTTCAAACCTGCTTCTGGTTCCACTACACGTGGTGATACTGTAATTTCGAACGAAAGATTCCTTTACTGAAGTGTAAACGTCTTCTAAGCGCATCGAAAGTGAACCGTCACGCTCGGATCAGTGACACAATGGACCGTATATATTTGTCAACTACGTTTATTGTCTCTAACAAAGAGTGCATTAATCCATCAATTACTGTAACATAAATAAGTTATTTCGGATAAAATACAGATATTATGATTGTCAACAACCGCGAATATTTTTGAAGTGAAAACTTCTATAGCCGCGTTGATCAATTTTTGATAGGGGAAAAATTTATAGCTTCGCGTCACCGATGATCTCGACACGTTGACGTTGACGTATTGCGCTTGCGTCCGACGAACGAAGCAAAATATAGCGGCCTGTGTACATGTAATATTGATATTTTGTATTGAACTTGTGCAGCCAACCCTAATTTTGATTTATTAATAAACTACATAAAGACGTATATAATTGTTGTTGGGAATGCCACTAGACAAGAAAACCACTGCAATGTTAATAATTTTAATTTACTAATAACGAAATTTAAATAATTCAGACTATAATCGTTTTAAGAATTCAAAAAAGGCACGGTTTTTCAATTTGTTTTGAGTTTTACTTCTGCCGTCAGTTCCTATGACTGCTTGGATGTTTATTTTTCAACTGTAAAGCTAATGAATACAGTGATATCTAAAATAAATATCTTACCGACAACACCAAGGGTGATTTTCGATGTAATAGAATGGTCACCGTCGACTGCTTTGCACGTATATTGACCGGCATGACGTCGCTCTGCTTCTGGCACCAGTAGCGTACCGTTGACCGATGTTATACCTTCAGGCAGATCATCCGCATCGTTCTAGAATAATATCCGAATGTCTTATAACTTGAAACAGGTATCTCAGAAACATCTGTAACGATTTGTAACAACTTTTATATGTAGAGGTTTTATTTTTTTAAGTTTATCTATATTACATCTTCCCTCACTAATTTTATATGTATGAATAGTTATGTTAGCTCGGATAGATTCGCGTAGTTGCATTCAAGGCAACAGCCCAAACTGAGGTTCCGCCACTTTATCACTCTTGAGCTTGTTAGCTTGTTGCCAATCGGCTGAGTGTCTTAAGCACTGATCTTAGTAGTCCGATGAAACGGTCAGGGCATCCGCGTTCAGTTCGTAAAAATAGCTGATACTCTTTTATACTAGGCATGTGCACCACTTTATATAACGTACTCTGTGTGCACCACATCGTTTTACAACAAAATATATATATAATAGAACGCATAATACTTATAAACATCCTAGTTAATTGAAACTTTCATTATATAAATGTATATAGATAAGGACCAAATACCTAAGAAATATATATAAAAAAATCGATCAAATCTATAGAGTAATTTTTGCGTAATGCGCGCACATAGCAGACCTATATCATTTTATTCATATGGATTATTAAACGTTATGTGATATAGCGCCATCTCGTAAATTTTTGTTAGACTTGCATCGTTGCCTACTGGTACCTCAACATTTTGTAAGATGGCGCTATACGACGACATTAAATAATGCAATTATTTTGTTAACCAATCGTGCGAAACCCGGTCGCTCAAGTACTACCACGGTCTTTTCACTTTTTGAGATCTATTTTGAACTAATTTTATTATGAATCTTTATTATGACATATATCACTAGATGGCGTTATTATGTAATTTTTAATTCTTTGCAAACCGCATACAGTAAAAGCTATTGTATGATGTATTGGAAATATATGTTTAAAAAAATGTACCCGAACCAGCTTCTTGCCGGTTCTTCTCGATGACTGAGTTATTTTCCTATTTTTGATTTGATTTGATAAGAAGGTTTTGGCGTCTAGACGTTAAAATTGTACTCCAATATGATTTCATAAAAATAAATATAGATCGTGTTCTAAAGGTTAAATAATTAGTTTGTATTTTTTTTTATATTCCTCTCTGGAATGGAAAATTTTAGAAGGTAAAAGAACATATTTTCATTACAAATATAAATGATTAAAGATTTGTATAGAACTTACGCAGTACCATTTTTTTTATTTTTTTTATGTTCAACAGGTACGCGCTTGGCCACAATCTCACCTGATGGTAAGTGACGATGTATCGCGCTTACCCACTAGATGCCTGTTCACTCTACTCTTGAAGACTCCCAAGTTATAAGATGACGGGAAGACAGACGCCGGGAGTGAATTCCACTCCTTAGCCGTACGTATAATGAATGTGGAAGCAAATCGCTTCGTACGAATCCCGTTATCGAATCCCCAATTACCCATATCGCTAGTGGAGCTAATTTAAACCAAAAGTCATGTTTCAATTATAAAATGTACTCTATGGGTATTACACATTAAATTTTGTAAAGGACCGGCATGATCTAAATACTAGAAACTGTAACAAACTGCTCGTCCCATGTTTCAGCCTTAGCAAAATCAGTAATAGTTTCTTAGGTAATAGTGTTAGGTTTTACAATAAAGTCCCAAAACATATTACCGATTTGCCGGACTGTAAATTTAAGCACCATGTCAAGCGGGTTTTAGTGTCGAAAGGCTATTATAGAGTGGATCAATATGTGAACGATGGTGATGTCTGGAATTGACTCATCTCTGTGCATCCACTAAAAACGGTGTTGTGACGTATAATGTATTCGAAATATATATATATATGTTAAAAAGATGTACCAGATCGAGTTTCTTGCCGGTTCTTCTCGATGACTGGGATGTTTTCCGAACCGGTGGTAGTTTTGACGTTCACAAGCGCCTTATTAGGGCCTAAACTGAATAAAGTATTTATAATTTGATTTGATAAAGTTTGAAAGTTGTCTTATAACGTAACTTCATTTTTTATTCATGTATTCCATGGATTAATTTAACGCGGATGAAGTCGCGTGAGATTGCTTGTATACCATAATAGAAAATCTTACGAGATACCACCCTTTAATGTAACCGTCAGGGACAATCTACTAAATCTCATTTTACGCATTAACAAGTTTAGTTCCTTTGTGTTTCCGCCACTGCCGCTACTAGTATTCACGTGAGAGTATACAAAACATAACAGTATGAGACGAAATATAGAACCCGCTTACCAAATACCACTGGACCGTCGGCGAAACACCACCGGTGACTTTGCAATGGATCTTTCCGGAACTGTTCAGCTCCAATTTCCTGCTGTACGGCTCCGGTTCAAAGTGAAGTGCAGTGTCTGTAAAATAAAATCAAAATTATGTATCACTCGTACACGCATTAAGGTCATCGTCTTCTTACCCTTATCCCACATAAGTAGGTCCTCCACTCTCGCCAATCAGATGTCATCCACACCTTTTACACACATATCATTTTGCACACAATCGATCCACCATTATACTCAAAACTTTTCTAGTTACATAGTCCTCATCGCTTCTCATGACATGCCCGTACCATGCTAACCTATTTATTACTCCTCAACTTCTCTGTCACTGGTGCTATTTTCAAACTACATCTGATATAAATATTATAGTGGACGCTACTTTGCACTTCCGCTTGGTATTGATTGAACTCTAACTGTAACAAAAAGCAAATCAATTGATCAATATCATTATTATTATTATTATTACATAGTATAAAACAAAGTCCCCTACCGCGTCTGTATGTCTGTTCGCGATAAACTCAAGAACTACTGAACGGATTTTCATGCCGTTTTCACCAGTGGATAAAGTGATTTATGGGGAAGATTTTAGTATATAATTTGTCAAGGTTTTCTTATAGTCAGGGCGGGACAGCGTCTGCCGGGCCCGCTAGTATCTTATATATTAATACGTGAAGCCAAAACTTTGCACCCCTTTTTAAGCGAATTGCGCGAACGGATGAACTTGAAATTTAGCTTAGTTAAAGTTTATATGGCAGAGAAGTGCACAAAGCTATTTTTTTATATAAAATGCATTACAATCATATTAAATTAATTAAAATATACATTACTCACACTACTGCTTGAATTTTACACAACATATACACACATGTAAATGAAAAAGACGTTTCGAACATCCTTCAACCTTCTTACGTTCCAATTACCTTTTAAATATTTTTCACATGACTGACGTTGCATGCCTTACAATATGCCCTTTGAAATCAACTGGTCAAATTGTAGGTTAATTTTAGAATAAAATAATATGTAAATTCATAATATACATTAATATTAATTGATAAATAATATATCTTTAGTAAATTTATGGAACTACTGAAATAATTATTATTCTCTTTGGTTTTATTGGTTGTCAAAAGTTTTAGGTGACAGGACTGTTTTAACTTCACGTCACTTTGCTTCATGTTGCCATAAGAGTAAAGCAATATTTCCAAAGTCAATGTCAATATTTTAATGTCTAGTATTTCTTAATGTGTACTCACTTCAAATGATGATTCAATAAACAATGAGCGAAAAAATACTTTGTAAAATCAAAATAAGAAAATTTGTTTGGTCATGAAAGTAAACCATGACTTACATCTCCGCGGTTACAATGATGCAGTTCAATTTGATGTAGCAATTATATTTAGTACAGTTGATGATGAATTATGAACAAAAATGAATTCATTTTCAAAAGTTAATCGTAGTATTATAAACATCTTTGTTTTGGATTCATAATTTGATTCTATTGTGTATCCATTACTTTTCCAAATGATGATACTGGGCATATCACTATTCCTCATAATGTACAGACTATATTTAATTCAATATCACCCAGAAATACCACGCACCCATGATGTCGTGTAAAATTAATTGAAAATTGTGTCATGAGGGGGTCCGATAAATTTCTTTATTTTCGTAAAGTTATGTTTACTTAGTATTTAAGAGCCTTACCACCTTATGTAACCGCCTGTTTTTTGTTTCAAATTTATAATTAATTTCAATTTTCATTTAGACATCGATTTTTTTTATGTTTATATAATTGAAAAAAAGTGGCAAATAACTGAGTAGACATGATGAAAGCTTTTGATTATAGAGGTTATAATACCCTTTGATAAAAGAACCCTAATATAGTTCAAACTTTAAAAATTCAATGAACTATGGTCGAATGTCGACCACTGGGCGCCCGCTAGTAATAAAATAATTGAGTAACTTGAAATCGGTAAATATTACAAAAATCATGATGTTTAGAAATGCGGACACCGCGGTGATCTACCTAAGTTCAGATCTCTACAAAGAGCTTGGGATTTCAGAGAACGAAGACACGATGAAACCATAGTATAGTGGTATGGCTTTGTCGAAGTTCGCCACCACCACGCTACCAAGCATCTATAGTTGTGTTCCGATAGCTGCACTTGAGAGCCAGTCCCCGCTATGTTTAGCATGCTTACCATTTTGGACTTTATCATATTTTAACATCAGGTGAGTTCGTGGACAAATGCAAACAAATATAAACAGTTTAAATAATAGGTAAATGGGTTTTAGGGGCCAAATTGTAAGAACAAAATTACAATTAAATATAGCCCATAAATAACCCACATAAAGCAGTTTCTTCGTTGTCACAGCAAAAGCAACAAAGGCCTGAGCACCAACTAGTAATTTAATTTAATGCTAGATTTAGTAAGAATCTATATACTTTTAATATTATAATGCTGAGGGCTGATGTTACTCTCGTCCGCATGAAGTGAACCTCTCATTGCTCTGCGCATGCTCCCCGGGTGCTGGACTGTTCCATATAAAATGAACCTCGCAGCGAAAAAAATTAATAATCTATACATATACTAAAAATGTAAATCAAATGTGTACTGTACATTTTAGATTTTTGTAAAAAAAATGTTGCAGACGTCTAGGAATAAGTAATAAAATACATTTCAATCATTCTTAGAAATGTCTGTCTGTCTCTTTTTCCGTTTGTTTGAACACGCATCACTGCTAATGTACTACGTTCATGATAAAACGTTATCAAGAAAATCATAAAGCATGTATTCGACTAACACTTAGTCTTGGGTTCATTAAAATCGTTTCGATCTATCAGAAGTTATTGTAATTTTAATGACGACGCGACTTAAGTACGAAAGAAAAGTAGATAGTAATTACATTTAATATGAGATTCAGGTGGCTTTAACACTGTTTTGTACATCAGGTTCCACGCGGACGAAGTGGCAGGCACAACTAGTATAGTAATATAGTGTAAAAAATAAATTAAAACAATCATTAATCATTTAACGGTGGTAGAGCCACACTAAAGCTACTACTGGTCTCAGCATAAATGGGTCGGCTCGCCCGTGGTAGTAACACCCTCTCACAGAAAACCGACGTCAAGTAACAGTGCTTGCATTGTTGCGTTTCGTTCGGTCAAGGAGAGCGCCGGGGGCCCTATTCTTTTCTCTTTCCTCTTCTACCCTTCCCTTCCTTTTCCCCCCCCCCTCAACACAGGCTGGCAATGCACTTGCGATTACCCTGGTGTTGCAAGCGTCTATGGACGGTAGTGATCACTTAACATCAGGTGACCCACCTGTCCGTTTGCCTCCTATAACGTAAAAAAAAATCAGAAATTGGACATTCCATGTGTCAGACATAGTAAGACCAGTTTTTTGGGTAAGGACGTTAGGTACTAGAACAGAGTCTCAGAGTACATTACCGATTTGTCTGATAGTAAGGTTAGTATAGAGTGGATCAATATGTTATGTCTGGAAATGTCACCCCTCTCTGTAAATCCGTTAAAAACGATTGTAACCACAATGCATTGTTATAAAAGTATGCACAGTAAAAAGATAAACCAGATCGAGTTTCTTGCCCGTTCTTGTTATTCGAAACGGGGTTATAGTATTTCCACGTTCCTTCTCCAGGCTTGAAGTGAATAAAATATTTTTGAACTAGCTGTAGCCGCAGCTCCGCACGCGTTTTTTTAAATCGTATTAAAGAATTATAGAATTGTGAGACTATGTACAATTACAGAAACGCTTTTTAATGACAATTGTAAGTACGACGACATTAGATATATAAATACAAAGAGCGTGCCAAATGAGGTTTGTCATCAGCAACACATTTGGAACCTTAACCCATCATATAACTACCTCAGTGCTCACTTACACTTATAAGGAACTAACGAAACAATAACTTAAAATATTATTATTAAGATTTACATTTACATTACATTTAATATACATTGCCATTATTATAATTAAGATTTTGTGACTATACAAAAAATAAACGCTTGTCTGTTCCGCAAGAAATTGTATTATGGAACACTTTACGTAATACGTTTATAATCTAAGATCTTTTTAGGAAGACCTCTATATCACTAATCTTATTAATAATTATAATGTCGAATTGTAAACAATAAGCTGATAATTATTTCTCTTATTAAAAATAAAGAATGAGTTGAAATCTTGCTATATTTCATGCAGACAAAGTCGCGGGTAACAGCTAGTCTAAAATAGAATAACCTCAATTACTTTTTATTAGGTTCGCTATCTACCAGTGAAAATCCCGTGAAAATCGATGTAACCGTTTTGGTGACAGCACAACGGGCGAAGCCACGGTTAACATCTAGTCTAAATTAAAATAAATTAAATTACTTTTTATAAGGTCCGCTATCTGCCAGTGAAAGTCCCATGAAAATCGGTCTAACTGGTTTGGAGAAAGCACTGTGGGCGAAGCCACGGTTAACAGCTAGTATAAACTAAAATTGTCTAAATTACTTTTTGTAAAGTCAGCTATCTGCCAGTGAAAGTTTCGTGAAAACTGGTCTAACCGTTTTGGAGATAGCATTGCGGGCGAAACTACGATTAACAGCTAGTATAAACTAAAATTGCTTGAATTACTTTTTATAAGATCAGCTATCTGCCAGTGAAAGATATGTGAAGATCGATCAAACCGTTTTGGAGATAGCATTGCGGGCGAAGTCACGGTTAACAGCTAGTATAAACTAAAATTGCTTCAATTACTTTTTATAAGGTCAGCTATCTGCCAGTGAAAGTTTCGTGAAGATCGGTTGAACTGTTTTGAAGATAGTACTGCGGGCGAAGCCACGGTCAACAGCTAGTCTAAATTAATATAAACTAAATTACTTGAAATGATGTCCGCTATCTGCTGGTGAAAGTTTGGTGAAAATCGGTCCAATCGTTTTGAAGATAGCATTGCAGACGAAGCCGCGGTTAATACCTAGTCTAATTTAGAGTAGCCTAAGAAACCCGCTGTAATTTCAGCTATCTGTCAATGAAATTCCGGTCAAAATCGGTTCAGCCGTTTCGGAGATTACCCGGAACAAACAGACAGACAGACAGACCGACCTACAAAAATTTAAAAAATTGCATTTTTGTTATCAGTAGCGTGTATACTTTCGTACCCAAGTAGTAAAAAAATTTTATTTTGATATTACATACAGACACTTCATTTTTATTATATGTATAGAATAGATTATTAAAGAAGAAATTTTAAAACGTTAAGAAATACAAATTAATTGCAACTGAACCAAAAACAACACGATATTATATCACTACATATGATAAAACAAAATCCTCTGCCACATTTGTTTGTCGCGATAAACTCAAAAAATAATGAACAGATTTTCATGCGGTTATCACCAGTAGATAAAATGATTCATGAGGAAGGTTTAGGTATATAATTTGTCAATGTTTTTTTTATTATCGGGACGGGACAACGTCCGCCGGGCCCGCTAGTTAAGACGTAAAATTTTAGAGAGCTAAAATATTTCATGTATTAACTAAATCACTTAAGAGAAGCTGAATAATTGAATATATTTACAGTAAGACAAACAAACTTTATTTAAAAGATAAATATTATCATACCTAATTCTATACCTTTTTCCTTCAATTTCCTATGTTGATAGTGTGGTAGTCTATGTTTTCATTTTTCCTTACTTCAATATTCCATCAGCGGTGATATTGTAAACGATTTTTTGTATCACTGGATGTTGCTAAAAACTATTAATTTTCAATCGATGTTTTTGAAGAGAAATTTGTTATGGCATGGTAGGGAAACATTTTCGTTACGCGTTAAACAGTACGTATGTATAAACGTTGTATAAACGGTATGTATGTATGTCTGGGTATAGTAGTAAGTATACAAAAATGAGTAAATGTATAGTTAAGTACTTATAATTCGGGACTTCATCTATACTAATATTATAAAGAGGTAAAGTTTGTGAGTTTGTGACGTTGTAGGGGGTAATCTCAGGAACTACTGGTTCGATTTGAAAAATTCATTCAGTGCTATATAGCTCATTTATCTAGGAAGGTTATAGGCTAAATATCATCACGCTAAGCCCAATAGGAGCGGAGCACCAATGAAGAATATTTCAAAATCGGGGCTTTTCCTCTTGAGAGCTTCCGCTGCGTGTTAGCGTTAGCCCAAAGTAACTATTCCACGCGAACGAAGTCGCGGGCAGAGGCTAGTGTAGTATATAGTTTATGAGTATTCTCATATATAGATACATAATTTAATACATATAAGCCAAAGAAATTACATGCAACAAATACATGCGGAGCTGCATCCGTACACTGATGCACACAATGTTTTTTTTTAATTGTAATTCTCATTAATTGAACTTTTTTTTTTCTTTTTTTTATATTATAGGAGGCAAACGAACCGGTGTGTCACTTGATGTTAAGTGATCACCACCGTCCATAGACACTAGCAATACCAGGGGAGCCGCAAGTGCGTTGCCGGCCTGTGTTTTGAGGGAGGGGGAGAGGGAAAGGGGAGTAGAGGTGCATCTCCGGCGCTCTCACTGACCGAACGAAACGCAACAAGGCAAGCACTGTTACTTCACGTCGGTTTTCTGCGAGAGGCTGGTACTACCCCGGGCGAGCTAACCCATTCATGATGAAACCACTAATAGCTTCAGCGTGGCTCTACCACCGAAAAAGTATGTGCTTCTGAATAATAATATTTTTTTAACTGAAAAATATAAATGTGTTACCATTATTAACAGCTCGATGTCTTCTGGCTAGTTTGTTCGATGGCTTGTGTCGTACATCTGTGAACAAAGAAATTACATTTGTAAGATTTATTCACTTTTTATCGATGTATTAAATCAAGAAATGTGTTGTTACATTTCAAACTACGCTAAACTATGCGGGGTGGTAGGGTGTCTGTACCCGACTGGATCGCGACCACCGTACACCAGGTGGAACACCCGCTATAGTGGCACGTTTGGGCGTGTTGCGTTCCGGGATCAGCCGGTGTATATCCAGCAACGGAGGGGGGGGCAGTTTCAGGCCGGCATGACAGCGCCGAACGGCGATGGATAGTATGTCTTTCGGCGGTCGCCATTGTTTTTGGATTGTACTGTGCTTACCATCAGGCACAGTACAGTCATTTTGCCGAGCTACAATAAAAAAATTAAAAAAAATCCAATTTTAGCCGTTCCTAATATTTTACGTTATCTATATATATATTAGAAATTCCCACCTATATATTGACTCATCACGATATCTCTGGAACCATAAGGCGTAGCGACTTGAAATATGGTAGGAATATTCCTTTCGCCGAGTAGAGGTCAGCTAAGAACGGATTTTTCGAAATTCCACCCACAAGGGGGGTTGCGGGGGGGTTGCGGGGGGGGGGGGGTAATCAGGGCGGGACAACGTCGGCCGGGCCCGCTAGTTATTCAATATAAATATTATCAAATATAATCTTCAAATTTTGCATATGTAACATGTATATACGAGTAATATGTAATGTAAAAAAATCAAACATGTTATATCTATCTATAACATCATACAACATACATCTAAATCTATGCATATAAAAAGAATGTAGATATAACGTCTGTTATTTTTAGATTTTTGTGAAAATTAAAAAAAAGTTTGTGTGTACACGCGTTAGAAGTTACACTTCTTTGGCGTAACAAGATAAAAATCTTTTCAAAAATTTCATCTTTCGCTTTTCTTTGTAGAAAAAACGACACTAACAATAGAAAAAAGTTATTTAATACATTGAAAGTTTTAATACAAAGAAACAAAATGTTGACTATAGCTAACTTCAGGGTGTCGGTTTTTCGTGACGGTGTGCGCGCGCATCGTAAAAATTTATTCTCATCATTTTTCCCCAACGCGCTAAAAGAAGTTTAACTTCAAAAATTATTGTCGGTGTCTTGAAATAAGTAAAAAATACATTTTTTAAAGTATCTGTCTGTCTATTTGTCTGTTTGTTTGAACATGCATTACTGCTAAAGTAGTATGTGTTCACGATAAAACCTCACAAGAAAATCATAAAACATATTCTCGAGTAACATTTAGTCTTGGTTTCATTTAAAATCGGTTCACTCTATCAAAAGTTATTGTAATTTTAATAACGACGCGACTTAAGTACAAGAGGAAAGGTAGATAAATAAATGGATGTAATTTTATTATTCACTGTTTTTTTACAATAGGTTTGGATGGGTGACCGCCTGGGAACACAACGCGTCACGTTAGTATACTGCGTCGGATAGTGTTGACTGAAAACACCGGTTCTCGTCCGACCACCGAAGTTAAACAAAGTAGGGCGCAGCAGTACTTGGATGGGTGACCATCTGGGAACACCGCGTCACGTAGGCTATTTATTTTATTTTTTGATTAAAATGTTTCCTTGTAATACAAAAGTTTCATTTCTATCGTGTATCTTTAGGACACACCCTGTTGTTTTTTTTAATTTTATAACATTTTTTGGTTGGGTAAAAAAAAAGTTCTTTTTTTCAAATTTTCATTTGAAACTTCAATTACAAATTCGAAATAATTGTTTTTCGCCAGTGTATATAAACATACAAACACCTTCTGAAACATAATCCAAACCGAATCGGAACCAAACACGAAAATCTTTAGATCTTCATAAATAAACTGTATTATTTTTATCCGTGGCGATGTTCTTTCTCATCTATTTCCATAGAGCATCAAAGGAACAAATGGATATCGAAAACACTCAAACGCTTCCTGCCGCGAGGTGGCGACAGAGTGGCACATTATAAAGCGCCGCGCCACGAATGTTTCACACTCGCCGTACATTCAACATAAACATATGCGTTACTTTACGACACCGGCCGACTTCAAAGCGCGATACGGTTTACGCTGTACTGGGACCAACGAATGAGAATTTCTTAGATATTTCGTCATACTTTATTTTTAACCGACTTCAAAAAAGGAGGAGGTTATCAATTCGTCTGTATGTTTTTTTTTTTTTTATGTTTGTTACCTCATAACTTTGGACTGGATGAACCGATTTTGATTATTCTTTTTTTATTTGGAAGCTGGTACTTCCCGTGTGGTCCCATTTTAATTTGGTCCAGTTCCGACAACGGCATCCAGTGCAAAACCGTATAAGTTTTAAATTTGCATTAGGTATGTACACGACAAATAGACGAATAACTCAATATCACGCTAACCGATTTCGATGATTCATTTTTTATTGGAAAGGACATACTTCAAGGGTAGTTTGATGAGAGTTTGGTTAGGTTCTGATTATGGGATCCGTGACAAAGTAAGAAAATGCAAAACCGTATAAGTTTTAAATTTGCATTAAGTATGTACACGACAAATAGACGAATACCTCAATATCACGCTAACCGATTTTGGATGATTCATTTTTTATGGGAAAGGACGTACTTCAAGGGTAGTTTGATGAGAGTTTGGTTAGGTTCTGATTATGGGATCCGTGACAAAGTAAGAAAATTTCAAGAAACGAGCCTACTCCTTTCTTAAGGGCCGGCAACGCATCTGTGTTTCCTCTCGTGTCGCAGGTGTCCATGGGCGGCCGTGATCACTTACCATCAGGTGACCCGTATGTTCGTTTGCCACCAATATTATAAAAAAACTCTTCAATTCTTAGGAGCCTATTGTGCTTATGTTCGTTGCTGTGTTGCAACATGACGCAAGAATTGTAATTACATTACTTAAGGTGTATTATGTGTGAAGCGATGGTAGCCGAGTTGGTGGTAGAAACTATCGCGGATTATTGATAAGGTTGCGTTCGTACCAAACGTTACTTATTGTACAACCAATTGAAACCGTATCGCATACCATACCGCAAAAATGCGCATATTTTAATATACTTAAGGCGGAACGGAGTTCGCGGGCACTGCTAGTAAAATATATTTATGTACACTAAAAATGGAAAAATAAAGTAAATTTTCAAAAAAAAGTATTAACTGACTTCAATATCAATCAAAAACCCATAAGGCACTAAAAAGCGGAAAATAAATAGTTTATCAAATTAACCAAATTAAATAAAACATATGAATATGTGTGCTACCTAGAGATGTATTGGAAGTCGGTGCGAACCGAAAATCATATCATCTACATAGGTACAAAGTTTAAGTCGTCTCTGTAATACATTTCTACCTGGAACAAATTTGAAATTTCGGTTGGCACCGACTTCCAATACATCTCTAGGTAGCACACATATTCATATGTTTTATTTAATTTGGTTAATTTGATAAACTATTTATTTTCCGCTTTTTAGTGCCTTATGGGTTTTTGATTGATATTGAAGTCGGTTAATACTTTTTTTTGAAAATTTACTTTATGTTTTTTCGTTACATATGTAGTTTCAATCAAGTCCTCTGCCCCGTCTGTCTGTTTACGATAATCTCAAAAACTACTGAACGGATTTTCATACGGTTTCCACCAGTAGATAATGTGATTCATGAGGAAGATTTAGGTATATATAATTTATCAAGTTTTTTTTATTATAAAGGCGGGATAACGTTCGCCGGGCCCGCTAGTTTAATATATACTATTATATACATATTTATATATATATAAATATTATATATATAAGACACTTAATTATAATTTGGGTTTAAGAGGCAAAATAAAACTTATTTGTTTCTCTGAAAAATGAAGTATGTAATTTTTATTTATCAAGTACTTTACATACTCATATAATATTTACATAATAACACTATCTTACCTGAAAAATGAAGAAACGACAATAAAAGTTTATTGTTCACCTCTCAATTTATACAATTTAATAAAACATAAAATTAATTTCACTAAAATAAATTCAATATGCGTTCTTCGTCTTAGACAAAATGACAGACCGTTTGACAAACGTTAAACAAACAGTGCGCGCGCATATTCACCTTAAAGAAATAATTTTCTTTACATCTCCCCCCTCCTGGGTGAGGATTACTCCTGTAATTCTCATTGTAGCTGTACCTACTATTTAGCATCTTCTTCATCATTTATTTCTTCTTCCATTTTAATAAGTTTTGTTATATGGTATAGGCTGGTATCCTTTTTTGTTCTGCCCGTGTTTATTCTGTATATTGTATTTGATATTTTGTCTGTTATTTCAAATGGGCCGATTCTTAAATTATCCAATTTTTTCCTATTTAATTTATTTCCGTTTTCAATATATACTAGTTCTCCTATTTTGAATTCACTTTGTCTTCTGCCTTTATCAAATATTTTTTTATTGTATGTATGTGATCTGATAGTACTTTCTAGTGCTTCTTTTTTATCTTTAATCCAAGTTTCTGTATTTGTTGGTTGTCGTAGTTCTTGTGGCAAGATGCTGGTGACTTTTCCTTCTAATAAATATGCTGGTGCAAAGCCTGTCACTGAATGCTCGGTTTCATTATATTTATCTATACATTCTCTTGCAATTGATGTCCATGATTTCTTTTCTTTTTTTTCATTTATTTTACATCTCATTTTGTTAACTAGTGTTTGGTTTAATCTTTCATTTAGTCCGTTTGAAAATGGAGTATCAACTGCTGTAAAAATTAATTTTACCTCATTATCTGTCAAAAAATCTTTGAATTCTTTTGAATTCAATCCTGGATACTGATCTGCTAGTAGTATATTAATTTTTTCCGTCTCCAGAACTTTATTTACTAACTTAATGAAATCTGTAGCATTTTGTGTTTTTGATGTTAGAATGAACGCAAATCTAGTAAAATGATCAACCAACAAGTGTAGGTATTTCTTTGTCGATCGTTGTCCTCCAAAGCCACCAATAGTATCTATCGACATTATCTGAAATGGTTTTGACGCTGGTCCCAGATGTGACATCAATCCATATTTATTTTGGCCTCTTGATTTATTCTTAATACAGGTTTCACAATTCTTGCATATTTTCTTTATATTAGTCGTTAGACTTTTTGCTGTATAATAAGGGCTTATTTTATTTATCATTTGGTTGATCCCCAAATGGCACCATTCGGTGTGTATTTCTTTTATAAGCTTTATACTTGATTCTTCAGATAATATTATTTTTTCTCTATTTCAAATTTTTTTATATAGTATCCCATTTCTTTCAGTTAATTTGGTTCTTATTTTCCCTATTTTCTCGTTGTTTTGTTGATCTGCCTTAATATCATCTAATTTTATAAGATTTACCATTTTTAAAATTTCTTCATCATTATCATCGTCTTCCAATACTGGATTTCTACTGAGACTATCTGCTTCAGTGTTAATTTTTCCGGGAATATATTTAATGTTGAAGTCATATTGTGACAAATAAAAGGTCAATTCACCAAGTTCTTCATCAGTTCTAGCCTTTATGTTAAGATTTTCCAGTGGTTTGTGATCTGAAAAAACTGTGAATTTTCTTCCTATTAACCAGTATTGCCAGTATTTGATAGCTTCTTTAATTGCTAAGCATTCAAGGTATATTGCCTTCTTCCTTTTTTGTGTATCATTGAGTTTCTTTGAGAAATAGCCAACCGGTTTTTCTTTTCCATCTTTTTGAATTTGTTTTAATATTGCACCTATACCATTCAACGAAGCATCCGTGTAAATCCTAATAGGCAAGTCTTTATCGAATATTTCCAGTACTGGTTGTGAGCACAACATATTTTTTATATCAGTGAAAGATTTTTCACATTCTTCTGACCATATAAATTGAACATTTTTCCTCAATAATCTATGTAGTGGGTCTAATATTATTGAACTATTTGGTATGTATTCGTGGTAAAAGTTAATCTTCCCTAGAAATTGTCTAATATTCTTTTGGGTTTTTGGTGTTGGAAAATTCCTTATTGAAATAATATTATCTTTGATTGGTTTTATCGTGTTGTTTCCTATTATGTGTCCTAAGTATTTTACTGATGTTGCTGCAAATATGCATTTCGTAAATTTTAATCTGAAACCTTCGTTTATTATTGCTTTGAGTACTTTTTCTATGTGTTCTACATGTTTTTCAAATGATTGTGAAAATATTAAGATGTCATCAATATAATTTTCTGTAAACTCTTTCAAGTTATGCTTTCTTAATATATTCGATAAAATTCTCTGAAAAATTGCTGGTGATGTTTTTAATCCAAATGGCAGGCAAGTCCACTGATAATGTCCTTCTTGTGTGACAAATCCTGTTTTCTGCCTGTCCTCAATACGTAGTGGTATGGACCAAAATGCGGAATTTATGTCAAGTGTGGTAAAATATTTACAGTTTCTTGCTTTAATTATCAAGTCACTTATCAATGGAAATGGTTGTGCTTGTGGTATGATTATCTTGTTTAATTCTCGAAAATCAATACACAGTCTTGATTTTGTATTTTCGTCTCTTTTAAATGCCAAGGTAACTGGCGCCGCAAATGGACTGTAAGATTCTTCAATTAAGTTATTTTTTAGCAAATTTGCTATCTGATTTTCTATTTCTATTTTGTCTTCTATTGTGCAACGATATGGTCTTTTACTGCAGTACTTGTCTACCAGTAAGTCTATTCGCGCTTCATATTCATTTACTGTGCCTACATCATATTTATCTTTGGCAAATACAGTATTATAATTATTTATTAATCTTTGTATTTGTGTCTTTTTAATGTTATCTAAGAAATGTAGGTTTGTTATGAATCTATTTTTATTCACATGCTCGTTGAAATTAATTTTAATTGCTTCCATCTCTTCAAATCTATTCATAGAATTAATCTTCATCTCTATATTTTGCGATATTTTTAGATCTTCATCTTGAGTTAATTTAAATTTTTTTTATCATATCTAGTCCTATAATGAAATCTTCAAAATCAACATTATCTACAATGAAAACATCAACACATTCTTCTATATCAAAAATCTTTACTTTTAGGCTTATTAAACCTTTTGTGTATGTCACACCATTGACTGTTTTTAATAATATTTTATTTGTATCTTCTGAATTATTTTTTATTCTAACTAATCTTTTGTTTATCAGAGAGACTTGGGAACCTGAATCATATGTTCCGTTTACTTGTATTTTGTCTTCTAATAACATATTTATTTTTATCAATGGTGTGATTACTCGTTTTTTGTCTCTTCCCTTAGATTTACTTCTATTACAGAATTACTTCCGATCACATTATTCTCCTTTCCTTCTTTTTTAAACCAACATGACTGTTCTGGGTGGTATCGCGTTCCTCTATTTAAATTTTCACAGTTCTTGCATGGCTTTTTACCTCTAATGGATTTTCTGTTGTCATGTTTCTCTTCCCTCTTTTTTATAAAGCTGCTATTATTTACCAAACTTTCACACTTTTTTATTTCATGAAGCAATCTCGTTGAGTCTTCACACTTTTCTGGATCAATTCTGTTTCTAATAAATTCTGGTAAACCGGCTGCTATAAGCGTCACCAGAGTTTTCCAGCCAATATTTTCATCCATATCTAATAATAACTTTTCTTTTCTTATGGCATATTCCATCAGTGATCCTTCTTTATATTTGTAAAATATGGCATACATTCCTGTACTCCATCCTTTATCGGCAAATGAATTCAAAAATTTATCTTTCCACTCGGACCATCCAGCTTCTATTTTCAAAGTTTTTAATGTTGCCGAGTGCCAATCTGCACATGACTTGTCTAGAAATAATCTTAATATTTCTATCTTTGTTGTATCTTCGTAAATTTCAAATCGTTTGCATTCATTCTCAAATATTTCTATCCATTGTTTCGCATTTGAGAATTTACATACAAATTTCTCAATCATAAATCTTTCTGATATATTTTTCAGATTTAATTGAGATTCTTTTTTCTGAGTGGATTCTATCATATCTATTTCTTTTAGGTATAAATCATTAAACATTAAATTATCATCTTGGTCAAAATAGGTTTGCATCATTTCTTCTGTGCATGTAATCCATATTATTCTCTCTTGACCTCTTTGGTTTAAACTTTTTTTAACTCTTTTGTAGCTTTCTGTCTTATTTAGTGCCATATGACAACTTGCGTATTTATCAGCGTCTAGCAGTGCATACTTTTTGTTATCCTTTGTTGTAATTGAGGTTATGGCAATCACACTCGTCTTTTTATCGGTTTGTGATGCCTCATATTTAAATGCAAACTGCAATTTTTGTGCCATTATAAACAAGTATTGTCGTTTTATAAGACACTTAATTATAATTTGGGTTTAAGAGGCAAAATAAAACTTATTTGTTTCTCTGAAAAATGAAGTATGTAATTTTTATTTATCAAGTACTTTACATACTCATATAATATTTACATAATAACACTATCTTACCTGAAAAATGAAGAAACGACAATAAAAGTTTATTGTTCACCTCTCAATTTATACAATTTAATAAAACATAAAATTAATTTCACTAAAATAAATTCAATATGCGTTCTTCGTCTTAGACAAAATGACAGACCGTTTGACAAACGTTAAACAAACAGTGCGCGCGCATATTCACCTTAAAGAAATAATTTTCTTTACATATATATATACATATTTTCTTTATTATAAAGAAATTAATACAAAGTAACGGATAACTAATCTGAAATATTGATTTAAATGTAGAGTCTGTAATTAGAAATCGTATGATTATTGCATCAGATAGACCGATAATTGAAAAAAAATCACTAGATTATATATCTTCACGCTTTGTCCCTTTGCTATAAGCTCAACAGTGTACTGTTTGAAGCGATGATAACACAGTGGTTAGTGTGTTCAGATGCCATATCAATCGCAGTAGGTTAGAATCCTTGTGAAGCAGCCAAAGATTTCTTTAAAGATAAACACCGTGATAAAAACATTGACAGTTCCGATAGCTGCACTTGAGAGCCAGTCCACCTCTAAGTTTAGCGTGTTTACCATTTTAGACCATGTCGTCATTCAATCTCAGATGAAATTATGGTCACACTCTAAATCCTATAAAATATTTTAAAAAAAAACACTCTATAGCTAGCAGCTAAAAGAATGGTAAGCCGATCTATGACGTTCTTCTTGCATTTTATTGTTCTTGGCATCAGGCAAAGAAACGTTACTTTAGCATATAAATCGAATGAAATAAAAATAACGATATTCAATTTAGGTCGTGAGAAGGCGCTTATGAACGTCAAAGCTACCACCGGTTTGGAAAGACAACCCAATCATTAAGAAGAACCGGCAACAAACTCGATCTGGTGTATCTTTTCATGATATATTATTATATTTTTGAAGTTATACTTCTTTTGGCGCGTTAGGGAAAAATGATGAGAGTAAATTTTTACGATGCACGCGAACAACCGACTGGCAGAGAATGCCTTCGGCATTAAGTCCGCCATTGCGTATTTAACGCATAATGTGTAAATAAATAAATAAAAACCGACACCCTGAAGTTAGCTATAGTCAACATTTTGTTTCTTTGTATTTGTTGTTTGTATTACTTTGTATTAAAACTTTAAATGTATTAAATACCTTTTTTCTATTGTTAGTGTCGTTTTTTCTACAAACGTAGAATAAGGCGAAAGATAAAATTTTTGAAAAGATTTTTATCTTATTACGCCAAAGAAGTATAGCGTCTAACGCGTGTACATAAGTACACACAAACTTTTTTACAAAACATAGATAGTTAAATTAAGTGGATGCACAGAGATTGGTGTCATTTCCAGACGTTACCATCGTTCACATATTGATCCATCCTATAATAAACCTTTAGACATTGAAACCGGCTTGGCATGGTGCTTCTCAACTATCCGGCAAATCGGTAATGTGCCTTCGAACTTTGTTATAAAACCTACCACTATTACCTAAAAAAACTGTTTTTGGTCTTAATGAGCACATGGAAACGACCAATTTATTGCTGTTTCTTGTATTTAAATTACTTTGGTCTTATACTAAGTCCAGCTTATCAAAGTTTTTGGACGGACATACATTAAATTATCAAGAATATATTGGGAGGGCAGTTCCGCGAAGCCCCATATTACAAATTGTTCAAAAAAATCATGTGTGCTGTTCAGACGCGGTTAAAAGTGTATCATTCAAACAATAATAAAATATTCATATAGGTTATTTTTTTTATGTCAAGAGGAGGCAAACGAACAGATGGATCATCTGATGTTAAGTGTCACTACCGTCCATAGACACTAGCAACACCAAAGGAGTCGCAAGTGCGTTGCTAAACTGTGTATGGCGGAGGGAGAGGGGAAGGGAGGTGGGCCTCCGGCGCTCTCACTGACCGAACGAAACGCAACAATGCAAGCACTGTTACTTCACGTCGGTTTTCTGTGAGAGGGTGGTACTACACCGGACGAGCCGACCCATTCATACTGAAACTAGTAAATAGCTACAGCGTGGCTCTACCGCCTACATAAACCACACGTGATACACGTAAACAACAGCTCGCTGTATTTATTATATTTTCCCAACGCTTCGCAATACGCAGGAGGGCACAGACACGTATCAACATATATACGTACAACGCTGTCAGTGTGACCAGATCAAGTATTCAGTGGTGCAATAATACAAGGACAGCGGATATTAGAAACACCGCACAATGTATTTTGTCTCATTTTCTCACATGTTCAATCCTATGGATCTATATGTTTGTCTCTTTTTAATATCACAATTTCCTTTTATCGAGTTTCAAATTACAACAAGGACAAAGAAGTTTACACTTGACTTTAGCAGTTTACATTAGAATTTGAAGAAAATCCACGAAAGTTTAAAAGGAGAACCACCCTACACAATCTAAATATAAGCACAATATAAGTTATGTTTGAACTCTGAAGCGACTGGCGTGCATCAGTCGGCAATGAACCCGCACCGGGTTCACGGCTCGACCAATTACCACTTAACCATTAAACTATTATTGAAGTATTACTCGTTTGACGTTAACAAACAAACACACAAACTCATGTTATAAATTGTAGGAAACATGACCTGCGTATGATTAGCGTTACTCGAGTTTTGACGACCGAATGACGACGCACGCTATGGTTGTCGCTTCGTTGTATATTTTAAAATATAATTTTAATCTATACATATAATAAGAATGTAAATCTAATGTCTGTACTTTTTAGATGTTTATGAAAAAATTGTTGTAGGTGTCTTGGAATAAGCGATAAAATACATTTCAATCGTTTTTGGAAAAGTCTGCCTGTTTGTTAGAACACGCATCACTGCTAAAGTAGTGCGTTCATGATAAAACCTGACAAAAGAAAATCATAAAGCATTTCTTCGAATAACATTTAGTCTTTGTTTCATTAAAATCGGTTCACTCTGTCAAAAGCTATTGTAATTTTTATGACGACGCGACTTAAGTATCAGAGAAAAGTAGATAAGTAAATGGACTTAATACATTCAGATGATTTTATTAGTCACTGTTGTTATTACATCAGGATCCACGCGGACGGAGTCGCAGCCACAGCTAGTAATGTAATAAGACTAGTTGTGCCATATGGATTTGAGTGCTGGACTACGAAAGTGACGGATGAGAAAAGATTACACTGAGATGCGAATATTAACATGGATGTGTGGTGTAACTAGAATGGATAGAATTAAAAATGAGTATGTCAGAAGAAGTTTGATAATAGCACCAATTATAATATAACTAGCGGGCCCGACAGACGTTGTCCCTCCCTGATTATGAAAAAATCCTTGACAAATTATACACTAAAACGTTCCTCATCAATCACTCTATCCGCCGATGAAAACCGCATGAAAATCCCCTCGGTAGTTTTTGAATTTATCGCGAACAGACAGACAGACAGACGCGGTAGGGGACTTTGTTTTATACTATGTAATGACAGATAATTATAATATATATTTACTAACTGACACAGCCACGCGTTGCTATGGCTCAGTTATTACATAATGGATTAAAATTATAATAAAGAATTTGATATTATGGAATACTGAGTCTGCCCAAAACCTTGATAAAAAAAAAGCGAGGTTACGTAGTAAATAGATTAACAGAACACGTGCATCATAAAATTAACTAGAGTCGAAAAATATATTAAAAATTAAAATGTGACGTCATCTATGAGATATCTATAACAGTTGGTCCTACAGTTTCAAGTGTAATTCACAAATTAATTCAAAGCGCCATCTGTTCGAGACTGATGAAACTTACAATGAATAAAAATAATCAACATTGACACTCATTTAATTTGTAAATGAAAAGTTTTGAGGCCATTAATCGAAATATAAATTATTCTATTTCTCATTTTGAACCAAATCTATACTTCTATACTAATATTATAAAGAGGTAAAGTTTGTGAGTTTGTGACGTTGTAGGGGGTAATCTCAGGAACTACTAAACCAATTTTGAAAATTCTTTTACCAATAGAAAGCCACGTTATTTGAGTGTTGTATATATCATCACGCTAAACCCAATAGGAGCAGAGCCACAATGAAGAGTGTTTTAAAATCGGGTTTTTCTTCTTTTAAGAGCTCCCGCTGCGTCTTAGCCCAAAATATCTATTCCACGAGTACGAAGTCGCGAGCAGAAGTTATTAACTAATTATATTATCTATCTATACTAATATTATAAAGAGGTAAAGTTTGTGAGGTTGTAGGGGGTAATATCCGGGGGATGTCGGAGAAAAAAATGGTCAAACGAAAACGTTTCTTACGAACGCTGCCTTAACGATGAGAGATATATGATTGAGTTCTAGAGAAAAGTTGTAGCTTGATAATGCCTATTACCGCCCAACGAAGTTGGCACGCGTCAGCTAGTTATATATAAATGGCCAACGTTTCATGTAGATTGGTCGAGTACTTTCGGAGTTCATCGTGGACAAACATCATGACACTAGATTTTTATATATTTCGTTAATACTAGTAAGGATGGTGGTAACCCTAACCAATAACCTGTCTAAACTAATAAACAGAACAGGCGTGTGTTGCTTTTCTTTTTTGTTTTGTTACACGGTTGAACATCTGCCTACAGTATCTGAGGGTCACAATTCGATCTAGTTGAATAACAAACTCCGACGTTAGCATCTGTTCCCACGAGCTTAGATTTTGCCCGCGGTTTCACTTGCATTCATATAGACCCTCAGTTCGCAAAGTGGTTCAGATGGACCCCAAAGGGTTCACGGGAGACTCGACGCGGTCTACGTTGGCGTGATACAATTAGTAAGTGGGGATTCGCGAAAATTTATCTGTCTTCGATAGTGTAGAACTGAAATGTTGGCTTGACTTCACCTATCAATGTAGGCAGATAATATTTTAAGAAGCTCAGCGACTGTTACTTGTAAAAACTTGCATATTCCATATTCAGTATTAACATTATTAATCCCGTGGATGGAACTCAGCCGCAAAGCAGATGTCCATAGTTACATATAATCTTCACATTTTTGTCGAGTTTTGGGAATATGGTAGAAATGGAGCTGCCACCATGGAGTTCCACCGGAACCAGCCAAAGTTTGAAAATGGTCTATAAGAAAAAAAGCCTGGGAACCTCTCTCTGGGAATCTATCTCCCAGGAACGACACTTTTTTTCGAGAATAAAGTACCCCTAGGTACTCCTCTATACTCCTAACCCGTGTACGCAAATTGGCATTTGAAAGAAAGTGACTTTTCCGGCACCGTGAATGATTTTATCTCGCAACCATAAATAACCACTACTCTGGCTTAATAAATTCACCTCCGTGATTTAAAATATCTCAAGTCATTTCAAACGAAAACATCGCTAAACTAGCGCCCCAACGCGAGCGTAACTTTCACGCACTGTGAAAGATAATGGCGGCGTTGCCATGACGACGGATCGTAAAATTTTACGGCCTACGCCCCTGACGCGGACAGCTTTGAAAACGGTTACTACGAGTGCCTGAATCCTATGAGATTAGAGATCTCAATCCCGTTTTGATGTAAGCCAACTATTCATATCGGTTCTTGTAGGCAGTTGTGGGAGGGGTTGGCGGTATCTCAATTCCATATACTTAGCAAGTATTATTTGGTAATTTCTTGCTGCTGCATCGAGTTTTTTTCTTATTATGTAAGCCACTTGGTAAACCTCCTTACTATTTTCTACTGGGTAAGTACCATTTAGTACTTCCTTGCTGTTGTACTCTGTACTATTTTTGAAATGTATGTATTGGGGTTTAGGCGCTTTCGATTTAAGCGGTTAGCGTTTTTTTTT
Source organism: Antheraea yamamai (assembly GCA_036509395.1). Classification (NCBI taxonomy): domain Eukaryota; kingdom Metazoa; phylum Arthropoda; class Insecta; order Lepidoptera; family Saturniidae; genus Antheraea; species Antheraea yamamai. The sequence goes on along the minus strand of AP028447.1, from coordinate 10,939,759 downwards.
TTTTTTTGCGGGATTTTGGTCTGTCATGTAGTGGATTTTATATTTTATTCATAATCTTGTGTTACTTGACTCTATATTGTGTAAAATTGATGGTGTTTTATGTAATATGGTTTGTTTATTGTGCATAAGTGAAGTGAATGGAAAATAATACCACGGACCATGAATTCTGAGATGCCACAAAAACTCCATGGAAAGTTCTAACAAGAGAGCCACCATCTTGTTAGAACTTAGAATTAACTACTTGACAATGGAAATTAACAAACACTCTGGGTGAGAGAAACGAAATAATTAAGATAAAGAAGATGGTACGCTACTATTAACAAGGAGATTAAGATACAAAGATGGATAAAAGAATATGTAAGAAATATTATATAGAAGATTTGGCCCTTATGCCTTTATATTAACTTGGACACGGAAGAAAATTGATTAAAGGATATATAAGAAATACCTATATTGTCAACTTTAGAATTGGCAGTATGGATTAATTCCTTCGCCTGTCCTATTGGACGAATATTATTACTACTACTTAAACGGTTAGCGTACTGTACACGGGCGGTTGTTTTTCATACAAAATGTGTCGAACTGAGAACGGGCGAGAGCAGTCCGGCGCACGTCCGTTGCCAGGACGGCAACACCGCGATCGCAATGTACTTCATTTTTGATTTGCTAGTGAGGACGGCACATCGAGTTTTGCATGCAATAACTTTGCCTACTTTCTTACTATGGATGACACAAAAATAGAAAAAAATATAGACGAAATGCAGATCCGGCCCGCAGTATGTAACTCAAAATATGATGATTATTTTAATCTTATACAAAATAAAAAACTTGGAAGATATATGTAAAAAAATAAATACAAATTCAAAAAAAAAAGAATTATCCAGGTAATCATTTAATTTTAATAAGAGCAGAACCGACATAACCCTCCCTCGTCTGAATCCATGGCTCGACCGAATACAAGTATTGGTGGACATCACTAAAATACAGTCGGACTGCAACCGCATCGCACTCCGAATTAGACGTTTTAGGTCGTACTGCTGTCGTCCGGCTGTCGTACGACACCTGCTCATAAATCGGTGTATAACTTCGCTTGTACATAATAAACAAACTGTATTACGTAAACCGTCACCAATGTTACAATACATAGAGCCAAATATAATAGAGTAAAATGTAAAATCCACATGACATTCCAAAATCCCGCCAAACACTCCGTCAAAAGGACTGGCGAGGACTTGTCGACAGCCGATAACAATCAAGATGAATATGAATGGCTGATACCTCGAGCCAATAGCGTTTCAGAACGGATCAGTAATAACAAGTCATTAGTACGGGATAGTAATGTGAAATATGGTAAATAGAAAGAAGAGAGAAAGAAATAAAATATGTTTATTGCAGCAAATACACGGACAATATGATATTAAAAAAATAGAGTAACAAAGATATATATAAAACATAGAAAAAATAAAGAAACGAAACGTTAAAATCTATTAAAATTATGCGATGGTTTTATTGCAAATGCGCACAATTCAGCACGTGCTGGCTGCCACCTTTACAAGTGACCAGCGCTGATTTTCTATTGAGGTCTGTACATATATAAGCCATCACGTAATGTTAATAATTTTTTTAATTAAATTAATCGACTAAGTACTAAAATGATTTCCATGTGTAAATAAAGTTTTCATTCGTAACTCCGCCATGAAAATTTTTACGATTCCTCATTAAAGGCGAGACGCCACGCCAAACTCATAAAATGTTATATTTAAGGGTCTAAATTCCATCAAGTTGTGTCAGTTTACGACCTGGGGGTTGTTTATTACGTATAGGGGGGTGAGTTTAATTATTTTACAAAGTGCCACTGTTTAATTGAGTCGCCGCCATATTGGAAATTAATTTTTTTTATGGTTCGATGTATACACAGATATCATTTTTTATAGGAAGATTCGAGAACGTTTACATATTCTAATTTTAAATAATATATAGCTATATGTATACGGGGTTATTGGTAATTCGACGTATTCCCGTTAGGAGGTGTTGGGTGACTATTTGCGATCATTTTAACCCCCATATGTATTATGCAAAAATGAACCGTTTCTGATTTACCATGTTTTTTAACTTTTTTCAAAGCTAAATAAGTCAAAAATGCAACATCAATAATTTATTTTAGAGATTCTTTACACTAAAATGCCTTAAAAACAAAAAGAACGATATGAAATTTGACTTAAAGATAATTTTAAAAACAACCGTTTTTTTTAGCTCTCCAACAATGCATAACAACTAAGAACTTATTTTAAAGAAACTGAAAAAAAATATGACAATGGAAGCAGGCGGAAATTCGTATTCGAACTAAACTTAAAATCGCTGTCTGAATATCTTGCGGTATAATGCGTACCTAAGCCAATACAGTAAGCAAACTGGCAGATTAAGAAAAAAAAACAAAGTTTTCCGAAGAGTACTTTTGGTTAAAGTTACTCATTATCGTCGTCGAATTTCGACAACTGGAACACCATTTGTATTTCCAAAAGCCCTTATAATTCCAAAAATCATCAACACAGAAGCCTTGAGTATTCCACATAGGCGAAAAATTAATTAGCCCGCACGTTGCCATCTTGACATTCGAGACGCTATTACTTACGTGACTGGAATCAACTGCGACAACGGGCACGTCACGAGCTAAAGACAAATAACTTGCCTTTTTTACTCTAATATATATTCTATGCTCGTGATACTATCTATGTGTAGATAGGAAAACATAACAAAGTTTAGTACCGTAAAGTGTTCTTTATTTCTGTTTTTTTTTTCCATACTAAGGAAAAGGCAAAGGTATCTAGACCATACAGCCAAGTTAGATGTCATTTTATAATTGCCAATTCTGCCATAAGTGTCTTGTGATAATTTCAATATTCTAACAAGATGGTAACCACCTTGTTAGAACTTTTTATGGCACCTCGGAGTACATGCTCCGTGATATTATCTTCCATCCACTCCACTTGTGCCCAATAACCACACTATATGACGCAAACACCACCAATATTACAAAATACAAAGCCAAATAACACAAGATTATCAATAAAATATAGAATCCACTACATGACAAACTAAGATCACGTTAAAAACCCTAGTAAAGTTTAATAATATTCTGTTAACTGAATTTCGTCAACTGTACTTATTGTAGGCGGTAGAGCCACGCTGAGGATATTGCTGGTTTCAGCATGAATGGGTCAGCTTGTCCGGGGTGATACCACCCTCTCACAGAAAACTGGCGTGAAGTAACAGTGCTTACATTGTTGCGTTTCGTTCGGTCAGTGAGAGCGCCAGAGGCCATCTCCCCTCTCTCCCCTCCCCAAACACAGGCTGGCAACGCACTTGCTACTGCCCTGGTGTTGCTAGTGTCTATGGACGTCGGTGATCACTTACCATCAGTTGACCCGCCTGTTCGTTTGTCACCTATAATATAAAAAAAACTACAACATTTTTTTTAAATGGCTTCTCGTAAATACGGATTCTGCCAGTGTCACTCAAATCAGTAAAAGGAGAGTCACTTTAGGGTTAGTATTTTTTTATGTAATTTAGTTCTACCAGTTTACATAAAGAGAAACAAGACACAGATATCATGCCTTGAATAAATAAATATTTACATAATGGTTAGTGTTTAATTTTATTATATGTTAGAATTTAATTTTGTTGATACATATAAGATTAACTAAAGTATTAACCAAACGAGAAAACATATACAAGAGCAAAGATTTAATATCAGATGAACGGGGTTAATTACTAGCTAAAATATGAAACAAGGATTATACAATAAATTAGGGCAACTGAAAAAAATTCACTCTTAAAGTATATTCATCCAACCCACATTCGGATATTGAGTTGTCCCTGTTTCTGAGTTTTGTAAAGTGGACTGGAGAGCACACTAAATTTTCAAGAGATTTTTTAATCCGAATATTCCACTTTTTCGTACGGTTTCTCGAACATTCTCTTTCAGACAAACCTGATCCTAACAAACAGAACAAAAAAAAGTCGAGGCAGTCATAAGGACTACCAACAGAATTGAAAACTAAAAACAATGAAATAGCTGTGTTCTCTTTAGAATTTTTAAGTAAATTTTAGTGTGAATTACAGTATTTAAATTTAATAATTTGCATATGGAGAGTATTAACATTAGTCTGGTTTCCACAGCTATTGGCACTCCTAAAAATAATTATATACATTTTTATACAGTTTATTATACAAACTTATGCAAGCTCAATACAAAATATCAGTATTACAATATGTACACAGACCACAATACCACAAGTCAGACACAAACCGCGCAAGTGCAATACGGTCCGTGAAGTGAAATCATAAGTTTATGTCCTGTCAAAAATTAACGCGCCTAAAAAAGTTTTCACTCCAAAAAGAATTAACCAAACATGTGCAGCCGTAGTGAAATTATGTGCCTATATAGGTACATACGGCAATTGATTTTTATTTGTATAGATTTATTGCATAGTACTCGCAACTATTATGACAGCCTATAAAGACCACAGATGTTTCCAACGGCCTCTTTGAACGAACCTCCGTGTCACGATTCTACTGACGTAAGGGTAATAATATAAAGTTTTCCTGTGTAGTTTTACTTATTTAACACCGTCGTGTCGGGAAGAACAAATAAGTTTACGGTAACTTAGGGTTACCATGGCAACGACAAAGAATAACTTACTTTGAAAGTATACTCGGATCGGAGTCGGAGTTTGTGGCGGGATCTTGGAATGTCATGTAGTGGATTTTATATTTTATTCATAATCTTGTGTTATTTGTCTCTATATTTTCTATAGGCGCTTTACGTAATATAGTCTGGTTATTGTGCACAATTGTAGTCGATCGGAAATAATACCACGGAGAATGGATTCTGACTTGCCACAAAAACTCCGTGGAAAGTTCTAACAAGACGGTCACCATCTTGTTAGTTTATTGAAATGATCGCCAGAATCTTGTAAATCATTACCTAATCGACAATGGCAGTAATAATCTACTAGAAGGTTGGCTGCCAAATATAAAACATAAGAAAGTACAGTCCTCGCTACACTTTTTGACCGCTATGAATAGAGGTCCGCAGACTACTTATTTAACTTCAGATGGGGTCATATTGATCACAAGTTAAAGGCTAAACCCATAATATAAAAAAATATATACAATTTTTTTCGAACTGATTATGCTATTGGCTTGACAGAGGTATATACAATAACAGTCTCTAAATAAAATAAAGAAGGAAAAAACTTTCTGTTTATTTTTTTAACTGCTGCTTTTTGATAGAAGTATGGTAGCGCTGTCTCTCTGCTATAAAATCAAAATCGAAAATACTTAATTCAATTTAAGCCCTGAGAAGGCGCTTATGAACGTCAAAGCTACCACCGGTAGGGAAAATAACCCAGTCATCGAGAAGAACCGGCAAGAAACTCGATCGGGTACATTTTTTTAACATATATTGCCAATACATCATACAATGCTTTTAGTGGATGCACAGAGAGGAGTCAATTCCAGACATCACTATCATTCACATACTGATCCACTCTATAATATCCTTTTGAAACTAAAACCCGTTTGACGTGGCGCTTAAATTTACAGTCCGGCAAATCGGTAACATACTTTGGGACTTTATTGTAGAATCTAACACTATTACCTAAAAAACTATTACTGGTTTTGTTAAGTCTGAAACAAGGGACCACCAGTTTATCACAGTTTCTGGTATTTAGCTTATGCCGGTATTTTACTAAATTCAGATTTTCAAAGTTTTTACGGACATACATTAAATTATCAAGAATGTATTGGGAGGGCAGAGTTAAGATACCGAATACCTGGAATTTCGTTTTTAAAGATTCGCGAGGTCCCATATTATATATTGCCCGAACTGCCCGTTTTTGTAATAAGAATATCGTGTCTACCTCAGCAGCCGTACCCCATAGCAGAATGCCATAAGAGACCCTTTTACCCTGTTATCCTTTTTAGTATTTCAATTATGTTGGTATTTTACTATATTATATAATTCTGAATACAAGAGCCAAATCGATCCCAGGCTACCAATGAAATCTGTACAGGAACTGAGCCAATTACCTCTCAGATCAATTACGTTCCACTTAGTCCGTTTTATATATTTTAAATTTAATTTGATACCGTTTTCCCTTCGCAGCGATTGCTAGAAACGATTAAAAATAATTGCGGGGCTAATATTCCACAAAAGTACGGTTATTTCGACCGACAAAAGAAACCATATACGAAGTTAAAACATTAGAAGAACAGGGGATTGGCATAAGAGGGGAGACGGCGTGCCGTATTTAGGTCGGCACGTGATCAGAATACGTGATCTACGGTTTTATTTTCGCAAAAATCGAATTCCCTTAAGACGGACGGATTTTATTTTTAGACGTGTAACTTCTAACGCGTCTCCCTTTCCCTTTAAGATCTAACAATGTATTTGAAAGATTTTTCAGTCACCGATTAATTATAAGGCTGTACGAAAGAATGACCTTTGCTATCTTAATGAGTTAAAGGAAACTGAGGGTGCTGTAAATACACATTACAGGGAAACATTTTAATAAGGAAAACTCGAGGCAGTCATAAGGACTGTCAACAGAAGTGGAACCTCAAAACAATAATAATAGGTATTTACCTATGAAATTGCCGTTCTGCAGTACTGGCCATTTCAAATCAAAATAATTTTTGTTTGGCTAAGAATTCTAATTTCAAATTAATTTTATTTTATAAACATGGAATTCTTTTTCCAAAAGTAGTCATTTGTTTATTGATTAGTGTTACATTTTCATCGCATTTCAATCTTTTTTGTCATTATGGATACGTTAAAAATTCGAGTAATTATGGAATATGAGTACTGTCATGGCAGCAAAGCGGCACAAGCGGCAGGCAACATCAACGACGTTTACGGAGCTAACACTACAAACCAACGCTTTGCTCGCTTCCGTTCTGGGAATTTCGACATGAAAAATGAACCTCGCGGTCGTCCGAAGACTTTGGTCGACAATGACGAATTAAAGGCGATTGTGGAAGCTGATTATACACAATCTACGGCTGAATTAGCAGCAGCTTTCGACGTTAGCGTCAAAACAATATTGGTCCATTTGCGTCAAATTGGCAAGGTAAAAAAGCTTGACAAATGGGTGCCCCACGAACTCAACGATCGCCAGCGCGAAGTACGCGTCGAGACGTGCCTTGCACTGCTCAACAGACACACAAATGAAGGAATTTTGAACCACATTGTTACCTGCGATGAAAAATGGATTCTGTTTGATAACCGCAAGCGCTCAACAAGTTGGATGGATCCGGGTTCAGCACCTAAACAATGCTCTAAACGAAAACTTACCCCTAGAAAAGTGATGGTCACTGTTTGGTGGTCTAGCGCCGGTGTGATTCATCACAGCTTCTTACCAAACGGGGTGAGCATTAGTGAAGAACTGAACACAATGATAGAGAAGCTGGCACATCTCCAACCAGCATTGGTCAATCGCTCGTCTCCGCTGCTCCTGGACGACAACGCGCGACCTCATACTGCACAGCAGACGGTCTCCAAGTTGCAAGAACTGGGGTTGGAAGTTCTCCGTCATCCGCCCTACTCACCAGACCTTGCGCCTACAGACTACTACTTTTTCCAGAATTTGGATATCTCCTTGGCGGGAAAAAACTTCAATACCCGAGAGCCAGTACAAAATGCCTTTGAAGAATTTGTTGCCTCCCGTCCAGCTGATGTCTTTAAGAAGGGCATCAATAAACTGCCACTGCGTTGGCAAAGATGCATTGATTGCATGGGTGATTACTTCGATTAATACAAATAAAAAATACATGAAAAAAATTCGTTTAAATTTTTTCATACGAAACGGCAATTTCATAGGTAAAGACCTAATATAAATAAATTCTCTTTTGAATTTTCATATTAATCATAATGTGAATGAAAATATTTAAATTTCAGAATTTGTTTATTGAAATTATTAACATTAGTGCGGTTTACATATCTATTGACACTCGGAGCAATAATTATATACATTTTTATAAAGTCTATTAATCTATCAAACGTATGATGAAGTGGGAAATATCAGTATTACACGTACACAGGCCCCTATACTATTTTTACTATACTTTATTTATTTTATGATTTTGTTAGTCGCAGTATAATTTTGACAAGTAGTGAGTGAAGTCAATGCGGGCGCCATTTTCTACTTATTTACTCGCATAGGAGTTCTTGTTCAGTTTAGTACCTTTGTCTGTACTGGTATTTATTTGTTATTCATAAACTTTATATATTTCACCTCATATTGTGTAATATTCGCGCTATATCTCAAAAATTAATTTATAGCTATCATCAACCGTTGTCAGTTATTCTGTTATTGGTAAATTTGCTGTTTTGTGCTGTATTACAATTTGAAACAATGCACGATAATCAACTGCATAGGGGTCGTTCAAGTATTACGTAAGCAGAATTTTTGTAATTTCTGACAGCCCCCTCCCCCTGGTCAGCAAAAGTAAGCAATGCTCTTACCCCCACCCCCCATGCTTACGTAAACATTTACCTAAATCTGTTCCGGTTTAATAAAGAAATATTGCTGACGTAATCACTACCCGGACCCCTTTTGTCATCAAAAATAAGCAAATCAAGGACCCCCACTCCTCATCAATGCTTACGTAATACTTGAATAGTCCCATACTAGCTATCCCTTTCACACCTATTGGTTGTTTTATAATGTTTGCTCATTTGTACATTACGATAACATCGGCTCAGTATCGTGACTGCCAATAATAATATCGGACAAGGGTTAATCAACAACAGAATAATGGCGTATGTAGGATTGCTTGGAGAAACGAAAAGCAAAGTGCGTGTGAAAGATATATAGGGTTGTTGCACTCTCTTAGAAGGAAGGTAATAATATAAGGACTAAGATGTAATTATATCTGAAGATTTAAATTGTACATCTAGATATTTTAAATATCTTATAAGTTTTAGCGTTTCACCACAATATCATATGATGTTAACCCGTCGGCTGAATTTTTAAGATCCAGGTCTCAAAATAGCGGATCATTTGTAAATTTCTTTCTCGCCTTACCTATTGAGTTGGCTATCATGCAATTTTGCATACGCGATGTTACAAAAATGCGAAAATGTGTTTGTTTGTTACGATTTTACGTCTTAAATACTCGTCCGATCATCATTAATTTTTGTACACACTTTTCATTCGGAAAAACAGTATTATTCCCTCGAAGGATATGATAAATCTACGTTCACGCGAGCCAAACCGCAAGCAATGCTAGTATGTAAATATAATTCACTAAAACCCCAATCATATCTTGGCATCTCGGAATACGTTGGATTTCCGGTCACACATTATGTAAATTCGTCAAGGGACCTTTTCGTAATAGAGTTTTGATCGACGTACCTCTATCCTGTTGTGTTCCTATTATGATATGCCAAAATACCCTATATTTGTAGACAAGTTTTATTCACTCACTCTTTCTACACTAATACGCTATATGCTTCTTAGAATGGAGAACAATTTTCACGGAAAAAATACCTATTTAAGAAACTTTACATCAATATACACTCATCAAAAAAATCTAAGCAACATGTACTAATTTAAATTTTAGGATGGTTCTTCACATTATAACGTTGTATTTTATTTTTAAAATAATATCTTTAGGGTTCTATGATGTAAAAATAACAGCTGTTGTCTTTATAAGTTCTTTTAATAACAGAAATGAACAATATTAGAATATACTGTAGAAACTAAGATACATAAGAAACTAAACTTTTTTCTTACAAAATGAAATTTCTAAAGAAAATGTATTTATTGTGAAAGAATAGAACAATTTAATACAAAGTATGGGCTCCTCTGCTATTCAGAACTTGTCGGCAACGATTATTCATTGAATTAATGAGACTGTTTATGTCATCTTGCGGTATTCGCTCCCAATGGAATTGTAGCAAATCCTTCAGCTGTTGGGTTGTTGTCGCTCCGTCCAAGTCCTTCAAAACACGTCTCTGGAGCATGTCCCATGCGTGTTCGATGGGGTTGAGATCTGGCGATCGTGCAGGCCAGGGCAATACCCGGATGTTCTCCGTTGCAAAGTATTCACTGGTTCGCCGAGCTGTATGTGAACGCGCATTGTCATGCATCCTAAAATCGGAGCCAAAGGTTTGTGCAAATGGGTAGACATAAGGTCTGAGAATATCCTCAATGTAATTTTCAGCATTCATGTTTCCATTTACAAAAACGAACTCAGTTCGCCTGTTCTTCATAATACCCTTGTATCATTCCTTCTTGTATCAGGCTTAAGCCCGAATCGCGACTCATCGGAAAACATAATTTTATCCCATTGTTCCTGGGTCCATGTTATGCGTTCTCTACACCATTCATATCGACGACCGCGATTCCCGTGACGTATCGGTGGGCACCTGATTGGGCGTCGAGCTCGTAGGCCGTACTCATGCAGTCGATTTCGCACAGTTTGAGGACTTACATCAACACCACTTGAAATTTGTAGCCTCAAACTTATCTCTCGAGCGGTTAACATCGGCTGGCGTCTTGCAGTCAGTTGTATGTACCGGTCTTGCCGAGTGGTTGTACTCCTTTTACGGCCTGGATGCTGTTCAGCGGGTTCTCCTGTATTATTGTAGCGCTGCCAAAGACGACAAATAACACTTCTATGAATGCCAAAATGTCGAGATACCTGAGATTGATTACTTCCCGCTTGCAACATCCCTACAGCTCTTTGCATTTCATCTGCCATCAAATGACGTCGTTTCATGACGTAAAGAATTTTGTCGCTAACTTTATTTAAATGGTTGGTAAAATTATAAAATCAAGACTAAACGTAGCAATTAAAACGCACTTAAATTCAAACAAATTCGCAGTCATTTGAATATTATGAAAAAACAAAACATAATCATTTTTTTTTTACAACCAGCCAGTATGTCATCAATAACATAAAAGTTTACTTACCTACGCACTTTGTTTGAGTAAATACTTAGAAATCAATTAATATAAATGGTAAAATTTGTAATATCACGCATGTTGCTTAGACTTTTTTGATTTGTGTAGCTTATACGTCAGAATAACTCATATATTGTGTAAATCTATATGTATACATGTAATAATAATGTAAATGTAACGTGTCTGTACTTTTTTTAAAGATTTTTGTAAAAAAAATAGTTGCAAGCGTCTTGGAATATATAATAAAATACATTTCAAACTTATGTCGTGTTGTCATTGAAATTACAGTAACTTTTGATAGACCGAACCGATTTTAATGAAACAAAGACTAAATGTTACTCGAAGATATGGCTTTATGATGTTCTTGAGAAGTTTCATCATCAACGCAGTATTTTAGCAGTGATACGTGTTTATACAAACAGTCAGACAGACATTCCTAAAATTGATTGAAATGTATTTTATTATTTATTCCAAGACACCTGCAACAATTTTTTTTAGAAAAATCTTAACAGTAGACACGTTATATTTACATTCTTATTATATGTATAGACATTTAAAGAACATTTTGGGGGTCATTATTCTTGTTAACAAATAAATCATATTCACAAGTCCTCATAAATATTTAATCAGGTATAAGAATTGTTAACATACATAATTTTTTAATATTGTTTTTGTTTTAATTCAGTTTATGTTATAGCATGAAAATGTCTTCACTTTTAATTAATGTGTACTATGCAAGTTGTGTTTACTTAAGAAATTGTACATCGTAGTCAATGATTAGAGTAATAATTTGTGTTTAGAATAAGCCGATGTAACAAATATTGTAAACCTATTAAATAAATAAAATTATGCTTTTAGCTAGTTATGATATAAATAAAAGTGGTACTAATATTTGACGTCAATGAAAGGCTGAATGAAAAAAAAAACATACAAAACTAAAACAAAGGACCTAAAGTTCTATAACAGGCCTAGACGTAACACAAACAAGCCGATATGGAATTCAAACAGAACAATAGTGAACCCCGAAAAACGTTCTAATCCGCTAAACGATTTGACATAGAGGAGAAAGCGAAAAAAAATAACACATAGCACAGACTTATCAATAATTCGACGGCGGAATTTTTGCGAACGGCAGCACAATGGTCCATCAATCCGGCGGGACAAAAAACTAGCAACACTAACATTTCGAATGGAACAAAAGGGCGCGGAAAAACGGCGCCATTTTCTGTTACGTCGAATATGTGGCGGCAATTTTTTTTTTATTCTTCAAATAAGTTTTTTTTCATGTATGATCAAATTTGTTATTTTATGGGAAATGTCGTTATTAGTGTGTTACGAAATTGTAACTTTTTTCCAAGTAATCTATACATATAATAAGAATGTAAATCTAACGTGTCTGTACTTTTTAGATTTTTGTTAAAAAAATTGTTGCAGGTGTCTTGGAATAAGTAATAAAATACATATCAATCATTTTTAACTTCTGCCTGTTTGTTTGTTTGAACATGCAACACTGCTAAAATACAACGTTCACGATAAAACCTCACCAAGAAAATCGAGTAACATTTAGTCTTGGTTTCATTAAAATCGGTTCACTCTATCAAAAGTTATTGCGATTTTAATGACGACGTGACTTAAGTATCAGAGAAAAGTAGATAAGTAAATGGACTTAATACATTCATATGATTTTATTAGTCACTGTTTTTTACATTAGTTTCCACGTGGACGGAGTCACGGGTACAGCTAATAAGGAATGATATCCTTGATTATGTAAGTGAGTAATCAGGTTTATACTCTTGCTTTCCTTTTTATTCCTAAAATATTCCATAATATTTCCGTACTAAATACACCAAACTTAGTGGAGGACTGGCTCTCAAGTGCAGCTGCTAGAACACACCTTATAGGTGCTTGGCTGTAGATTTTCAAGGGTGGAAGGTAGCTTGGCGGACGTAGAAAAAGCATTACAACCATGCTATGGTTTCGCAACGTTTTCATTAATCGAAAGTTCCAACCCATTCGCAAGGATTCGAACCTACGTCCTTCGCCGCGGTATTCGGATACGCTAACCACTAAATCACCATAGCTTTTTATGTGAAAGGTCTGGCATTAGAACTATAGTAATAAACTTTAAAAATTCTACAATGCACATGTAGGTATAAACAGGTAGGTATGTCACAAAAACTTTCTGGAATAGTCTAACAAGAGGGCCGCTATTTTGATAAAACAGTACCGGTAAATACCAACTTAAAAGTTGGTGAAAGGTTGGTGATGTGTAGTCCGGTGAAGCTGTTAAGAGCTTGCTAGGTCAATGGGGTAATCAGTTCGAGAAAAAAAAATACAAAAATATTTCTCCCATCATAATGGCCGTAACAATTATTAATGACATTTGGTAATAATCTAAATAAAGTTTTTGTCCTACACATTTTTAACAGTACGAGATACAAATTAAAAATGACTTAATTAAAAAAAAACAGTATACATATGAAATCAATTTTTCATAGGCAAATATGAAACATTCACAATCGGGAGAACGTGCACTGAAATAACACACGCCATGTTGCCAGCGGAAACGGAAATCATTGTTAGACGGTCGAAACCTAGGCTATTGTCATTTTTCTTCTATTCAATGAAAGCCTTTAAAAATATACAAAATTGGCATGCACCAGCGATTTCCTACGTTTAATCACAATATATCATTAACTAGCAGGCCCAGCGGACTTTGTCCGGCCCTGGTTATAAAAAAAATATAAAGAAATTATATGTCTAAATCTTCCTCATGAATCACTCTATCGACTGGTAAAAACCGCATGGCAATCCGTTCAGTAGTTTTTGAATTTATCGCGAACAGACAGACAGACAGACGCAGCAGAAGACTTTGTTTTATACTATGTAATGATAAAACGTATCACATGAGATATATTTTATACATGTGTGTATAAAAATTATGTACATACAAGTATTTAAAATCCTTATCCTATTACCAAACCCAAAATTTTTAATATTGAAATTAAAGTAACTTCCTACGTTTTAATAATCCTTTGTTATTCAAAAACAAATATATAAATTGCAGTGTAATCTGCATTGAAACAAAACATTGACACTGGCAAATGCTTCTGCGATGCCTAAACAAGAACAAAAGTATCACAAATGACAAAGTTTGTCACAACTTCACGCAAAAACTACTGAATGAATTTTTATGAATCTTTGCAGTAACATAGCTCCACACTGGAATTACACATACGATATAATTCATAATCATATCATTTAACCTAGCCAAAGTATAACGATAAGTGTCAAAAAGTTCAAAAAATCCTACTACTTGAAAGCAATCTGAACGAGCATTGCGTAAAGAAATAGTTTCAAGAAGATAATAGGTGGCATCATTACATAGTATAAAACAAAGTCCCCTACTGCGTCTGTCTGTCTGTCTGTTCGCGATAAACTCAAAAACTACCGAACGGATTTTCATGTGGTTTTCACCGGTGGATAGGGTGATTAATGAGGAACGTTTTAGTATATAATTTGTCAAGGATTTTTTCATAATCAGGGCGGGACAACGTCTGCCGGGCCCGCTAGTCATTTATAAAAATATAAACACTAACAATGCCACGGGAGGCCGATGTGATAATATAACTTATTTTTCTAATATATCTTTAACAAAATTTGAGGTGCGGTCCTAAAAGACCCCACGTATATACAGTGCTTACTATTTAATAAGTCTCATTATTAATACTAGTGGTCGCCTAGTGGTCGAGATTCGACCATAATTTATTTTGACATTCAATAACACCAAAGAGAATAATAATTATCTCGGGGGTTTCATAAATTTACTAAAGAGAAATTATCTATCAATTAATTATTAATATATATATGAATTTACATATTATATTATTCTAAAATAAACCTACAATTTAACCAGTTGATTTCAAAGGGCATATTGTAAGGCATGCAACGTCAGTCATGTTAAAAATATTTAAAAGGTAATTGGAACGTAAGAAGGATGAAGGATGTCAAAATGTCTTTTTTATTTACATGTGTGTATATGTTGTGTAAAATTGAAGCAGTAGTGTGAGTAATGCATATTTTAATTAATTTAATGTACTTTTAATGCATTTTATATAAAATAAATAGCTTTCTGCACTTCTCCTCCATATAAACTTTAACTATGCCAAATTTCACGTTCATCCGTTCACACAATTCGCTTAAAAAGGGATACAAAGTTTTGGCTTCACGTATTAATATATACTAGTGGGCGCCCAGTGGTCGACATTCGACCATAGTTCATTAATTTTTTAAAGTTTGAACTTTATTAGGGTTCTTTTGTCAACTTACTTCTATAATCAAAGGTTTTCATCATGGCTACTCAGTTATTTGCCACGTTTTTTTTATTATATAAACATGGAAAAAATCTATGTCTAAATGAAATAATAATTATAAATTTGAAACAAAAAACAGGCGGTTACATAAGGTGGTAAAACTCTCAAATTTTAAGTAAATATAACTTTACGCTTCTCATACATACAATTCTCAATTAATTTTACACGACACCATGAGTGGTGACATTTCTTAGTGATATCGAATTAAATGTAGTCCGTACATTATGAGGAATAGTTATATGCCCAGTATCATCGTTTGGAAAAGTAATGGATACACAATAGAATCAAATGATGAATCTAAAACAAAGATATTTTTAATACTACCATTAACTTTTTGAAAAGTATTAATTTTTGTTCAAAATTCATCATCAACTGTACCAAATATAATTGCTACTTCAGGTTGAACTGACATTGACTTTGGTAATATTGCTTTACTCTTATGACAACATGAAGCAAAATGGAAGCAGTCCTGTCACCTAAAAAATTTGACATTCAATAACACCAAAGAGAATAATAATTATTTCAGTGGTTCCATAAATTATGTATCAATTAATTATTAATGTATGTTATGAATTTACATATTATATTATTATACAATTAAGCTACAATTTGACCAGTTGATTTCAAAGGGCATGCAACGTCAGTCATGTTAAAAATATTGAAAAAGGTAATTGGAACGTAAGTAAAATGACGGATGACTTTATCAAAACATATTTTTTATTTATATGTGTGATATGTTGTGTAAAATTCAAGCAGTAGTGTGAGTAATACATATTTTAATTAATTTAATGTATTTCTAATTCACTTTATATAAAAAAAATAGCTTTCTGCACTTCTCCTCCATATAAACTTTAAATATGCCAAATTTCAAGTTCATCCGTTCGCGCAATTCTTTCAAAAAGGGGTACAAAGTTTTGGCTTCACGTATTAATATATATGATTAATCACACAGAAAATAATAAGTAAAGGAAGATTTACAGTAAAACGACATCGTCTAGTTAGTTAATGAGTGATGAATATAAAAAACAAATTAAAAATACATTCAGAGATGTTTTTAATATGACATCTTCAAAAATATATTAAAATAATAATATCCCAAATCAAATCGTTCAAGGCAAGTTAGAAGAAAGTGATGGTCTAGTGGTTTGACCGGTGGAATATCGTTTCGATGTCCACAGCTTCGAATCCTGGCATGAACCAACGAATTTTTCGGATTTCGTGTACATTTATTAATTTAAATTGGTAACACTATATCGGCTGACGATAGGGATGATCGATTATTAGAAAAACATCGCTGTTAACATCGGTTTAAAAGTATCGATGTTCGATAAACATCGATGTCTTTGCTAGCAATTAAAACCGTCTGTAAAAAACCTAACTTTATCGGGTGTTTTCCATATTGTCCGTTCCGTTGCTGGTACAGGAGTTGGCCAGCGTTGAAAAAAAAAAGGGATTGCAAAGAAATCACTATTGTAAAATAGTTAAATTTGATAATTATCTAGTTTCTAGCTAGTACATGCAACGTTAGATGACCCTAAAGAATATATTGACGTTTCAATATTTTATTCTTATAACATCGATGTTATCGAAATCAAAACATCGATGTGTCGATTTTATCGACATCAAAACATCGATGTTTTTCAGCTAAACATCGATGTTTCTTCAACATCGATGAATATTGATCATGACTAGCTGACGATGAAGGGACCCCGAACCTAAGAAATGTTCTTGTAGTACTTTTTTTATATCATAAGAGGCAAACGAACAGGTGGGTCACCTGATTTTAAGTGATCACCACCGTCCATAGACACTTGCAACACCAGAAAAGTCACAAGTGCGTTGCCACCCTGTGTTTGAGGGAGAGGGAGTGGAGAAAGGGTGAGGGAGAGGGGAGGTGGGTTATCCGGCGCTCTCACTGACCGAACGAAACGCAACAATGCAAGCACTGTTACTTCACGTCGGTTTTCTGCGAGAGGGTGGTCCTACCCCGAGCGAGCCGACCCATTCATGATGAAACCAGTAATAGCTTCAGCGTGGCTCTACCACCTTCAATTCTACTACAATATGTTGGAAAATATAGAACTGTGGATTTCTCAGAGTTTAAAATCGCCAATACGTCGTGGGCTGGTAAAAAAGGCCGATGGTCTTGCAGTGGGTCTCTTACAGGCTGTTCATGTCGATGACGAAAGTGCGTTTGTTTGTTATGATTGCACGACTTGAACTATACAATCGATCATCATGAAATACATGTTACGCATACACGTTATTATAGTGACATGACGTATAAATCAAACCTACACGAACCCGCGGGTAAAAGCCTAGTATTTCCACATTGATGTGAATTCTAGTACGTAAAAGATTTTCCCTTCTGAATGCACCCGATGTTAGTGGTGGAGTCATCAAGTGGCAATGTCTATTTCTGAGGTAGTGATGTGAAACACTTTTTATAATTTTTTTTATATATGTTATTATCATTGTTTAAACGATAACCTTTATTTGCTCGGTCGTATGCTTTATAGGGGCGTTTTAAATCACAAAATATTATAAGCTGGAGGGTTTGTTCAATTATTTAATTGAACGCGCTAATCTCGGGAACTATTGATCCGATTTGAAAAATTATTTCAGTGTTAGATAGCTCATTTATCGATGGACGCTATAGGCTATATATAGTCACGCTAAGACCACTAGGAGACGAGCACCGATAAAGAATGTTTCAAAATCGTTTTTTGTTTTCCTTTTCAGAGCTTCCGATGCGTGTTAGCGTTAGCCTAAAGTAACTATTCCATACAGACGACATCGCGGGCAAAAGCTAGTCACAAAATAAGTCTCACTTCTCATGACTGCATGGATACGGTAATGATTTAAACAGTCTAGTGGAGATAAATGCTGAGATATATTATTTATATACTAATGTGTGTGGTATGGTACTCAAATGATTTTTTTATATTGTCAATTGTATGTTTTAATGTAGCCGACGACACACGGCTTAGGAAGTCAAGTTAGAAGAAAAATAAAAGAACAAATAATATGCTACCATTTTTATATTTTATACAGAAACCACGCGTTCAACCACAGTCTCATTTTATAACAAATAACGATGTGGTCAAAGACCATTGTCTCTTGATGAAAAAATGTAGGCAAAGTTAATTGGTGCCAACAAACGTCAGCGATATATATAGATTTAAGTTAATCTAAAAAAAACAAGGTATGTCGTAAAGACATACGATAGAATTAAAAGTTTTGTATTACGGAGAAATATTTTAATTAAAAAAAAAAATACAACAATAAGCAAACGTGACGCGGTGTCCCCAGGCGGTCACCCATCCAAGTACTGACCGCGTGCGATGTTGCTTAACTTTGGTGATCAGACGAGAACCGGTGTTTTCGACACTCTACCCGATAGTGTTACCCCCACCACTTTTCGTCACACAAAAAGTTCGCCAATCAGAACTGCAAACTTCAAAGAAGTATAGAGGGTAGAGGTAAGGAGAACTATCTCACATGGGGGCCATGCAAAAAAGTGTCCAGCTGTAAGGACTAAATAATAGTTCCAAGACCCCCCAAAAAACGCTAACTTAGGCAAAGGTTATAGATAGTCCGACATAATCTTGTAAATATAACCTAAAATAACTGATGTAGGAAACCGTGGAATGTGA
Source organism: Antheraea yamamai (assembly GCA_036509395.1). Classification (NCBI taxonomy): domain Eukaryota; kingdom Metazoa; phylum Arthropoda; class Insecta; order Lepidoptera; family Saturniidae; genus Antheraea; species Antheraea yamamai. Next base: position 10,920,757 of record AP028447.1, on the reverse strand, counting down.
TAGAACTTTAAATGACACACTTAAATAGTTATTTTTTAGTGTTTACTTTTATACAACTTCTTGAAATAATTGAACAATAATGAACCTTATTGCTACTGTAGCGTCATCCTAATTTAAAGCATTTTAACGGACACTTTTTGATACACAGAGACGGTTTTCTTTACTTCTACACTCCATAATAAGAAGTTTCTCTTGAAAACTATCGATAAAACAAAAACACTATATCCTTATTCACAAATATGCACTTGTCTTCTTTCTTTATTTTATTTTTGGCAAACAATCTTCTAGTAGATTATTACTGCCATTCTCTACTCCACAATAATACAATAATAATAATACAAGTTTCTCACGACCATTTCAATGAACTAACAAGATGGTGGCCGTTTTGTTAGAACTTTTGTGGCGAGACAGAATCTATGCTCCGTGGTATTAATTCCCATCCACTTCACTTGTACACAATAACCAAACTATACTACGTAAATCACCACCAATATTACAAAACGTAGAGACAGACAACACAGGATTATGAATAAAATATAAAATCCGCAACATAACATTACAAGATCCCGCCAAAAACCCCCCAAAACTCTGATAAGAAGTTATATTTTAAAACTATCGACAAAACAAAGACATCTCCCTATTCGCAAATAATTGTCATCGACTAGTCCAGCGTTCGCTCCGTCGCGTCTCGTCGCCTCGCTCCATGAATAGCGAAGCATTCTTTTGTGCCGTCCCCTTCGCATTATACGCGTGTGACAAAGACGAGGTATACTCGAGGATGTGCCACCGATACCCGTTTAATCATTGCGATATACTGAGATGTTTTGATTTGTGCAGAGACACAATGCGAACAATTATTGATCTTGAACAATTGTGCTTCGTGATTTTTTTTCTATTCATATTTACCAATGGTTTTAATATGTCAGTCTTTGCAAGTAATTGCAATGCACAAACATGTAACATAGGTATAAGATAAGATAATTACTAGAATAAGATTTATTAAGTGAAAAAAAAAATAAAAACCAAAAAAAAAACTAAAAGAAAACCAAGAAAAAAAAAACTGAAACACCACATAATCCCGTACACAATTTACTCACGTAATATCGCCGCTGGCACACCCCTGAATATAAATGTTGTTGGGTTTAAAAATAGACGCGATATATTTTAAATCCTAGATTAAGGTAAACATTAACACGTCGCTACGCCATTGACTAACAACACAAAGTCTCCGACACTATGTCCGAGGAATAGTTGCAGTAAATACAAAAAAAAATATGTTTGTCTGTTCGCGATAAACTCAAAAACTAATGAACGGATTTTTATGTGGTTTTAACCAGTAAAGAGATCCATGAGGAAGGTTTACCTATATCATTTGTCAAGGTTTTTTTTTTTATTATCAGGGCGGGACAACGTCCTTTGGGCCCGCTAGTAAATGTAAAGAGGGTGTTCCTTATTTACCAAGTACCCTTATTCTTGACTTGAGTATCGTCAAATCGTTAGTTAACAGCCTTTAAATGTCGATATTTTTCCCATTTATTTAACATGTGGTTTTTTCATTTATTAGAAATTAATTTTTATCTTTCTGTTAAATACAATTAATTTTCCATGTATTTACTATGATCCCTTGGGCTGGGATGAGCGTCAAAACTTTAATTTTAAAAGTGTATTTTGATAAGGTCAATAATTATTTTTAAAGAATAGAAGATCAAATCTAATTAGAAGCCGGCGTAGCCGCAAGTAAAATTTCCTTCAAATCCCATCCAAATGCGACAGGGATTCCCCAACTAGACATGCTAAATCAAAATCTTTCAAAAACCAGTTTAGGATACGTTCATAAACGGTATGAACAAAGTGCAAGTAGAAACACTCTAGTTTAGTACGTACTTTAGTAAAACGAGTTATTTTTTTCACAATCTTATAAGTTAGACCTACCGCTTTAAACTACGGTTCGAGGTAATTTCCTTTGGTTTTCTCGTATATTAGGGGTCACAGAAAATATCTTAACACATACCTTTTGTTGCTAACACGGTCCCAATACCTGAAACAAAGTAAGATATGAATTAATTTTCTCCATCTATACTAATATTATAAAGAGGTTAAAGTTTGTGAGTTTGTGACGTCGTAGGGGGTAATCTCAGGAACTACTAAACCTAAGTGGGGCTCCCTGACGTTTCGTCTGGTGCAGGTGCTGACCGGGCACGGGTGCTTCGGTTGGTACCTGCACCGGATAGCTCGCAGGGAGCCGACCGCCGTATGTCACGAGTGCGGCGTTGAACCGGACACCGCGCAGCACACACTTGCTGAGTGTGCTGCGTGGGAGGAGCAACGTCGCACTCTAACTGCGGCGGTAGGACAGGAGCTCTCGCTGCCGAGCGTGGTTGTGGCCATGCTCGGCAGCGAGGATGCGTGGAACGCAATGGCCTCCTTCTGCGAGGAAGTCGTCTCGCAGAAGGAGGCGGCGGAGAGGGTCCGGGAGGAGAACCCTCAAAGTGACCCTCTCCGCCAACGGAGGACAGGCAGGAGGAGGCGGCAGTTTGACCGCCGCCTCCTCCCACCGTAACCGGATCTAGGGAGGATGGGTCGGGGGGCCCATCCTCCCATTGCACAGGTCCGGCGGACGGAGGAGACGACCGGTGTGTACACGGTTGTCTCCTAACAAGACGGGGTCCGGCCGCGGCGCTTCCGCTCCTTTTTTTTTTTTTTTTTTTTTACGTGGAGAGAAAATCCATCATGGACTGTCAGGCCCCCGGGGGAGAGTCTGAACTGAACCGACCACCAGCCTTTGTGCTGTCACGCAGGGGTGGTGCCATTCGGCGACTTTAACCGGCTAAAACTCCACGACAACCTACGCCGCACTGTGGGAGTGTCGCGGGACAGCGCGAGCATGCTCCGCTACACCCCCGGCGGCAGGCGTTTCCCACGCCACACCCGGCTGAGGCAGTCTGGTTGCGAGACTACCTCCCAGCTCACCAAACCCGTGCAATGGGAGTTCAGGGCCCCCGCCCCTTCCCCCCTGGGTTCGGCCGGCAGAGGAGAGGTATACCTCTCCGCCGTCGCCCCACCAATGATTTTTTATCGAGGTTTACTCCTCCTCCGCCTCAGCCACCCCGACGTCCCCTCCGGCCTACGCTAACCTAAACATCCCCCTCCCCATCCCTTGATTCTAACCCTACCCTACCTGTCTCAAGCCCTACGCCCTCCTATCCCCTAGACTTGCCTACCCACTAAGTAGGTAGGCAAGCCAGAGGTTACCGAACCTGTTTCCCCCTTCCCCCACCCTACCATCCCTATCCCTACCGATCCTACCTACCTACACTGTCCCTAAGCCCACCTAACCCCTGGTCTTGTCTACTTACTCGGTAAGTAGGTAAGCCAAAGGTCTCCTAGCCTACACCCCCCCTATCCCTACGTGGCCTACCTGGGAGGTTCCTTCAGGGCGGCCTCTGGTGGAAGTCACCCCCACCGCGCCTACGACGTCCCACGCGACGGCGGCGCATAACAGGAGCCGCTACGTCCCTCTCCCGCTGCCTCTCAGCCTCCTCTTTCTGTGATATTACTACCTCGCAGAAGTTGAGCATCGCATTCCATGAGGCCTCATTCCTAACCATGGCCTGGACCACAGTAGACAGGGAGAGGTCTGTTCCCATTGCCGCGACCAGAACGGCACGGGAGTTTGCCCACGCTGGACACTCTTGGAGCGTATGCTGCGCCGTGTCGACATCGCAGCCACTACAGTGGTGGCACACCGGTGTCGGTTCCCGTCTCACTACCTGGCACAGGTATCTGCCGAAGCACCCGTGGCCACTGAGAACCTGTGTCAGCCGGAACGTTAGCGGGCCGTGTCTCCTGCCGACCCACTCTCGCAACACAGGACGTATTGCTTCAACCGTCCGATGACCGCTTCTTGGCGAGGCTAATTTTTCCTCCCAGGCCTGGATTACTTCGTGCTGAAGTTGTCTCCTCTGTGTCTCTTCCTCCTTAGAGGAAATCCTGCTCCCCCTAGAGATTCTACCGGTTCTCCACATATGCATCGCGGTATGGGCGTAGGCGACTAGGTCCCACGGGGTGGAGCTTGAGAGCAAACAAGCTGCATCATAGGACACTGTCCTGTAGCCACGACATATCCTGATAGCCATAATCTTTTGCAAGTTTTTGAGTATCACGAGATTGTCACCCCTCATGGCACCGCACCATACCGGGGCCCCATACAACGCCATGGAACGAATTACTCCCGAATATAGGGCGCGGCAGCTCGAATCAGCTCCTCCCAAATTTGGGAGCAGGCTTGCTAGCGCCATAGCACTTCTTGTTACCTTTGGACCTAGGGAACGAAAGTGTTCTTGGAACGTCCATCTACTATCTAGCGTGAGGCCTAGGTAACGCATTTTGGGACTTCCGCTCCTGGGCCAACCGCTGGGGCGGCACGATGAAATCTGTAGAGATCTCGTGCCGCCCCACCTATAGCGGCAGACGTACACCGTGGGGTTTTAGTCCGTGCGAGTCGGACATAACCCATCCTCTCCCCCGAGAGGGTGGGTATCCATAAGGGATTTCCCCACGTAAAAAAAAAAAAAAAAAAAAAAAAAAACTACTAAACCGATTTTGAAAATTCTTTTACCAATATAAAGCCACGTTATTTGTGAGTGTCATAGGCTACATATCATCACGCTAAGACCAATAGGAGCGGAGCAACAATGATAAATGTTTTAAAATCGGGGTATTTTTTCCTTTTGAGAGCTTCCGCTGCGTCTTAGCCCAAAATAACTATTCCACGCGTACGAAGTCGTGGGCAGAAGCTATTAACTAATTATATTATCTATAATAATATTATAAAGAGGTAAAGTTTGTGAGGTTGTAGGGGATAATATCTGGGGAGTCGGAGAAAAAATGGTCGAACGATAACGTTTCTTACGAACGCTGCCTTAACTATGAGAGATATATGAGTTCTAGAGAAAAGTTGTAGCTTGATAATGCCTATTACCACCCAACGAAGTGGGCACGGGTCGGCTAGTATAAATTATAATTACAACTTATGATGATAATGATGATGATTGTTCCGACCGGTTTCGGCCATGGCGACCACTTTGACCCCTAAATTTAGAAATGGCGCTGGTGCGCTCGATGATGGCTTATGTAGCCTATCTTTGCAGCGAAACTTCGTGCACATTGAGGGCACGTGAGTACGCCGTTCTCATAACAACTTATACTATATCTCTAAATATATAATATCATTGATTTATATATATCGAAGTATATGAGTTGACATCAATCAACTGAAAGTACTTTCAATGAGTCTTTTATCATTTAAAAAACTCGGACAGATGCAAAAAGCGACATATTTTTACATTTACAGACTAGCAAAGATTAAATTGCGGCTACTGAATTCAGTTTGCAACCAATGTTTTATATATATATACATTTTCCTGTTTAACGAGGTCCTAAACATCAAGCCGCTGCAGCACTCGAAACTCTTCAAGCATCGCGACGATTCGTTAGCGTGCCACGACCGGCAACGTTTTAATTGCGTTTATGTTACATATGTTGACAAGTGCTTGGACCGCTGGAACGTGTGACATATAATTTTGGTATACGTTGATTGTCGCCATTTATATAATATACTAATTGGCCCGGCCACGCGTTGCTGTGGTTCAGTTATTACATGGTGAATTAAATTTATGATAAACTATTTTCACAATTAAAACCTGTCGCCATCTATGAGACATTTATAACAGTCGGTCCTAGTTCTCTGTAAAAAAATAACTTAAAGCGCCATCTGTTCAAGACTGATGAAACATACAACTATTAACAATAATTAATATTGACGATCTTTTCATTTATAATTAAAAAATATTGAGGCCATTACTCGAAATATAATTGTCATATATCTCAAATTGCATCAAATTATGTATACATAAACTTTCATGAAGATCTATTAAGTAGTTTCAGAGTTCAACGTGGGCAAACATCATGACACTGGGCATATATAAACCATATCACTCTCGCGTACCCGATAGGTTAATCCATATTATTCGCGATTACCTTACTGATAGGACCTTCCGCTTTAGAGTGGACGGTGAACTGTCCCCGTCCCACCCGATACGCTCAGATGTACCACAGGGCTCAATACTCGCGCCCTCCCTCTTTAACCTGTTCATCGGTGACCTACCTCGATGCCCAGAAGTAGAAGTAGGTTGTTATGCTGATGACACAGTTATCTACGCTTCTGGCTGGCGGCTGGAATGTTTTAGGACGCGCATCGAAGAAGCCGTTAGCACACTCGGTGATTGGTTTCTTCGATGGCGCATAGAAGTAAACCTTGATAAAAACTTTTCGATCCCAAACAATGTGTTAATAATCTTGTGCCCATCAGGCTATATGCAACCAACATATCTTGGGCCAAAGAGCTCAAATATCTCGGTGTTACATTAGATAGAAGTTTAAAGTTCAACTCACATATATGTAGATAGAGTGCGAAACAAAGCCGCTATGGTCTTGGGTCGCCTCCATCCGTTGCTTTGTCATAAGAGTAAGATGTCCCTCAAACACAAGCTCACTTTATATAAGATATATAGACATATAGCTGTCCCGTTTGTGCACATATGTCGAAAGATAATTTTCATAAGTTGTAGGTTCTTCAAAACCGCATTTTACGTAAAGTGACCGGTGCCCTTTGGTACATCTGGAAATCTGGTTCTATCTGGACGTACATAAAATCACTGACGATTATTTATTTTAAAAAAGCCGTGAAGCATCCCAGTCCGTCAGTGGTATCCGCCGCGGAATACGAACCCGTAACGAACGCTGCGCGTAACAAAAGACGTCCGCGACATATTTTTACCAGCCCTCCCGATGAAATAACGACAGCGAACATTCAGTACCAGCCTGTCTCTCCAAACAGAGCGTGCTCACGCCCACGCCCGCGTAACCACAGATCACGCCGCCGTGGTCTGGGGATAAATTTCGCTCCTGCACACCAGACTAGGCTCCCCTCGGCAGCGGCTCAAGCCTAGGTCCAATCCCTCGGCGTGGAGCCCTGAAGTACGCTGCTCGCGCGATATAGTGACACAAAATCTTATATCATTGCAATACCATTACATATATCACCTCCACACACGTGCACGCACACACGCTTACATATGAACTTTCATATGTCATATATCTTCACTTCATGAAAAAAACCTAAATTACGTTTTATGAGGTCTGCAGTCTACCAGTGAATACCCCGTGAAAATTGGTCCAATCATTTTGGAAATAGCAATGCGGACGAAGCCGCGGACAAATAAAATAGAATATGTCAACCGCTATAATTTCGGCTATCTGGCAGTAAAAAGTAAAATTCCCATTAAAATAGGTCCAGCCGTTTTGGAGATTACCCGGAACAAACAAACAAACAGACAAAATATAATATTCTAAAAATATAGACAAAGTATAAAAAAATTTTTTTTGGTCATTTGTAGCCATATCCATTCATCAAAAAGTTGTTATTTTAATTGTACATACACAATTTTATTTATTTTTATAAATTTATTTCATGTCATCCAAGTTTCCACTTGGAAGGGTTTTGTTTTTTCCGTTATCGAACTGAAATAGTTGAGAAAATTACCCGACACAAAATACATATTATACGAGTTATTGAGGCATGTATGCTTGGTACACATATATGTATCAATAACTCATATAAGTATGAATATGTAGCTTAGCTTAGGTTAGCTCAGATAGGTCGCGAATTGCATGAATCAGGCAACAGCCCAAGCCTGGGTGTCCCGTGCACCCTTGAGCTAGTTGTCCAAATAAAATCAGCTGAGTGCCTTAAGCACTCGCCTTAGTAGTCCGTTGAAGCTGTTAAGACCTTGCGCGGACAATGGCATAGTCAGTTCGAGAAAAAAAAATCATGACACTAGTTTTTTTATATATTAAGATATGCGTACTAGTTACGAGATGTCGCCAGTGGTCGAAATTCAACCACAATAATAACAATTATTATTCGCGTCATCTTGTAGTTAATATTACAAACAATAAATTTGCACACTATTTTCTAAAGAAATAAATATGATAAAATACATTGTTAGAAGCGGTATGTGATAGCATTCTGTAGGGTAAGCATTCCCATACGTAAGAACAAGAAATTTGAAACAAATTCCAGATAGCACATCCGACACGACTTCGAATAACAAACAAGTTACGGCAATAATGATTAATCAGCTTTAATTTAATTCACATTGTACCTACTACCTATATACATATAATAAGAATGTAAATCTAACGTGTCTGTACTTTTTCAATTTTCGTGAAAAAAAAATGTTGTAAGTAGACACTTAGGAATTACTTAGGAATAAACACTTAGGAATAAGTAACAAATTACAATTCAATTATTTTTAGAAATGGCTGTCTGTCTGTCTATTTGTATGAACAGGCATCACTGCTAAAGTAATGGGTTCACAATAAAACCTCACTAAGAAAATCATAAAGCATATCCTCGAGAGTAACTAAGTCTTTGTTTCGTTAAAATCGGTTCACTCTATCAAAAGTTATTGTAATTTGAATAACGGCTCGAGGTAAGTACGAGAGAAAAGTAAATAAGTAAGTGGATGGACAAGGTCGCGGGCACAGCTATACTTATATAAAACTCAAATGATTGTCTTTTATTTGTTCAAACGCTCTCTACAACTATCAGAGAGATTTGAGAAATTCAAAACGTAGTGTATTTCGGAAACGGTTTTGGATCACATTTCGTTTTATTTTTTAAGTTTAATCTACATTGGTCTTTTCCTTGATTTTGTAGGCTATAGGTTATTAAGTTATTTTTGTGATTCCATTGACCCTATCCCATTACAAAAAGGTATATTTAATGCTTAAGGAAACAATATAAGTTAGTTAAAATCATTATTTTTTTTATTAAATTTCATATTATATTTTTTATGATTATTTTTTGCAACAAATCTTTAAGTAGATTATTACAGCCATTGTCGAGAAGGTATGATATTACATGTTTCTTGCGATCATTTCAAGATTCTAACAAGATGGTGGACGTCTTGTTAAAGCTTTTGGGAGTTTTTGTGGCAAGTGAGAATTCAGGCTCCGTGGTATTACTTCCCATTCACTCCACTTATGCACAATAATACCAAGCTATATTAGGTAAAACACCACAAATATTACAAAATATATGGAGTCAAACTAGCTGACCCGTGCCCACTCGGTTGGGCGGTAAACATTTATCAAAAACTTCTTTTTGTGACTTAAATATAAAAGTTACACATATGCCGTGTTATTACAAAAAAGTTAAATACGTATTAAATACTTGGTTTAAAAAAGTTTCCTAATAAATGCACCGCGCTCGCCCGAGGCAAGTTCGCGTCATCCTTTTTCACAAGTCTAACCTAACGTAACCAAAGCGAGACAAAAAATCAAGATGGCGAACATTCAGCGACCGCGGTGCATTTAATATGATACCTTTTTAAAGCCAGGGTTCAATACGTATTTAAGTTTTTTGTAATAACACCGATGGTGTCGCTGACTGTTTTGTAGGCATTATCAAGCTCTACAACGTTTTTCTTGAACTCAACTATACATCTCTCATCGTTAAGGCAGCGTTCGTAAGAAACGTTTTCGTTCGACCGTTTTTCCTCCGACTTACTTTGCAAATCCGACTACCACGAAAAGTTCTTTTCATTTTTCGGGTTATTATATAGCCTATAACATTCACAAATAACGTGGCTTTCTATTGATAAAATAATTTTCAAAATCGGTTTAGTAGTTCCTGAGAGTACCCCCTACAGCGTCACAAACTCACAAACTTTACTTCTTTATAATATTAGAGTCACACACAAGATTATGAATAAAATATAAAATCAACTACATGACATTCCAAGATCCCGCCAATAACTCCTTCATATTATCTTATAAACAACATTACTAACATTAATATTATTAATTCTTTATTTTCTTAAAAAAAACATGCTTATAATTTTCTTAGTAATACCTATCTCATTTATTCCTTAATAGGATTATATTAGTGTAAGTAGTTCTGCCAATTACTCCATCTGATGACAACCCCTATCCCCAGTGACTTCGCGCTGCAGCTAATCTCTTTGAATTTATGGCGGAGGTTGAATTCATGACAACTATATGTACATATGTATAGTGAAAACATACGAGTAATATATACAAATAAATAAAATTGAAGTGATTGCTTGTAATGTCAAAATAACAGCTTTTTACTAAACAGATATACAGTATTAAAAACAATAAAACTATCTTTATTCTATTAATCTATGTCTGTTTGTTCCAGCGAATCTCCGCAACGGTTGGACCAATTTTGACGGGACTTTCATTGGCAGATGTTATAAAGAGTAACATAGGCTACTTTTATGTTAAAAAAAATTAAGGTACCGTTCAAATATAACGAACTAAAGAAATATAAAGCGCCTCACGCGCACTTTTACACGGAAAAAATTTATTTGTTAAATTCCACGCGCACTAAATCCCGGGTAACAGCTAATCTATACATCTTCGATATCTATACATATAATAAGAATGTAAATGTAACGTGTCTGTAATTTTTTAATTTTTGTGATAAAAATTTTTGCTTGCTTCTAGGAATAAGTAATAGAATACATTTCAATCTTTGTAGCAATGTCTGTCAGTCTGTCTTTTTGTATGAACACGCATTACTGCTAAAGTATTAGGTGCACAATAAAAGCTCATATAAGAAAATCGTAAAGCATATCCTCGGGAGTAACTTAGTGTTTATTTCATTAAAATCGGTCCACTCTATCAAAAGTCATTGTAGTTTTAATGATGACGCGGCGTAAGTACAGCAGTTACGTAAAAGCGCCCCTTTAATGTTGTTCATTGAACCTACGTGTGTTTTTTTTACGTTTAAAGGTATCGTTCTCATACTTTTAAAAGTTTTAAAACAAACTTTAACTAAGGTTCCCTTTGTTGTTTATTAGTATTTGTTTTGATATTAATATTTTATATTCCTGTGGTCATGAACTACCAAAGGATTGAAGGGTGTTATCCTTTAAACAGTTACCTGCTATATTACAATGCCATCTCAATACAATTATTATAAAATGGTATCAATTATTCTTCTATTGAATTATTTGCTATTTGGTATCACATTCTAATGTGTAACAATAACACGATAATGACATATTCTTTATTGATATCGTGACTCTGAGTGTGATCAACGTAGTGCTCTTCCTTTCACGCCTACTGGTTGTCATACAATGCGCACGTTGCGATAACTCCGATCAACAATACTGCAGCCGCGGCGTCGCTCCTTAAGGAAAATCAGAACTATATAAACACAAACTTTAATGGTGGTAGAGCCACGCTGAAGCTATTTTGGTTTCAGCACGAATGGATCGGCTCGACCGGGGTAGTACCACCCTCTCACAGAAAACCGACGTGAAGTAACAGTGTTTGCATTGTTGCGTTTCGTTCGGTCAGTGAGAGCGCCGGTTACCCACCTACCCTCCCCCTCCCCTCCTCTCTCCATCCCTTCCCCATACCCCACTCCCCCTCCCCCAAACAGGCTGGCAACGCACTTGCGACTCCCTTGGTGTTGCAAGTGTCTATGGACGGTGGTGATCACTTAACATCAGGTGACCCACCTGTTCGTTTGCCTTCAATGAAATAAAAAAAAAAACTAAAAAAGTCGAAGTCCGTAGCCAGCGCAGCGCCATTAGCTAAGTACGTATAACTCGTTTTTTTATTAAATATAATTTCAGAAGAGAATCTCTTTAAGGTGATAAAAAAAAACAATATTAAATGTTACTTTTTTCCTGATTAGGAATTATATAAAACTCAATGTTGCAAAACACGATAAATGCACCCTTCTTTCTTTCACATTACAATTTCGACAATCCATTAAGCTATAGACCATACACAAAATGGCGATTAATTAAATTTATTATACACAAACTGGCGACGGGTCATACCTTTTTCAGATATCGATTATGGCAACCGTTGCCGACATATCAAGAATAAACTGCAAAAATATTCATTAGGAATTCGAATATACAGAAAAATATATTCAACGTTACCGAGCCATTACGTGTTTGAAAATTCGTTCTATATGATTTAAGAAAATGCGCTTCAATATCTACTACATAAAGTTGAATTTGAATCGGTGTATAAGGTTTAAGTCTAAATTGACAAGTGGTATAAACGGCAAGCGAGGGCGACTAGTGATATATTTACGACAGACCTTCAACTTGAGAGTAGTAACTACACTAAAACTAACCAGGTGGACGTAGAAAACAGTTTTACTACGATGCTACGGTATTATAAAAATGTTTTTCTTTACAGAGAGCTCAAACTCGGTTGCTAGTATTCGTACCTACGTCCATTGACGCGGTGCCCGAAAATGCTAATCAACAAGTCATCGTCGCTTTAAAAATTCAAAAAATAAAGTTGCATGCTAAAAGGTTATCGAAACTACGTTTGAAACTAAAAAACTAACTAACCGCTGTTGACTTGACGGGTCTTCATAGCTTCACTATACGTTTAGGGCGAACGCTTGAGGCACTCAGCCGAATAGTAAGAAAGCTCAAGGGCCCCAAAATCGCTGAACCTTCACTTAGGTTATTGCCTTGAATACAACAACGCACTTTAGCTTAGATAGATTCGTTAAGTTGCAAAGAAGGCAACTGTCCAAGCCGAGGTTTGGCCACTCAGACACCCTTGAGATTGTTTAAGCGAAGTGCCTTAAGCGCTCGCATTAGTAGCCCGGGGAAGCTGTGAAAGCCCGTAAGCCACTAGCGTAGTCAGTTCGAAAAGAATAAACAACACAAATCGAATTAAAAATATGAGACACTAAAATATCATCGGTTCAGTTTATGACTTGTACCACACGGGGTAAGTCAGGAGTCGTAAACATGGGCATGTTTATTGTCGAGCTCCCTTGGCATTGCGGGTTGTGCGCCCCTGATCGCAGGGGTGGCGTGTTACGGCGAATCGAAAACTCGATGGCTTCCTCTTTGTCTCCTTAGTTGGGGGTCTGTTAGCGTTAATTCTCTGATTGCTTATATGATTCGCTGATAGTTGATCTGCTTTCACTGTTTCTTGTACGAACACAGCGTTATTATTAGGGTCAATGACCGACTTCTTATCATTTCTGTTTTATGTATTAATTAATGAATCTTATAGTAATCAGCAATGTGATATATATATACCTATATATATTCCATTATAGTCCATGGACCACAAAACGTGTTTTTCAAATAACATTATCACGCTATCGTTTTAGACATTTTTCAGGAATAGCTGTACCGTGAATTCAAAGTTAGCAATGATATATTTGATATTTACGTTTTTTTACACATATATATAATTAGCGGGTCCGACGGACGTTGTCCCGCCCTGATAAAAAAAACCTTGACAAATTATATATACCTAAACCTTCCTCATTAATCACTTTATCTACTGGTGAAGACCGCATGACAATCTATTCAGTAGTTTCTGAGTTTATCACGAACAAACAGACAGACAAGGCAAAGGACTTTGTTTTATAATATGTAGTGATAATTGAGTATTTGTCGTTTGTTGCGACTAATCTCCGAAACGGCTTAATCAATTTTGATAATGTTTCACAGGCAGATAAAGATATTTTCAGACTATTATATAGCAACCATATGACTGTACATTTCCAAAAGGTTTGACAGTATTACAGAAATAACTTAAAGTCGGTAAAAGGGTTATATATCGGTGTAGCGATACTTGCAATATACGTGGAATAGTTAAATTGCGCTTACGTCTACACGCAGCGGAGGCTCTCAAGAGGAAATAAACCCCATTTTGAAACATTCTGCATTTGTGCTCCTCTCCTATTGCTCTTAGCGTGACAATATATAGCTTATAACCTTCCTCGATAAAAGAGCTATACAACACTGAAAGAAATCGGACCCGTAGTTACTGAGATTACCCCTCTACAACGTCACAACATCACAAACTTTACCTCTTTATAATATTAGTATATCCTATATTATCCTCGAATTCCTCATTATAAAAACAAACAAGTTTCCGCCCACGGCTTTGCTAATATCAATGTAGGTTTGACCAATTTCTCAACAATAGTACTTTTATACCATTGTAATTTTTTTTTTTTGAGTTGATTCCATACTTTACGTTAAGGAAATTCGTTCCAGACGAGGGTCCTCTGACCACTTATTAATTGGTTTGTTAACCACTCGAACGATCGATAAGAAACTTTGTATACACGTTGTCAGGGGTACAGAAAAGAACATAGGGTACTTGTTACGCAGAAAAAAAGGTCAAAGTTACATTAACACGAGCGAAGTCTGAAAATAATTGAAACGTATTTTATTACTTATTCCGAGACATCTGCAACAAATTTTTTCACAAAAATCGAAAAAGTACAGACACGTTAGATTTACATTCTTATTCTTAATATATATATTTCTTGTGTGCGTGTGTATGTGACTGAACTCCTCCTAAACGACTGGACCGATTTTGATGAAATTTTTTGTGTGTGTTCGTGGAGATTCGAGAATGGTTTAGATTCACAATTGGACCCGGCAGGTGGCGCTGCGATCGACTTTTAGGATTTTTTTTGTTTTCAAGGCAGGACAACGTCCGCCCGGTCCGCCCGGTCCGCTAGTTACATGTATAGATATAGATATAATACAAAAATACTTTAGGAATTAATAGCCTTAAATGTTGTTTCTCTTATCAGGTAAGATTTTTATTGGTCGTTGTTAATATTAAGTACAATACAAAAAAAACTATTATCTGAAATAAAACTCTTGTCTTTTCAGAGCAAAACAATAACGTTTTTTATTTCACTATTCTGAAACAACACATTATAAATATACTAACGGGCTCGGCGGACGTTGTCTCGCTCTGATAATAAAAAAAAACCTTGACAATACAAATACCTAAACCATCCTCATTAATCACTTTACCTACTAGTGAAAAGCGCATGAAAATCCGTTCAATAATTTAAGAGTTTATCGCGAACAGACAGACAGACAGACGTAGAAGAGGACTTAGTTTTATAATATCTAGTGATAATGATTTATAGGAATATAAATTTAGTCAAAATTGCAGGAGGCGGCTAGTATACTCAATTTATATATTTTTTTTAAGTGAAATCTTCTTTATACGCTTCGAGCAGTATTTTAGGCAAGAGATAAATTTATAATTTCGCGTCACGACATGTAAGTAAGCATGACCGAACGTATTGCGCTTGCGCGGATTGCTTCAGCCTAGCGACGCGTAATATAGGGGGCTGTGTACATCTAATACTTATGTATATATTTATAGTAATTATATATTTTATAAAAATGTATATAATTGTTCGGAGTGCCAATACATGTGAAAAACAAACTAATGATCATAATTTCAATTTAGAAATTTAATATAATATCCAATATAATTAATGTAACTGCCTCATTTTTTTATAACGACCAGAGATAATTAGTTTTATTTGTTGGCATGATTAATAACTTGTCTGATCTTGTAAAGATCGTGTAAAGACGGCGCCGGGGGCGTGCCCTACCTGAGTTGAGATGTTAGGGAAATTTCCTTACATAACCTCAGCACAACGGATCGTGCTGGTATATTCTGGCAGTTGCATTTGAGAGCTAGTTCCTTTAAAATTAGATTATCTCCACCGTCACGCAACAACAAAGCATTATCTCACCAAAAAAAAACGTGGGCTTACTTACGACCACACGGTAGAAGTGAAAACGTGTAAATAAGAACATGAGTTTTTGGCCAGATCTTTGTCTGTCACGTAGTGGATTTTATATTTTATTCATGATCTTGTGTTATTGGACTATATATTTTATAATATTGGTGTTTTTTTTACGTAATATTGTTCGGTTATTGTGTACAAGTGAAGTGGAAGGGAAATAATATCACGGAACGTGTATACTGAGATATCACAAAAACTTCCTGGAAAGTTCTAACAAAAGGCCACCATCTTGTTAGTACATTTTTTTTTTATTGTAGCTCGGCAAAGTGACTGTACTGTGCCTGATGGTAAGCACAGTACAATCCAAAAACAATGGCGACCGCCGAGAGACATACTATCTATCGCCGGTCGCCGCTGTCATGCCGGCCTGAAAGCGACCCAGTCAGGAACAGCCCCCCCCGGTTGCTGGATATACACCGGCTGATCCCGGAACGCGACACGCCCAAACGTGTCACTATGGCGGGTGTTCCACCTGGTGTACGGTGGTCGCGATCCAGTCGGGTACAGACACCCTACCACCCTGCATTGAAATTATCACAACACACTTGTATTATTTATTACCTACTCGACAATGGCAGTAATAATCTACGAGAATAACTGCCAAACATTAAAAAAAATAGTGCGTGTAGTCGCTCCGCGCGGAAGAAGTGAAACTTCGTAATGTGGAAATGAAAATAGGAAGGGGTAGAAATTGATTTTTAGTGAAATCATATTGTTTCTTTAAAACAAACTTTATTAACATTGCTTACAATTCACAATTGATCACATCTTTTAATTATCATTTTCGAGTGGAGAAATATCCAAATCTATAACATTTACAATGGGATTATGATAACTGAAGTAAGTAACTAAAGTAAACGTTTAACGCAACATTGCTTTCATACCCCCTCCATGGTAGCGTTAAACGTTTAACGCAACCTTGTTGGAAGTCGCGTTAGAAGTTTCACTTCAATAAAAAAAATCACAACCTAAAAGAAATTATCTCGTGAAATACTTAATTACATATTTCTATTAGTAGGTGGTAGAGCCACGCCGAAACTATTACTGGTTTCAGCATAAATGGGTCGGCTCGCCCGGGGTAGTACCACCCTCTCACAGAAAACCGACGTGAAGTAACAGTGCTTGCATTGTTGCGTTTCGTTCGGTCAGTGAGAGCGCCGGAGACCCACCTTCCCTCCCCTTCCACTTTCCTCTTCCCTTCCTCCCCCCCCCCTCCCTACACAGGCTGGCAACGCACTTGCGACTCCCCTGGTGTTGCAAGTGTTTATGGACGATGGTGATCACTTACATCAGGTGACCCACCTGTTCGTTTGCCTCCTATGATATAAAAAAAAAAAAAAAATTCTGTTTGATTAACTAAGATTGCATATTAATAAGCCCAACAAAAAACTATTGTAAATTTTACTTCATAAATTACATTTTTTAACAATTATAAAGGAACGTGAACAAAAAATAACTCATTTGTTCTAATTACATAAATACTACCAGGGACTGATGACAGGTAAGATGACCCAAACATGATATAGGAGCCATTATCTGACAGACAGAGAAAAGCAATTACAGAGGGTATCGATTTAATATGAGCCCTACGTAATCCATATAGAGTCGTGATTTCGATGCACACAGTGATTCGAATGCGGCTTAGGACAATAGATTATTTTTCTCAAGTTTTATTTTTTATTTTAATCGGCTCATAGGTCCATGGCCCTCTTTCACGTTTCAAAGAATGTTTTTGTATGTAACATCTATTAAAATGTCTAAAAACATTTTATAAATGTATCTCAATTTAAATTTTTTTTTTTTTATTTGTGAATATTATAGAACAAAGTAGCATTTTGCGTCTGTCTGTGTGTCACCTCAGTTCTTTTCAACTACGCAACAGATTTAGATACAGTTTGCACTATCATCTAAAAAATGTCTTCCGGAAGATATATATGTACATTACATTTATAAGAAACTAGCGGACCCGGAGGACGTTGTCCTGCCCTGATAATAAAAAAATCTTGACAAATTACCTAACTTAAACCTTCCTCAAGAATCACTTTATCTACTGGCGAAAACCTCATGAAAATCCGTTCAGTGGTTTTTAAGTTCATCGCGAACAGACAGACAGACGTGGCAGAGGACTTTTTTTATAATATGTAGTGATAGAGAAAAGTCGATGTAATGTAATGACGTCATAGGAAGAAATTTCCGTGCGCTTATATTGAAAACGCTGGCTAAATCAATTTTGATCACCAAAAAGTTTCACCTAACTTTTTCGAATTGTTTTTGTAATACTGTGACCTCACGGAAATAGGGGACGTCATATCCTTTTTCGAGTCAGAGAGCCTGATGACAGTGTCTGTTTGGATATATCGGAACGTATGGCAACACTGGTTATGACAAAATATTGTATACTAGCTTGTACTTCGCTCGCGTTAATGTGGGTTTTAACTTATTACTCTTTTTTTTTTCAAACTGACTACGCTATTGACCTAGCAAGGTCTTAACAGCTTCACCGGACTACAAAGGCGAGCGCTTAAGGCGCTCAGCCGATTTTATTTGGGCAACTAACTCCAGGGTGCACGGCGCACCTCGGCTTGGGCTGTTGCCTGATACATACAATTCGCGACCTATCTGAACTAACCTAAGCTACATATTCATACTTACATGGGTTATTTAAACATATATGAGTACCAAGCATACATACCTCAATAACTCTTATATGTATTTTGTGTATGTATTCAAGGGCTCCACGCCGAGGGAACGGACCTAGGCTTGAGTCGCTGCCGAGGGGGGCCTAGTCTGGTGTGCGGGTACGAAATTTACCCCCAGACCACGGCGGCGTGATCTGTGGTTACGCGGGCGTGGGCGTGAGCACGCTGTTTGGAGAGACAGGCTGGTACTGATCGTTCACTGCGGTTATTTCATCGGGAGGGTCGGTAAAAATATGTCGCGGACGTCTTTTATAATGCGCAGCGTTCGGTACGGGTTCGTATTTTGCGGCGGATACCACTAACGGACTGGGACCTATTGCTGAGGAACAGTCATTGACATATTATATCTATAGGAACAGTACAGTTTTTTTTCTTTTTGAATGTAAGATAACTATGTCCTTTGCTGTACCCTTGAGAACGGGTATCCAAAGTTTCATCGCCATCGGATGAACATTACGGCAGCGCAAAGAAACCAAAAAAAAACAGCCACTGATTGTTATTTAAGAGAATATTATGATTGGTGACAATTTTCGTAGGAATACTAGGAATCCTTCGAAAAAGATTGGCAATGTTTTTGGGAAAATAAAGTTACTATAGTGATGTTTTCTATTAGGAATTAGACACAATATAGTGCACGTATATACAAACGGAATAACATAAAGAATAGCAACCAAAATCAATACACAACAATAGATACCTAAACTCTAATACGTATTTAAGAAAATATATAACTATAACAATAATACACGTAAATTAATCAGTATAATAATAAAGAATTCTGTTTCGTAAATAGTTAGTTTTATTTTCTTTATTCAATACTAGCCTCTGCCCGCGTGGAATAGTTACTTTGGGCTAACGCTAACACGCACCGGAAGCTCTCAAGAGAAAAAAAATCCCGATTTTGAAACATTTTTCATTGGTGGTCTGCTCCTATTGGTCGTAGCGTGATGATATATAGCCTATAACCTTTCTCGACAAATGAGCTATATAGCACTGAAAGATTTTTTCAAATCAGACCAGTAGTTCCTGAGATTACCCCCTACAACGTCACAAACTTTACCTCTTTATAATATTAGTATAGATAGTATAGAAGTATAGATAATTTATTCGAATAAACATTACACAAAAATCGAACGTAAAATATAATCACAAATAACATTAAGAACATACCAAAAGATTTGTTAACCGTGTTCTATTATTACATATTTTAATACTAGCTGTGCCCGTGACTGTGTCCGCCTAGAACCTTATGTAAAAAACAGTGATTAATAAAGTCATCTGAATGTATCGAGTCAATTTACTTATCTACTTTTCTCTCGTACTTACGCCCCGTCGTCATTAAAATTGCAATAACTTTTGATAGATTGGACCGATATTAACGAAATAAAAACTAAGTTATTCTCGAAGATATGCTTTATGATTTTCTTTGTGTGGTTTTATTGTAAATCAAGTACTTTAGCAGTGATGTGTGTTCATACAAACAGACAGACATTTCTAAGAATGATTGAAATATATTATTCTATTACTTATTCATAGACACCTGCAACTATTTTTTTCACGAAAATCGAAACAGTACAGACACTTTGTCTATAGTTTGTAAAGGCTAATTATTTCTGAGACGGTTAAACCGACTTTATAGGACTTTACTATTAGTACTTTTAAGAATATTATCTAGGCGACATATTATTACTGAATGAGAAATGAGAATATACTTAAATTTAATACAGTTAGTTCATTTAGTATAGTAACTTTAACAGAAATCACTTAAACTCGGAAAAAGATAAGGGGCAGTTAATTGGTACGAGCAAAATTAGAATAAAAAGATTAATTAAAACACAAGAAACACATTGTGCTAAATAAACATCAAAAGCTTTTTTCACAGGAGTCGACGTACGAAATCTTAATAAATAAATAATATATATACCAAAATGTTATGAATAAAAAAATGTCAACTCCGTTACCACTAAAGGTAAACAAAGTTGCATTCCCTTCACAATAGTAGCATCAAACATCCGGAGTTTACAATAAACATCAAACAAAACATAATTGTCGTCTTCAGACACACTATATCACATCAAAGCGGCCGCCGTAAGTCAAAACATGCAACATTTTATACATTCTAACAATTCCCATTAAATGTCTGCAGCGGGGAACCTATAAATAGCCATACGAATCAAAGGGCAAAAGGGATGCGACTTACCGGACAGGATCACAAGGAGTAAAACCGATCGGAACACTGTCATTTTATTCTTGTGTGAAACTTGCACTTATATGAATGAGAGTTGGTAAATATTGTCAATATTATATGTTAACGAAGTAAAGAAAGAAACATGTTCGGTTATTTGGTTGGAAAACACGTAAAATAAAACGCAGCGAGGCGACCGACCGCGCGGCGCCTCTACAAATGACGGTCGATCAGTAAACAAATCTAGAACCGGGCAAGCTTTGTACTGGGAGTCACTCACTCGCGGCTCCTGGCTCAAAACACACACACAGATACTGAATGCATAACGTAACTAAGGGATGCATGTGTAGTAAAATAACGGTGATTTTCAAATAGCGTAATATATTTATGGTGCACTTAAAGAAACGCGGTCTCATTTGTAAATTACTAACATTTTAAATAGTAAATACAAAATACTTATAGAACAAAAAATTTAACTTTTGTATATTTTGTTTTGCTGTAGTTATGAAAAAAATATTATTACGCTATATTTCTAATTTATAACAGAGATTAGAAATATTGCGTCCATATTAAATTACTTTTTTTTACATACTTTCTTAAAATATATACGTTTCTTAAGAACAAGTTCAAACTGTTTAGAAAAAAAAAAGGTGGATAAATAAACATGTTCAGAAATTATAACATATATTTTATTTCATTTCCAATTTCATCTTTATTATTAACTACTCTTACAAATCATTTTAATATAACTAATAGTTTCTTTAAT
The DNA here is from genome assembly GCA_036509395.1 of Antheraea yamamai. Classification (NCBI taxonomy): domain Eukaryota; kingdom Metazoa; phylum Arthropoda; class Insecta; order Lepidoptera; family Saturniidae; genus Antheraea; species Antheraea yamamai. The sequence continues at coordinate 10,899,383 of AP028447.1, read as the reverse complement.
CCATATAAATTTGCAGTATTGCCTGTACATTTCATTGATATCTTGATAGATATCTATTAGAACATGACGTTATTTTTTTAATCGCCTGTCTGTATATCCATAGATAAGTTATCATTTAATTTCTCATTTTCCAGAATGATAGGCTATAAAAATAAACAACATTTTTGAAGTTATAATGTCTTATAAATTGATGAACGCCAGCTGCACGCAAAAAAAGCAGGACTCATAGTCACATTCTGCCTAAGCCGAGCGTGCAAGCGAGAGCGCGGAACATTCAATAGAGAGATGCGATTGGCCTAAGCGTGCGGCTTGTGACGCATCTATTTCTCTTCCACTCCATCGGTTGATGTGTCGGAGTCGTTATCACGTAAATTATCGTCCGTAAATCAACTTTACAGACAATCAATTTTTTGCATAAAAATTGGACATAAGTGCATTAATGTTTTAGCACGTATATGGAATTTCGAAATTGTTAAAGTAGCAGTACTGTCGACAATACTTATAAAAACTGGAAAACAATAATTTGGAAAAAATTAACATTGTATTCGATCTTGGCTTCTATTTCGATAACATACAAAATTTTGCTAATAATATACTGAAAATAAATAAAAATGAAACTTTTGAAAATCATAGAGTATACCATATTTTAACATGATATAATGATGAATTGAAATTAATTACCGAATAAAAAATCGCGTGGAGTGACCGGCAGTTGTTAGTAACTTATAAGTTTAGTGTTTGATCACAATTTCATGTGGTATAAAGTGATGTTGAGTTCCAAGATGTTAAACACGCTAAGCTTAGAAGAGAAATTTCTCGCAAATATTTCTGCCAAAACACACAAATAGCTACTTAACGATAAATTAATCAAATCAAATAAAAAATCAATGTATCTTCAATAAAAACTCATTTCATAGTAAAAATTGAACCTACTGCGATCGTTGTCCGAACATTGCCAGTGAGTTAGCTGTTCGGGCTTATTAAAAATTATAATTGTTTAAGTTTGTAAACGGTGTTGCTATATAACACGCCGACAATATGCATCGCATCCCTAGTAGTTGCATCATAGCACACAAACGTAAGCTTCATAGAACCAACCAGACAACAGTTAAAATCATACATACTTGACAGTTCATTCCCATTACTATTATTTAAAAATCAATTAAACTATAAATCCTAAATTAATCACATATCATGTAAAATGATTTCTATTAATAGGATTTTAGAATATATATTTTTTTAATTTTACATAGCACATACACATAACAAATTTTTTTTTTGATGTGGCAATCTTACTAAATGTTTTAACCTGTACACTGAAGATGGCACTTTTATGTATATTATGTATTGACTCCATAATAATAGGTCTTTACATAGATAAGATACTATATACTGAGGTCTTTACCTATGAAATTGCCGTTCTGCAGTACTGGCCATTTCAAATCAAAATAATTTTTGTTTGGCTAAGAATTCTAATTTCAAATTAATTTTATTTTAAAAACATGGAATTCTTTTTCCAAAAGTAGTCATTTGTTTATTGATTAGCACTGTTGCCGTTTTAGTGACTTTGTCGCTAGATCTAGTGGATTTTGGGTATGTTTAACGACATTTTTTTTCAATCTAGCGACTTAAAAAAAATAATGAATTCTAGCGACTTATTGAACATTGAAAATACATCAATATTTTGGTACTAATTTAAATGCAATTACTGGTAATAACCTGAATTGCTATTGTCCTTTTTGGAAATCCCAACCAGAATGACGTTCGATCTCGGGATTTAATCGGTTGGGTACCTCTCGTTCTATCAAATGGCACATCAAATATCGTTTTGTCTTTCATTTTCATTGATTCACTACCACCGCCAACAGAAATAAAAAATCAGTTACTATGTTACGTTTTCGCAAAACAATCTTGTCCTACTAAGTTTCTTTGGTCGATTGTTGTCATTGATATTAAAATCTATTTGTAGAAATGGTAATCCCGTTAAAAAAGAAGGCTTATGCTCAAAAGTAAAATAAATAAATAAAAATATAGACCAGAAGGGAAACGCAAGAAGAGTTATAATATGGCTTAAACCTATTATAACTGATCGAACTAAAGCTTTTTGCTCGTTTTATCACAGTGAAATATTCGCAATATTGTATTTTTACTATATTTTTTACCATGAAATATTTAGCGACTTCTGGCGGATTTTTGAATCATTTATTTTTCAAAATCTAGCGACTTTTTAATTGACGTCTGGAGACTTTTTTTTTCTGAAACGGCAACACTGTTGATTTGTATTACATTTTCATCGCGTTTCAATCTTTTTTGTCATCATGGATACGTTAAAAATTCGAGTAATTATGGAATATGAGTACCGTCGTGGCAGCAACGCAGCACAAGCGGCACGCAACATCAACGATGTTTACGGAGCTAACACTACAAACCAACGCACCACCTGTTATTGGTTTGCTCGCTTCCGTTCTGGGAATTTCGACCTGAAAAATGAACCTCGCGGTCGTCCGAAGACTTTGGTCGACAATGACGAATTAAAGGCGATTGTGGAAGCTGATGATACACAATCTACGGCTGAATTAGCAGCAGCTTTCGACGTTAGTGTCAAAACAATATTGGTCCATTTGCGTCAAATTGGCAAGGTAAAAAAGCTTGACAAATGGGTGCCCCACGAATTCAATGATCGCCAGCGCCAAAACTTACCCCTCGAAAAGTGATGGTCACTGTTTGGTGGTCTAGCGCCGGTGTGATTCATCATACCTTACCAAACGAGGTGAGCATTACTGCAGATGTGTACTGTGAAGAACTGAACACAATGATGGAGAAGCTGGCACATCTCCAACCAGCATTGGTCAATCGCTCGTCTCCGCTGCTCCTGCACGACAACACACGACCTCGTACTGCACAGCAGACGGTCTCCAAGTTGCAAGAACTGGGGTTGGAAGTTCTCCGTCATCCGCCCTATTCACCAGACCTTGCGCCTACAGACTACTACTTTTTCCAGAATTTGGATAACTCCTTTGATCAAAAATTCAATACCCGAGAGGCAGTACAAAATGCCTTTGAAGAATTTGTTGCCTCCCGTCCAGCTGATTTCTTTAAGAAGGGCATCAATAAACCGCCACTGCGTTGGCAAAGATGCATTGATTACATGGGTGATTACTTTGATTAATACAAATAAAAAATACATGAAAAAAATTTGTTTAAATTTTTTCATACAAAACAGCAATTTCATAGGTAAAGACCTAAATTATGTTCATGATTAACAACAACAGATAATCATGATATTGTATGCAATAATTACTGTTTTGAAATATTTCTTTTAACAGTAATAATCTCGGATTCCCGGCTTTTTAATAAGTATAATTGTAAGGGAGTTTGAAACTGTTATTTTGTTTTAAGAATATTGGTACAGCCTAGTGTCACTCTGACATTTTTTGACACTATAATGAACGAGTTATATATTACTTTTATCATTTAAAAAATGGTGTATTCAATCTTAAATCACTGACAATCTATGGAAATAAAATTATAGAGAGTAAGTTGCAGTATTGGATACATACTGTTTTCTTCTTTAGTTTCCCTACATAGACCTTGGTTCTTATTAAAATATATTTTCATTTAATATAGTGTTATTACATTTTTAACAAATTACTTTTTCTTTAAGCATTATACATCAGCAATATGTGCAGGACAGGGGAAATAAACAGATAACATTGGTTAGAATATAATATAATTTATATTATATTTCTTCCTGTGTACACAAATAATTACTTTGTTAATACAACAAAAACAAAAAAACCTTTTTAAACATTTTTTTTATTACTAAAATGATGCTTCGCAAATGTCTGAGCGACAATCAGCGGAAACACTAACGTAGCATCAGCATACAGCTTTACTGGTGTCGCATTTGGTTTAATCTTCCCCCAAGAGACAGCTTCATCGGGCCTCGCTCCAGCGTCACTTCCATCAAATTCACTAGCTGTATTTACATAAACTGTATAGTCTGCACCATTTCTCATCAAATTAGCATTACATATGTGGTGCTTGACAACACCGCCTCCTAAAATAATCATACCAGTGTTGTTGGCCTTCACTGCCATTGTGTTTAATCTACGTAAGTCACTTAAAATGTCAATGATTAACCCTGGCCTTTTGTAGGAATGGAAGTACATCATATCTCCTAAAGATCCATCGGTCAGAGCAGGACTAAAAATTGGAATGTTATTCCTCCATGCCCAGTAACAAACAGAGCTCTCATTGTTAATTTTTTCACCGAGTCTTGTGATAATTTTCGACGGACTCCAGATAGCATTTTCTAACATCTGCTCCTCAAGCATCTGATTGAGTAACGGAGTTACCCACTCTTCAAAAAGGCAATAATTATCATTCGGTACCAATAGGTTTCCGATCCTGTTGATTCCACGAGTCCTTAACATTTTCCCGCTTAAGTTGAAGTCTCCTATGTATGTTGGAGCGAGACATTTTATCAAATCTTCTTCTACACCACCAGCAGTGGTGACTATACAATCTACAAGCTTGTTTTTAACTAAAAACCTTATTGTGTCTCTCAGACCTGATGAGATCATGTTCGAGGTGTATCCTAAAAATATCGTGCAGTTTGTTTTCTTTTTAATAAACACATCTTCTTCGTAAGGGTCACTAGTTTCTTCAGTCAATGGAACAGAACGACTTTTTAGCATATTATTGATTTCAGTGACCGCCTTACCAAAATTTGTGGCTTGGAAACCGGATAACGCGTAAGATTCCAATATCTTGCTATAGTCCATTCCATTTTCCCAATCATAACCAGACACTATTGGTGTTTCGACGGGCAAATCTTGACTAGGTTGTAAGACTGCGTCAAGTGCTATATTCGGCGCAATTTTACGTGAGCTTTCGTTTGTATCTCTCACGTCCATGATTGATATTTTTTATTTTATTTAATAATGCATATTATTATTATAAGTTTTATAAATAATTTATTTAGTATTTGAAAATTTTCTCACATCAGTTTTTTTGATATACAATTATATTCAATTTACAGTGTGAACTAGGGATGTATAATATAACGATTTTTAAATACTTCGTTGTTTTAATATCGATTTCAAAAATTGTTAATATCAACGATACATCGCTTTATAAGAACAATGTTTCATCATTTGTAGCACCATCTAATGAATTCGCTATACACTAGCTTCCTCAATCACACGTAAGGATGTAAAGGATACATGGATGTTTTATAATGTCAATATATCGTTCTTACACTTTGATGTTTTAATATATATGTTGAAACCCGACATCGAATCGATGATATATCACTCTTTACAAACGATTTTGAAGTGAAACTTCTAATGCGACTTCCAACAAGGTTGCGTTGAACGTTTAACGCTATCATGGAGGGGATATGAAAGCGCTGTTGCATTAAACGTTCAACGCTCCTGGGGAGGGGGAATAGAAAGAGACAGAACGTGAAAAATAATCAAACATTTCTTACTTTAGTTATCATAATTTCATTGTAAATGTTATAGATTTGGATATTTCTCCATTCGAAAATGATAATTAAAAGATGCGATCAATTGCGAATTGTAAGCAATATTCATAAAGTTTGTCTTAAAGAATCAATACGATTTTACTAAAAACAATTTCCACCCTTTCCTATTTTCATTTCCACATTACGAAGTTTCACTTCTACTGCACGGAGGGATTCCACACACTATTTTTTTGTATATGGCGTTTCATCATAGCACCGTGTTATTGACTACGTCCGGTACCACTACGACACACCCAAAAGGCGAGACTACAGTGCCACCGGAACATTAACACTAGCGCCACCATATTAGAGATACATCAATTCTTTACATAAATAAAAACGATTATATAGAATTGATGCATTACTTAAATAACAATAATTTGATCGTTATTATTATTTTCGTGTTACTGAATTATTTTGGGTAAATTTGAGTAAATAGTAATTGTTTGACTTCCACAGTTTGTCACAAAAGGGCAAGATGTCGTTGATCTACACATACTTCTATGTGGAAGTTGTTGTTAGGCGAAATTCTGCCCGGATAAATAGTTACAGTGTACCTACAGAGTGTGAATTGGCATCCCTGACCGCTTCGACTACACATAATGTCATCTACAGTATTCTGTGAGGTTGATTTTAGAAGCTAAGGCTTACAATTAACCAAAAAAGAAACTTCTTACTAGGCATATTGATAAAACTATTGTTTTTGACTTCCATTTCACAAAATAAATATTAGTTATCTTGTTTTAACATACATATATATATTCTACATTTTTATAATTTTTATCTTTGTTTCTCATTTTTCTAAAGATATAATAAAACGATATATCGAAATTAAGTATCGATGTTGTAACATAATAATGACACATCGGTATTTATTTATTAACGATGTTGTATCCCTAGTGTCAACTAATAGCGTTCATGATTGTAAAAACGTTTTGTTTGTGCAATGAACAATACAAAATAATTCAAAGTCTTTACTCGTCTCTGGTACAAAGTATATATAAAAAAAAACTTATGTACACGCGTTAGAAGTTATACTTCTTTGTCGTAACAAGATACAAATCTTTTCATAAATTTTATCTTTCTCCTTATTCTACATTTGTAGGAAAAACGACACTAACAATAGAAAAAAGGTATTTAATACATTGAAAGGTTTATTACAAAGAAATACAAACAACGAATACAAAGAAACAAAATGTTGACTATAGACTACATAGTATATATATATATAGACTATATAGTTGACAAATGTTGAGTTCAGGGTGTCGGTTTGTCGTGACGGCGTGCGCGCGCATCGTAAAAATGTACTCTCATCATTTTTCCCTGACGCGCCAAAAGAAGTATAACTTCAAAAAATATACACATAATGTAAATGAATACTTATATTGTATTCATCTTTACTTTAATTAATTTACATTTAAAATTTTATACACGTAAGATATAAAAATCACTCGTCTGACCACAGAAAACAGGTTGAGGTTAGGTGCTTATTCAAATTATTTTCATACTTACTAGGTAATATGAGAATAAACATGAGGATTAACATTTGAATATATCGCCACACGTAATAAAAGAAATGTATAGGGCATGTTGCAAATCATGCATACTTGTATAATTGTTATTTCGGTGTTTACGTGATTGGTAACCCGCCGTGGTCTGGGGGTCTATTTCGCTCCCGCACACCAGATTAGGCCCCCTCGGCAGCGGCTCAACCCTAGGTCCGTTCACTCGGCGTTGAGCTCTTGAGTGCGCTGCTCGCGCTATGCAATGACACAAAATCTTACATCACTGCGACAACATTACACGTGTCACCTCCACACACATGCACGCCTACACTCTTACACATGCAAGTGGAAGAGTTTTATTTTTTTCCCTTATCAAACTGAAATAGTTTAGAAAATTATCCGATACGAAATATATATAAGAGTTGTCGAGGTATGTATGCTTGGTACACATACATATATATTTCAACAACTCATATATATATGAATAGTTAGATTAGCTGAGGTTAGCTCAGATAGGTCGTGAATTGCATGTACCAGTCAACGGCCCAAGTCGAGGTGTGCCGTGCACCCTTGAGTTAGCTGTCAAATAAAATCGGCTGAGTGCCTTAAGCGCTCGCTTTAGTAGTCCGGTGAAGCTGTTAAGACCTTGCCAGATCAATAGCGTAGTCAGATCGAATAAAAAAAGTGATTGGTAACCTGTAGGTACAAAAACCAAAAACATTTTTAACCTAACAAACAAAAACAAACATTTCAAATAATGTTTTATGTAATCGCGCAATAATGACATATACACGTTGAGCGATATTTTGCATGATACACGAATCATAGTTTAATGTCTGTTTATAACAATTGAATATTTCTCTGCTACTTCCGTCTAGTAGTTAACTGTAATTTACGAAAGATTTTCGCAATGTCACAATTTTTCTGGATATTTATTTTAATAGTCGTTTAGAACGGTTATCTATATTTTTCGGGAAAAATAAGTTTTTTATGTGGCGAGACAGCAAATTTTGAATAAAAAACGATTTATAATCTTTTATTTATTTTAGTCTATAGATTAAAATACAGTTTATACATTAATCATCACTGCTATACTTTAGAAAAGAAATATTTTTTCCACTTTGCCATGAGTTGAACTCACACTTTTGATTATATGCGGCTCATGTGTAATAACTTATATAACTCGATCCTAGTAGTTAATTAATGTAATATAAGACTTTTATTTTGTGATATCACTGAATAATTTTAGTATACCAACCGAGGTACCATTGTGACGTGACAAGATAAGATTATTCAAACACGTACGTAATTCAGGAAATAATTATTGCATAAATGATTATTCTAAGTAAACTTTATTTTATGCAACAACGTAAGTATCGTCCAGTCAACATAAGTTGCGTATTGCGTGATTACGTTCACTTTTAAAATGACGATCGGCAAGTGTCGCATAAATACGCAGCTGTCTTATAAAAAACTAAATAGCTGTAGCAGATGAACTACCTAGTTGTAATTAACATTGCCTGTAATTAAAAGTTTCCCAGTTAAAAAAAGTTACGGTGGTCGACTGGTTAGACCATTGGAATGTATATTCGATGTCTGCTGGTTTGAACCCAGTGGCGTAGCTACGTAGGGGCTAGGCGGGGCAGTGCACCGGGGCCCTCAAGCTAAGGGGGTCCTCGAATCCTTACCAGAAACCTCGATCGAAATGAATTTTTGGAAATTTCTCCCATTTTCAAAATAAATATGACAGGTTTGTAAAAATTGTAAATATAATTGTTATTTAGTCAGTTGGTAGGCCCGACCTTTATATAATAAACCCTTGAATCTTCTCTATTTCGTTTTATTAGCCAAACCAACACCAAGTATTAATTGTAATTTATGTTGTTACTGTTTAATATTTTTATTACCTGCCCTGCAGTGCACAAAAAAGTGCTTAAGTAGCTTAGCATTTTTAAAGTATTTGTATATTTCATATTTTTATTTAATAAAACCTAATCAGTTTACATAGTAGTGGGGCCCTATTTTTTAATTTGCCCCAGGGCCCTTGGTTACCTAGCTACGCCACTGTTTGAACTCCGTCAAAACTAACAATTATCTTTTGAATTCGCGTACATTTACTCATTTAAATAGGTAACACTATCGGCTGAAGGTGAATATATATATATATATATGAAGGAAACATATTAATGAAACTTGAACTTGAAAATTTTTCTTGTAGTACCTATGTGGCAAAATATAGAACTACGGATATCTCGGAGCTGAAAATGAGCAGTACGTCTTATATAATGGCTAGGCTGATACGATAATGGTCGCTTTACCGTCTTGAATTTTATGTAATCATCAAAGTACTCATGGAAATGAATTTTTTGCCTCTACAATCGTATATATATCCCTTTAACCCAGGAAGCCCACTACGAGATATTACCCTTTCTTTAGTTGCCATAACTGTACAGCTTAGAGTAATGTTATAATATATCAGTGTAAATATAGATCGATGCTATCAGGAACAAGAAAAAATAACAGGTTTGGCTTATATGAATTTCTGTGTTGTAGTATCAAATATAACTACGAGATAATTCGTAACATGTTTTTCGTCCAAAAACAAATTTTTTTTGACTTCTTGATTATTACTATAATTACAATTTTTAATAAAATAATAGCATTAAAACAAAATATTAATTTCATTTTTGGCAATCAATATTCTAGTAGATTATTACTGCCATTGTCAAGTATACTTATAAGTTTCTTGCGATCATTTCAATGAACTAACAAGATGGCGGCCTTCTTGTTAAAACTTTCCAAGGAGTTTTTGTGGCAAGTCAGAATCCATGCTCCGTAGTATTATTTTCGATCCTCTTCACTTGTGCACAATAACCAAACTATATTACGTAAAACACCACCAATATTACAATATATAGAGTCAAATAACACAAGATTATGAATTAAATATAAAGTCCATTACATGACATTCCAAGATCTCGCCGAAAACTCTTGTCCAAAAAATACTTGTCTATGGTAACTTGAGATATATGATTTATTTCTAAATGTCAGTAATTTATGTTAGACTGCAACATACCATACAGATGTGGTTGTTACCAAACCATAACAAATACTACTCGTACCTTACATAATGTTATATTACGTGATCAGCCGTAAGACAAAAATTGCGATTTTCCGTTTTATTTTTAAATCAGGCGTGGTTTTTTGTGTAACCTTTGGCCACTATCTCGTTAAATTGTAACTAAAGATGTGACAGAATTGGTTAACACACTAATACTGCAGCAGCTAGTACTTCAACGCAACTGCCGGAATGCAACAATAAGTATCTACATTACAACAGGTAGATTATAGATAAGTGAACGTTTTTAGTTTTGGCAAACAATCCTTTAGTAGATTATTACTCCCAATGTCGAGTGGGTTGATTTTACAAGTTTCTTGCGATCATATCAATAATCTAACAAGATTGTGGCCCGCTTATTAAACCTTTCCAGAGAGGTTTTGTGGCAAATCAGAATCCATGCTCCGTGGTATTATTTCTAATCCACTTCACTTGTTTACATTTACCAAACTATATTACGTAAAATACCACCAATATTACAGAACATAGAGTTAAATAACACAATATTATGAAAAAAAATATAAAATCCACTATTTGACATTCTAAGATCCCAGCTAAAACTCTCTTTGAATATTTTTCTCGTCTATTTGTCAACAGATTTTCTTTTTTGTAAAAACTTCTTTAGCGCGTCACCGATGGCATCGACATGCTTGTGGCGTATTACGCTTGCGTCAGACTGGTGACGCGTAGTATAGCGGCCTGTGTACATGTAATATTGATATTTTGTATTGAGTTTGTGCAGCCCGGCATATGTTTGATTAATTAATAAACTGCACAAAAATGTATATAATTATTGCTTCGAGTGTCAATAGATATGAAAACCATGCTAATGTGAATAATTTCAATTTAAAATTCATGAAATTTAAATATTCGGCCTATAATTGAATTAAAAAATCAAAATGAATTTCTTTCACTTTCGCCTTCTATCGAAATTTCTTATGACTGTCTCATCTTTTTTTAAACTTAATAGCTAACGAACTTTAGTGTTTTCAATAATAAAATGGGAATAGTTTTTTTTAGTATTCCTAATCTAGAATATTTGTACAAGTTTTGGAAAAAAAAGAAACGTCAATAATATTGAAACTAAAAATAATAATAATGAATTATGGTTGAATTTCTTCAACCACTCGACGACTATTTATTATGAAAAAATGTTTCCTTTTGCCGAAATTTTCAGCTCATTTGCAAGGTTTCAAGCATAGGTTGATCGATGCAACGTCCAAATATGTAACAACTGAGCCATCAAACTTACTATACCGTAGGTAGCCATGTTACTCCGAGCAGAGCCTGAGGGGATGGGTCGGGGGGCCCATCTCCTCATTGTACAGGTGAGGCTGACGAGGGGAGACGACTGATTGTGTACCCAGTACTATCTCTATAGTAGGACGATGCCTGGCGTTCACTCGCCATGCTGCCGCAGGGGCGGCTTCTCAGGAAGACAGCAGGCTCGATCCTTGGACGCTCCTATCACGCGGCAGACGGTACACCGTGGGGTTTTAGTCCGTTCGAATCAGACATAACCCACTCTCCCCCCCGAGAGGGTGGCGTATCCATAAAGGATTTCCTCACGTTTATTAAAAAAGGTAGCCATGTTACTAATTTATATATCAGTATATTACTGAGTGTATAAACCAAAATTGATTACTTTTTCATATGCAACTTAATAAAGTGACTAATTCACTAACTAAGCACTGACAATTTCTGCACGTTACTCAATTAGTCTTTCCACCGTTCGACTATAGTAAGTCTAAATTACTAACTATCTCACTCAGTCTCGATGTAATAACTAGCTATATATATACGCGCACGTTTTTATATTTTAATAATTATTTTCGTCCTTTTTTCCTTGCGTTTCCTTAAAATTAGTTAATCATAAATAAAACACGAACTGTTTGGAATTACCTGCTTTTTTTAAACCATAAAAATATTCTTATTTTTAGAGCATATTAATCCCGAAGTATCAATAGGAAGTATGCAATGATATATGATATCACGTGTACCATAAATTTCATTATAATCGCACTTGATCTTTTTGACACTTTTTTTCATATTCTTGATCAGTTTCGTCTATAATGAATAATTATCACAAAATTTATCACTGCGGACTTATTGGACGTTCGTGTAGTTTATTAAATATCTACCATCTATGTTAGGGTATCAGCTCAATCTTGGCGGAGGTCGTTTCCACCACATACCTCTTTGATAAGCCTTCAGACGGCAGACGAGGAGGCGCCTATTGCTGAGTGATTGAGGACCCGTGCCGGAGAAGCACGGTTCGCCATTGCTTCTGAGGGAAGCAAGGAAGAAAAGAACGTCTCCCAGAGGTAGGAGTCTCTGGATAAATATCTTCAAGTTGACCCAAGCGTGTAGCCAGGGAAGCGATGTATGCTTGCCGTGAACCCTCAACTATGGTCTACATGCGCGCTAAGAGGCAGAGATGTTTTTAGTCAGTAGGTGTCTGGCCTCACGCTATCCACGGGTAGTGTAAGGGTATCCGATGGAGGATTTTCTTCTCTAGAAAAAACAACTCAATCTGCGAAGTCACATAATTTCCAGGAGCGAGTCAAATTTTATGAACCAAAAGTCGTTAAGAGGACATTATCATAAATTATGTTTTCTTCCTAATATCTTAGTATACTAATTTACAATTTTAAAATAAATTATACTGGCATGTGCTCGCGGCTTTGTTCGGATTAATGTATATTTCAGATATTCCTCGGAAATAGTACTTTTAGGTACCCTACGTCCTTTTCTATACCCTTAACGACTTATATACAAAAATTTTCTTCATGATTGGTTGAGTAGTTAAGACGTAAGAAAGAAAGTCACATTTTCATAAATAATATTAGTATAGATGTATTTTATAATAATTCACACTTAATAGTAGCTAACATTGCACTCCTACCTTCTTAATTATGTGCTTCATTTAAAATTAAGTAATAGAAAACAAACAAAAATTGCTGGCCCTCACAATATTACCACGTCATAAATTTGTTTTTCATTATAGCTCTATCTAGCAGAGAAAGTCTCACACTATATTTTCATAAACATAACTATTTTTGGTTCTGCAGAAAGTCTACGGTAACTTTTTCCATGAGTTTTTGGCGGGATTTTGGTCTGTCATGTAGTGGATTTTATATTTTAATCATAATCTTGTGTTACGTGTCTCTATATTGTGTAAAATTGGTGGTGTTTTATGTAATATAGTTTGTTTATTGTGCATAAGTGAAGTGAATGGAAAATAATACCATGGACCATGAATTCTGAGATGCCACAAAAACTCCATGGAAAGTTCTAACAACATGGCCACCATCTTGCTATTTCATTGAAATTATACCAAGAAACTTGTAATATCGATACTCACTCGACAATGGCAGTAATAATCTAAAAGATTGGTTGCCAAAATAAAAGTTAAAAAAAAAGTCTACGGTAACTTTTCCCATAGATCTTACAGTAATATCTAACTTATTTTATAGCACGTCTTTATCTTTTATTAAATATTATATTTCAGTATATATGATTTACACCTCAGATGTTCCTTATTTTAGACGATGAAAATACTAACTAAAGTATTTGAATGTGTACCATAAGTCGGTAATTCAATTACACACTCTCTAAGAAGAAAATTTCTCAACGTCTAGTTTTCAAGATCGAATTTCGTCCCAGTTTTACGAGAGAGATCCGGAAAAAAGTTTTACATTCTTTATATCAGTTAAGGCTGAAATTGTTCGAGATACGAATAAAAACTCGATATAAGTAAAATTAAGTAAAGAATTCATTTCTTTTATACTAGCAACTCGCACCCGGCTTTACATGTGTGTATAATACTAATAATATACACAACTTACTTTATAATCACAAGTTTTTTGAAGTGAAAACTTCTTTGGCACGTTCAGCGGTATTTTGGCAGAAGATAAATTTATAATTTCGCGTCATGTCATGACCGGCCGTATTGTGCTGGCGCGGCTTGCATCAGACTAGCGACGTGTAGTATAAGAGCCTATGTACATCTAATATTGACATTTTGTCAATTGTCAGCTTGTGCATCATATGTTGGATGAATTAATATACTGTATAAAAATGTATATAATTATCGTTCGGAGTGCCAATAGCTATGGAAACCAGATTAACGATAAACATTTCAATTTACAAATATGTGAAATTTAAATAATTCAAATAATTAATTTAAAAAATCAAAGCAGAATACAGTTATTCTATTGTATTGAGTTATCATTTCTGTCGTCAACCCTTCTGACTGCCTCGTTATTTTTTAATTTTGTTTTCGTCGACCATTCTTCTAGATTATTGCTGACATTGTCGAGTAGATAGTATAGCAAGTATCTTATCATAATTTTAATGTTCTAACAAGATGGTGTTGTTGTTAGAACTTTTTAGGGACTTTTTGTGGCATCTCAGAATTTATGCTCCGTGGTATATTTTCCACCCACTTCACTTATCCACAATAACCGAACTATATTACGTAAAATGCCACCAATATCAGAAATTATCCGATACGAAATAAATATAAGAGTTACTGAGGCATATATGCTTGGTATACATATTATTATTATTATAGCCTTTATTGCTGAAACTATATTAAATATATACATTTTTTTTTTACTTAAGCCTAACACATCAGGTTATCTATTGTAGTAGTCAGCGTGTCACTTGACACGTAGGCCTCTTCCAGCTGTTTCCAACTTTTTCTATCATTAGCTTTTCTTTGCCAGACCGAACAACCCACTTTCTTTATATCGTCTGTCCATCCTTTAACTTGTCTCACTCTTTTCCTTTTAGCATCTCGTGGATACCATTCCGTGATCATTTTTGTCCATTTTGGTATACATATTTATCTCACTAACTTATATACGTATGAATATGTAGCTTAGCTTAGTTTACCTCAGTTAGGTCGCGAATTGCATGAACTAGGCAACAGCCCAAGCCGAGGTGTGCCGTGCACCCTGGAGCTAGTTGCCCAAATAAAATCGGCTGAGTGCCTTAAGCGCTCGCCTTAGTAGTCCAGCGAAGCTGTTAAGGCCTTACTAGGCCAATAGCGTAGACAGTTCGAAAAAAAAAGCCACCAATATTGCAAAATTTAGAGTCGAATAACAAGATTATGAATGAAATATAAAAGCCACTACAAGGTAAATTAAAATCCCATCAAAAACCATTATGACAAGTTTCTCAGTCATTTATTTTCTGACGTTTTGACATTAAACTTTATAGTTTGAGAAAGTCAAACAAGTATTTTTATATGAACAATTATCTTATGTTGCACATAATTTTTAATCGTACATACCTTCTCACATATTCAATGAAACAGTACGTTGTAAGGAGTAATTTTGATTGAAATAAGATGCCCAAAGTAACTAAAATATTTCATTACATAGTATAAAACAAGGTCCCCTACCGCGTCTGTCTGTCTGTCTGTCTGTTCGCGATAAACCCAAAAACTACCGAACGGATTTTCATGCGGTTTCCACCGGTGGATAGAGTGATTCATGAGGAACATTTTAGTATATAATTTGTCAAGGATTTTTTCATAATCAGGGCGGGACAACGTCTGCCGGGCCCGCTAGTATTAGATAAAAATTAATACTGTTTTACTCTAAACAGCGTCGCAAATGCGTTATCATATATAATTACATAGTATAAAACAAGGTCCCCTACCGCATCTGTCTATCTGTTCGCAATAAATTCTAAATCGATTGAACCGATTTTCATGCGGCTTTCAACAGAAGATAATGTGATTCGCGAGCAAGGTTTTGGTATATAATTTGTCAAGATTTTTTTTATAATCAGGGCGAAACAACATCTGCCGGTCCAGTTAGTAAAAAATATATAAAATATATAAATGGTTACTGTGAGATATCCTCACGAGATATACCATATACCAGGACGTATACCATAAAATACTTTTGTGTGGGCACTTAAGATGTACTTACATTTCTGTGGTACATTTTTTGTTGTATCTCATAAGGTCTAAGCAACGTTAGCAATTAACCCCTGCACTGTCCAAAATCATAAGGGCTTAAACTCCATACAAACGAATGTAGACCTTATGATGTACTGGTCAACAAACTCTTTTTAGCGTAGGCTTAGAAAATGCCGTATTCACTACAAAATGTACATAATTACAAAAAACTTGAATAATACCAAATTACCAATAATCCGTTGAATAGTTTAAAAGATCTAAGTGAACAGACAGCGGAAGCGACTTTATTTTATAGTATGTAAAGATAATCGTAAACAATTTTATTTCTCCAATACTATCGACCTGGCATAGACTATAAATTACAAGTCATATTTTATGCTTCGCGTGTCATATTTTAGATTGTAGACGTAATACAATCTACAATATTCGATAAATATTCTAATAATCTATATTATAACACGTGAAGAAAAATATTTGGAGCCCTTCTTATGGTAGAAGTTTCACCATTGGGCGATTGAAAAAATCACATTCGCATACCATAAAAAAATTAACCAATTACAGTTATTATGTAAGAAATTGTACTTGAATAAGGAATTCATATAATTACATTAGCGTTACATGAACACCTTTCTTCAAAAAGTAAGACAATGGCCAAAAATATTCCCTCCACTATGAATAGGTAATAGTGAGAAAGGAGTTCGTACGTTCTTATCCAACAGCCAGTCACTAACTACATCACGGGTGAACGGCTCGTACGGAGTCGATTCATTAGGCTGAATGATTTTGTTATCTTTGCACGTTTTAATTTTTTAATTGTGCGTAATTTTTTTTTTGTGACAGTTTGAGTTTAAAAGAGTATCATAGTAAGTATGATTATATATTTTCATAAATAAATTATGTATAATTTAAATGTATCTATTTGTACACGAGAAATAAAAACAAAATTTTTAGATTTTTCTCCTATTTACAAATCTAAGCTTTATTTAAAATAGTTTATTGGAAAAATAAATTTATAAGAAAAATCGCTAGTATTGATTCAATTTTCAATTAATTTCAAAAGAAAGGAGGTTTTCAAGTCGTATTTATTTTTTTAAATGTTAGTTAACTCAGAACTTCGTCACTTATGAACTAATTTGGAAAAAAATACATTTATTGGAAAGAGGATATTTTCTATGGGGTCCCATTTTAATTTTATTAGTATTGGATCTTGGATTTCTGAGATACATCAGGGACCTCTTCAAAATGGAATAGGATATGTCAAAGTGATTGAGATATTGGTAAATATATGACAATCCAAAATTATGTAAGTGCGTTCTGGTGCGTTGTTTAAAGTAGATTTTATTAAATCTGTTTTATTTTTTGTTAAAATGTCCTTATATTCGTCTTCTAGAAACATAATAATTAAAGCTCATAAACGTGAAATTTATATAATAATATTTTAATTAATCTAAACAAAGAAAGAAAATATGTTTATTGCAGCAAACACATGGATTAGTAGAAAAATAGAGTTACAAAGATGTATATAATATAGAAAAGGAATAAGGAATGTATGTTAAAACATATTAAAATTATACCACGGTTTAACTGCAAAGGCTCACAATTCAGCTGCCACCTTTACAAATAACCCCATTCCATTATGGCCAATCATCCATTCCATTCTGCATAATAGAAGTAGACAATTTTATTGTTATAAAAAAACACAAAAAAATCTGCACAAATCATTTTAATCCTGTTATTTACGTAATGATGTAAATATGAAGGTAATAAAAATGGGAAAAAATTTTTTAACCCACTTTTTTTTAAACTAATTTTATCAAATTTGACTGTTTTAAATTTATCTAAAGATGATAGTAAAATATTTACAATGCTATCTATAATATTTATATCTACTCATTATTTTTATTTTCAATTACGAAATTACAGTACCTACTTTGTATTCCTGTTGAGGGATTATATCAATTTATTAATTTACAAGCTTTTGCTTTCGGATTCGCTCGCGTTAATATAGACTTTGAACATAAAATACAGCCCTTTTTACTTACTCCCTGACATTTTTTTAAATCGGTAAATTATTTTTTGATTGTATCCATTACAAAACAAGAAATCAAATATTTTCTATTTATACTATGGGTATAGTGTCTATATTTAAAAGCAGTTTCCCACAATAAGTATCACTTTTAGTAAATTTTCTAACTTGTAATCAATCGGTAATTAGTTTGATGCGCAAAAAATAGAGTACAGTTGGTATTTAATTATCAATTAGAATTCATAGTCGTTGTAGGAAAATATAAATAAATATTTGTCTCATGTTTCTATCAATACTATCAATTTGAATCTATACATCAATATATCATTACATAGTATAAAACAAAGTCCCCTACCGCGTCTGTCTGTCTGTCTGTTCGCGATAAACTCAAAAACTACTGAACGGATTTTCATGCGGGCTTCACCAGTGGATAGAGAGATTCATGAGGAAGGTTTTGGTATATAATTTGTCAATGATTTTTTTTATACTCAGGGCGTGACAGCGTCTGCCGGGCCCGCTAGTATATAATAAGAATGTAAATCTAACTTGTCTGTTACATTATAGATTTTTGTCAAAATAATTGTTGCAGGTGATAAGTAATAAAATACCTTTCAATCATTTTTAGAAATTAGATATTATACTGGATGTTACTTTGCACTTCCACCTTTTTGTTTATCGTGAGTAAATCCGTTATTGATACCCGGGGAGAGAGTGGGGTATGTCCGACTCCCACGGACTAAAACCCCCACGGTGTACTACTGCCACTCTTAGGTCGGATGCCACTAGATCTCAGTAGACCTTCATCGTGTCACCCCAGCGAATGGCTGTCCGTTAGTGACGTACAAACCCCATCCTAATCAGGAGACAGTCTCGTACACCCATTCTGTCTCCTCGGTCCGGCGAACCTGTGCAATGGGAACATGGACCCCCGACCTGTCTTCCCTAGGTCCGGTGACGTTTTTGGAAGGTGACGAGCCTAACGCCGCCACCTTCCGCCCCTCCCCTTCGTTACTTTGGACTTCCACCTGATCGACCACTAATATGTCTGACTGCAACAAAAAGCTGTTTTTTTACTAAAACAATGAAAAGAATTAAAACCGCGTTCCTTGGTTGAATCTGACAGCGGTTGAGACAGTTGATATATGAAATCTCACCAAGAATTTGCTTGGTACACATATACATTTCAATAACTCATATAAGTATGAATATATAGCTTAGCTTAAGTTAGCTCAGTTAGGTCGTGAATTGCATGAACTAGGTGACAGCCCAAATCGAGGTGTGCCGTGCACCCATGAGCTAGTTGCCAAAAAAAAATCGGCTGAGTGCATAAAGCGCTCGCCTTAGTAGTCCGGTGAAGCTGTTAAGGCCTTGCTAGGCAAATAGCGTTGTCATTTCGAGGAAAAAAAAATCTCACAAAGAAAATCATAAAGTATACCCTGTAGTAATAATTACTATTTATGTCATTAAAATCGGTTCACTATATCAAAAGATATTGTAATTTTAATGACGGCGCGACTTAAGTACGAGAGAAAAGTATTTTATTAGTCCCTGTTTTTTACATTAGAATCCACGCGGATGGAGTCGCGGGCACTGCTAGTATAGAATAAAAATAACAATTTCCAAGTATTTTTATTCAAAACATTCATCAATAGTTACTATACCAAACTAATAAAAAAAATTGGTAAAAAAACATAGTATATGACAATGTTACGAGTATTGACAATAACTAACAACATATATAGGGCGTATCGCCTGATCAATGAAGACAGCGAACTCTCACTCCCTCTGTGATCACAATCATAGAACTACCATCTACCTTGTTATTGCGAAGGGTGGAAGTAAGGAGGACCGTCTCATATGGGTGATATGTTCGGATATCGTCCAGCTTTAAGCAGTAAATAATGGCTCCAAAACCCTCTAAAATGTCGCTAGCTTAAGCACAGGGTATGGCTAGTCCGAAATTATTTATAACTTAAAATAACTACTGTGAGAAAATGAGAAAAGAATAGAATTGTTGTGAATTACTTTTAGTGACTTATCACTGTTTATCGTTATAAAACTTTATAAAATAATTGAACAATAATGCTACTGTAGCGCCACACTAATTTAGCATATTTTGACGGACACATTTTCATAGACAGAAATGGTTCAGTATATCTCTACGCTCGAAACGTGTTATATACAACACACTAGCTGTTCCCGCGACTTCGTCCGCGTGGAATAGTTACTTTGGATTAACGCTTACACGCAGCAAAAGCTCACAAAAGGAAAAAAACGATTTTGAAACATTCTTCATTCAAACATTCTCCGCTTCTATTGATCTTAGCGTGTTGTGATATAGCCTATAGCCTCTCTCGATAAATGAGCTGTCTAACACTGAAAGAATCTTTCAAATCGGACCAGTACTTCCTGAGATTAGCGCGTTCAACCAAATAAACAAACCTTTCAGCTTTATAATTGTGCTAGCGGGCTCGGCAGACGTTGTCCCGCCCTGATTATGAAAAAATCCCTAGCAAATTATATACTAAAACGTTCCTCATTAATCACTCTATCCACAAGTGAAAACCGCATGAAAATCCGTTCGGTAGTTTTTGAGTTTATCGCGAACAGACAGACAGACAGACGCGGTAGGGGACTTTGTTTTATAGTATGTAATGATACAAAACATTATACACATATTGTGTGTATTTTATATTATTATAATATTCTTAACTATTCAATATAGTTTCTAAGGCTGGGCAATCCATTTTTAGTAATCAAACATTATGCGACGGCACGTCAAATTCCTACATTAAAGAAAAAAATTGCTTCTATTTATTTTTACATTTGAATTTCACCAATACAATACACATAAATATATTTTTATTAATAACTAGCAATCACCCGAAGTTTAGAAAATAAAACTTAATTACATAATGTAAACTCAGAGATTAGAGATAACATAACCTCAAAATATTAGTATAACATTTTCAAAATTTATATCGTATTATGAATATTGATTTACGAGCTGCACATCTTTATAGAAAAATAATAAGGGTTATCAACCTTTGGTAAGCGCCAAGCGATGGCGCTAAGCTAAATATATCGGTGGCTATCGTTTTGTAAATGTTAAAACACGACCCTAGCAATGTATAAAACTGGTTGACTTATGATTTAGTAAGTGCCTTAGTTGCATGTAACTAAAGTACAAATTAGTTCAGTGCACCAAAAGTGTATTTTTTAATTAAAAAAAAAAAAAAATTTGAAGAGTAAGCGTCAGAAGTGACGCTCTAGAATTTTCATAAGCACAGAAGTAATCAAGGAGAGCAATTTAAGTTTGAAATTTATTTGAAGGAATATCAATAGCTTTTTTTTTACTTTATTTTTGGCAACCAATCTTTTATATTATTACTGCTATTGTCAAGTGAGTATCGATATTACAAGTTTCTTGATATAATTTCAATGAACTAAAAAGACGGTGGCCATCTTGTTAGAACTTTCCATGGAGTTTTTGTGGCATCTCAGAATTCACGGTCCGTGGTATTATTTTCCATTCAGTTCACTTATGCACAATAAACAAACTATATTACATAAAACACTACCAATTTAACACAATATAGAGTCAAGTAACACAAGATTATGAATAAAATATAAAATCCACTACATGACAGACCAAAATCCCGCGAAAAACTCCAATAACTATAAATACAATAACAATAAATAATTAATACATGACTCAAATTACAATTAGGGGTGGTCGATATTAGAAAAACGTCGATGTTGATATCGATGTTAACATTGATATAAAAGTATTGATGTACGATAAACATCGAAGGCCAAAATATCGATGTTTTTATTAACAAATAAAACTGTCTACTCTATTTATGTCGATGTCTAAAAAACTTAACATACCCATTTTTTGGTCACACTCTTAAAAAAATAATTTTGTAAGATGTTTTCCATTTTGTTTGTTCCGTTGCTGGTACAGGAGTTCGATTACGTTGTTCAGCATCCCCAGCAGTCCCTACTTACAAATCCAACGTTAGATGACCCTAAAGAATATATTGACATTTCGATATTTTATTCTCATAATATCGATGTGTCGATATTATCGAAGTTAAAACATCGATGTTTCCAGCTAACCATCGATGTTTATTCAACATCGATGGATATCGAGCATCCCTAATTACAATAAACAACTTAGAGCTAATTAAAGATATCCACTAGTAGACAATGAAGTAACAAGAAGAAATAAAGTGCTGCATAAAGAATAATAAAAAAAGCAGTGATAAATTACATATTAGGCACCCGTATCAAAGATTGATTTGATGTATTAATTGGTGTATTAAAAAGGTCTATAATAGATTCTTTAATAAGTTTATTACAATTACAACTTGTTCGGAAAACATAACTGCATATATTAAAACAAAGTTCTCTGCCATGTCTGTCTGTCTGTCTGTTCGCGGTAAACTCAAAACTACTGAACTGATTTTCCTGCGATTTTCACCAGTAGATAAAGTGCTTCATGAGGAAGGTTTTGGAATATAATTTGTCAAGGATTTTTTTTATAATCAGGGCGGGACAACGCCTGCCGGGCCCGCTAATAAGTGCACATACATTACTTTTTCCCGGATAGTAGATACCCATTGTGTTTTACTGTACTCCTAGTGACGTGTATGCAAAATTTAATTACAGTCGGCTGAATAGTTAAAGCGCGAAAGCGTAACAAACCAACAAACTGGCTTACGCATTTATAATATTAATAAGAATGTACGGAAGTATATTTCTTTCTGCACTTTAGTGAACCCTCTAACAGAGGTGTACAATATCATATCTGGCTTATTAGCTAGCATATTATCAAATTATTTAGGCCCTGAGAAGGCACTTATGAACGTCAAAACTACCACCGGTTCGGAAAACAACCCAGTCATCGAGAAGAACCGGCAAGAAACTTGACCTGGTTTATCTTTTCATAATAAATAACATACTTTTTAATTATTACAACATAATAGACATATACAGTTACATTCGTTTTTGGTGGATGCACAGAGAGAGGCGTCACTTCCAGACGTCACCTCTTTTATGTATACAAGACTCGCTTGACATAACACTTGAACGTACTATCTGGCAAATCGCTAATGTGCTTTAGGGCTTTGTTATAAAATCTTACACTATTACCTAAAAAACTGTTACTGGTCACAGTGAGCCTGAAACATGGAGTGACCAGTTTGTCATTGTATCTAGTATTTACATTATGTGAATCTTTTACTAAATCCAGATTATCTAAGTTTTTGAGGACATACATCAAATTCTCAAGAATATATTGGGAGGGCGGAGTTAAAATACCGAATTCCTGGAACTTAGTGTTTAATGATTCGCGAGGCCCCATATTATAAATTGTCCGAACTGCCCGTTTTTGTAATAGGAATATGGTGTCCACCTCAGCTACTGTCCCCAACAACAAAATACCATAAGACATTAAGCTATGGAAGTAAGATTAGTAACCGGTATAGTTTTAATACTAGAAACAATCAAATAAGTAGGTTCATCCATCAGGCCGTGGACGCTCCGGCGCGGGACATTGTGGATAACAATTTAAAAATGGCAATATATGATAATAATGAAGGCGACATAAAGATAATAATCACAATGAAAAATATGTAAATAACGTAACGTAGCAAACGTATACGGTGTTATTACAAAAAAGTTAAATACGTATTAAACCCTGGCTTTAAAAAGGTCCCATATTAAATGCACCGCGGTCGCCATCTTGTTCTTTTGTCTCGCTTTGGTTACGTTAGTTTAGACTTGTGAAAAAGGATAACACGAACTTGCCTCGGGTGAGCGCGGTGCATTTAATTCGAAACCTTTTTTTTTATTAAATTATTATATACCTAAGTATCCGCAAACATATTAAAAACCAAGCCAACACACAGTTCATAAAGAATAATTCAACAACAGCCTTTTTAACTACTGGTCTAAATCTTTCATATTTAGTCTACATTTGGTTGTTATAGTATTTTATATTCAACTTAGCATGAACGAAGACGCGGGCAATCGCTATATCAGAAACATATCGTGATAACTTAGATAAATCATTTGAATCGTACCGTTTATCAATGACTTTCACTTTCTGGACATAATTCAACAAGATAAACGTTATGTTCTCTGTTTACCTATCGTTTAATAATAACAATGTTAACATGCAACTTATTATGCGTATTCAGATTAACCGGCGAACGCGTGTTATGTCGTTAGTTTAGCGACGTTGAATATCTTTTCCAACCACATATATAGCGACGGGTCAGACCGACTATTGGTGTTGCGACGCGTCATTTTTTTGATGTGAAACATCTATAGGCGGGGGTAAACCTGATTGTTGGTGTGGTGAGACTCGGCGACGCAAAACACGAACTTTGGACTATTAACGAAATACTCAAAAACATTTGCAACCCTATATGTATAAACATAAGATTCAAATGGTTTTGTCGGCCACTCCTTCTACTAGTGTTACGCGGCACGCGCAGACGACTTAGCGCCCTTTGATAAATGCCGCCAAACACACCGCGCCGGCGTTTAGCGGTGATTTCTTTGATTTTTTAAAATTTTGTATTTAATAAAAATTAATATTTATGTAATAAAATAAATAAACAGTCATTATTTTATGGAACAAATTTGTAACAATTTATCTTTTCATTATGCCATAGCTGATTCCTGTCGTAATCTGATCTTATATGCATATAACTTATACAAAACAATTTCGATGTTGCACATCTGCCAGGCGTCCCGTGACGGCTCAATTCTTTTTCAGTCGTCTTCTTCTTGAAATTTTCTTAATATTTTATTTTTGATTATGCCATTTTTTTTTATATGTTGTAAACTATACTTTTATGCATATTATTATTTTTTTTTCGAACTTACTACGCTATTGACCTAGCAAGGTCTTAACAGCTTCACCGGACTACTAAGGCGAGCGCTTAAGGCACTCAGCCGATTTTATTTTGACAACTAGCTCAAGGGTGCGCGGCACACCTCGGCTTGGGCTGTTGCCTGATACATGCAATTCGCGACCTATCTTTTTTTTGTTTTTTTTTTTAACGTGGGGAAATCCCTTATGGATACCCACCCTCCCGGGGGAGAGAGTGGGTTATGTCCGACTCGCACGGACTAAAACCCCACGGTGTACCGACAGACCGTTGTGTGGGGGCGCCAAGGGATCGTTCAAGCTAATCAACCTTGTAGAGCCGCCCCCACGGTCCGCCCGGCGGAAGGTGACCGCCGGGCTCCTACCTACAGAGGGACAGACCAGGTACACGTCGGCTGCCCCCCCTCGTCCGCCGGACCTGTGCAATGAGAAGATGGGCCCCCCGGCCCATCCCCTCAGGTCCGGCTACGGTGGCAGGAGGAGTTGGGCAAAGCGCCGCCTCCTCCTGCCAATCCTCCGTTGGCGGAGACGGCCACTTAGCGGATCTGCCTCGCGGGCCCTCTCCGCCGCCTCCTTCTGCGAGATGACGTCCACGCAGAAGGAGGACATCGCTCGCCACGCCTGTTCGCTGCCGAGCATGGCCGAGACCACGCTCGGCAGCGATAAGTCCGGTCCTACCGCCGCCGCCAGAATGCGGCGCTGCTCCCCCCACGCAGCACACTCAGGCAGAGTGTGCTGTGCGGTATCTTCGACAGCGCCGCACTCGTGACAGGCGGCGGTCGGCTCCCTGCGTGCGATCCGGTGCAGGTACCACCCGAAACAACCGTGTCCGGTGAGTACCTGCACCAGTCGGAACGTCAGGGAGCCCCACTCCCTCTCTATCCATTCCCGAAGGACCGGGCGGACGGCGTCTACGGTAAACCGTCCGAACCGCTCGTCCGCCAGGTCCTGCTGCCACCTTTCGACGGCGTCTCTCCGCCTCTACCTCCCTGGGAGCCGGAGGCTCCCCCCTTCGTTTCCTCGCCGCCGTGAATTGGTACACGGCGGCGAGAACTCCTGCCTCCAGCTCCCAGGGTAGGGAGCCGGCGAGCGTGAAGGCCGCCGCTGAGGACACCGTCCGGTACGCCCGGATCGCCCTCAGTGCCACCGTGCGCTGCGCATTGCGGAACGTACGCACGTTGGCGGCACCGAGGGCGTCGGCCCAGACCGGTGCCCCGTAGGCGGCCATCGCCCGCACGACTCCCATGTAGAGTTGGCGGCACCCGGCGCCCGGCCCCCCTATGTTGGGGAGTAACCGGCCGAGTGCCGCCGCCGCCCCAGCAATTCGCGGTCCGAGCCCCGCAAAGTGGGGCTCGAACCGCCAGCGCCCGTCCAGGGTGAGGCCCAGATATTTCATCTGGGTCCCCACCCTGATCCGGGCGCCCTCCACCACAATGTGGGCCCCAGGTGGTGGCCCCCGCCGAGGCCCATGAAAGAGTAGGGCCTCGGTCTTCTCAAGGGCCACCCTGAGGCCCAACCTCCTGATGCGCCTGACCACGAGGGTTGTGGCCATCGTGGCCAGGCGCTCCACCACCCCCCCCCCCCCCCCCCCCGGGCTACGACTAGGGTGTCATCCGCGTAACATATGAGGCGTGCCCCATATGGGAGCACGCCGCGGAGCACCCAGTCGTAGCCCATGTTCCACAGGAGCGGCCCCAAGGCCGACCCCTGTGGAACCCCCCGCTTTGTGGCCCGCTTGACCATACGGCCGTCACCGTCGACGTAGGCGACCTCCCTACCCTCGAGGTACGCCTCCAACACCCGCCGCAGGTACGGGGGTACTCCGAAATATCGGAGCGCCTCCCGTATGACCCCATGCGGTAGAGTGTTGAAGGCGTTGGCGATGTCGATTGACACCGCCAAAACCCTGTCCCCCTGGGAGGTCGCCTCTGTCGACAGCGACTTCAGGAGGCACAGGGCGTCCACTGTCGAACGCCCTGTCCGGAAGCCATACTGCGCATCCGCCAGATTCGGCCCCACGCGCTCTAGGTGCTGGACGACCCGGGAGGAGATAATCCTCTCCAGCACCTTCCCGGCATCGTCCAGCAGGACGAGGGGCCGATACGCGGACGCGCAGTCCGGAGGGCGGCCTGCCTTTGCCATAAGGCAGAGCCGCCCAAGCTTCCAGGGCTTCGGGAACTGCCCGACCGAAAGACACCGGTCGAACAGCTCCCGAAGCCACCCCCCTAATTGGCCCAAGGCGAGGCCAAGCACCCGACCCGGGACCCCATCAGGGCCGGGTGCTCTTCGCCGGTTGAGGAGGCGCTCCACAGCCCTCCCCATCTCCTCCTCCGTTATCGGAGGGGGAGGACCGTCGAGCACCTCCTCGACTACCTCCCGAGGCGGAGGCATGGGAGGAGCTGGTAGCATCGGAGGGTCGGGGAACAGTTCTCCCACGACCCTCGCTACCACCTCCGGCCGGAGGGTCTCCGTCGCCGGGGGCGCCCAGGATCGTAACTTCATTCGTACGATCCTGTACGGGCGCCCCCAAGGATCCCCCTCCAGCGTCTGGAGCAGCTCCTCCCATGCTGCTTCTTTCGCCCGCCACTCTGTTCATAACCTATCTGAGCTAACCTATGCTAAGCTAACTATTCATACATATATGAGTTGTTGAAACATATATGTGTACCAAGCATACATACCTCAACAACTCTTATATATATTTCGTATCGGATAATTTTCTAAACTATTTCAGTTTGATAAGGGAAAAAATAAAACCCTTCCACTTGCATGTGTAAGCGTCTATACGTGCACGTGTGTGGAGGTGATATGTGTAATGTTGTCGCAGTGATGTAAGATTGTGTGTCACTGTATCGCGCGAGCAGCGTACTCAAGGGCTCCACGCCGAGGGAATGGACCTAGGCTTGAGCCGCTGCCGAGGGGGGCCTAGGCTGGTGTGCGGGAGCGAAATTTACCCCCAGACCACGGCGGCGAGATCTGTGAATGCATATTATAATATAATACTAACTGCGTATTACTTAGATACCTACCTACCTTAAACCATTGTTGAAGCTTATCTCTAATATGATGAATGAATAGAACTCTAATTGAGTTATTATCGCTCCCTATTAGCTAAGCCATCATCACTTCATATTAACATCGTGGTGTTTTAATGCGGTATCTGGCAACCAAACCGATGTAGCCAAGCGTCAGACAACATACTTAGTGCGACAGGTATATATATTAAACAACCTATCTTTTTAACGAATAGAGATCTAATTTTAAAACTTCTTTTAGAAATATGTTATAAGTGTGTGTATTCATTTTAATTTTAAGATTACGTAAGTTAAAGAGATGGTTGTAATTATTAAAATTTTATTTAGAAATAATTGCTTCCGTTTTTGTAAAAACATATTTACTTTATTTTTGGTTATATTTTTAAAAAGTACATGGAATTTTCTATATAAATCAATACGTTTAAATATTCCATTCCAAATTGGTTGAATTTGAAAAACTTCTGAAACATCTGAATAAAAAATACAATAATATAGTATTCTTTACAAACCGATAACTTGAGAAGTAAACATGATTAAATAAAATGTATGTTCACATTCATATCTACTAAGAGTGCAATTAGAATATGAACGAATTACAGAACCTTACAACAAATAATAAAGTTGTGAAATGTTTCATTTACCACCCATTCGCATAGAGCTACCTACGCTTTCGTAAATTAATATGAACGTACCCTAACAAGGAAATTTGCCGGCAAGCGACAAACACTGTTAGATTTTTTTACTGATATAACTATTTTAAACGGTAAATTGCTACGAAATTAAATACTGCCGCTGTCATGTTTGAGAACTAATTAGAGTTAATTGGTTACTTTGTGAATTGCACACTTCCAGTGGCACTTTGCTTGCGCTTTAATGGTTTTAATTGTAAAGGAATGACAGTTTTATTATTTTTCTTTTCCGTTTTACGCAGCAAGTAGGCGTACAGCCTAACCCAAATTAATTATTGATCTTATCAATGTGACTCATGCGAAATGCTGGGGTTGCCGGTATTATGACTGAAATTTGCTTGATTGTTTTTACCGAAGTGTTACAAAATGACTGCACTGGGTCTTATAGTAACTAGAATTGTGTATATTAAAGAAGTCTACAGAGATTTCCATGAGTGTGCTGTCTATCTTCTAAGGGTAACCCACAGTAAAGATTTTTTCCGTTACGTATTGTAAAACTAAGTCGTCTGCCACGTGTGTCTGTCTGTCTGTTAAACTAAAATGCGATAAATTCAAAAACTACTGAACGGATTTTCATGCGGTTTTCCCCGGTAGATAAAGTGATTCATGAGGAAGATTTAGGTATATCATTCGTCAAGATTTTTTTTATTATTAGGGCGGGACGAAGTCCGACGCACCTGTTAGTTAAAAATAAAATAAAAAGTGAGTTAATTGTGCATCTAATACCATATAGTAAAATATGTTAGTTACTTTGGAGATTTAATCTAGGTTAGGGGTGCTTTTTAGAGCATATAATTTCAATGCATATTTTAGTAAATATCATTTTAAATTACGCGCAACGCAAAGAAATTGTTTGCGTGAAATAGAAGACTCCCAAAGTTTCTTCGTTTTTGACTGATGAGGAGTTACTTTGTAGAAATCCATAACTAAATATTATAATGGCCGTTACTTTTCACTTAAGCCTGGAATTGATTGGCCGCTATCACGTGTCACTGCGACAAAAAAACGTTTGATTTTATTCGCGCGATGTGTACCTTAAAAAGTTAAATCTGAAAGTAGTAGGTAATAGATGGGGCAATACTACTAACTGAAACAACAATATGTAATTAAAACGCGTCCTTGATTAACGGTTGAGCCCAATGTAGATGGATGGTTGATAGTTGAGACATGGCAGCGGTTAATCAATTCCAGATGGAAGTGCTACAGTAGCGTCCTCTATATTGTTTAATATTCGCAATGTTTCTTTTAAATTTGATGAATTATTATAAGCTAACATTTTAGACAATTACAAGACCACACTGCATCAGTGGAAAGCCGAGGCAGATCGTTAGTATGAGAATAGAAGACGAAAGCATAATAAACATTGCGTTTTATTATATTTGTATGTTAAATAGCGACATTTCTATATGAACCACTGACCGTTTGGATTATTAACACGCGATATATACGGTAAGGAAATAGATACACGAATATTTTATTGTTCTGTGACATGATATACGATCTCTTCCATGTTATAAAGCCGTATACTTATTTATTACTATCGGAGCCGGTAGCCAGATGTTGACCTACAGACTTCAATAACTCCTATAAATAGAATGAAATTATATCGTGATCCGACACACAAAGGTACGACAAAACTAAATCGTACGAGGCGATATCCAGCAATGATGTCAAAGCTACCAAATATTAAAAATATTTACCCTCTTCAATTAATTCCAAAACCTTCTAAGATTAAAACAAAAATCAATAATTATGGCACTAAAGTTGACAGACGTCGAAAAATGTCTTGTTATTTTTGTAAATAAACCACCACCTATACTAAGAATATTAAAAAAAATTACGCTTATTATTTGTTCAATTTCTTTTCATTTCTTGCCTTTTTTTGAATGTTTTTATTCACAATAATGTGTTCATGAAATGATAATAAATAACTACGCAGCGGGGAGCATAAGTATCATAATATACTGAGTATTATGCAACCGCTTCCGAAAATGAAGACAGACGATAGTTCTAATGATACCTTTGATGATGGAACGGAAAAAAAATCGATCCTGATTTAAAAAAAAACATATTTTGAAAACGTTTTATTAGCATTATTTACGCTCCATCATGTTAGTAATGCTAAATGAAACGATAGTTTCATAAAAAATACATTACTAAAATAAAAAAATATTAGGTCTTTACCTATGAAATTGCCGTTTTGTATGAAAAAATTTCAACGAATTGTTTTCATGTATTTTTTATTTGTATTAATCGAAGTAATCACCCATGCAATCAATGCATCTTTGCCAACGCAGTGGCAGTTTATTGAAGCCCTTCTTAAAGAAATCAGCTGGACGGGAGGCAACAAATTCTTCAAAGGCATTTTGTACTGCCTCTCGGGTATTGAATTTTTTTCCCGCCAAGGAGTTATCTAAATTCTGGAAAAAGTAATAATCTGTAGGCGCAAGGTTTGGTGAGTAGGGCGGATGACGGAGAACTTCCAACCCTAGTTCTTGCAACTTGGAGACCGTCTGCTGTGCAGTATGAGGTCGCGCGTTGTCGTGCAGGAGCAGCGGAGACGAGCGATTGACCAATGCTGGTTGGAGATGTGCCAGCTTCTCCATCATTGTGTTCAGTTCTTCACAGTACACATCTGCAGTAATGCTCACCCCACAGTGACCATCACTTTTCTAGGGGTAAGTTTTCGTTTAGGGCATTGTTTATGTGCTGAACCAGGATCCAACCAACTTGCTGAGCGCTTGCAGTTATCAAACAGAATCCATTTTTCATCGCAGGTAACAATGCGGTTCAAAATTCCTTCATTTGTGTGTCTGCTGAGCAGCGCAAGGCACGTCTCGACGCGTACTTCGCGCTGGCGATCATTGAGTTCCTAGGGCACCCATTTGTCAAGTTTTTTTACCTTGCCAATTTGACGCAAATGGACCAATATTGTTTTGACACTAACATCGAAAGCTGCTGCTAATTCAGCCGTAGATTGTGTATCATCAGCTTCCACAATCGCCTTTAATTCGTCATTGTCGACCAAAGTCTTCGGACGACCGAGAGGTTCATTTTTCAGGTCGAAATTCCCAGAACGGAAGCGAGCAAACCAATAACAGGTGGTGCGTTGGTTTGTAGTGTTAGCTCCGTAAACGTCGTTGATGTTGCATGCCGCTTGTACCGCGTTGTTGCCACGACGGAACTCATATTCCATAATTACTCGAATTTTTAACGTATCCATGATGACAAAAAAGATTGAAATGCGATGAAAATGTAACACTAATCAATAAACAAATGACTACCTTCGGAAAAAGAATTCCATGTTTTTAAAATAAAATTAATTTGAAATTAGAATTCTTAGCCAAACAAAAATTATTTTGATTTGAAATGGCCAGTACTGCACAATGGCAATTTCATAGGTAGAGACCTATTATAACAACAATTTATACCCACAAAGTTGTAAATTTTAGGGGGCGCGGTATCAGCGCCGCGCCGGTGTGCGTCCAAAAGAAACGACTAAATTGAGCGAAAGTGCGAAAAACCTAAAGTGTATTAGTACTGTAATACATAATGCATTGTATCGTACCGAGTTAAACAGTTAGAAAAAATGAGGATAATTTTACGTTGTGTATTTCTGAATCTTATTCATGAATACAATAAATGAATACAATTACATGTAATTATCAATCTGTTATTTGTACCTATTCAATAAAATAAAATAAACAAATAAAACGCAGTAGTGACAATAATTAATTTAGTATGTGCACATTCTACGTTACAAGGTTTCTTTAGAATTGACATTCAAATTTCGTCATTGCGTACTTTGGAGGAGAATCAAACCCGGCACTTGGCTATCTGAACGCCCGGCCTTCACCGAGCCCAAATCTACCTCGAGATGTATTTGGTTTCAATTTGAACCTTATTTCATAGGGCCACAGAGTATTTAGATCGGTAAGATGTGTCATACCAATTTTTTTTATAAATAACTTAGTACTGAGGTGATCCGATACATAACTGAATAAATCAGAATACTAATCATACTTACAGGATGGATTAAAAATCATGATAACTCTACCCTTGTTAAAAATTTATTTAAGTAATTTTTTCATTAGCGGAAAATCGAATCTGGTACTTTGATCAGTATGAAAGCGGCTAGGTAGAGACTAGCACAGTGGCAAAGTAGATAAGTTAGTTATTTAGACAAATGCTGTAAATAAGTATTTGCACGAACGCTAGCTGCTGGCGTGGCACGGCCGGGCCGCGCCCGCGCGTTCTATGACCCGAGCATCAGCTGTTTTTTGATTTTGTTACATTGCTGTTTTTGAAGTGAAACTTCTTTATCGACGTAGGGAGGAATTTTAGAGCATGTAAAAACGTATGTAACGTTTTTCGGTTACGCGCCATGTTTATTTCTAAAGGTGCGCTCACAATGATCTGCTTCCGTTTTTTTTTTCTAAAGGTGCGCTCACAATGATCAGATTCGGTTTTTTTTCTGTAAAGTTGTAAATATAGTAGATCATTTTTCGAAAAATGATATCATAACAAGTTTCACTTCTTACGTGTGTACACTGATACACGCACGTATTTTTTTTAAAGTAAAGTAATGTATTTTTTAAGTAACTATCGTTTCATTTAGCTGTACTAACATGATGGAACGTAAATAATGCTAATAAAACATTTTCCAAATTTTTTTTTTAAATCAGGACGATGTTTTTTCCGTCCCATCATCAAAGGTATCATTAGAACTATCGTCTGTCTTCGTTTTCGGAAGCGGTCTCCTAATACCTTGTATAAGAATATTTTATATCTTACCTGTTTTGCTCGTAACACGTAGAGGCGATAAGCAAGCTTACTAAGACGGCTGGTTTAAGACACAAGCGAACGCGTCTAGCGTTGGCTTATATTGTTGAACTAGCTGTGCCCATGACGTCGTCAACGTAGAACTAGATGTACAAAACAGTGACCAATAAAGTTACCTGAATGTATGAAGTCTAATTACTATCTACTTTTCTCTCGTACTTAAGTCGCATCGTCAATAAAATTACAATAACTTTTGATTGACTGTACTGGTTTTAACCACTCCAGTGACGGAAACCATAAGGATTTAAGCTCCATACAAACGAAAGTAGACCTTATGATGCACAGGTTAGCAAACATTTTGGCAGCATAAGTTTTAAAAAAATACTGAATTTATTACAAGATTTGAATAATAATAAATTATATAATGTAAAATTACAATTTTTGTATAAAATATATTATTAAATTATTCTTTCACTCCTAAGAACTTTTTTTTACTTAACCATGAAGTTTACAATTTATTTATTGTATTTATACTTTTAGGTTAGAAAAAATATTTTACATGAAATACTTAAATAAATATTAAATTATTATTATTATATAAATATTTAAAATTAAATATCTAATAATTTAGACGTATGAATAGGATAGCAGCAGTTTTTTTAGTCAATTTACTTTACTATTTATTTCATATAAAACTTATTGCAAGAAAATATACTAAGACCTAGCTAAAGATATAATGAAACAATGCCTAAATGTTACTCCAAGATACGCGTTATAATTTTCTTGGTTTTATTATTAACGCACTAGTTTAACAGCGATGCGCGTTCATACAAACAGACAGACAGACATTTCTGAAAATGATTGAAATGTATACTATTACTTATTCCTAGACACCTAACAATTTTTTTTTTACAAAAATTTGAAATGACAGACACTTTAGATTTACATTCTTATTATATGTATAGATACAATAAACTAGCTACACACCCAGGCATAGCACGGTTGTACTAACGATAAAAATTACACCAAATATTCCCTTTAATATAATACGACCGTGTAATAAACTAAAATAACAAATATAAATTTGTAAGTATTTTTAAAGATTTCCCTACAATCTTCTATCCCACTCACATCTGGATATTTTGGAGATAGCACTGCGGGCGAAGTCACGGTTAACTGCTAGTCTAAATTAAAATAGACTAAGTTACTTTTCATAATATCCGCTATCTGCCAGTGAAAGTCCCGTGAAAATCGGTCTAACCAATTCACAGATAGCACTAACTAATCATAAATGTAAGGAAGTAGTTACATTCTGGTTGAAGACGCAGAAATATGAAAACACAGAAAACTTATTTGCAATCATACGATAATTATCTGGTAGAATTATAAATAATTAGACATATTTATATACATTCATACACATACACACTTATTTTATAAAAACTAGTTAGGCACATCCAAATTTAATATGTACTCGTATATTATGTATGTTAATAAATATTTTATTTATCACAGTATACTCTATGATATATCCATATATTATGATGTAATTAATTTAAAATGTTTGTAAGTTATATCTATGACACGCTGTAATACGTCACAGGAAGAGATTAGCGTCTGAGATACAGGCTCGGCCTAGTTCAGGCGCTAAGATACATAGATATTTAAAAATACTGTATATCATAATATAAATCTTTTGTATTATAGTGTATCTTGTTGTTGTTGAATAAACTTAAACTTATTGCGGGCGAAGCCGCGGTTAACAGCTAGTCTAATTTAGAGAAGCCTAAGTTACCCGCTGTAATTTCAGCTATCTGTCGGTGAAATTCCCGTCAAAGTTGGTCCAGCCGTTTCGGAGATTACCCGGAACAAACAGAGAGACCGACAAAAATTTGAAAAATTGCAAGTACCGTGTATACTTTTACAAACCAATCCATAAATAATTTTTATTTTGATATTACATACAGACACTGCCTTTTTATTGTATGTATAGATTATTTATATTATTATTTACAGAATAGTATAGAAGGGTATCTTTGATCCAAAAAAAAAAACGCCGCTATCAAATACTAAAGTATAAAGGAATATTAACTTATTATAATCGCACATTTTAAAACTCGTGTACGTTTACTTATATGAATTCGTAAAAAAAAAACATTATAGGCTATTTTAACGTAGTAAATCTTCTAGCAAAATCCTTAGAAACCACGTATTAACAGAACTTACTAACTAATCCGCTTGTAACACAGACCACAAAATCGAAAGCGGCGAGAGTGGACCTTAAGAGAACTTATACCTAGATACGAACAATGTTTTACAGATATGTTATCAAACAAAACATTTCATTGTTTTGAGGTTCCGAGAAAACGGAAATCATTTGTTTTTACACACCTTTGTTTTGGCTGTGACTAAAGAGACTAAATTTATTTTGCATAATCACTTCATTTTTTTTTACTTTCCTGGAATAACTGGAATATTATTTGAACTGAAAACTTGTTCAGGCGCGTTCAACGGTATTTTTGGCAGGAGACAATTTTATAATTTCACGTCATGACATGCTAGTAAACACGACCGATCGTATTGCGTTTGCGCAGCTTTGTATATCCAATATTTATATTTTGTACAAGCTTTTGTCCGCGACTACGTCCGCGAGGAACAGTTACTTTGGGCTAACGTCCATACGCAGCGAAAGCTCTCAAAAGGAAAAAAAAACCCCGATTTTGAAACATTACTCACTGGTGCTCCGCTTCTATCGCTCTTAGCGTGATGATATATACCGTATAGACTTACTCGATAAATGAGTTATTTAACACTGAAATAATTTTTCAAATCGGACCAGGAATTCCTGAGATTAGGGCGTTCAACCAACTAAACAAACAAACCCTCTAGTTTTATATTACTCTACTCTTCTCTCACACTTGGCTCGAGCCTTCATTCAAATTACAATAACTTTTGATAGAGTGGACCGATTTTAATTAAACAAAGACTAAGTTACTCCCGAGGATATGCTTTATAAATTTCTTGATGAAGTTTTATTGCGAAGGTAGTACTTTAGGAGTGATGTGTGTTTATACAAACAGACAGACAGACATTTCTAAAAATGATTGGAATGCATTCTATTACTTACTCCTAGACACCTGTAACCATTTTTTTACGAAAATCGGAAAAGTACAGACACGTTAGATTTACATTCTTATTATATATATATACATTGAGATTGTGCAGCCTGTCATATATTAATTATAAACTATATATAACTAGCGAGCACGGCAGATGTTGTCCCGACCTGATTATAAAAAAATCTTTGACAAATTATATACTAAAACTTTCCTCATGAATCACTTTATCTATTGGTGAAAACCGCATGAAGATCCGTTCAGTAGTTTTTGAGTTTATCGCGAACAGACAGACAGACAGACGCGGTAGGGGACTTTGTTTTATACTATGTGATGATGGTTATTGTTTGAAGTGCCAATAGTCATAAAAACCAGACTAATTATAATAGTATATCACTATAATTAAATTAAAAATTCAAAACAGAACACAGTTATTCTATTGTATTGAGTTTTCAGTTCTGTCGACAGTATGATTTCGATTTTTTTAATTTTTTTTAAATTAGATATTCTATCAAATATATCTAAGTCTGTGAAAAAAGAAAAAAATACAATCTGACTCTCTGTTCTTGCATACATTCTATCATCAAATTTGGTATCGAATGCTTATGGTTTAGTGGTGAGTGTTCGGACGCCATTTCAATCGTAGGTTCAAACGCTTGCGATTGAGATAACCATAATTTGTGAACATACCCTCATACGTTAACAAAAAATATTGTTAGATGCACTTTTTTCCTGATTCTGAATTAATAAAACTCATTATTGCAAAAACAGCAGACAAGATCTTTGGATGGTGAATTATTTATCAAATGTTTTGACTAATTTTTTACCAACATAATAACGTAGCCTGTATTTATTGTTTCAGATAAATTGCTTTAGGACAGGCGAAGCAAACGAATATAAAACTCAAGTTGATTTTATTTCGACACAGAATGGTAACTATTTGAACACTATATAAAATTTTGGTTCCACAAACTACAAACTAAATATTCAATGTTAGTGTATATTATTTACTAGCGGGCTCTGCAGACGGTGTCCCGCCCTGATTATAAAAAAATCCTGGTCAAATTATATACCAAAACGTTCCTCGTGAATCACTTTATCCACTGGTGAAAACCGCATAAAGATCCGTTCAGTAGTTTTTGAGTTTATCGCGAACAGGCAGACGCGGTAAGGGACTTTGTTTTATACTATATAATGATTTAGTGTAATTAAGGAATTATGAAGTTTTCAAAGTTTTATGAAACTATCATTTTTATAAGCACTACCGCGTCCAACAATATGTGTTGTCTTACCGCGGAGAAGTGGGGCAAGCGGTGTAGTGCGTGTTAGGGTGTCCGTTATTTAAATTTATTTTTAACAATTTTTCTAATAATCTTTTCACCTTATCAAAATATAGAAATTAATATTTTGACGCCCATATCAAATTCCTCCATCCCAAGGAATCATAGTAGATGGAGAATTAATCATATTTGGTAAATTATTCAGTAAAACAATCAAATTAAAAATTATTTTTTTAAAAGTGAAAACCCCCTTTCTATGTATTGGAAAAGTATCGTTATTTAAGCGCTTAAACGGCATCGGCAATCTTAGTTAGTTAATCTTAGATGTTTTTAGGCTATTAATTAACGATTTGAATGGTACCTAAGTTAACAAAGTTAAAAAGCTAACTTGGTATATAACGGACACCGTACTGCTTATGTTTCTGCACCGTACATGAAATATATAGTTAAGGTAATATACGACGCAGATGAAGTCGCGGGTAGAAGCTGTGAAGATAATATAAGGATAAAATTAAAAAAAAAATTGTGATAATAGAAGTGACACTTTCAAAAGAAAACAAGAAGAGCGTATGTCTCAGTGTTCTCCAATACCCGAAGGCAAGCGAGACACTGCTCCCACTCTACCCGACACAGTGTTTACCCCCATCACAGCATAGTACACCAAAAGTTTGCGGATCCAAATTTCAAAGCCCTCCCATAAGAAGTGTTATTTCAAAAGTTTTATATATTGAAAAAAAAAGTGTGTGTGTGTACTTATGTACACGCGTTAGAAGTTATACTTCTTTGGCGTAACAAGATAAAAATCTTTTCAAAATTTTTATCTGTCGCCTTATTCTACGTTTGTTGAAAAAACGACACTAACAATAGAAAAAAGGTATTTAATACATTGAAAGTTTTAATACAAAGAAACAAAATGTTGACTATAGCTAACTTCTGGGTGTCGGTTTTTCGTGACGGTGTGAGCGCGTATCGTAAAAATTTACTCTCATCACTTTTTCCCTAACGCGCCAAAAGAAGTATAACTTCAAAAAGTAGATTTTTCTGGTATATATGTACATGTAAAGAATAGAAAACTGTAAGAAAGTAACCAAATAAATAACAATTCTTTTGTGACATTTTTCAGTGGATTGCGGTATGGATGGCGATCTGTCTTTCGTTATGCGTGTCATCAGATGATAAAACAAACGTGAGTCATATAATTTACTATTACTGAAACATAACAATCTTACTTCTCTTCAACCGATTTACGATTACAAAATGTTTTTATTTAACTGACTTCGAAGAAAGAGGAGGTTACTATGTTCGCTTGTATATAACTATACCTAATTTGTTTATATATATTAATGACATTTTCGTCAATTGTAAACCGGTTTTAATGATTCTTTTTTTTATTTGAATCGGTTATACTCAACCATGGTGCTATTTATATTTGAAGAAAATATTCAACCCATAAGGTGGTGAAAAATTCACAGGAATACAACTGATATTACAAAATTAATTAATATATTTCGTTTTTTTATTGTAAACCATTGTATATATACACTATAAGACATTTCAAACTATGGGATTAGTACAAAAGGCAGGTATATTGCTAATAGCAATGTCCTCCAGACAACCTTTGGGCGTATATGTTCCATTGAGTAGAATCGGGAGTAATCAGGGTGTACAAGTATGGAGTAAATCCCGCATAAATATGCCAATTGCCACGTCTGTCTGTCTGTTCGCGATAAACTCCAAAACTACTGAACGAATTTACATGCGGTTTTCACAAGTAGATAAAGTGATTCACGGGGTAGGTTTTTTTATTAGCAGGGCTGTACAACGTCTGCCGGGCCCGCTAGTTATAAAATAATATATAATATACAGAGTACATATTATTAATAATCACATAAATATAGACAAAACAAAGTATAGTAATACATATATACACATAAGCAAAATGTTAAATTAACATATATAATAATACTTTTTCCGCTCACCTCATAGAAACAGGTAAAGGCATATAGTTGGGCATTCCATAATTA
This sequence comes from Antheraea yamamai, assembly GCA_036509395.1. Lineage (NCBI taxonomy): Eukaryota > Metazoa > Arthropoda > Insecta > Lepidoptera > Saturniidae > Antheraea > Antheraea yamamai. Next base: position 10,859,439 of record AP028447.1, on the reverse strand, counting down.
GGCAGCCTGAATTGTGAAGGTCTTTGCCCGAAATTTAGTGACTTATATGTTTACTAGCGGGCCCGGCAGACGTTGTCCCGCCCTGATTATGAAAAAATCCTTGACAAATTGTATACTAAAGCGTTCTTCATCAATCACTCTATCCACCGGTGAAAACCGCATGAAAATCCGTTCGGTAGTTTTTGAGTTTATCGCGAACAGACAGACATACAGACGCGGTAGAGGACTTTGTTTTATACTATGTAATGATAATGATAAGAGGTAAATACCATTTTACAAACAATTAGGTGTCCTAACTATTAACCAGTATTACAAAAGGGAATGAGAGTTTGTTTGTTTGTTACGCTTTCCCCCCTTTTGCTATTCGACAGATTATAATGTAATTTTATAACTTGTCAGGGGTACAAAAAAGGACACATTTCACACAGAAAATAAGTAGTGTCAAGGAGGCAACAATGGCTATAGCGGCAACGGTGGCGCAGCGGCCGTTGCGTAGAAAGAATTAGAGATAGATTTGTTCACAGGACTATATTATACCTATAGTTAGATACAGTAATCATTACGTAGAAATATAGTTACCTATACTACCTGTGCCCACGACTTCGTCGGCATGAAACTTTATGTAAAAAAACAGTGATTAATAAAGTCATTTGAATGTATTAAGTCCATTTACTTATCTACTTTTCTCTCGTACTTAACTCGCATCGTTATTAAAAGTACAATAACTTATGATAGAGTGGACTGATTTTAACGAAACAAAGACTAAATGTTACTCGAAGATATACTTTATGATTTCCTTGAGGCGGTTTTATCATAAGCGAAGTATTTTAGCAGTGGTGCAAACAAACAAACAGACAGGCAGACATTTCTAAAATTGATTGAAACGTATTTTATCACGTATTCCTCGACACATGCAACGATTTAAAAATCTAATGTACAGATACGTTAGATTTACATAATTATTATATGTATAGATTTCGTTGTTCCCTGCGTTCGTGTAAATTAAAAGTAGAAGCCTGTTCCTAAGCATAGTTTGCTAGAATATGTCATATATATTATTGTTAATAAGCAAGTTATGTTCATTACCTACGTTTATTTTTCATTTTCGCTTATTTGAGGTGCGTTTTTAATTAAGAGAAATCGGTCACAAAAACTTTGAGTGTTGTTAGTAATGCGTTCTCGTCCACTTCCAATCGTTCGGCGACGTGTTTTCTTGTCCTGAAGAAGTGGGGCAAACGGTGTGTTACGAACTCACAAGGGAGTGAAGTAAACCCATATCAATGCTTATAAAATTATTCTGTAAGTATGCTTTCAATCATTGTAATCAAAGTAATGGGTATTAACAAGTTCTCGCCCACGCCCAATCGTGGGATACGGAATGCGTACAATAACAAAAAGGTTTTACATAATCTTATTATTGCGTAATACATAATAAAAACTCAACGTATGTTACATAACGATAATGTTTGTGAAAGTTGTTTAAGCCATTTCGTATGGAACGGGCAAATCATATATTCTATTAAAGATAAGTAACAGGCTAGCAATCCAGTTAATGTTAAGTGAGCACTGCTTCCTATACACATTAATAATCGCCTCCAGTAGTACCACACAAGCTAAAATGAATTTCTGGTGTTGTCAGCTCTGAATACCAAGTTAACACTACACGATCACGAACAATGCTTATTACCCAATAGATTACTATTTACAAATAATTTAGTACTATTTAGTAGCTAAACATTTAGTACTAAGTACTAGAAGTCGTCTAGTGACCGAAAGTCAACTACAATAAGTGGTACAAAGGTTTTCATTCAAATGTATATTATTTTATATTGATACTAGGTGACCCGTGCATCTTGGTCTTCGTGAAATCAGTTACCTGCCGGTTCCAATTGTATTTCCAAACTCAAAACATCTTAAAAAGCCTAGAACCCGTTTACAGCTACTCCCACTGTTTCGAATTGTGATACCAAACAATTCAGGGACTCACTCAAACACATACCTTGTTGGTGTAGTAAATGAGTTACGCATGTGTGGAAGAAATTTCGACGAGGTGGACGTAGCGCCATCTGTCATTCAACAACATCGATAATTTCATTTAGTTTGAAATACTCATACAAAAATACTAATATCGCGAATAAAAAATGGTAGGGTAGGCTTAGGAGGGTGAAAATTTGGAGTTATAAGTATTTTAATTAAAAAATACGAATAATAAAAATTATGAAAAAAATTGTAAAAGAAAAATTTACCCCTAACACCCAAATCGCCTAGAGGTATAAAATATACTTTACGACCTATTCTCATACCTACCAAATATACATTTAAAATTTCATAAAAAACGGTCCAGACGTTTCTGAGGAGTTCGAACACAAACACCGTGACACGAGATTTTTATATATTAGAAGAAGATTATTATCTGTATCTCTTTATAACTGTACAACTTATATACTTCATATCACTTCCTATAACGTGAAATTCTTTGAATTAGTTTGATTTACCTCAAAACTCACATACTTTATAACGCAATGTTATTATATTTACAGTAAGTATTCAAAATCAAAATACTATATTCAATTTAGACCTTGATACCATGGGTTCGGATAAACAACCCCGTCATCGAGAAGACCCAGCAAGAAACTCGACCTGGTTCGACTTTTCATGATACATATTTTTACAAGCATAAATGGTTACATTCGTTTTTAGTGAATGCCCAGAGAGGCGTCATGCCAGACGTCACCATCGTTCACTTATTGATCCACCCTATATTGCCATCCACCCTTGCTCGACTGAAGTGAAGGCTCCCGCTGTTTATACGCAGAGGGCATACGACATTCTGCGCGTACAATATAACAACGCATTCAGGGTGCTGATGGACTTGCCGCGCTACTGCAGCGCCTCAGGCATATTCGCGGAGGCGAGAATTGATGGCTTTCAATCCATCATGCGCAAGCGATCTGCCTCAATGATGCGTAGGGTACCTGCCAGCACCAACAGTATCCTAAATACTGTAGCAAACAGGTGGGACAGCCACATACTGGGACATTGGGTACGCCTACACACTGTGGCGTTATAATAAATGATTATTCCATGTTCATTATAGATGTATGTACTAAAAATAGTTTCTAAGCTGTGTGTATACTAACCAATTTTTTTGTCTGCAATAAAACATTTTGATTTGATTTGATTTGATATATTATGCCGAATCTCACTAAATTTCATGTGGCAGGAAGAAAGGGCTTCGGCAAATAGCAGGTTTTTATTCGAGCAAAAAATTTTGTAAAAATCTGTAGACAACCTAATTAGTCTAAAGCATAATCCTCTATTAAAATATGCCGTTATATAAAGTTATTTAGTATCGATACTTCGAAATTCAATGTAATAATAATGAACTAAATGTTATAATAGTAAAAATAATAAAGTAAATTCTGTTTTTTATAATAAACCCAACCCACACGGTGGTGACAAAGAAGTTTGTATACAAATTTATCATTATCCTATAACGCATAGAAAACGCGTGCGAATCCGCGGGAAATTGACAGGTTAATTATAATTTTAGATTAATGTAACGTAATTAAAGTTTTATGAAACTACGATAATTGTATAAGCAACACAGACAAGGTCAGCATCAACCAGTTGTCAACATTACTATAGCGCGGTGCAGTGTTTGTACGAGAAATGCGCTATAAAACCTAACACCCGTGTTTGTTCCTAGGGACACTTTCATACAATCTGGTTGTTCTCGTCGGTTCACTTTTACTTCAATGCGAGTTCTGCTAGCTTAAATGGTTATGTACTTTATGATCAAGTTCCCAGCTTCCGTAACGTGTGAGATTTCGTATATTGGCGTTTTAAAAACGCAAGCTTATAAATTAATAAATATGAATAAAAATATAAGCGTCGCTGACTTAGTTAATAGCGTGTCTGACACCGCGTCGATGGACGCAGGTTCGATTTCTTGCAACTGAGTCAGAATTTTCGGGGAAAGAAAACATTGTGCAGAAACCATAACATGGTGGTAACAATGATATTATAACTAAATAACTGTCGACAGCGTCTCGTTAAAACTTGGCTAGTTAACTTATTTTTGACGCTGCCCCATCAATCCTCCCGTATCTAAGCAACGTATAACTAATTCCTTTTCACGATCGATATTGAGAATACCGCATCTTACTTCGACATTTTATCTAAAATAGTGTGACGTTACAATATTACTATACATACTAGCGGACCGGGCGGACGTTGTCCTGCCTTGAAAACAAAAAAAATCCTAAAAGTCGATCGCAGCGCCACCTGCCGGGTCCAATTGTGAATCTAAACCATTCTCGAATCTCCACGAACACACACAAAAAATTTCATCAAAATCGGTCCAGTCGTTTAGGAGGAGTTCAGTCACATACACACGCACACAAGAAATATATATATTAAGACTAGCGGACCTGGCGGACGTTGTCCTGCCTTGATAATAAAAAATATAAATCCCAAAAGTCAACCGCAGCGCCACCTACCGGGTCCAATTGTGAATCTAAACCATTCTCGAATCTCCACGAACACACACAAAACATTTCATCAAAATCGGTCCAGTCGTTTAGGAGGAGTTCAGTCACATACACACGCACACAAGAAATATATATATTAAGATGTGTGCGTTGTCGTGCCATTTTGTTTTGTTAAAATATCAGTAGGTAACGTATCTACAGCTCTTTAGTTACAATATTAATGGGTAGTAGGGTGCATCTGTTGGTGTGCTCCGGCAGCTGCCCTTGAAAGCCAGAGGCTTCTAGGTTTAGCGTGTTTACCATATTAGACCTCCTCGTCCTTTAACAGCAGATGAGCTTTTGATAAAACATTAAAATCTACGAGGTATAAAAAAACTAACATAAGAAATCTCGCGTCGTCAAAGCGTCAGTTTGTAACGCTTTAAAATAAAAAAATACTTTAGCCAATACTAATGATGAGCCCGGATTTGCGTGAGTGTACTGTCCTAATGTATCTTCATTAGTGGCTACGATTTAAATGCATTTTTTTATACATTTTGCTATTTACAGTATATAAAATTGATAGAAGATATGTAAGAATCTTCATATAAAAGAGTTTTTTTTGTTGAACGTAATTTTAAAACTGTGATATCATTTGATATGTTTTATTTTTAATTATTATATGCATTTGATTTGAAATCTCAATTTATTTTCGACAAGAATATAATCAATGCTGCTTTGTTTTAGATTAAGAATTGACACGAGTTTGCCGGAGGTAGTAGTTGTACTGGCCAGCGATCTTATATATATAATCATATATAGAATACAAATATACTAGCGGGCCCGATGGACGTTGTCCCGCCCTGTTAATAAAAATAAACTATATATCTAACCTTCCTTATGAATCACTTAATCTACTGGTCAAAACCGCATAAAAATCTGTTTAGTAGTTTTTGAGTTTATCGCGAACAGACAGACAGACGTGGCAGAGGACTTTGTTTTATAATATGTAGTGATAATTTCGAATTTAAAAAAAATATAAAAGATTCTGTCAAACGGCGCTGTTTTTTTGTTAGTAAAAACGTGAAAAGATTTGATCGCGAAACTATGATACAGTTAAGTATAGTGGTAGTTATGTAGATATAGGTATAGTCTATAGTTATATATATAGATATATAATTTCGATATTCGACTTTTCATTAAAAAATCGATATTTAAGATTCGATACATTTTAACACTTCACTATTGACAATAAAGAACACCAGTCGGCTAACGTTAAAACGGTCATCATAAGGTACTGGTATTATAAATTATTTTTCAATGTAAACTACAAAAATTAGAGAAATCATTTTTGATATGGCAACCCTGAGATGGAGCGCGCGTTCTCGTTATAATGGTAATAATAGTAATTGATAGCTTACACATTAATATTCGTATTTATCATACTCTCTCTAATGTTACATCACGTCCTAAGCGTACCTACTCGTGTGAGTCAGGAGAGTTCCGCCATGACACTTTATTAGTCACTAGCAGCCGCCTGTGACTTCGTCTGTGCTTGTATTTTGTTTTTGGCAACCAATCTTCTAGTAGATTATTACCGCCATCGTTGAGTACGCAATGATATTACAAATTTCTTGCGATCATTTCAATGAACTAACAAAATGGTGGCCGTCTTGTTAGAACTCTCCAGGGAGTTTTTGTGGCAAGTCAGAATCCATGCTCCGCGGTATTATTTCTGATCCACTTCACTTATGCACAATAACCAAACTATATTACGTAAAGCACCACCAACATTACACAATATAAAGCCAAATAACACAAGATTATAATGGATAAAATATAAAGACATAGATATCCTAGACAAAGATATCCAGCCAAATACTCGTGTCATAATTAGAAATTAGATTAATTAGAAAATTAATTAGAAAAAACAGTTTTTTTTTAAGAAGGTGACCAAAAAGTTTCTTATCTAACCCAAGTGTGAATGCAGATCAGTGCCGCAAGTAATTACTTGAGTAATCTGTTATTAAATTCATTTACAAGGTCAAACCAAGTCCCATCTAAATCAGTTTAATGAAATGATATAAAGATTATATTATGTTATTAATTATTCGGAAAATTCGTTAAGGACTTTTCTATAGAACGTCAAAAGAACTACAAAATTGCCATTTAAGTTTTTATTCCAAATGACATATTTTAGTTGCAAAATATAAGAAAATAAAAACGAAAAGATAAATAAGATGATAAAGAACACCTTAATTAATGTATCTTAATAACGTAATTGATGAGGAAAAAACACTTTTCAAAACTGAGGCACTATGACTGCTTTAGTAAGATCGCAATCCATTTTCTCCTTTCATCATTTTATTATCATCCGCACATTGTTAATTTGCAGACGCGAGATGGTGAGAGCTTCAGCTGGGGTTGGCAGTTAACACCTGGACCTGATTCGGATACTGTGGGACAGTACTATGTCAGATTGCCACAGGTATTTAGATAATTTACGTCGCTCCTTTTATACCAACCAACCAACATGGCTGAATTTTAATGAAGCAGTCGGTTTTTAGGCTACGGTAAAAACCAACTAAAATAAATTACCTCGTACAACCATAATTCATTTGGGAAATAAACCTGAAGCTTTTTGATGATATTATGAATCCAAATTGCTTGTAAATTATAATTTGTAGAATTCATAGATTTGTTGTTTATTACGTTGCGAGGATATATGCATAGGTAAATACTCTCTTATATTTGTATTGGCTAAGAAACTAAATAAAGTTGTTCTCACTTATAAAATAGCAATGATCTAATGAAATAATTGAACTAAAAAATAATATTAGGCCCATAAAGAACTTAATAAGAAATGTCAAGGATATCATCATCACTGCCTGTAAGGGACCCACTACAGGACCATAAGCTTCTTCCCGAAGGAAGGCATGGGCATAATCTTTGGCGCCAACCCACGACGTGTTGCCGATATCAAACTCCGAGATTACCGCAGCTCTATTATTTTCCACATACGATGGTATTACAAGAACATTTCTCAGTTTTAAGTTTCATCATTATGTTTACGCCGTCAGCCAATAGTGTTATCAATTTAAATTAGTAAATGTGCTTAAATTTCGAAAAGTTCCTTGGTACACGCCAGGGTTGGGAATCTGCAGATATCGAAATGACATTCTGCCGGTGAAACCGCTCGAGCAACACGACTTCAGGGGGCCGGTGTACTCGCGTCCACAGGAAGTGTTTCTCTCATTCCCCTGCACGTACTCACCGGGTGGTGCTAAAGATTAACACATTTTTGTCCTCTGCTCTGTTCCACATAAATTGAACTTGACAGCGAAAAATAGAGCAATCAATCAATTGACAATAATAAAAGATGGAACTCTATTTAGCCATACGATTAAATAAAAAAATCACGACTTCGTTATGAAGAGGGCTATATTTGGAGTTTGTCTGCGTGAACGAACAGAAAAGAAAGCAGAAGAACCAAAATCAAAACATATTATGACTAATACTTAGCCCTCAGAATGGTTAGACTTAATCGTTAGTGGGTGGAGCACATTGCTCGTAGAACGGTTAACGGACGAAAACATGAAAATTACATTAGACCAGCTGCATCCTTGCGGCAAGAAACCGATCGTTGTGATCTTGGGGAAGGCCTATTTCCAACAGCGGATGTCTTATGAGTGAATGGATTAACGAATAGACTACTATTTTAAACTGGGTAAAGAGAGTCACAAATCAAGATAAATATTTTTTGGAAAGCATTCACGTATTCTGTCTGCTATATTTAAAAGCCAGTTATCAAAATTGGCGTATCACCAATTCGATACGCGTCATTAATCAAAAACAATTATGCTATGGAAAGGTCAACGAGCAATATGCAGATAATGGCACGTACACTACAAGAAACGATATATAGAAAGCAGGTCTGCGGTTACCTAATCAACACGCAGACAGACCTAAAACCATTAATTCAATCCATGCATTTGCTGTTTTATACGCGGTCTGTATAATAAAAGTCACTGTGTTGTACTGAGGCAATCAGGTCAGATACAATTTTTTCAATCGTATTTACTTGAGTTCGTGAAGCACACATGCTGGCCTCACTAATTTTTTTATGTATAATTAGCTGAGCTAGTTTAGCTTAGTAAGATTTACGTTTTTGCACGCAAGGCAACAGCTCACGCCGAGGTTCGACCACTTTGGCACCCTTGAGTTTGTTGCCAAGCGGCTGAGCGCCACAAGCATTCGACTTAGTAGTCCGGTGAAGCTGTAATGTTTTTTGATTGAAGAAGGCGTTACTTTAAGGAAATCCTATAATATTTTTGATCCATCAGGTCAATAACGTAGTTCCAAAAAAATGTACTGAGACATGGTCTTGGTGAGTTCCTTGAGAGACCTTTAAGCGTTAAACAATTTTATAGCCAGCATCGTAACATTGTTTTTTTATACCGCATTTTTAAAATAAAGTAAACGGTATATAATATTTTTTTATTATCTCATTCATTTTTTTACATTATCATCCAATTCTTAGCTGTTTAAAATTTCTAGTCTATAACTCATTAGAGAGTTTGTTAAAAATTTGTCATAATATCTCACCAAGACTGACATTAAAAGAAATGAGTAAGTAAAAACATCGTAAAATAACATTCCAGTCTAAGCAACACATCAACGTGGCAGACGAGACAGGCAACCGTGATACTATTACACTCAACAAAAATGATGGATACCACACGCATCGCGGGAGCTACGTGCTTGATGATAAAACTTCGCAACTGAGGTCTAACCAGGTTCGTCTTTATTTGAGAGGGGTCTGCACTGTTTTGGAAAAGTCTGTTCAGAGGATATAATTATCAGCCTGTAAGGACACACAGTGCTAGCCCGTAGGCCTCTTTCCGGAGGAAGATATGGACAGAATCACTACGCTAGCCTACGACGTATTGGCGATTTCAAAGTCTCAGAAATCCATATTTCTAGGTTTTCCCACATACTGTAGCACTACAAGAACTTTTCTCAGGTTCAGGTTTCCTCATGATGTTTTCCTTCATCGTCATCAATTGAAATTAGTAAATGTATACGATTTCCAAAAAAAATCTTGTTACATGCCAGTTGAACACCACTATGACTTACATATATTTTACTTCACCGTAAATAGGATACGGCTTAAAACAGCATTCATCGTCGATAGACTAAAACCCATTGATAAACATTGACCGCCCTCGTGTTGCTCTCCAAATACCATGCTGAAATTAGTTGATCAGGAAAACTAGAAAAGCCATAATGTTTCACTGTAGTAAGTTTTCGCTATAAGCTCTAAAGAACTCTACGGTTATTTATCAACAAAATACCAAATATATTTTCTTTTAAGTTTAAGGAATTGAGATAGCTGCTTATGCTCTAAATTAACCTGACACACAAAATACATAAATTGTAAGTCAGACGTTAGAGAAATAGCTGTAAAAGTAATCAAATCTCTTTATAGTAATGGTTAGAATATAAAAATAAATGTTCTATGTTGAACGTGACATTTTGTAGCCATTTAATTATTTTTTTCTTCTTACAGTTTTCACAAGTTCAGCAGGCTGTTACAAATGCGAATCAAGATATTTCTAATTTATCTTACGTCAACGTTCATCCCTCGATGGATATATATTTTCTTCAAAATCAATTACCGCTTACATCTGATCAACCGCTACAGTTTCAGTTACAGAGTCTACCTAATCAACAACATGAAATATTTCAATTGCCTAGCACGTCGACGGTACAATATCCTTATATCGCACAACTTTACAATATACAAACTCAACACCCTCTACAAAGCGAAACTAAATCCGACGATGATCGAACAGTCAACGAAGATAGCATTATCTATAACAAACAAGGATCAAAATTTCATCAAAGAGAGTCTGTAACTGATGCTAAGGGAGAAAATTATTTACCTATTAACCAAGTATTCAAAAATAACTGCACAGACGATAAGACTGGGTTAGAAACAACTTCTAAAGAAATATATAGTGATATGCAGAAATCTAAAGAATTATTTGCTGAGGTACCTTCCTACGAGATACAAAATCTAGACAGTGATTTCGGCATGAGAGGAACAACTAAAAGACCTTTATCATATAGAGGCGCTGTTCATTTTCGAGTAGAGACACCCAGACCGCATGCAAGAAATGAAAGATTCTATTTCACCACCGTCGTCACTCCTGTATCACCAAAAAATACAGTAAATGTTTCTCAAGAGGGTATAAACAGACTTGTAGAATCTACACAGGATCTTATTTCAAACGAAGATTTAATAAAAATAAATCATGCTATAGAAAAACAATTGAATGATCAAAGCGATGATATAATTAAACCAAAACCAAGATTCAACTATAGAGCACAACAGTCCAGAGGTAATTTTTTAAAAGAAACTTGGCGTAAAAATCAAAGTGTAAAAGATAAAATAAAAGAGATATTCAGAAGTGATATCAAACCAGTTGAAAGTGATAATTCACATAAAGAAATTTTAGAAGCAAATTCTAATCATTATAAATTTACCTCACCTATTGTAGTAACCGATACGCTTTATGACAGCAAAGACCAAATCGTTGATAACATAGTTTCCACTATGATTCCATATATCGAAAATGGATATGAAATTGTAAGCGTTAAAAGTTCCCCTGAAAGCAGTAACACCACATGCAGGGAGAATAATTCAATGGAACAAATTATAAATGTTACTCCTAGACCTTTAGGGCAGAATTATTTAGTACCAATAACAGTCGGTGTAAGATTGCTTAATGCCAACGGAACTTTAAACTCATTTGAAGACTTTGAGACATCTGACAGCGAATTGGTAGCAAACACAGTTGCTAATCCAAAAACTGAGAAAACTGTTGTAGAAATTGAAGAGTCCTTTCCTATTGAAATTACTCATATAAATGATGTCGAAGTTCATGAATACTTGGAAGATGGGAGAAGTAATGATAAAGAACCTTCGGGATCCGCTAGCACTTTATACAATAAATATGTTGATGCATTAAGATCATCAAAAAAGATTCAAGAAAACATGAATAAGATGCTTTACAAGTATGGCACAATGAATGACTACGAAAACCTTGCTAATCATGACTACGAACAAAGTTACACTGAATCTAAAGAAAACCTTGAATCCAGTGAGAATATACACACAGAATTCGAAATTAAACCTGAAAGTAACGGTAGAAGAAGAGAAGTAGTAAGTTACGTAAATAACTATGGTGACCAAAGTAAAAAAATAATTCAACCTATTGTTATAGAGAAAGAAGTACCAGTAACAAAATTCGTTGATAGGTTTATCGAAAAACAAGTACCATATAAAGAAAGAGTGGAAGTTCCTGTTCCTATGGATAGACCAGTACCAGTTGCAGTGCCCATAGAGAAGATTGTCGAAAAACCGGTCGAAGTTACCCGGTATATTGACAAACCTTACCCGGTAGAAGTACCGCGTCCTTATCCAGTTGAGGTTAAAGTACCTTATCCGGTTGAACAAAAAATATACGTTGATAGACCAGTCCACGTACCGTATCCAGTAGAGAAACTTGTTGAAAAACAAGTTGTACAGCAGGTTCCAATACCAACTCCAGTGGGAATTCCTTACGAAGTCCAAGTACCTGTCGAACATCAGGTTTTATACCCTATAGCAATTGAAAAACCCGTCCCAGTGGCTGTGGAAATTGAGAAACCCATACCAGTTGAAAAAATCGTACACAAGGAAGTTAGAGTACCATACCCGGTAGAAAAAATGGTACCATATCCGGTTCCGTATGAGACAAAAGTAGCTGTACCTTATCCAGTTGAGAGAAGAATACCCGTGCCAGTTGAGAAAATCGTCGAAAAACCAGTACCAGTTACGAAAATAGTTGAAAAACCGGTTCATATACAAATACCTGTACCACATCCTGTAGCGATACCCGTACATGTGCCCCAACCGGTTCCAGTCGACAGGATAATCGAGAAAAAAATTCCTGTACCTTACCCAGTCGAGAAAGTAGTCGAAAGAATCGTTCAAAAACCAGTGTTGGTAACAAAATACGTCGACAAACCATATCCAGTTGAGAGAAGAGTTCCATACCCAGTAGAAAAGATAGTTGAACGAAAAATACCTTACCCGGTTCAAGTACCGGTTGAGGTAAAAGTGCCATACCCGGTCGAGAAAATAATAGAAAAACATGTACCGGTTCCCGTATACAGGTATCTGGAGAAAGGAGATGAGTCTAGAACGAATTATCGTTACCAAAATCCAGGAAACAATGACCAAGAAAATAATTACAATTCCAATTACGGTACAGTAAATGTTAATCCCGATATACAATCGACGATGTGGGGTAATCAGAATACTTCAAGATTTAGATACAACAACACACAGGACAAGAGGGACTTCAAGACGAATCAATCTTTAAAAAGTTACTTGAACTATCTCGTAAACTCACAGAACAGTCCTTATCAGTATGTTCCTGTACCGCTACAAGAAAATAATTTGGGTAAAAATAAGAATTATTTACTCGAACTTAAGTTACGAAGGACCGATAGAGTTCCAAGGGTGACTAATTTGAGAATCGAGTACGGAGGTTTCAAACCACCTTTAGTTCCAAGTACGGAGGTAGATTTGGATGGTTTACCGGTTAACAAAGAATGAAGTGTATCTCTTTGGGTACACAGCATTTTGAATTGTTAAAGTAGTAAGTAGCCTAGTAGGGAAGCTTTAAATTGGAACGAGTACAGATTTTAACACGCACTTAATTCTAAAATTATCTAATAGTAGTGTGTACAAGCCTGAAACTTGAGTTAGATTTGTCCGTGTCTCAATAGACAAAGTCTAGAAAATTGCTTAGTTTGAAAAAAAAATTCCCATAGAATTAATTTTCAGTTCATCTTGTGTGCGAAAATCGATGTCGAAAATCAAATTTATTACACATACTTGCGTTTGTCAATGTTTATTTTACCAGAAGGGTTGTCTTTTAAATCGTTTTAAGATTGTTCGAATCGTCTACTGATTCAAATTTGAAACATATCAATTAAGTAATTAATTAATTTATATTTTAAGATACATTTTAGTACAGTATTAATATTTTTTAATGTACTTAAGTAATTCGGGTACGCATTCACAAAATACAACGTTTTACGATACATAGTTTTATATAATTTATTTAAAATCTATTTAGATATTATGTTATTTCATACCACCTAATACTATTTACCTTTTATTATGGTAAAAAACAATATACCACCTTTTCTCTATCTACCTATATCTAAATAATTAATTGAATAATCATTAGACATGGTGTAAGAAGCCATTTAATTATTATAGTTTTTTTGTACATATTAGGTTATATTCAATGTTTAATATAAATGATTGATTTTATATAATACTTTGTTTTATTTCACTTGTTTTTAAAGATAATCGAGCAATTTATAATATGAGGCCTCACGAATAATTAAAGACTAAGTTTCAGGAATTCGGTATCTTAACTCTGACCTCCCAATATATCATTACATAGTATAAAACAAAGTCCCCTACCGCGTCTGTCTGTCGATCTGTTCGCGATAAACTCAAAAACTAACGAACGGATTTTGATACGGTTTTCACCAGTGAATAGGGTGATTCATGAGGAACGTTTTAGTATATAATGTGTCAAGGATTGTTACATAATCAGGGCGGGACAACGTCTGCCGGGCTCGCTAGTTCTTGATAATTTAATGTATGTCCGCAAAAACTTAGATATGCTGGATCTGGTAAAAGGCCAACATAATTTAAATACTAGAAACAACAACAAATTGGTCATTCCATGCTTCAGACTCACTAAGTCTAAAAACAGTTTTTTAGGTAATAGTGTTAGGTTTTATAAAAATTGTATAATAACATTTTTTTTTAAGATTATGATTTATACTTAACCTCTTCACTATTGTTGTTTTAGCTTTTTATATATTATGTGTAATAAGTTATAATTACTTATAAAATAATATAACAGCACCGTAACCTATTGTATGTTACGCCATCGCTACACACCACAATTGCTGACTAAGAGTTCCAGTCCCACGATGCGGTAGGTGTTCAAAGTATTACGCCATCGCTATACAACACAATCGATGAATAAGAAGAATGCCGAGTTCCCAGTTCCAAGTTGCGGCAGGTGTTCAAGCATACGAGTCAGCAATTTCCACAACAGGTGCACAAACTTAGTGGAAACGTTCGGTGGTCCGACTCCTCCGTTCCTACATTGTTCATGTATAAATACTTGGACGGAACCAACAGAAAGACAGTGTTAACCTAATATCGGTAGCATTCATTATGCTATTAGTTTTAGTTTAGGTTTAGTGTGAGAGTTAGCCCAACATCGGCGACACTCTCACAATGTAGGTTTAGTGTGAGAGTAAGCCTAACATCGGCGATAATCTCTAGTTTTAGATTCATTTTTGTAATTTTTATGTTTAATAAATTAATTTATAGTAATTTGGTTTTTTTTGGATCCTCCGGCTCTGACCTTCGTAACTGGCGCAGTCGGTAGGATATTCGGATAGATTAGCTAGGGTATTCTCACATCGATCCACCTTATTGCTGAGTGTCCGGATACCCGAAAAAGAACCTGGAGGCCAACGGCTGGAGGACAAATCCAAACATCGATTCCAAAGGAACCAAAATGAAATATTTCATGTAAGTACTTGAATCGCTCCTGTACTTGCTAATCCCTTAGTTTTATCCTTAGTTAGTAATTTAAATTTTCTATCGCAGAAAATTTCGGATAGGGCCTACATCGAGTAGGCAGGTCCAAATAAACTTAGTAGATAGTATTAGAGTAATTTTTCAAAATTTTCTATCACAGAAAATTTTCTGCAGGCCCTACATCGAGTAGGCGAGCCCGTAGAAACCTAGTAGATAGTAATAGATTATTTTTTTTATTTTTTATAGCAGTAAATTTCCGACAGGCCCTACATCGCGTAGGTAAGACCGAAAAAAAAAACTTAGTATATAGTAATAGATATTTAGAAACTTTAGTGGACCCAAGTAATATTATAGAAATGTGCCTGAGTTTGATGGAAACCCTAATGTATTAACTCGATTTATAAAATTATGTGACCAAATATGTGTTGTATATTCAAGCGCCGAATCAAGTAGTGAGCTTTCCAATCTACCTTTATTTAACATTATACTTAATAAAATTACAGGGCCGGTCGCCCGCACAATAAATTAAGACGGTATCACAGAAAGCTGCGATGGTATTCGAAATGCCTTATTTAATAATTTTCGGATCAATGCGACGAAACAGCTCTCTATAATGACCTTTCTATCGCTACTCAGGGTAATAACTACCCCAAGAGTTCTATAATCACTGCCAAAATCTATTTAGCACTATCATGACATATGTAAGCCTACACGAATCTATTGTCACAACCATAGAAGCAAAACGTACCCTATATAAGAAACTTACGCTACAAGTGTTTGTTCGCGGTTTAAAAGAACCTTTAGGTTCGCGTGTAAGGTGTATGCGTCCTGTTAGTGTCGAGAAATCCTTACAATTTGTGCAGGACGAACTAAATGTGATGTACTTGCAACAACGAAATGATCTAGTGAGTGATCGTAAATCTAATGTTAATACTGCACCAAAACCTATGCAGTTGCCACCGTTTGCAATGCCAGTACAGAAATCATTCGCTCCTCCTGCAACTACGTACAATATACCTTTCCTGCGATCAGTTCCTCATTCCCAAACTATGACATCATAGAGACCTAACCTTCCAATAAACCGACACCCTCAAGGTCCTTCCCGCACCCAACAAATATTCCGTGCGTTGCCTCCTAACTATAATGCTCAACACAATTCATTTAAAATGCAACTGAGAGCTCAATCATTCAATACAGGCCCTAAGCCAATGAGCGGTGTAAGTCATTATGTGACCAAACCCTTACCACCTACTGGTTTGGGCGGACATGACTGGGCAAGGTCAGGTAACACGCCGCCTAGTAACTACTTTAAAACGACGGAGATGAATCTCAACGATTGCTTTGATAATGAAATGTACCATTACCCTGACTATGAACCTTATTCGTATTACCCAGAATATGAATTTAATTATGACTGTCCCACGGCATACGACCATGATGGGACTCAGTACTATTCGTATTATATCAATTGTGAACTGAGAGACACGGATGACACAAACATCCTCCAACCTTCTACAAATAAAGAGCAGAATTTCACAAAGCTCAGAAATCAAGAAGCTCAAAATAGAAATTAGCATCCAAATGCAACGGCAACCTCCCTATATCCAAATTTCCAATCCTCCTCTAAAATTCCTTATAGATACCAGAACGAATCAGTCTTTCATCAGCCCTGAAGCAGTTGAATGTTATTATTCACATTTACCTCTTAACTTTGATCCTTTTGAAGTAAGTAATGTGCATGCTACCACTCGCAATGATTATTCTGTGACTCCACAGTGTTTCCCAGAACTAAATAATCTTGATTGTATTAAATTATTTGTGTACCGTTTCCATAATTACTTTGACGGACTTATTGAACTTTACTTGCTTGGAAAGTGTGAATCTCAAGAATAAAGTCATAATAACTCGCGACGATATGAATCCCATTCAAAAGTTCCTCGCGAAATATTAATCCATATGAAGACGTTATCCCGGCAAATTCTTGTAAGTTAGTTGGAGTTCCGATTAATATTCACAATGGTGACGCGGTTATACCGTAACAAGTAGTATGTAATTGCGTCATAAGAGACTGGCTTACGGTAGTTAGCGATAACCGCGATATTTTAGAAATTAACCCGTCTCCACACGATATAATTTTCTCAATGGATTAGCCGATTTTAGTCGATGTTTACACTAACGAGTGTAAGCTCACCGACAGTTACAAAACCGTTTAACACTCATACGAGGATATGTGTACAGATATCCGGAAATAACTTGACTAAAGACGTTATTAGTGCTATAAAAGAATATGTGCATCCCAAGGTCAACCCGCCCTCTTAATATATTCATCTTCACGTATTTATGATTTAATCCCGGTTATTCAAGAAAAGTTTCGTAACTAACACATACTAACCGAACGACTTTAATAGAAAACCGTAATAGGACACGCAAGCCTGAAATTGAATATCAACCGAACCAAGCAATTTTTATTAACAACCAATTGATTAGTCGACAAAAACTTGCTCCGCGCTGTACCCAAGACACCATTTTTGCTGATTTAGCTGATATAATACCAAAAAAAAAAAAAAAAAACACGGCCCAGTAGCTACATCACGCATTAAAAGAGTTCCGAACTTAGCTATCCGACTTTAAGACTAAACTTTGTAAATGACACCTACTTTTTATGAATTATAAGTCGAATATCTAAATAAATGACAGAAAATATTAAGTCATTTGAGTAGCTTCAAACCCCAGCATAATGAAAAAGGTATTATAGATGGTCTAGGTTCCATTATTAAGAGCATAACCGGTAATCTCGATTGCTTAGACGCGATTAATTTCATTGGAAAATAATCAAGCGAACATTACGCATGAGTAAAAAAAAAACAGCAACCACAGCAATTAAAGTAAGGATTGGATGGCACACCAACAAAATAAAAGAGTTATAATACAGATAGTTTAAAATCAAGAAATGATTAATTGTACTTTAGCGCTTCTTTTAAACAACAAGGCACATAGAAACATAAGTTTTATTAAATATGCTAAATTTGTTCAATTATTATTAATAATCATCTCAGAAAGTACAGATGATATTATGACAAAACTTTCTAGATTAGAGAACATTCTAAGTTTTGTGCGTGCATCAAGCAAGCACACACCATTTTATTGTTAGTTTAGATATATGCAGTTATTAATAATCATCTCAGAAAATACAGATGATATTATGACAGATTTTTCTACGTTATATAATATTTTAAGTTTTGTGCGTGCATCGGGCACACACAATTCTATTGTTAGTTTAGATATATATCCAAAAAGTGGGATAAATTAGAATTGATTTACCTCAAAGGGTATGTTTTAGGAATAGATCTAAGAGGCTTATAATATTATTAAACCTGGCTACTATTTTTCAGACAGGCGTATAGTTATTACTTTAAAGTTTCCCATAGTATCACTCAAAAATTACGATATATATAGATTAGCTATCATTCCTATTAGAAATAACCTGTCTATCATACCTCCCTATCCTTTAATAGCAAGTAACAGACAGGCATTCATGTACATAGAGGCAGAATGCCCGAAGTACAGTAATTTCCCATGCGAAGAAGACATGAAGCATCAAGTCCAAGTACAACCAGATTGTATCCAGCACCTCATTACAATCATTCCGTGGATCCATCCTGCGAGGTGAATTCAATCAAACTATCTAAAGAAGCTGTGGACCGGCTTGACGAAAGGCACTACGTTATTTCCTTTCCTCACCCGACAAAAATTCATACTATCTGCGGACACGAGAGCTACAACACAGTGCGAGGAAGCTTTCTTATTAGTATTCCAATCAGCTGTTCCCTGAATACAGAAGAAATCAGTATACGAAATAGCTACGATAGAATTGAAGGACAACCTATGAAAATCATAAAAATTTCGATGAAATCTGAAGCTCCATATACATTACCATTACCACAGCTAAAACTAAACTCTGTCAACTTCAAGGATCTTCACAAATACCAAGAGAAGTCAATGCTACAACCATTGATACACCTGGACCAGACTTCATCTAATGTTGTTAATCACACTACAATACCAGTCTATGTCATACTTGCTGCTTCAATTATAATAGGTACTGCGTTATTCATACACCGATTCTATAAAAATCGTAAGAGAAATCAGATGAACGTCAAGACTGAAGATCCGCAAGACGAGGATGCTGAAAGAACCGCAACCTCACAAAGGGCTCCGGCAACATTTTCTCTCAAAGTTCTAAAATAGTTGCCGTTCTGACGGGGGAGATGTTACGCCATCGCTACACACCACAATTGCTGACTAAGAGTTCCAGTCCCACGATGCGGTAGGTGTTCAAAATATTACGCCATCGCTATACAACACAATCGATGAATAAGAAGAATGCCGAGTTCCCAGTTCCAAGTTGCGGCAGGTGTTCAAGCATACGAGTCAGCAATTTCCACAACAGGTGCACAAACTTAGTGGAAACGTTCGGTGGTCCGACTCCTCCGTTCCCACATTGTTCATGTATAAATACTTGGACGGAACCAACAGAAAGACAGTGTTAACCTAATATCGGTAGCATTCATTATGCTATTAGTTTTAGTTTAGGTTTAGTGTGAGAGTTAGCCCAACATCGGCGACACTCTCACAATGTAGGTTTAGTGTGAGAGTAAGCCTAACATCGGCGATAATCTCTAGTTTTAGATTCATTTTTGTAATTTTTATGTTTAATAAATTAATTTATAGTAATTTGGTTTTTTTTGGATCCTCCGGCTCTGACCTTCGTAACTTGTATCGCATGCAAAATAAATAAATAAAATAAATAAAAATAAATAAATAACAAAGTCCCAAAACACATTACCAATTTGCCGGATAGTGAGTTCAAGAACCACGTCAAGCGGGTTTTAATATCTAAAGGCTATTATAGGGTGGATCTATATGTGAACGATTGTGACGTCTGGAAATGACGCCCCTGTCTGTGCATCCACTAATAACGAATGTAAATGTTTATGTAATTGTAAAAATATATAACGTAAAAAGATAGACCAGATCGAGTTTCTTGCCGGTTCTTCTCGATGACTGGGTTGTTTTCCGAACCGGTGGTAGCTTTGACGTTCGTAAGCGCCTTCTCAGGGCCTAAATTGAATAAAGTATATTTTGATTTTTGATTTTTAAATAACAACTGTTTTATTATAATTAAAAGTCATAATCTGCACATGAAGAAACCATTTTTATTTTAAAACTTTTACAATGACAATCTCAGAGCGTCAGTACCATAGACAATTATAGAACATAAATAGTTTTACATAGAACACCTTCCCCTCTAGACAATTATACAAAACAAAACAAACTACATAAATGAAATTATACTTAGAATTAAATGAAAGCTATAAATCCAAAATTTTACGTGGCTTTACAACTCTACCACTTCTTGTAATTATTTGACCACCAGGTTGACTTACTACATTCAAGTCATTATTGTGTGTGGGAGAGTTCATACAATTTTATTGTTGTATTCATAAATATTATGAAAGTTTGGAACTGTATATTTTCCTTTAGTATAAGACTTCTTTAAATGCTTAATATTTCTTCTAATATTAGCCTCTCCTTCCCTTCCTATCCAAAAAGACCTTGGTTGTTTACATTTAGCGATTATTTTTCCTTTTCTCCAATATTTATCTTTATCTGTTTTGTGAACAATTTCGTCTCCAACATTAAATTTAACTTCCTTTTTTCTTCTAACATCTTTCAAACTTTTATTTAATGATTGTCTTAGAATTAGTAACTTGTAAATGTTACTCTCAACTTTAGGCATTAATAAAATATCTTTTGTAGGAATAAGGGTTCTAACTCGTCTGCTATTTAAAATCTGTGAGGGGGAAACTTCTAAACTTGTTA
Organism: Antheraea yamamai; assembly: GCA_036509395.1. Classification (NCBI taxonomy): domain Eukaryota; kingdom Metazoa; phylum Arthropoda; class Insecta; order Lepidoptera; family Saturniidae; genus Antheraea; species Antheraea yamamai. Next base: position 10,838,391 of record AP028447.1, on the reverse strand, counting down.
AAGGAGTATTATTATAACTTAACAAATAATCTCTATAATCCGCCTTATCCTCTCTAGCTTTCTGTAATATATTTTTACTTATATGAACAGCTTTTTCATTAATTTTATCAACCTTCACTATAGCTTTTCTACTTTCTAACCTTTCTAACTCTATTTTTAATGGTTCAAGTAAACACGACGCTAACCTAGATGAAGGGTGACAAATTTGTTCCCCTGTATATTTAGTAGGAATGTCCACACTTCCTGGCATTCAACCTATACCTTCAAAACAATTTATATGTTGTTTTATAAATTTTTCTTTGTCATAATTAACTTGTACCGAATGAACACGTTTAACTAAATTTAATGATACACAAGCTGGTAAGCCCAACAGCATAGTCTTACAATCGACTACAACAAAATTTTCGTAACATTCATAATCTTTGAACTTACACTTTAAGTTTACAATTCCAATTGGTTTCACTTTATCTCCAATAAACGATTAAATTTTTAATTCAGTGTTATACAATTTACATTTTAAATCTTTCTGATTTTTTTCAAATATTACTTTAGGCATAATGCTAACATCAGCACCAGTATCTAACTTACACTCTATAGTTTGGTCTTCTATAATTATACTTTCAGTCCACTCAGACTTTTCTAAACTTGAGATATTTTGTACTTCACCACAATATAAACTTTCATTAGACTCCATTAAATTTGATAACTCTAAAGACTTAACCTCACCAACTCTTTTTACTCTACAACTAACCGCAAAATGATTTAAAATACCACACTTAGTACACTTTTTACCATATGCTGGACACTCTCTGAGACCATGTATATGTTGACATCGCTTACACTTAAATTTTGTACTGGCACTGCCCTCAGACTTCTTGCTAAATTTGTTGTAAGATCGACTTTTAGGATTATTCTTTTTAAAATTTACTCTATCTATTTCTAATGTTGGATTCATTTCTTTAACTTGAGATCTACCAACTTCACTCGCTCGACAAATGTTAGCCACTTTGTCAAGTGTTAATCCTTCCATTCTCAATAAACTTTCTTGTAGAGATTTATCTTGCAAACCTTGAACAAGTCTATCGCGAAGCAACTGATCTTCTAATGTTTCAACTTTTGTTGTTCCATAATTACAGGTAGATATTAATTGCCTCAAAGAAGTATAAAAATTTTCAAAATTTTCACCTGATTGCTGCTTTTTTTCATTAAATTTATATCTCTCAAATACTTCGTTATATTTAGGGTTTACATACGCATTTATAGCTTCTATAACCTTCTCGAAATTTTGACTTTCGTCCTTCGTTAATTTAAAACTCATTATAACTTTGGTTGACTCCGGACCCATCATATTTCTTAATAATGAGAGTTTTATTTTGTCTTCGGCGTCATCCTTCATAATACTCACGAGAAATTCGTCAAAAACGCATTTCCAAAATCTCCATTCAGTAGCGGCAGATTGAGAACGTATGTCAAAATTCGGCGGTAACTTTACAGAATTTCCCATGTTGCAGGCATAAACTTACTTTTATTGCTTTAAATTTAGCTGTTTAAATCGACTGCGCCATGTTTTATTATAATTAAAAGTCATAATCTGCACATGAAGAAACCATTTTTATTTTAAAACGTTCAGTTCAATCTCAGAGCGTCAGTACCATAGACAATTATAGAACATAAATAGTTTTACACAGAACAACAACAAACAACAACAACAAAAAAATGAAACACGGGATAGAATTGAAACTATATTTTATTTCCAGTCAAACCTCGACGTTCACACAATATCGCAGACATCGGATCACAATTACACACCTATAGTTATCGAATAAAAAAAACAAAGCTCATATATATTTTATGAAGTTACTAGCGGGCCCGGCAGACGTTGTACCGCTCTGATTATAAAAAAAATCTTGACAAATTATATACCGAAACGTTCCCCATTAATCACTTTATCCACTGGTGAAAACCGCTTGAAAATCCGTTTAGTAGTTTTTGAGTTTATCGCGAACAGACAGACAGACAGACGCGGTAGAGGACTTTGTTTTATACTATGTAATGATATAACTACATTTTTAAATTGCGAGGAGATGCTCGTAACGCTTTACCGACAAAGATAACACAACTTGTAAAAATATATCACCATTCGCCTGTGCTTAAAAATGCCTTATGTATAATTAAAGGTTTAGTAAAAAATACTAACGTATATGATTATAAAAAAGCAAGTAATGAAAATAAATGAAATATATTTTTTAAAACATTAACTAAATCTAACTATAGAACGAATAAAATGTATAAATAAAAGGATTTTTATAAAATTACCTGAAGCGACAGGAATGATTAAACCTTGATCTGATTCTATTATGTGTCTAATTCTTGTATATATGTATACTAGCCGACCCGTGCCCACTCCGTTGGGCGGTAATAGGCATTATCAAGCTACAACTTTTCTCTAGAACTCAATCATATATATCTCATAATTAAGGCAGCGTTCGTAAGAAATGTTTCCGTTCAACCATTTTTCTCCGACTCCCCAGATATTACCCCCTACAACCTCACAAACTTTACCTCTTTATAATATTAGTATAGATTATAGATATAGATTATAGATAATATAGCAATAGCTTCTGCCCGCGACTTTGCACGCGTGGAATAGTTATTTTGGGCTAAGACGCAGCGGAAGCTCTCAAAAGGAAAAAATACCCCGATTTTAAAACATTTTTCATTGTTGCTCCCCTCCTATTGGTTTTAGCGTGACGATATATAGCTTATGACACTCACAAATAACGTGGCTTTCTATTGGTAAAAGAATTTTCAAAATCGGTTTTAGTAGTTCCTGAGATTACCACCTACAACGTCACAAACTTTACTTCTTTATAATATTAGTATATAGATTATAGCCCCTGCCCGCGACTTCGTCCGCGTAGTAATAGTTACTACTCTGGGCTAACGCTGACACACTGCAGAAGCTCTCAAAAAGAAAAAAACATCTCGATTTTGAAACATTTTTTTCATCTATGCTCCGCTCCTATTGGCCTTAGCGTGATGATATATAGCCTATAAACATTCTCGATGAATTAGCTATATAACACTGAAAAATTATTCAAATCGGACCAGTAGTTCCTGAGATTACCCTTAACAACGCCACAACGTCACAACGTCACAAACTCACAAACGTCACAAACTCACAAACTCACAAACTCACAAACTTTACCTCTTTATAATATTATTTAAGTATAGACTATAAGTATAGTATAATTACTTAGGTATATCGTTGAGTTTTTGGGGACGATTTTGAGCGTTACTTTTATTCGAGACTGTGCATCTTGGGTTTTTATATATAAATGGTCTCGACTCTACTTTTCGTAATCACTAGCACAAATACAAAACTCAGCTCTATATCTCACGCACCGCGTAGGTTGGCACAGGTGGTCTGTATGTGTGTCTGTTCGCGATAAACTCAAATAATACTGAACGGATTTTCATGCGGTTTTCACCAGTGGATAAAGTGATTCATGAGGAACGTTTTAATATATATTTTGCCAAGAACTCTTTTATAATCTACATGCACATACATACACATGGTGGACGGGTTTGTTTTTTTTCCCTTATTCGAGCTGAATCGAATAGTTTACCTCGTTTCATTCCGATATACACGTACGCATTTATGAATCATACAATTTCGATTAGCTAGGTCAGACGCGACTTTTTCAGGTAACAGCCCAAGCCGAGGTGTGCCGTGCACCCTTGTGTATGTTACCTAAAAACCAAATCGGCTGAGTGCCTTAAGCACTCGCCTTAGTAGTCCGGTGAAGCTGTAAAGACCTTGCCAGGTCAATATCATAGTCAGTTCGAAAAAAAAAAAAAATCTTTTATAATAAGGGCGGAACGTGTGCCGGGCTCACTAGTAATATATAAAAAATATAACTATAGATTTATTGACGTTTGATAATGTATATACTCTTTGCCCAGAAGTGGGACATTTGCAAACGCTTATTATTTTTAATCTAATATAAAAACATAGGTTTTACCATAAGCTCATCTGTTGTCAAATAACGATGCGGTCTTAGATGGTAAACACGATGAATATAGAGGACTGACTCTCGGGTGCAGCTCGCGTAACACATTAATAGATTTTGGGTGACAGCTTTATTCCGGTGTTTATATTCATTGCTAATAAACTTACTTAAGAAAACCTAGTTTGTGTCTGCGTCTTCGGTCGTATTAAAGTAGTTTTGAGCCCTCTCTCGGAAATTGTAATATTTATCTCGAAACAAGATGCCCTGTGTCGTTTTCTATACGTACCTATGTATTGCAACCTTGTATGCATAATTTCATGTTGATAGGTGGAAATCGTAACAAACACACTCGCATTTATAATATTAGTTAAGACTAGTTAAGAATAGGATTTTAATAGAAGATGATAGAATTTATTAGATAGTATTTATTACAATAAATTATAATCAGTACGTATGAAGCCGCGGCCACAGCTATATATCTTTATGTAGCTTATATTTCTTTATCCTCTCTGCGTTCCTGTACCGTTTATCCGAAAACTTTACAATGATTGTACATAAGTGCAAATAGTGCAATCAGTTTTCAACAGATGGCGTGCAAGTCGTTTCATTTCAAAATCAACATAAATAAAACTGGGAGCAAAAGTTAGTAATTAACATAATCGAGCAGGGGTAAGCAGAGATATTATAGTCAGAAATAATGCACAGTGTAATTGAAATTTCATGTGGTAGGTATAGTATTTTTAAAAGTCGGCAAAGCGAAACTTTACCGTCACGTTAGATATTGTGATTTCAAGTTTATAGAGATACAACACGACACTTAACTAATTATGATTACAGGCTGATGTTTAATGGAAATAAAAATCATCGCGGTCGCCGCACTGCGCATGCGCACACCCACAATACAAACTTATTTTAAATATATCTATATAACATTTTCTATACATATATTAAGAATGTAAATCAAACGAGTCTCTACTTTTAGATTTTTATGAAAAAAAAAATTGTTTCAGGTTTCTACGAATAAGTAATAAAATATATTTCAATCATTTTCAGAAATGTCTGTCTGTCTGTTTGTTTGAACACGCATCACAGCTAAAGTACTGCGCGTTCACGATAAAATCGTAAAGCATATCCTCGAGTAACATTTAGTGTTTGTTTCATAAAAAACGGTCCACTCTATTAAAAATTATTACAATTTGAATGACGGTTCTATATAAGTACGAGAAAAGAGTAGATAAGTGAATGAAATTCAATCTCTTACAAAAACAGGATATTATATAATGTATAAATAATATCTAAGACACAGTAAAAGGCAAAATGTTTTCTGAATTAAGTTCCACGCGAAGTCGCGTGCACAGTTAGTATGTAATCCCCTAATAAATATGTTGAACGTTACCTGCAAAGATTACGAAAGAAAATAAAAACAACAAAGTATCACCAATAAAAAATGTTAATCAAGGAATCCCAAAAAAATATTCGTCTAGAGATATCCATCCGTCGACAACGGATCACTGTGCCCGTGGAAGTAGTGGTTTTGATACTTGACAACGGGTAGCACTAGATAAAGTCATTCTTAAAGTATTAGAAACAAAAAAAAAACAAGTCATATGTCCATCTCATCAATAAAACTTTAAAATAAATATTATATTGCAGATTAATTGGTAACTTCTACCGAATTGTGATTCAGTATTAAAAAAAATAACCGGGTAAATTCATAAACAATCTTGTAAGGTAAAAAAACATGGAAAATTTGAAATGAACAACTTTTTTCTTTATTTCAATGAGAATTTAAATAATTTAAAGACACGCTTGAGGGCAAAATCGATTATACGTCACGTAAAGTTGAATTGTTTTAAGTGCCATCTAGCCATTAACCGCAGGTACTACGTCGATGAATGCGTATTTAGTAAAGGTTTGATATTTTGTTGTCTTTTTATTATATTTTGTTGTAGACAGATTTTGTCAAAGGAGGAGCTTCTATCAGTCAGATTTTACTAAAATAGTATTTTGTTAAATATATATGTCATTTGTGTTCACATACAAGTAAACACAAAATTCGCGATTGTGATGTCTCAATGAATGAACCCATAGATACTAATTTCTCAAAAAAAGCAAACAGAAGACTGACACTGTCAGCATCACGTGTATTTAATATACATATATATACGAATTAATTATCTGCCAATATATATGTAAGCTCTACCATGGATAGTAATGAAATGAAATGAAAGGATAAATCAGAGTGTGTCTTAAAGACATACGATAAAAGTGAAACTTTTACAGGAAAACATTCTAATTATTCATTTCAATTTGAATAGCATAGATTGCGTTCAGTGACCGCCACATCGTCTAAACATAGGACTCGCAACCACGGACAACGAGAAAGAAAGCGAGAGAAGCGTATATCTCATTGTTCACCGATATCCGAATGCAAGCGAGACACGGCTCCCACTTTCCTCAACACAGTGTTTACCCACACCACTTTTCGTCACAAGAAAGTTGCAGATCAACATGTGAAAATCGTCCCACAAGAAGTTTCATTTAAAATAAAACATCGAGTATGCATGCAGCACTCGACTGAAGTAATACATCTAATACAGCTGCATCTATATATATATATATATTCATTTTCTGCGAATATTTAATTTTATTATGGGTTTTCATTGATAATACGAAACCTAACTCTTTCTATCTTCACTAACTTATATCTCACTCTCAACTTCCGTTCGCCTCTCCCGATCACACTTTTCGTAACGCTCTCGTGACGCATTCACCAGCTTACTCCCCAAGTCAAGCGTGCGTAAACAAGTTTTACTTCAAAAAATTAGGACCAACCCATAACCGTTGTCAACCCGAGGCCATTACGAACGATAAAAACAACATTACACGATCAATATTTATTGCTATACACACTACAAGTCAATAACACTTTGATCACAATTACATTACTAACTATATGTATATATAACATATATTTTAAAAATTGAGTTCTATTAAAGACGCTCGCTAATCTGACGTGCGTTACGGTATGTCAATTGAATGATGACGTCATTTGAAGAACATAAATTAAAATAATTGTATTATAAAAATAATATGCGACAAATATATTTAAAATAATGATATTTGCTATTTTCCTTACTAGGTGTGTGAAAAGTGACATAAATTAATAAAAATTCATTTTCGCCATCATTCAATAAACGACCTGATCGAAAACACTTTCTAATTCAGCCTTATAATTAGAAAGAGACAATAACAGTGGGCGACCGCGTACAAGCCGTCAGTACGAACTGACGTGTGACGTCAGTCCGGACTGATGGAGTGCGATGACACTGATATTATTACAATATTATTGAAAAATCACATCGCTATTCACCGATTCGCTATAATTCTGTGTATATAATAAGTATTTAATTATTTTTTTTAATGCAAAAACTATAATACAACTTTTTTTTAACTCCCTATAATATAATTACTTCATACGTAAAAAGTCTCCGAACCCGATTCAAAAACACATTGATAACTATAATTATAAATACACATTATTATAAATGTAGTAGATTAAATGAAAAAAAAAATTAGTTAAATTGCATAATGATTTTATCTCGAAAAAATTTGTTCACGATTTGTCATAATAAAAAAAAAATGAAGGAAAAGAAGAAAAACAGTATAATATAATTAAATTAAAAGATTATTACAATATTTATTTTAAAAGCTAAGTTGTAAGTTGTTGAGCCAAAACTCACTTTGTACAATAATATAATAAAACCAATACACATTGTAGTATGTATTTAAAAAAAAATAAGCGATTAGCACGAACATACCACGCGCGTCTGTACGGAACGTTCTAGTAAGAAGAAAAAAAAGCAAATGTCTTTTTAATAAACGATTAGGAAATGGATTGAGCGAAATTGCAATCGATAACCTATTAAAACCGCGCGAACTTTAAGTTACATCTGCTCGAGGCTTGATGCGATTGCTTGACAAGCAAACTTGATTGTGTAACCATGCTCTATGTGATTCGCATCAAATTTTAAAGCGATAAATGTGATTTGAATTCCACCTTTTTTACAAATTATTTATTCCAGTTACAAAAAATATATGTAAGCATTATGTAAAATTCAAAATTACAAATATTCTAACAAAAATGCAATTTTCTATACAAATGAATGGATATTAATTTAAGGTTTTAAGATCCAATCTTCTAGAACTAATTCCGCTCACATTCAAATCACACACACGTCGTAAATACAAATAGATCGTACCGCACAGACAGACGCACACACGAAACACTTACCTAATTGAAAATATTAATAATGACACGTTACAACTATTATTATTATTATACACATTCAATGCGCTTTAAAATTGAGAGCGATCTATTAAAAAAAAAATTAACAAAATTTTTTTTTGATATCAAAGTCAATGACGTCACTGTTGTCGATTATATTTCAAAACTCACTTGGCACATTTATATCCTTCCATAACTCATGTCCCAACACTATCCATCGACATTTAAAACATACGTTTTCGCGTGACATTTCTTGTTATCTCGATAGATTTAAAACTGTTTACATTGTTATATATATAAATGACTTAACTGTGGATGAAAAAAATGGATGCTTACGTACATAAATTCGATTTTTTTTATTGACTGTATTTTTTTTTAATGTCTCACAATAACGGTATCGTCAAGCCGAATTATAGTCACGCCTCATTAAAATTAACTACAAGGATCATTTAACTTACAGTAACTATATACAAGAGATTAATTAATTATATTCAATAAAACACTTAAACGTTACACAAATCGATAATATTGCAATTCGAAACTATACATTTTATATTGAGAGTGTATTTGAAACGATTAAAAGCAGTAATTCCATAGTTAATATATCCCTTTCCCTTTGGGACGCGGAAATAGCTCTGTCAAGAAATTTTATAGTAATGTTCTATTAACATGTCCCATTTTAAAATTGTACCATATAGGGATGGTCGATATCTATCGATGTTATCGAAATGTTAAATTTGAAAACGATGATACTAATTTTTTTTACATACCATATTGATATTTCTACTTTTATTTGTAGTAAAAAATGAATGTACCATTCATTTATTGTACGGAAATATGAAATATTCCATACCTTTTTTTTTATAGTGTAAAGTGATTAAATTTACATTTTGAAGTTTTCTTAGGTAATATGTCAGAAGAAACAAAAGTTTAATTTTAATGCATTTAACCTTTATATACAGAATTCTCCTGTCCGTGTCTATATGACTGAACTTCTCCTAAACGGCTGGATAGATTTTGATCAAATTTTTTCTATATTCAGGCGGATTCAAGAATGGTGTAAATTCACAATTGGACCCGGTAGGTGGCGCTGCGGTTGACTTTTGGGATTTTTTTATTATCAAGGCAGGTTAAAGTCCGCCGGACCCATCAATCTTCTATTACTTTATATTTGTGATTGAAAAATAAAAATCATCACGCTAAGACCAATAGGAGTGGAGCACCAATGAAGAATGTTTCAAAATCATTTTCTTTTGAGAGCTTTCGCTGCTTGTTAGCGTTTACCCATAGTAACTATTGCACCCGGACGAAGTCGCAGGCAGAAGTTAGTATAAAATAAAAATGTTATCTGATACAATATCGGTCATCCCTAATGCAATAGAGTATGAAATTCGAAAAGGGGGAATCGTTTCGCCGACATCGAAATTCAAAAATCGAACAGCTCCGGCGGCGGTATCGGCTCGACCGGGAGACAGTCGCATGTCGGGGGCGAGCCGGGGGGCGAGGCGGGGGGCGAGGGCGCGTGCCGGCGGAGCGCGCGCACGCTCGAGTACGCGTGCACCGGGACCGGCGAGTGCAGCGCGTAGAGCGCGTGCGCGTGCGGGGCGAACGCGTGCGGGGCGAGCGCGTCCGGGGCGAGCGAGTCCGCGCGCAGCGAGAGCGAGGAGCGCGGCTGCACCCGCGCCGAGCGGGGCGTCGAGCGCGGGGGCGAGAGCGGCGGCCGCAGGTACTCGCTGCGGGCGAGCGACAGCTCCGCGGGCGTGTACGCGGCTAGGAAGTGAGCGAGCGCGCCGGACGCGGTCCGCACGCCGCCGTTCGCGACCACCACCATGTCCTCGGCGGAGAGGCGGAGGCTGTCGGAGCGCGGCGGAGGGGGAGGCGGCGGCGCGGGAGGGGGCGGAGTGTCGCGCGAGGAGGAGGAGGTGTGCGGGGAGGAGGGGGCGAGGTGGGGCGGAGGGGGCGCGGGGCGGCGACGGCGGCGGCGGCGCGGGGCGCTCCCGGGCAGTCACAGTTTGAGTTCGTTCGCGATCTTCGATGCAATGTTCTTGAAGCCGATGCTCGTTCCTGCGAGTGTCATCTAGTTATAGTCTCTCTCATTCTAACTTCTATCATGATATTGTAAAAAATCTTTATATTGCGAAATATTATGGGACCAAACAGCAATAATCACACAATCAAAATAGATCTACACATAACACGTCATCTATAGTCGAACAAGTACGTGTACGAGAGTCCTACGGGACGCCAGACATTGGTGGCGACGAGGTACTGTGAATGTTAATGGGGGGAAAGGAAACGACGTACTACGTCACTCCGCTCACATCCGTCCCGACCCAAGACGGTCGCGCACAAACTTGTTTATCTATACATATTTCGCAGAAACAAAGTAATAATGGAAATAATTAAATATCAACATGTAAATACTAAATTACCAGACTCTGTACAAGTGTAAAAATATTGAAAAAGACAGAGAATGAAAGCTTATAACTGACCAGATATCCGCTTGAAGCGCACGCCGTTGAGAGAGAGTCGCGGCAGCTTGCAGACCTCGATCTCCCACTGCACGAGCGAGTCCGCGTTGGGGTCTCCGTGCACGCACAATAGGAGGAATCGCTCGCGCTGCTCGTAGTCGCAATTGTTCGCATCCAACACCTGGAAACATTTTTTTTAAATAGGTTTTATCGTTGGACCACACTCTCATCCGCTAAAAGCTGCAGGAACGCACCAACATATGCTTGGTGATATATGTTCAACTTAAGGATGCTATTTAGACAGATTTACATAAAACCCTACCAGGAAGTTACAGTATCATCATGTTCTCCTTCATAGAAAACTGCGACTTAGGCGCAAGGATTGGAAGCTACGTCAAAAGACCTGATATCCAAAGACTATCAACTGAACCATAGACTTATAATAAACTAATATTATAAAGAGGTAAACTTTGTGAGGTTGTGACGTTGTAGGGGGTAATCTCAGGAACTACTAAACTTCACATACAATTAAAAACACGATACAAATAATCATATAATCGTATGTCCTCTTTCTGTACCGCTGTTAGCACAGAGATTGATATATTTTTAGGTCCCGTTACCTCTATTAAATATAATCTTAAAACACTTAAATAATGTCATTTCTAGGTTGTTAGTTTTATGATATATTTATTTAGTTTTTGTACCGCCTAATGTATTTTTTCTTTATCCACATCTAGAAGAGTGCAATCATCGCATGGTATTTCAATACTTTTCATTCTTATGTATGTAACTAGATTGTAGTCAGTTTTGGGGACGAATAAATTAAAATAATATCATTACATAGTATAAAACAAAGTCCCCTACCGCGTCTGTCTGTGTGTCTGTTCGCGATAAACTCAAAAACTACCGAACGGATTTTCATGCGGTTTTCACCGGTGGATAGAGTGATTGATGAGGAACGTTTTAGTATATAATTTGTCAAGGATTTTTTCATAATCAGGGCGGGACAACGTCTGCCGGGCCCGCTAGTATCTTTATATATAAATTTCTTCTGTACGTGTGTATGTCACTGAACTCCTCCTAAACGTCTGGACCGATTTTGATGAAATTTTGTGTGCATGTTCCAGTGGATCTGAGAATGGTTTAGATTCACAATTGGACCCGGTAGGTGGCGCTGCGGTTGAAATTTACGTCCGTCCGACCCGCTAGTATGTATATTATATAAATTACGATAGAAAACAGCAAATTATCCAACAGCAAGATAATTAACAACAGTTTATAACAACGATTTTTTATAAAACACCACAACAGCACATAGTCATATATACTTAAGAGTTAAAAACGAAGTGGATTGAAGTAAAATAAAATGAAATGGTACCTTTCGTATTTCGGCCATTATCTCGTTCGGATCTCTAGATGACGTCGTCTTCATACTCCACGTGAACCGAAGCACGCGAGGCTTGACTTGTTCTTCATTACCTTGCCTGCAGATCGACATACAAACATACTGTAGTACCAATATATACTACGTGTAATCATCACATCATTGGCAATATCATACGACTATATACACTATAATTTTGTCTCAGTTACAATTATCTAAAAGCGATTTATTCCCCCCAAATTCGTATACAACCAGAGTTCAACAAAAAGAAATTCTTATATCATACGAGTCAAACGAATAGGTGGGTAAGTGATCACCGCCGTTCGTGGACACTAGCAACACCAGTGGAGTCGCAAGTTCGTTGCCGGCCTTTACGCTCTAACCCAACTTGTATATAAATTTAATTATTCAAGACCCCATGCAAATACTGCCTATTTATTTCAAATTACTGACTCGTTTCTACATGGTTCGAAATTAGAATTCAAACCAATGCAACGGTGACTTGAATACATCGATTATTTTATCGATACTATTTGACTCGTTTAATTTAAACAGTCACTATTGCTAAATACAAAAATGTTTTTTTATTGATAGACATAACGATCATGTCTCTCTGTCAATCATTGAACCTCATGGCTATTTTCATACGAGAGTGCAGTTTTTACTGAGAATTGAGGTGGAATATGTAATGTCCCAGTACGCGTTACTAACTTCACCTAGCTAAGCAGAACTCAGCAATGCCAAGCACTGCAGTCTAGTACTGCAAATAGGTCTCATCAAAGCTTGCACATGTTTACCCAATCATTCTTAATTATCATTAGACAATCATATCGTTAATTGCACCTTAACCCCATGCGCAAAATTATATTAGTTAGTAATTGAAAATGAAAATGCATTGTTAGAAACAGATAGATTATACCTTAGCTTTATAACCATATATATTTAGCCAATAACAAATATATTATTGTGTTTTTCTTTCTACGTCATTTTTACTAATATCACCCTAATGATTTTACAGTGTTTAATGTAAGTAAATATTTTACTTTTAGATTTTATATAGCAGATATCCTTACTAATATTATAAAGACGTATGTGAGTTTGTTTGTTACGCTTCCACGTCTTAATTACTCAACCTACATTCATGCAATTTCGCATACACGTCGTTAGGACACAGGGTAAACTTTATCCATAAAAAATATATTGTTCCCGAAGGATAGGTCAAATCTACCATAACGCGAGCGAAGCCGCGAGCAAAACCTAGTTATTTATATATGTAGACTTACATAAAAATTAACGATAAAATCCGACGAATATTTTATGAATTCATCGATATCAAAAATCACAACAGTAAGCTCTATGCTTTTGTTAGTTGCACATTTCTAAACAGATTATTTAAAAAAAAAAATTATATCCTCGTAATATAAATTCCAAAACAAAATAAAAATTTCAAAATCATATATCGACTTCATAAAATATATCATTAAAAAAAAATCAAAATTCAAGTGTATTATTAATAGTGTAATTGAATAAAATCACACAAACATAATTATTAGTTACAAACTATACAATATCAAACTTTTTTGAATTTGTATATCATAGACAACATCAAGTAACATAATTTAAATATATATATGTATATAGAAAGTAATAAACTAATATACATACAACGAAATTTATACATGAATAGAGTATATCACAGAGAAGAGAAAAAAAAAACAATGTACGAGCGATAGTTACCCAAGCATGGTTTGTGGACTAGCGCCTACTGCATGCTTCGGTGTTGTACCATCCAATGGCCTAAAAACAGAAAAACATAAAACTAACGCTAAACACTAACGGACCAAGGAGCTCTGGGATTCTCGTTGCAAACACCCGTAGTAATACATTATTTTGTAACATGTTTTCTATTATTTAAAACAACAAAATTTTGTCAAAAAATAAAACCGACCTCAAAAAAATCTAGTCCAAAAAAATACATCCAGACCTACCTAATTAGTCTTAAGCCTTAAGCCTAAGTTCATTATGTAAATTTTGGAGAGTTTTACCTGATTTCCTTCGAAATGCAAGGCCCATTGTTAATAGAATTAACGCACAAAGTTCTAAACTCCTTTTTGAAGTCGGTTCAAAAGTAAAAAATATCAGCACTGGAAAGCTTCAATAATGTATACAAACAAACACAAATACAAAATTAATTTCTACACCCCAAAGTCATATTTATTCCAGAGCTATCCAGCATTGTCTTTACCTTTTTTAAAAAAGAACCAAAAAGCATGTTACAAAATTTATTTTTCTAATAAACACGCCCAACATTACTACTAACAAAGCACACTTAAGCAAGCGACATGAATAGTGACGCCATATAAAAGACTTACATATACTTACCTTTACTGTTATATTATTTTGTATTATAATAAATATTACATTATATTTAAGTAATATATCTATTAACAACTGTAGTTAATTTATGTGACAAATAAACTAACAGGAAATATTATGTTATATCTGAACAACAACCCAGAACCCTACTCTTTTTACACATTTTAATATTGTTATTAACATAAAAATCAAATAATCCATCCAATTTAATGTATTAATAAAAAAAACAAATATCGTAAAATGTTTCTACAACAAAAGAGGTAATGATACACTTCAGGTATAGATAAATTAAATTTTCGGATTTATTAATTCACTAATTATGTCTTGCCTTATCACAGGCTCTAGGTGTAATTATTTAAAATCCAAAAATTTTTCATTACATTATTATTTAAGTCTCATTTTTTTCTTGACAAAAACACATTATTCCATGCTTCTCTTTTTTTTTCAGAACATTTTCAACACCATGCAAACCATACCATTACAAAACAATAACCTTTAATAAATTAGGCGGGGGGGAAAAAATACATAAATTGGGTGGACCTCATTATTAAACAAAAATTAAAAAATCGTAAAAACATTAATCATTAATATCAAACAAAACAGAGAACGATGGTCGAAGGTTTACTTGACAAAATGAACGAAAATTTGAATATTTATTTTTGATTTGTACCAAAAAACGGTTATACAATTCTAATTAGTTGAACAAAGATATTTCGTACGTTAAGGAAATAGAATTAATAAGATGTGTGTAGCCTTCTATATCTATACTAATAAAAAGCTGAAGAGTTCGTTTCCTTGAAGGCGTTAAACTCAGGAACTATTGGTCCGATTTGAAAAATTCTGCAGTGTTAGATAGCTCATTTATCGAGGAAGGCTTATGTATCATCACGCTAAGACCAATATGGCGGACCAATGAAGAATCTTTTAAAATCGTTTTTTTTCTGCCTTTTGAGAGCTTACGCTGCGTGTTAGCCCAAAGTAATTATTCCACGCCGACGAAGCCGTGGACAGAAGCTAGTATAAAAACAAAATGCAAGAGATCTGCCATTGTGTGTGTATCATTAAAAAAACTACTCGATCAATTTCGATTATTTTTTTAGTCTTACATAACTGGGTCTTATTTAAAAAACAATTATCACAATAGCTTCATTTAATATAAAGTTATTAAAGCTTTAAGGACCTTCAATTTTTATAAGCTCTACGCGTACATCGATGCGTTTCGTTGCCATGGAAAAGTGGGGCAAGCAGTGTGATGCTTATGTATTTTCCTCTGTACATAAAATGTATTGATCCCTAATAATAATCTACGCAGGCAAACCTCAGCTAGTATAAAATAAAAATGTTTTTTCTTCAATCGAGATCAGTAAGTACCACGTCTAAATGAATCATTGTATATTATAATACACTTCGTTTAAATAATGACTTGCTTAATTTTTAGAAGTATAAAATAAATAAAAACTAAACCGCATATAATATATTGATTCGAGCAATATATACACAAGTAAACCGTCTCCGCATCGTTCTCATACCACCAAGAATTTAGAAAACAAAACTTTATTCAAAAATAAAAACAGACATAGTAGTGTGATATAGCGTCCGATATGACCACGCTCGTACCTCCGCTGTATGTCCAGAGAGGAAAAAATGCGAGGTTTCTGTCGGCCGGTCGACTCTCCCAACACGGACAAGCTGATGAAACATTACTAACCGTATTATCATATACATACAGTACATAACTGCCCTACTCATCTCCTCATACATCTCTAAAAATGTGTAATTTGGAAATTATTACTGATAGGAATAGTAAAAAAAACACGGTCTGTCGTAAAGACACACGATGAAGTGAGTCTTTTGTATTACAACGAAACATTTCAATTAAAACAATACAACAAAAAGCTAACAACACGCGGCGTTCCCAGGCGCTCACCAATCCAAGTACTGACCGCATCCGACGTTGCTTAATATCCGTGACAGGATAATCGGTGTTTTCAACACTGCACCCGACACAGTGTTTACCCCCACCACTTTTCGTCACACACAAAGGTTGCGGATCAGAATTTCAAAGCTAAGTTTCACTTAAAAATAACTTACAAACTTTTTCAGTTTCATCGTAAATTAATTCACGACCATAAGGTATAAAGAAAACATAAAATATATATCGTTCAGCGGAAACAGTTAACCAAAGAGCCATACAGGAACTTCACAGTATGCAAACACAAAACAAACGCATGAAATGTCAAATAATACTTTTTTTTTTCTAAAATAGAATTATAAGATAACGAATTACTTTTTCTACCATCTATAATGTAAATCGTAAATTTCCTAACACTATCTAATATATTTTAAAATGTTGCAACGTGACTTCTCATTGACTTGAAAATCCTTCGGAAGTTGTTCTGAAGAGAGTATGATGACATTTCCTATGTCTTGTTAATTATTTTAAACCAAACATAGATATACATATAATATTAGAATTATGTATGTTGAGACAATAATAACGAGAGAGAAATAATGAAAAGATCCAAACTGACGTCATCTGGTTAAAGAGCGCCAAGTTAATAGTAGTAAGTAACCAAATGTTACCGGACATTAGTACAAATATCAGGTCAATAGTATGGTTTAGATATGTATAGGCCTTTTAATCTTAACAAATATTGTCAATGTGAATTTGTTGATCATTAAACTTAGCCTTAGTTTTCTCAGGGATATAGAAAAGCATATTACGAATACTTACATCCAGAAAAATATTGTTCCCGAGGTATATAATGGCTAAGTCAATACAAATGGATATTGTAAAGCTATGTGGTTGGATACTCTTTTTAATTAGTACTTAACAGGTTAATGAAGTAACTCGAGCAGATACGCGTATATGCAATAATATTATAACTAATAAGCTGTAGATACGTTACCTACATGATATTTTAACAAAACAAATGTCACGATAACGCACACATACGTAAAGTAATATTGTAACGCCACACTGTCTTACATAAAATGTGGAAGTAAGATGGCATATTGTTAATATCGGTGGTGAACAAGAAATAGCTATATGTTGCTTTGATACGGGCGGGGATTGCCGGTGCAGCCGTGAAAAATAAACTAGATAGCCGAGATTTAACAAGGCGCTGTCGAAGTATCTACAGCTTTTTACTTACAATATCATTGCGTATATGCCGTTGGGAGATACTTACTACTAAAACATGTCGTATTACGCTGTACCACAATACCAATACCTATTAAGTACCCTTAATTGTAGGATTAATGCTTCTTGGTTCACGATATTTGTACCGTAACGCAAAAATGATCAAAAAACAAAAGGAAGCGAATAGGTTATTTTGAAATAAATAAAACACATGATATTTAAAGAAAATTACTGATTATTCGGAGTAGGGCAACACATTCAGTTGTATACTCTGATTAACGACATGACATGAAACATTGTAAACTGTATTATAATTGTCAGTTTTAACTTGAATGTAATTACATAAAAGTATATAATCTAATATTTTGTGTGAGCTTACAAAAAAATTACAATCTCTCCATAGATTCAACGCATGATATAAAATAATACGTAGCTTATGATACTGTTTACCATTTCATTGTAGAAGATTTAGTTTATCAGGTTTCAAAGACTCGGAAGCTGGCCGTACTTTACGGACAGACGGATTTACTTTTTTGAAAAAAAAAAATAAAAGTCTTCTACTATTTAAAGTTCAAATTAGAAATACGAGTAATAATAAACCTAATTTTGCAAACATTCACAATTAAATATTTCCAAATTACTTTTCTTTTTCGAAAATTAATGCTGCAATAAACAAAACAATATCTCGGATGTCTCATTCTTATTACGTTAGTAAAAATAAGACTTCTGTGTCAATAATCGATGGTTTATTTGTTTATTGGTAAATCGTCTTCTACGCATTTTTCCCGACAGGAACAGTTATGAATCGTATATAATTAGAGCCAGTAAAGTAGGCAGGTGATAAAAATGACAAAGAGACATTCCAGAGCAGACTCTTTTGTTAATTTTCGTCAATTTTTCTTCATCCAAAAATGGTAGCGAAATATTCACCATGTTATCTACGAATTCAAGTAAACTTTGTCTTTTGTCAATCACCAAATTATACGGTTTGTTTGTATGCGATTCATAATTACCTTATATTTAAATTGAGAATGGAGGAAGTCTTTTAAAAGTTTAGCACAAAACTTTAGATAAAAGTTACTATATGGTTAAAAAATGATCCTTACAAGTTTGACACTTTATTATGGTCTTCTCGATTTATCCTCCCTTTTATAATTATTAGAAATGATAATAATGACGCTATTAATTAAAAAAAAAGAAGCTAAGTAAATACAAAAAAAAAACTGTTTAATATCGAGAATAAAATGTATTGAATTTAAACTGAACCTTACAAACTAAAGTTAGAATGTATTGCATTTTTCCTCTATACTGAGTTTTAATTAATCAATTAATTAATACATACACTTCTTAATTGTAAATATATAAAAAAAATCTCGCAAAAAAAAATATAATGCACACACAATTTCTGTGCGCCGGATTACAAACACACACACATATATATAAATTTAAAAATACCTCTTATGTACGTCAATATATTAGCTATGTCTTTATTATATATTTTATCTGATAAATTTTAATCCAGAAAACACGAAACGATATTGTAGACACTGCTAAGTTAGTAAAATTTAAAACAAAAAAAAAATATTTAAGGAGGAAAATTTAGCACGATTACTTCGTTCCATGCACAAAAAAATAATAATACTGTAGTCGCACTGTGTGATTATTAGTGATAAAAAATACAGATACACAATATGCTCACAAGATTTCAAAGCAGCACCTACGTCACCAAAAGAAAAAAAAATTTTTTTCAAATTCTACACAATTTTAAAATGGAATCCCTAACTGAATTTATAAATCACTCGGGCTTAACCAGTCAAAATGCACGAAAATTTGATTTCTTCACAATTCATGTGAAGAAAAAACCCTTGGACAAGGTTAAGAAAGGCAGGCCCATGTAATAATTTCGAAATAATTGATTTCAAAATGAATTGTAAAAATTGTATAAAATTTAAAGAACCCATTATCACAATTTTTCATTGCATTTCGATAGTATTTTACCATGTTAATACATCGCAAAAATAATTTTATCGACAAAAAAAAATCGATAGTCGATAAACGACAGACCAACAAGAAGCATGAAAAACTATCTAAACCAAAAAGAATAATTGAATTGATATTACAGAAGTAAAGAAAGCACATGAAAACTTGTGAATTATCGATACAGCAATCATACATCCAATTTTGCATAATATTATCGACATGGCCACCTCACTATTCACGTACATACAAATATGTACAGTTATTTAACTCTTATAAATCCACATTAATGATGTTATAGGCTAATAAAGAATATATATATAATTTATTTTCATGTTTTTTGGACAGTTCCGTGGTAAACGAAATCATTAGATATCACGAAAGTAAAAAAGAGTTTTTGGAGGTATCTTAGACTGTCATGTAGTGGCGGTTTTTTTATTATTTTATGCATAATCTTGTGCATAATATTTGACTATATATTGTGATATTGGTGGTTGGTGAAGTAGATGGGACAGAATACTACGGAGCATGAATTTTGTGATACGACAAAAACTCCCGGGAAAGCTCTAACAAGGGAGCCACCATCTTGTTAGAATATTGAAATTAACACAAGACACATGTGAAATTATTACTTACTGGACAATGGCAGTCATAATCTAGTAGATTGGTTGCAAAAAATGAAATTTAAAAAATGGTTAGAGAAAAATAATTATATATCGTCCCTTTTGTGGGTAACCTTTGTAATCACAATTCTCTCGAAATTGAAATGATTACTGCAATATATTCTTGATTATTTCAATTTTATGTAAAAAAGAACTTCAAACGTTCCGAATGATGGCCTATTTCAGTGGTCGGCGAACTCATCATCCGAAAAAGTCAAATACAAACAATACAAAACTGACATTTATTCGGTCTTTTTTTAACTTAGATTTTGCTTTAGAAGATACATTGATATTGAAAAAAATACGATTAGAAGCTCACTCAATATGCCTTCCTTGTGAGCGACTAGTAGTGCTATTATTGCATTCTAAAATGTGCCTCTTATCTGTAGGCTTGCGTTTAAAAATGGTTACTCTTCTCTTGAAAGGCAAGTCAATAGATAATATTCCGTTTCTATATTAAATACTTTGTGGAAAGGACGCAACGAAGGAGTGAAAAAGCCGTATGGAGCCCGCGAGCCGCTGTGTTAAACCAACTGATATACGTTGCACATATTTTTAAGAATTTTATTAAGTAAAGACTACCATAGAAGTGTACAAAACACATGAAAACGAATTAAGAAATGTGGCAAACAAAAAACATGAAATTATATATTTTCATAATACATATATATGGATATTATATCTGAAGCTGCCAGTATATCTTAAACACAACGTTCGCTCGGTAATATATAATATTATATGTTACCGCGAAGAGTAAAAGGATGGGACGAGACTTATATATCTAATCTATCCTTATTCAATAAACAGATATCTCACTCACGCCTTAAATTATAATATTTTAATAGCTCAGTGGACCGCATTATAATGTATTCACATTACACAACAACGACAACAGAATTACTATGTATTTGAAAAAAACTCATATGGCCTTGTTAATATAATTGTTTAAAAAAAAATGCACTGTAATGACCTCCCAATTTCTTTTTACCGTTTATAGGTCCAAAAGCGTTTCAAGACAAACCTCATCTGATATGAAGGGATATGTAACCCGAGATGGTAGAACGCCAAGTCTAGACACAACTAGTTCTCAAGTGTAGCTGCCGGAACACACATATAAACGCTTGGCAGCAGATTTGAAGATCGTTGTTAACCTAAGCGGGTGTTTAATAGATGTCGCTACTAGTCTTAGTAGAGCAACGAAATATGTCGATCTATAAAAAGAGTTGGTCACTTTACATTAATGGCTGACACCTTAATTAAAATTTGGACTTTTCAAGATCGCTTTATTTTCGGGAATAACAAAAATAGGGCTAATTAACACAATCAAAGAAATCCAATCACAGTCCATCAGTAAAACCTATTTGCAATTCATAATAATCAGTCATAAAAGTCTAGAGACCGGAGGTCAATGAAGAAATAAACGAAACTCATATTTTCAGAAATCGATTGCGCGGTTTCAGGGCAAATCTGATGGACATAAAACTGGTAGGAGGCTTAAACCCGAATGGTTGTGTCGTTCATAATGACCTAAAAACAATTAATGTAAAAAGTTGGGTAGAGCGACCATATATGACAGGAAAGTCTGGAGGAATATACGGGACTAAGCGAACCTAAGTAACAAACTTGGCAGTCAAAACACGGAAGATGATGACGATCGCACTTAGTAACTACAATGTACTTAAACCACAGTTGTCGTATCCAAAATCTGACCCAGACCGACATATAAACCAATATATGGGCAGAGTTTCCTTGGGATGGGCACAAAGCGGAGATTTGTAATTTCGGTGGTCTAAACTTTAATCTTATAGAGGAATTTCTGAAAGTTAACTGGAGCGCATGACGAGACTCTCACCATTATATTTTCGTTACGATTTAATACTGCTAGTGTGACCTTACATGGTTTTGACCAAAAATCCTCTATATGACATCGACATAGAAGTCATGATAATATACCAAACGTTTTAAAAATAAATTGAATTTGCAATTTGAAGGCAGAATTTGTATTTAATTTAATTGCAAGGCCTATCGTTGTCATACAATCCAAAATATCAAAAGACCATCCACCAGACTATACATGAATTCCTATGAACGTTTCCAAAGTTTCTGAGAAGGACAAAATAGCGGACCTATATATTTTTTGGGGGTTTTCGTTTCTATACGAGTCAGACCTTGAGTTGATGTAGACAGAAACCACATAGGAGTCTATTATATTTTTGAATTGTACTGCAACAACTTATTTTTTTATTCAGGCGTTAACAGTTCAGAAATCTTAGTATTCTTTAAAATTATTTCACAATAGGTTCATTTTTATTATTTCCAGCAGTTCTTTTAAAGACCATTGAGTAAATAAACTATACACATACATATATGTATATATAAATTTATTACAGTGCTAAAGATAAATTTATGACATATATTTAACGTGGTCCATGATGAATGATCGAACATTATGTAGATAGTAGATTGCCTTATTATATAGTGTATAATTAATTAATTATGTAATACAAATATACAAAATATTTCAGTCGTACATTTTTAATCATTAAACAATTACAGGACATACTATTGTAATGAAATTAATTTTTACATTTAAACTTTCACTTTTTAATCTATCGCAGATGTTAATCCTACATTACTCTTGAGTATAGACCGTAGAGAATTCAAGAAAATAATCGGAGTAACGTAGAAAAATAATTTTATTTCAAAATCGTACCGATTGCGGTACATAGCAGTTTTATTCATCGACAGTCCGAAATTAATATATGAGAGATTTGTGCTTTTAATCTGAACTCATTAATAACAAAAGTAATACACATATATATATATATATATATTTATATGCACGTATATCCGTATATATACTCCATATAAATAACGGGAACCCTGGAATGTTCAAAATTCGTTCGAAATAAAAACTCTATTTATCTAAAAATCTAAAATCAAATGCGCCACGCGACGGGACTAGGGCTTTGCTACATGTCATTTCACGATTGAAAAAAAAATATATATAAAAATAATTTACTGTTGAGTGTATGTACTACACTGTAGTATGAATTTTGTACATGTCTTGTTTATACTCTAATCTTAAAATTTATATTTAATATTATTATTTAACTCTTTCGACAAGGACGAGCTTTTATTTTTAGAAAAAACTGATCTTTCGGGTTAAGTCGATAATTTTTCTGTAATAATTAAAAAAATTCACATAACCGTTTGAAGCTAAAGGCTTTGAAAATTATTAATTGTCAGTATATATCATAGTTTTTCTCGGTGAAGTTCGATATTTTTTATCGACTCACTCTAACACTATATATCTAAAACTATCACTCGAAACGATCGTCCCCGTCCAATTGTATCAGATAAAAAAATAACATGTAGACAAAAAAGTCGTCGCGATTTTTTTTTTAAACTTTAATGATATCTAAACATCGATTTCGAATGTAATGATTTTAATTTGAAAACGGACCTTAAAATATTTTAATTCTGATGAAAAAACAGTGTAAATACTTAATCGATGGAAAACGTTCAATTTATCGACTCAAAAAATGACGAATAAAAATAATCTGATAATAGTGTTACTCTTCGATTCTTTTTTCCTGTGAATTATCGATAAATTAAACAGTTCCCAAACTGTTAATTTAGACAATATAAATTAACAGCTGCTACGTTTTTGTAAACAATTATAACTATATTATAGTAGCGGCATAAATCTCCTCCACGAGAAAGTCGTTCGCTTCGTTCTTGCTGAATTGTTTCGACCCGACTTCAAGGGTTCTGATTCAACCTGCGTACAACGGAACGGGTCAGCGAAACGACCAATCACAAGTCGAATCGCCCCCCTCTTCTGTCTCCGGCTCGCTCGTTTAAACGCACATTCGTTATAATCACAAAATAATATAACCGTAATAAATTTTATCGATATAATTCATCGAAAAACAAAATTCAACGCGCCGCAACACAAGATGCACAATACTATAAAACGAACTCCCTCCGTTATTTAAAAAAAAAAAAAAGAAATATATTTATATACGTATAGTTAAAGATGCCGTCACGTTGCAACAACAGTTAAAGGGTTGTGGATAGACTAAAAGCGAATTATCGATAAAAATCGGTAGAGGTCGCGACCGTCGACGTTTGTTAGTACAAGCGTACGGTTAGATTTGAAAAAAAAAAACAACAGGCGTGATAATAATAACACGGGGATGCACGAAACATTACACCGGCATGAATCAGATATTCTTATACTCCGTACACTATCGATACCGATACGAGGGCACAGCATTACTTACGTTAGTTCGAATTATCGACACGTTACATCGCGTCACTATCGTATATAAAGCACTACGTACAACACTCAAAGCATGTCGGCATTGCGTATGCTGTCCTTAGCTCACACGTTTCAAGTAGCAAAGGAAAAAAATGAATATACATATATATATTAAAAAAAATTATATACAAAAAAAAAATCAGCATTTTAACGGAAAATAGAGAGGGGCATACATCATGCTTTGAATTTTACATATAAAATAATATTGTCGACGTATTTCAGGGGGGGTGTGATAAGGGTAATTAAAGTTTTAACGCGTGTTCAAAAACCCGGTTGTCGATAGAAAAAAAAAAAAATCTATAAATATAAAGGATAATCATTGTGCGTATTTCTCGAAACGTCTACAATAGGGAGGTAGGTAGGAGTCATTAGCATCGTGCATCCCCTGTGTTGACGCGAGATCTTAAAAACAAAGAGCTCGGAATCTTAAAGAGGGAGACAATTTCGATTATAGTATTAAAAAAAAATGTATAAGATTAAATAAACACACATATATATATTATGATCCACATAACGAGACATTACGAATGGGTTAATAACACGTGACGAGTTAGAGATAGACAGTGTGTTTATAAAGTGTAATACGTTAATTTACAAGATAGAGAGAGAAAGAGAGAGAGAGAGAAATTTAAAAAAAAAATCCAAAGTTCTAGAAGCTCCCTTGAAAATGTTTGTTGCGTTATGGTGATTATAATTAAAATGATGACAACTACGTTTTAGAACTTAAATATTTATGTAAATATAGTGACCGCCCGTGGCTTCGTCCGCGTCTATATCGCAATATTAAACTACAAAATGTAAAATACAGCCTAGCGGTGAGTTGCAGTAAAATGGTTAGCTTAGAAACCTTCCCCATTGAAAAACTCTTATATATGCCAAATTTTATGATAATTGGTCAAGGTGTTTTGTAGTTATATATATTATAATTTATATAAGTTTCTCAAAAAAAATGTATAAAGTCTTTTTTTAATTTTATAAGGTGAATATTAAAATTACCCCTTACACGTTGGTAAATCAAACAATAAAATAAAATTTACATTTTTTAAATTATATACCAACATTATTTTTTATACATATAAAGAATTCTCAAAATTACTAATGAACTGCACCCAAAAATTACACCCATAATACAAAAAACCCACAAAAAAAATATTATTCCAGTATGAATACCTTAAATACACTCTATATTCAATTGAATGAAATTAACAAACACTTTCAAAGAGAGCCTTGATTATTTCGAATGGTTTAAAAACAAAAAAATAAATAAAAAAAATAACATTCGATCCACGTGTCGTCTCCACAACCCTTTTTTATTACCAAACTAACAAATAAAAACATATTTTAATACCACTTCTGGCTAAATGAATCTAACATCTACTACCTACAGACTAAAACGTGGATGAGATCTTATGTAATGAGATATAAGAAAGAATGAAGCTGTGCCTTCTATAACATTGATACTTTGCAATTACATTATATATATATACAGCGATTATACATTTAAAGACAATTTGTTATATCAATAATAAAAAAAACTGTAGATTTTTTATATATAATACATCATTTTGTAAATGTTATATATATAAAAAAACAAAATGCCTTTAAAATTAATAATTTGATGTAAGATCTACGAGCAAGCGTTGAAGCGTTGCGTATGAGATGTTAATTATAAAGAAAAACATAAAAAAATTATTAACACCATTTCTTTTATATATAATTTTGTTTTTGTTATATAGGTAATATCTATATATATAGAGTTAGTCACATATTTGTTCAGTGTACTGTGGATGTGAGGGATGTTTTTTTTAATAGACAACATATTAATGACATACACTATAATTTCAAACTTTATTAGTTGATTAGTTAATCACAAGTCACCGGTGATATATACTTTTTTTTTCAGCACTATCAAAGTCACTTTGTTTACTTTTATTCATTATCATCTCAAACTTAGTTCCGTTTTCGAGATCAACTTCACATTATTCATTCTTTAATGCTAACTTTATTTAAAAAATCACTAATACGTTAGTTATTAGCAACTTTTTTTATGGAATTAGAATTCAATCAAACTCAATAAAAAAAAATCATTTTTATTCATTTACTAGCGGGCCCGGCAGACGTTGTCCCGCCCTGATTATAAAAAAATCCTGGACAAATTATATACCAAAACGTTCCTCATGAATCACTTTAACCACTGGTAAAAACCGCATAAAGATCCGTTCAGTAGTTTTTGAGTTTATCGCGAACAGACAGCCAGACAGACGCGGTAGGGGACTTTGTTTTATACTATGTAATGATATATAGCACACTGAATGAAATGTTATATATAATTATATTAATATATCAATTAAAAAGTATGTATATCACCAATGACGCTCAACATTCCGCGAAAACTGATAATTAAAAAAAAATGGTTGACTAAAGTCTATCTTTACATGATATATGAGAGTCTAATGACTACAATTACTTAATGTGATAAATGACTTCACTTTGATCATTTGAATCTGTGATTTTCAAGTTTACATTGTTCTCAAGGATATTCTAAAATCTGCATTTTATTAAGTGCTACATTTGAAATGTATAAAATAGTAGGTTATCTTTAAAAAAAAAATCAAAACTATCTAAAGTTTTGACGAATAGACTAAACTATCATTCGTAATAAATGTAGTTCAATAAAATAAAATTCATGTGAGGTTTATGTATGCATATTATAAAAAGTAAAAAACAAAAGAATCTATCGATTTAGCAGTCGTTTTCTCTTTGACACATGAAACAACGCTAAACTTATTTCACCTTCCGTTATCCATACATTTATGAGTTTACGTGCGACTGTTATTGTAATATTATTTAATAATTAATTTACAGCTATTAATTTATATGTTAATTAATTATTGTGTTAAAAACACGTTTGATATGAGAGATTATGAATCATCGTGACATATGACACCGGTCAGTGGGGACATGATTTCGTGTGTTTTTTGTGAGGGTGTGTTTTGGTGTGTGTATTTTGTGAGAGTATGTTAGGTGTGTCTGGTGTGTGTGTTTTTTGTGAAAGTATGTTTGGAATTCGTTTTTTTTGAGAGAGTGTTTGGTGTCTATTTTTTGTGTGGATGTGTTTTAATGTGTGTTTTTTGTGAGAATATGTTAGGTGTGTTTGGTGTGTGTTTTTTGAGACAGTATGTTTGGTGTCTATTTTTCGTGAGGGTGTGTTTGATGTGTGAATGGAGCTTACCGTTTGGAGAACCTCGAGGAGAGCTTGGAGAAGAAGGAAGGCCTGGCCTGGTGCGGGGAGCCACCGTCTCCATAAGCGCCACCACCGCGGGATCGCGTCTGACCTGCAACGCGGTATCGCAAATAACCTATTAACCTGCGGAACCTTTGTGGGACAATTCTGCTACGATAAAACGACAAAGAGGACGTCATATTTTCGTAATTTGTAACTTTTTTCAATATTCGTATTTTATTATTTATCGTTTATATGTATATTATGAGACCTGTAATATTTTTGTTCCGCCACCGACTACACATACGTACATTACTTTGGTCCGCCATTGAAAATTAGCGCTACAGTACCACCCAGATCTACTGCAGCATGTAGCTGAATGGAGTGTCATTGTTTGTATATTTAATAAACTATGTGTATATTTCCTTCATTTATCTTGTCGTTTATGATATTTTCTAACAGTAAAGCCTTTATTATTCTTTTTCTTAAAGATTTTTTTCTTTCATATTCATTAGTGTAACAATATAATGAGGTGTGAATAATAAAAAGTATGTAGAACTCACCCGAGTGAAAGGTGGAACGTGAGGGTACGTTCCTCGGGAAGACGAGAGGGTTAGGGAAGTCCCTCCTGGCGGCCCCCGCGGCCGAGCCCCCCGAGGGCGTGCCCCCCGCGCCCCCCACGCCCCCCGCGCCCCCCGTCCCGCCGACCCCCGACACCGGGCAGTTCACGCTGAAACCCGTTTTACACACACTCAAACCCCTCGACCATAACCAATAAGTGGGTCACCTATACAAATAAATAAAATTGAAATGACTGTTTGTAATGTCAAAATGACGGCAGGTTTTCAATAAATACATGTAAAAATACTAGATGACCCGGCCACGCGGTGCTCTGGCTCAGTTATTATATGTTGAATGAAATTTTGATAAATAATTTCTATATTAAAACGTAGCGCCATCTATGAGATATCTATAACAGTAGGTTCTACAGTTTTCTCTCGACAAACTAAATTAAAGCGACATCTGTTTCTAAACCGATGAAACTTACAATTAATAACGATAATCATCATTAACAATCATTTCATTTGTAATTAAATACATTAAGGCCATTAATATAAATATAAATTATCTTATCTCTCAAGTTGGTCCAAATTATGCATAAATGCCAACTTTAATGAAGTTCGGTTGTGTAGCTTCGGAGTGACAAACGTCATGCCACTGGATTTTTTTTTATATATTTAGATAATATAAATACTTGCAACATTTTTTAAAATGTTTGTCTGTTCCGGCTTAACTCCGAAACGGTTGCACCGATATTCACGGAACTTCCACTGGAAAATAACTGATGTCATATAGAGTAACTCGTTTTATTTTAGAAAAATCAGAGTTTCGCGCAAGTATAATAAACTAAATAAGCAGTATCCAGTAACACGCGCACTCCACGCCCAAGTTTACACTGAAAGAATTTTTTGCTGAATTCCATGCGATCGGAGTAGCGAGTAAAAACTAGTTTGTAATGATATTATAATCTTTATTTCTAACTTATATTCTAAGTGTCAACTAAAAACGCCAAAACGATAAAAGAAAATGACTACAGTCTTCACACCAGAAACATTAAAAAATCCACGGCCTATACGGCTGCAGCAAATTTCCCTCCTATAGAGATATATACAGAGAAACTCAATAAATTAATTTTCACTATTATTTAAAATATTGCCACTAAGCTTCTCACGCGTCATGGCTTTGTATCGAGGTCACACCATTCTGAATAACTCTATTCTCTATGGGTTCTAATGTACCAAACTGTAAACGTCAAAACAATGTTTCGGAAGGTGTGGCGTCACGCTGATAGCAATATTCAATTGTTTTTGTGTTTAAAACATTTCCAAAAACTTCATAATTTACATTTATTGCTTATAGACCTATTATAATTTTTACTGTACTCAAGACCATCAGCCAATGCTAGATTTATCAACTCTCCCCCAAAGTATATCAGGTGATTGCATCTCATTTTTTCACATAGTAAACGAGTGAGACATAAGATCGACAGTCCTGCTATTTAGACGTCTAATAAAAATTAAATATTACAAGGAACACGTTTTATATTAAAAAAAAAAAACAATAATTTATGTAAACAACTTTCATAAAACATAACACTTCGAATCTACCGCCATTAGTCTTCAAGTATGAACTTTAGTAATAATATCTCTATAGAGTTTGTACAACAGCGAAACAAGATGGCGCTTATTTCCTAAAAAGAGTTCCGCTAAAAAATTTCCTCGTATGACATGGGGTCGTTCAAACGAGGCGTGAAGAAGCACTTTTGCAGGTCGGCATGATAGCGATGACTGCCATTGCTATTTAACATTGACAGTCGCCGTTGTTTATCGACTGTACTGTACTTTCCATCAGGTACAGTGCAGTAATTTTGCTGAACCAGTGTAAAAAAAAAAAGTTTATTATTAAATACGAGAATATACTGAAGTCTGTGAAACATGTCAAATTATATAGTTATAGCTTTAAATGTTGTTTTCCTTTTTCGAGCAACTGAATGTTGTTTTCATTTTATTATTCCATTGTTTTTATATTTATCTCTATGTAATTGTATTACCATTTTTTTATGCATTAAAATAATTTACTAATTTCTTTTAATCATTTTTTTTTCAGTACTGTTTTCAATCACACCATTGTTTATAACACTAAAGTGAAGAATGGAGAGTCTTTATTTTATCGAGTAACCATTTCCTATCTAACTCCAATATATGTTTGATATTTAAACAAAATTGTAGTTTGATAGTTAATATTGATAATCCGGCTTTATTTCAAAATATGTTTTAGTTTAATACGTTAAATTAAAAAAAAACTTCACTCAAAAAAACAACCGTAGATATGCAGTTGTGAATGTAATAAAGAGATATGCATAAAATATAAGTAAAATAAATAAATACAGAATAAATAAAAGGGTTAATGCAATACAGAAAAATATATAAATAAAATTAATAAACAGGTGGCACAAAACGTAAATAAGCACAACAAACCAAATCTAAACGAATTATACGAAATGATAAAATAATCAATCGTTAAGTGCGAAATCAGAAAAAAAAGCATTCGGCAATTCGTAATTATCTACAATTAAAACCATACAGTTTAAGCTTCTACAGTTTTCTAAGGCATACCGCAAGCTCCAGCAGAACATTACTAAAATAATTCCTTGCTAAATTACTACATCGCTATTATTATTTTATAGAAATATAAAACATACATCAAACTAAATTTCCCACTGTTACTAATGTTACTCCAAGAATACGAACCGAAAACTTGTCTTGAGACGAGAAATCCGGACTTTCGGAAATACAAAAATATCCGGACTTTCGAACATAAAAGAATATCCGGACATTCGGAAATAAAAAATAACCGGACTTCCGGAAACCGAAAAGTCGGATCTGTATAATAAACCAAAAAGAAGTTGTGTGTGCATCGTGAAGCGAGTGCGTTGCGGCAAACGTTCTACCTCTGCCTGGTCTGTGCGAGGTCCCGCGCGGACGCGTTGTGCGGCGCCGCCTCAGCGCTCAGCGGCGGCGCTCCGCTCGCGGACGATATCGACGCGCTTTTCACGTGCGTCTTGCCGCCGGTCGGACCGGACGGCGCTCCGGCCGGACCGGACGGCGCACCGGTCTGGCCGGACGGTACCGTCGCCCCGCTAGCCCCTCCCGCCGTCCCGTTCTTACTCTCCGCTTGTACCACCGTACTGTCCGCGCAAGTGTAATTATAAGGGCATGCTGTTAGTCATACATATATACATATATTATTATACCCCTCATGCTTCGTAACTTATGTTGCCATCACATTTATGTGTATAAATAAATATATAAAGGAATATATACATCATATACATATTTTATACAAGACTTTGACAGTACTTTTATGTCATTATCGGAATTAATTGAGCATACAAATTAATGTTTTAGAAAAAAAAAAAACTTAAAACTATGTATATCAAATTTTAAAATATCAAAGTATTAGAAGTGGATCACGAGACTGCATGCCTGCCACTACTGGCTCGAGTGGTGAGTGGGGATTATAGAGGATAGAGAAGAAAATCCCCAAGATCTTCGCAAAATTCTCTGGCAATCCTGAAAGAACGTGATGCTAAGTGACGGGGGACGGTATGGTGGTACTGACCTGACGGGGTCGTGTGGGGGTGAGAGTTTGGGGGGGTGCGCGGGCGGCTCGTAGTGCCTGCGCGCGGCGCCGCCGGTGAGCGTGCGCGACCGCGGCTCGAGCTTCGGCTGCGCGCTCGTCGGCCGGCTCGTGCTCTGTACCTGTGGGGGTCGAAAATCATCACTCAAAACCAAGTCCTCGACTCCAGTGAGCCTCAAGTGTTATAACAGTCGTGAGACACGATCCATCAATTCATCCCTCCTGATTACACAACATGATAAATCAAACGAAAGTACTTAAGACATGCAGCCCTGAAGCTCAAGACAATCTTTATAACTAAACATCAATTTATCCCCCTTGACACACAACGGAACAATACATAGTAATCATTCCTCCTGACATACAAGGTAGTATAATACTCAAACGGAAGTCTTCAAACAATCTTTATAGACTAAACATCGATTTATCCCTCTTGACACACAACGAAGCAATGAATAGTAATCATCCCTTCTGACAAATAACTCGAATGAGACAACAATATCACGTCTCGTAAGTCTAATTCATAGGTAAAAATATCTAAAAATTGTTAAATTTACAAATGCATAATAGTTTTGATACACTTGAACAACTAACAAAATAATGATATTTACATGTACCTACCTTACTCTACATAGTTTTCGAAGTAGTCCAAGAGAGAATCAAGGAAAGAACAGAAATTTCAAATCCAATGTCACATTAAAAGTTATCTGACATAGTTTCTTCTACTATTAAAATAAAAACATCATATGATAGAAAATGTTTGTTTTTTTTTATTTCTTTTATTTTTTATTTATGTCATAGCAGGCAAACGCACAGGTGAGTCACTTGATGTTAAATGATCACCGCCGTACATAGACACTAACAACACCAGGGGAGTCGAAAGTGAGTTGCCAGGCTGTTTTTTAGGGAAGGATTGGGAGGGGGAGAGGAGAGGGAAGGGGTGGGGAGGTGGATTATCCGGCGCTCTCACTAATCGAACGAAACGCAACAATGCAAGCACTGTTACTACACGTCGGTGTTTCTGTCGGGTGGTAGTCCCTGAGGCGAGCCGACACACTCATGCTGAAACCAGTAATAGCTTCAGCGTGCCTCTACCACCTATTTTATGAGAAATATTTACAACTCCCGTTATTATATTTTTCAGTTAAGTTTCGGACACTAATTGATTAATTAATTAATGGAAAAATGCTTAGGAAAAATAATTATATAGAACAACGAAATATTTTTGAATCGCACGACGTTACCTGCATTTGGGCGATTCTCGCTGTGTTCTCCTTGATGGACGCGGAATCGATTGTGTTCTATAAATAAGAGAATATTATTCAATAAAGTTTCATTTCAAAAAGACCTAAATCCAATTTTATCCGTTCCTAATATTTTAAATTACTTTTCAAGATCTTAAAATTTTGTACATATAAATTATGAAGATAATAAAAAAATATATACTAGAAACCTTATGGACCGATGAAATTTGAACTTCGTTCGTAGTGTATACAAACAGGAAATCTTAAAAAAATCATTACATGTTCTTATGAATAATTAAAATTAGATTTTACTCATTTTGTAAATTAACAACACATATAACGACCAATCGAATTACGATAAATTTTTATATAGTGGAACGACACGAGGTGATGTGAAGCGATGAACTTCAGAGAACAGTGATGCTGTGTCAGAGGGTATAACGCCCGGCTGGTTCAATATTCACTCTTATTGCTTGTCTCTTTGCCTCTGTTAGTTCGATATCATTGATAAAGATACTGAATTTTTCTTACTCTATGATAATAATATAATTTTATTATACATTATTTTAGAGCACCGGCGATACAAAATTGTTTTTTTTTATCGAACTGCTTACGCTATTGACCTAGCAAGGTCTTAACAGCTTCACCGGACTACCTACAAAATTGGTCGTTAGGGTGTCACCAAACTTAATAGAGCTAAAAAGCGCATCTAAAACAAAAGTCCTTAGAAGTATAAACAGAGATTATAATTGACCCCGGGCAGATATTTAAATGATACTTGAAGTATTCATATTATAAGTGCTAATAAAATACTACAATCCTGAAAGCCTCAGATCAGTAACTGCACTGATTAACATGAGAAAAAATGATATTAAAAAAAAACTGAAAATAATCTTTATAGCGGAATAATCTAAACCCAATTATCAATGAATGTAATTAATACATTCTGTTACTATGTGAATAATTTCTAAGAAAACGTTTATGAGCTACTGAAAAATAATTATGGGACAACAATATACAGCCGTGAAGAATACGTACCTGTCTTTTAAAATTCGAAGTGGTAGTTGTCGCCGTGGACGTGGTATTGTTCGCGGCCGTGGTGGTGGTACCCACTGTAATGATATACCAGACATAATCACACCACAATTACATCTTTAATATAAACACTACTCGATAATCTTTTTGGTCGCTCTGAATATAAGCATTAAGGTCGAACTTATGCATAATAATATAGGCAAAAGTTTATTCTATAGTAATCTATACTAATATTATAAAACTGAAAGAGTTTGTTTGTTTGCTCGAACGCGCTAATCTCAGGAACTACTTACTGGTCCGATTTGAGAAATTCTTACAGTGTTATATAGTCCATTTATCGAGGAAGGCTATAGGCTATATCACGCTAAGACCAATAGGAGCGGAGCACCAATGAAGAATGTTTCCAAATCGGAGTTTTTTTTCCTTTTGAGAGCTTCCGCTGCGTGTTAGCGTTAGCCCAAAGTAACTATTCCACGCGGGCGAAGTCGCGGGGAGAAGCTTGTATAGAATAAATTTACAATATTATGATAGGAATCAAAAATTGATATTTATTTATTCATCTGTATCGATGTTACACATATAATATAACACGTTATTGTACCTTCATTTTTGTTCTCAGCAATTAAATTCAAAGCGGTCAGTAAGTTTTGCGAGGACTGTACGTACACACATACACCGTTTCAAAATAAATTAGTAAAAAATATCCTTTGATAACAAACAAAATTCATAACTAGCATGTTAATATTGATTATTTAATGTTTGTTTGAAGATAAACATAAAACGATTTAAGCTACACAAAAGATAAAATATAATGAACAGATAACTGTAACTAGCACCACACAAGCAAGGAAACGTGCTTCAAATTAACCTATTTAAAAAAAAAATCGCACCATTTCAACTATATTGTCTATTTATATGTCGAATACCTATAAGTATATTT
This sequence comes from Antheraea yamamai, assembly GCA_036509395.1. Taxonomy (NCBI): domain Eukaryota; kingdom Metazoa; phylum Arthropoda; class Insecta; order Lepidoptera; family Saturniidae; genus Antheraea; species Antheraea yamamai. The sequence continues at coordinate 10,803,109 of AP028447.1, read as the reverse complement.
CATTAAAAAAATAGAGAAAACAATATAACTATTATCTTTTACAGATATACAATTAATAAAAAAACATCATCTATTAGCTGTAATTAAGAACAATCAAACAAAAAATTCAAATTTCCAGCATAATGTTAACACTAGAGTAATAAATCCAATATGGAAAAATACTATTCTTACGTGTTTGTTCATTGTCCAATGGCATAAAATATAAAATCCCACAATAATACGCTCCAATAACCAACAAAGAATTGACGTTGCGTTAGATAAATTAAAGCAATTTGCAGTAAGAATAATTAAAAAAAAAACACATATAATACGGCGATTAGTAGAGACAACCCAGTCACCAAAAATTAACCAAAAGCGTTATGACTAGATTAATATTAAATAATCCATTTTAGACGAAACCAATCAACAGAAATACGAAATGGGTAAGCTCGTGAACGTATGCTATGCAAAATTAACGTGAACTTTATTATCATTTTTTATCTTTTCTCAACGTTGAAATTACGTTAACGTAAATTCATAAATATTATCGTTGGAATTATTAAGTGTAGACGTCAAAAAAGGCTCGGGTTAGCCGTGCTCAGTCGATTAATAAAAGGTCGTCTTATAGCTTTTGATATTAATAGGTTATCTTTCTAAAACCTACATTAAATTAACTCATATAATGTTATTTTATAACATATCGTTCGTGTTTCTCTTTTGTTATACATCCTACTTAATTAAATAACCTAATTAAGTCTCTATTCTAATCTATTACTAATGCGCTCATTACCTGTACCATAAAAAAGACGTAAAGTAAAAATATTAGTTATGCTAAAACGAAGCATTATATAGATTAGAAATAATATGATACGAGATTTATTAAATTCATTTTGTAACCCACAAGCCATGGTTAGAATACATGAGATCCACGCCAGTTAGTTAGTAGTTAGCTTGCGTGTTATGCGTGTAATTTAAAAAGTGCTTCCTGCGCTTTAAGGCCTGTTTAGAGCACGAACGTTTTAAATGTCTATAAATTCGTTTACGGAACCCTAATTCTTTTTTTTTTAGTTAATCATATTTCGTGCACTTAAAATATTAAGCGTGTATCGGAAGCAAAATAACACAAATCACTTATCTACATGAGAATATTTTTTTCTTGTGTATTGATCATATACCTACGTCATGTTTTCGTGTGATGTATTTATGCCACATCGAAATGGTGTAATCGTGTTATGTTCAGTGGTATATTTATGTTGTGTTCGTGTTGTATAGTTTATTAATACACGTATATACAACGACCTTGGCGTAATTTAGACAAATTCATGTATACTCACACAGAATATACAAAATGCAGATAAATTAATCGCACTCCACTTCATTACACGAAAATCACTTTTATTATGTCGTGTTTTAACTTATGAGTGAATTTGTATGTGTGTTTGTGTTTAGTGTTCAGTGTTCAGGCGTGTACACTACACATGTAGCGATGCACGACAGAGAGCTAGTAAGAGTCGATTCTCGTTTTTTTAAATATCTCAATTAGGTAAGTTTCCTTCGGAGAGTTGAGTTCGTCGAAACTGTAGTCGTGTGATGGAAACAATGTAGGCAATGGTCATACGGAATAGTTTGAACTGTGACAGTACACGATTCTTTAGTTTGTCATAAATATCTATGGCGTAAAGAAAACATTTCTTAGTCTTCTTAAACATAAGTCAAAAGTAAATATTGTCAGTCTTCGTCCATGAACCTAAGGGTGTTTAAGACATGGATTTAATACGAAACTAGCCCCTTGCACACACGCGTGGACAGAAATGGCATATGGTCTGCTTAAATATCTATGAATCAGGCATCGCTAACACGTATTACGCGCGCGTGTATGTTCGTGTGAGTATATGTCTGTTGGTGTGAGTTTATGTGTGTTCGTGGGAGTATATGTGTGTCCGTGGGAGTATGTGTGTGTTCGTGTGTATAGGTGTGTGTTCGTGTGTATAGATGTATGTTCATGTGAGTAGATGTGTGTTCTTGTGAGTAAATCTGTGCTCGTGTGAGTTTGCGTGTGTTTGTGTGAGTTTATGTGTGTTCGTGTGCATAGGTGTGTGTTCGTGTGAATAAGTCTTTATTCGTGGGAGGATATGTGTGTTCGTGTGCATAGGTGTATGTTCGTGTGTAGGTGGGGTGCGTGCGCGTTACCTTGCGTGCGCAACACCTCTGCGCCGGAGGAGGCGCGGCGCGAGGGCTGCGGGCGCGCGCTCGCGGAGATGGAGCGCTGCACCCCGCGGTGTGAGGGCGACCCCCCGCACCCGGACCCTAAGCGGAGCGCCACACGTTACCGCTGCGCCGATCACAATCTGCCTCTACCTACCCACCCCGCCCACTAACCGACTAACCGACTACCCGCACACACGGCCTACCCTCGCCGCTACGACAAATTATGCTAATCACCGCCCTTATCCCGTAATTCTACTTTCAATTTGCTCAGTAACGATTTTCATACTGTATAAAAATAGAATCTAAATATACGATTTCACCGTTGTGAGACGTATGTACACCTTAGAATATATTTTTTTAATGTTTTATCTTTAAACCTGCATCATTAGGTTTACCAATTGACATAAACAATTAAAGCGTTTTAAATTTTATGCTATATCATAAGATAAGAATACAAATAGAGTTGATTTCATAAGTATCGGCTTAGTTTAAAACGATTACACTCTAAACTAAACTTATTAGTTCTTAATTTCTTAATAAAGTTCTTATTTGATTAATTTCAAAATGATATTCTAGTAAAATGAATAAGTGACACGTTTCAACTACATACATATCGTGTATACCTATTTTTCTATAACTTTACGCCTTTATCAACATACATAACTTAATTTTTGAAGATAAACATTCATAAATTTGGTGATTTTGATTCAATTTATAAATATAAAATTGATTATCCCAATTTTCAGAATCACTTAAAAATCAATGAGGCTTACATTAGTATTGGTACGAATATAAAAAAAAATGTTTCTCCGTATTTTGCATTTTATAATTTTTAATTGTTCCACTTTAGCATCGGTACGGGTTATATAATATAGAAGTTGAAATTCTTAAGCCAGACCGATTTCTCATTACCGTCAGAATTTCATTTTGAAAACACACAAGTGCGAAAACAGTCACTTTTAAAGTCACTTCTTATTTTTACTTCCATATTCCAGCAATCCTTTTGTCCCTATGTTAACCATTTTCCGTGATTTAAGGCCTTCTTAGAATTTTAAGAGACAGTGAAAAACAAATAACAGAGAGGGAAATTGTGATCAGCACAGAACACAAAACGAAGCATACACGATAGACGATAATATATATAAAGCATTTTATTCATGAAGAGTTATAGTTCTCAACACATTTGATATAATTCATTAGTTACTAGATAAAACGGACAAACATTAATTGAATACCAAAAACACTAGTAAAAATTTATGTATCTTAATTGAATGTAATAACATTTGAATCAACGAATTAATAAATTCAAATGAGAATTTGTCAATTTATTTCAAAGAATTTCATTTAAAAAAAACACATTTTTCAGAAGGTTCCTTTGAAGCCTGAGAAGTAATGTAACTTTTTTATGCTTCGTAAAAATATATATATATATATATATATAACAATTTACAGTAAGTGTTCCACTCGTATTCCTGTTAAACTTATGTTTTATTATCTTTTGACCACAAAATTAGCTCAAAACGTTATTGATAATAAACAACTACGTTAATTATATGATAATGTGAGATATGAATAGAAATTCTTTTAAGTCATAGAACACATAAAAATACCGTGAAATTACTGCTTTTTTAAAAATAGACAACACAAACATTTTCCATAGACAATACGAAGAATCTACTACCGAAGTAACAATGATAACGTCCAATGAACCCTCAGTTAAAAGTAAGCTCAAGCTAGCCCATAATTAGACCTAAATCGCTAATCATAAAAGCATAGACAATTTTTAGTTTAAGCTCCATTATTTCTGGGCGCTACAAGTTCCGAGGACTCTAAAAGCCCGAATATTAAAACTTTCTTTAGCGCAGCTTCATAAAACTGCATCCTTCTGCGTTAGAATAAAAGCTTTTGTATAGTATTCTCTTGCTTATTTACAGCACTCTATTGAAATAATATACTTAGAATATTAAAGCGTATTTGACGTTTCCATCTGTTTATCAAAAGAAGATGTGTATACTTAAAACATTATTGGTCTGTAGGAAATGAGACAACATAAATAGCAACAAATTTTCACAAGGACTGGATTTGTTGCTTTAAAATCTTTAAATATGTACTATATACATATGTACGACACAAATGTACACACACATGTATCACACAAATGTACACATGTATCACATAAATGTGCACATGTACCACACAAATGTGCACATGTACCACATAAATGTACACATGTACCACACAAATGTGCACATGTACCACATAAATGTGCACATGTACCACACAAATGTGCACATGTACCACATAAATGTGCACATGTACCACACAAATGTGCACATGTACCACATAAATGTGCACATGTACCACACAAATGTGCACATGTACCACATAAATGTGCACATGTACCACACAAATGTGCACATGTACCACATAAATGTGCACATGTACCACACAAATGTGCACATGTACCACATAAATGTGCACATGTACCACACAAATGTGCACATGTACCACATAAATGTACGTGTGAACAATATACCTGTATAAGTTCATGATGTGTGGTTGGTTACCTGAGTGTGCGTTGAGTTGTGGCGCTTGCTGGCACGCTTCGATATACGAGTATGTTGTTCATACCTACATTTATGTAGTACATATGTACAGATATGTGCAAATTCAGATACGATTTGTGTCTTAAATCTTTGTGTGTGTGTGTGTGTGCATGTTCGTGGTTACCTGAGTGCGCGTTGGGTTGCGGCGGCTGCGAGCCCGGCGCGGCGGCGGCGCCCGTGCGCAGCGACAGCGAGGAGCCCGACCGGCTGCCGTCCGACTCCGGCTGGACACGTCATACTTTATTCTACACACTGTTATATTCTATTGTATTGTTATAGTGTATTGTATTGTTACACTGATCTAAATACTAGAAAATGTAACAAACTGGTCATCCCATGTGTCAGCCTTAGTAAAACCAGTAATAGTTTTGATGTGAAACATCTATAGGCGAGGGTAAACCGGATTGTTGGGGTGGCGAGTGTGGTGAGATGTGGCGACGCGATGCTATGCGCAAGCGACTCTCGCCGCACTGAGCTCGCATACCTATAGTGTATACAATGTTGTTTACTACGTTACACATGTGTTTCACATATGGCAGGCTTCCCGTGAAGGCTCAATTTTTTTTTAGGTTTTAGTGTTAACTTTTGCAATAAAGTTCCCAGGCATTTTAGCAATTTGCCGGACTGTAAGTTTAAGCGCCACGTCAATCTGGTTTTGCTGTCAAAAGGCTACTATAGAGTGGATCAACATGTGAACGATGGTGGTGTCTGGAATTGACTACTCGCCGTACATCCACTAAAAACGATTGTAACGTATAATGTATTGGAAGTATATATGTTAAAAAGATGTACCCGATCGAGTTTCTTATCGGTTGTTCTCGATGACCGGGTTGTTTGTCCGAACCAGTGTTAATTTCGACGTTCACAAGTGCCTTATTAGGGCCTAAACTCAATAAAGTATTTATGATTTAATTCGACTACACACGAAAACTACCAACGAAACATTTGCTTATAACTATGATGGTAACATTTCAAAATACAATAAACTAAATCCAATTTAACCGTTCCTAACATATTACATTATTTTTCAACATCTTTAAAATCTCTGTAAAATATAAAAAAAAAAAAAAAAAACCTAATTGGCCCCAAAATTTGAACTTCGGTCTCGGTGTATAAAAACTGGAAATCTTGAAAAAAAATTTAACAACTCATATGAACCGACTACAATTGGATTTATTAGCTCATTTTGAACTGAAACAACTAAACACTCGCTCTGGAGTTTTCGACGGGATCTTACTATCATGTAGTGGATTCTGTATTCTATTCATCATATTGTGTTATTCGACTTTATATTTTGGGCATATATGCGGTGTTTGTTCTCCGAGATTCTTCATCTCTTTTGATCCCATACATTAATCGTTTACATATATTTTTAACGTGACCTTGAATATATATGATCAACATACAGACCTCATACAAAGCGTAGTAATAATGTGATATAGACTTTCATAAGCTTACTCGTCTTAATCTGACACGTTCACTAGTTTTTGCTCGAGGCTTCGCTCGCTCTATAGATAATATAGATTAGACTCGTTCTTTGGATACAATCAATTTTGTTCTAGATGTTAAGTACACCATACCCTTTATATGAATGAGTTAGATTATGAATAGCGATACATCTTCGTCTCTCTTTGACGAAGTATTATGTCCGATATCCTTTTTGAGTCAGAGAGGTCATATAGCACTCAACTTTTAACAACAAAAGAATACTTAATGCCTTTTTTTTTATATTATAGGAGGAAAATGAACAGGTGGGTCACTTGATGTTAAGTTAATCAAAATCAAAAACACTTTATTCCATTTAGGCCCTATGAAAGCGCTTATGAACGTCAAAGCTACCACCGGTTCGGAAAACAACCCAGTCATCGAGAAGAACCGGCAACAAACTCGATCTCGTTTATCTTTTTAACAACAAAAGAATACTTAATGCCTTTTTTTTATATTATAGGAGGCAAACGAACAGGTGGGTCACTTGATGTTAAGTGATCACCACCGTCTATAGACACTAGCAATACCAGGAGAGTTGCAAGTGCGTTGCCGGCCTGTGTTTGGAGGGAGGGGGAATGAGAGGGAGGGGGAAAGGGGAGGGGAGGTGGGCCTCCGGCGTTCTCACTGACCGAACGAAACGCAACAATGCAAGCACTGTTACTTCACGCCGGTGTTTCTGTGTGTCGGGTGGTAGTACCCCGGACGAGCCGACCCATTCACGCTGAAACCAGTAATAGCTTCAGCGTGGCTTTACCACCGAAAAAATATACTTAAAGAAAGAGAATATATATTACTCACATCTGTACTCTTCCTTCCGAGCAGGAGATACGTCGCGAAAACGTCATCGTACTTCGCCTCAGCGAGCGAGTACTCGATCTCTTGCCGGTTGTAACCCAAACAAACTAACGCCTCTGCAAAAACAAACATACGTACTAATTAGTATTAACTTTATTATTAACAACAACAATAAGAAAAAAATCATACTAAACATTCAACTAAAACTAACTACATACATTCGTACAGGAAACTAACATGCGAGTTTCAACATTACCTCTAAGTGACCTTAAAAGACGCGATAATTTATACAATTTTCTCTAAAAAAAAAAAAAAACAAAAGAAATAAAAAGAAATTTAAATTATAATACGCACGTAGAAACAATGTTTTTATTATCTATTCATTCATCTAAATATATATATATATATAAGCATTACCGACGGACTGAACGACATCAGCCCAAGCTACTGGGGCTAGATCTGTGTAAATTTGCATGCGGTTTCCTCTTACACTGTAGGTGAGCACCAATGAAAGACTTTTTTTAAATATAAACCTAGGGTGGTGAAAGGGGATGAAAATTTGTAAGAAAATCCCGTTATTTCTGAACATATATCTACGAAAATGGTTGTTTAGCAGTTCAGTTAACACTTTGAATGCCACGTTTGTCATATATGACCGGAGTGCTAGAGATCTTTATGCAATCGTTAAAAATTCAACCGTCGCGTCCTAAAAGTAACATATGACTACGGCGTCGCAGTCAAAGTGTTAATAAGTCAATACAAACATGTTTCCTAGCTTTTTTTTTCTCAAATAACACAAACGCAGACGGAGCCGCGAGCTGCTGCTAGTATATTTAATAAGTAAATATATACCGTACTGATAAACTTTCATACCCTTTGACCGCATTACTATAAAAATTCGCACACATAAGTAACTTTTCGCTATACCTCTCGTCAACAAGTGGTGCTACAAATACATCAACTTGTATGCCATTTAATCAATTGTCATGAAATCATGAAAATCAGTATTTGTAGATATTCGTAAACGGAAAACATTTACATAATGATCTTTTTATTAAAACTCATCTGTTAAATAAGCCTATAGTTATTACAAAGGTGAGAAAAGCCGCAGGGAGAGCTAGTATATAAATAATACATAGTGATTTAAGTAATACCGAGTCCGAAATGTTATGAGCTTAGAATTAGCGAAAATTACCTTTTCACTCGTTAAATAAAGCAAAATCTGAAATGTCATCCATTATTAATACTACAAAAAAATCGAAAAATCTAGAAAATTGTTTCACAAACTCGGCTAAGATATATATCTTTTAACAGAAACGTATTATAAAGCATTCCTAAAATATTTATGAACAACTAAATAATTATGTATTCATAAAATTGAATTTAAAAAAAAACTAGCAGGAATACATGTTGTACAATCCTTGTCAATATTTTTGGCCACGTCGTGACTTTGGGCTAAATTTAAAATATTATTTTACAATTCGATCCAAGCATATGTTCTGCGCTACTATATTCAGAGAGGTCAAAAAGGTTGTCGAGGACTGTACTTAAAACTTTTAATCGATAAAAAAAAATCTACAAAATCTAAATACCTATGAAACCAAAATTATATTTTTATACACAGGACATTGTCTCCAAAAATCGATAAAGTACAAAATTAGTCCAAAAAAACTAAACATCAAGTAAACAAACCTATAACTAATCGATAAACAACACCGAACAAAGAAGAATAAAAAAACACTAACACATTCAAATACAAACTTAATCAGCTAAATCCAATTTGAATCGATCACATAACATGTTTAATTTTTTTAATTTTTTTTTTTAATTTTTTGTTTTTTTTTATGTTTTACATATTTTAGATGTACAAAATTTGTAGATCTTGAAAATGAATGTAAATTATTAAAAACGACTAAAATCGGATTTAGCGAATTTTGAAATGTAACCACGAAATGTATTATTGATTATGTGTATTTTCTATTTATACATATAAAAATGTTTATATAACATTTCCATAGTACCAACACGTACCGACTTGCGCTGTGCCGTTATTATTGTAGCGGCGTACGCATGAAATACAAAATATAAATATATATTTTGTGTTTTTGACTGGCTATTAGTCTGTTCTTAGGTACCACGATCCGAAGAACGAGACCTCTTAACGCAAAAATACCACCAGAAACTTAGTTAGCGTTAAAACAGTTACTAATGTTATATGTGTGTTAACTTTTTCAGATACACCAAGCTTCAAAAGTAATGCTAAAATATTTTTAAAACGAGCAGACTTCGTTAACGGTCAATAGTAAATTTGTTCATAAGAATGGTAACTTAAATCTTCCAGTAAGTTACTATATTAACTCAATAAAGGAATCATAAAAATCGATTCTTTCGTTTCATAGGAAATCGTTAGAAACAAACAAATACCTACCTGTTTAAACTTCATTGATAGAATCAAAGTTATCGGATAAATCAATTAAACACATTAGTCCTTGTCAATTGTATGAAAGAATTATCAGTATTAAGATTTGTAAATAATGTTAATATAAAATATAAAAAAAAAGTCCATTATTTTCTCAGAATTCCTCTGAAACCATAGGATCTGAAAATATTTTCATGATCGAATCCAAAAATTGGACAGTTGGTGCTACAATGTCTTTTTTCCTGAAGGCCTTTTACTACCGAATTACAGCCTGTTGAAAATCACCACAAATTTGGATTTTCATTTTCCATGGTCGAATCCAAACACTAGACACAGTTTAAGCTACAATTTCCTTTTTCTTTGCTGTACAGCCATTTGCTGTCGAATTACAAGATGTTGAAAATCATCTAAAAATATGAATTTTAATTTGTTCATGGTCGAATCCAAAAACTAGACACGTTAAGTTATAATTTGCTTTTCTTCTGCAATACGACCATTTGCTGCCGAATGAGATCCTATAGAAAATCATCCAAAAAATTTTTTTATATCCCTTAACTTTTGGAACCTTGGTTTTTTAAGAATATCGATACAAGAACAACTCCCGAATTATTAAATCAGATGAAAGATGTCTCACCTATCCGTTTATGGTCTTTAAAGTCCTGCTGTGGCTCGATGTAGGGCCTGAGCTCGTCCTCCTCGTAGCCCGTGTTCATCCATTTATCCCGCATTATGCTCTCGAGGGAGGCGCGCTTCGCCGGATTCAGCACCAGGAATTTCTTCAGCAGATTCTCACAGTCCGTCGACATGTAGAACGGTATTCTGGAATGTTCGTTGATCTCGATTAGCACTTTTTTTTTTTTTTTTTTTTATTGTAGCTCGGCAAAGTGACTGTACTGTGCCTGATGGTAAGCACAGTACAATCCAAAAACAATGGCGACCACCGAAAGACATACTATCCATCGCCGGTCGCCGCTGTCATGCCGGCCTGAAAGCGACCCAGTCAGGGACAGTCCCCCCCCAGTTGCTGGATATACACCGGCTGATCCCGGAACGCGACACGCCCAAACGTGCCACTATGGCGGGTGTTCCACCTGGTGTACGGTGGTCGCGATCCAGTCGGGTACAGACACCCTACCACCCCGCAAACATTTATTTATTTATTTGTATAAATATTTGTATAAATTTGTAGAAATAAAGTTGGAACAAAGAAAAGAAAACCAACATTTTACAATTTCCTTCGATAGAAAAATTGATGGCGCTAAATCAGACCAAATTTAAGATCAATATTTCAGCTGATCTTGCTCATTCGATGTTTTTAATTGTAATTGGTAAATTATGTGAAAATGGTTTGCACGGTTGAAGGATTTTCTTTTAAAATCTATTATATCTATATATATCGAATTGAAAATCTATTAGCAAAACACATATTCCGGCAGTTGTACTTGGAAGCTAGCCTTGCCCAAGTCTGAAAATATTATTATTATTATTATTATACAACATATTAATCTTCGATCACATTATCATTTAACATCAGGTTTGAGATTTTGGTCTAAAGCTAGAACCCATAAAAATTGGAAATAATTAAAGTATCAAGACTGTTTCATATCAACTCAGAGAAAAGGTATAGTAATCAGTAATCTATATGTATTTAATGAAAATAAAGTTGCTTTGAGTCATCAAAACCACTCAACATATCTGCACAGGACTACGATAGTGAATTTTTCGAAGATAGTTCTAGGTTATTTTTTTTTTTTTCTATCGACGCTGTCTCATTTTTTAATGCCCGATGAAAAAGGCGGGCATCTGGTAGTTCATCCTTGAATATCATTTATAAAAACAAACCATTTGCGTTGCTTACTCAACTTTATACATGGAATTGATAATTTTATTACAGATAGAATATCGTGAGGAAATCTGAACCTCATGTTCTTTCTTCTTAACTTTATTTTTGGCAACCAATCTTTTAGATTATTACTGCCATTATCGAGTAGTTCATAATATTACAAGTTCTTCTCCCATCCCATTTTTAGCAACCAGTCTTCTAGTAGACTATTACTGCCATTGTCAAGTGAGTATCGATATTACAAGTTTCTTGATATAATTACAACGAACTAACAAGATGGTGGCCATCTTGTTAGAACTTTCCATGGAGTTTTTGTGGCATCTCAGAATTCATTGTCCGTGGTATTATTTTCTATTCACTTCACTTATGCACAATAAACAAACTATGTTACATAAAACACCATCAACTTTACACAATATATAGTCGAGTAACACAAGATCATGAATAAAATATAAAATCCACTACATGGTAGACCAAAATCCCGCCAAAAACTCCGAGAAAGGTTCTTGTAGTACCATCGTATATGGGGAAATATACAACTGCGGATTGCTCGGAGTGTGAAATCGCTAATACGTCGTGGGTTCTCGCAGGTGATTATGCTCATACCTTCCTTCGGGAAGAGATCTATGGCCCAGCAGTGGGTCTCTTACAGGCTGATGATGATAATGATGCAAACTTTTGTAATGTAACACCTGTTAGTAAACGAAAGACAAATTTCTATATATCGAGCTCTAATACTATGTCGGTTACCTGTATTTCCCTCTGAGCACCCTCTCGCGCAACTCCCTCAGCGTGGATCCATCGAAGGGCAGCGATCCTGACACGAGAGTGTACAAGATAACGCCCAACGACCACACGTCGACCTCGGGACCGTCATACTTCTTGCCTGGAACACGTTCATTATTTATCTATCGAAGCAATAATATAACCGTAAAATTATTATCATTTTTAAAAATCTCTCGCCAAATACTTATTTATTTAGTATTATTTTTGGCAACAAATCTTCTAGTAGATTATTACTGTCACTCACGAACAGGTAATGAATTACATTACAAGTTTCTTGCGACATTTAAATATTCTAACAAGATGGTGGCCCTCTTGTTAGAACTTTCCAGGGAGTTTTTGTGGCATGTCAGAATCCATGCCCCGTTGTATTATTTCCTATCCACTTCGCTTGTACACAATAACCGAATTGTATTACGCAAAATACCACCAAACATAGTTATATAACACAAGATTATGAATAAAACACAAGATCCACTAACTGACATTCTAATATTCCGCCAAGCTCTAGTTGGTGTGTTCCGGCAGCTGAACTTGGGAACTACTTCCCCTTCAGATTTAGCGTGTTTAGACCATATCATTATTTTAACATCAGTTTAGATTGTGGTCGAACATTATAATCTATAAAGTATTAAAAAACACTAACTCGTAATTACAGACTAAGGAAAACCTTACTTATATGGCTTGTAGCTGTCATGAAAATTATAATATGACTACACAATAGACGTTACTTCATCTCAGATAATAAGTGACCTGAAGCTCAAAATTCTCGAAAGCATAGAAGAATGGTATTACGAGGTTTTTGTGGTCGGTTTTATAAATTTTATATTTTGAAGACGACCGTAGAGAAACAATGGCTATAATTTATTCAGGAGCAACTATAAAAGTACAACATATTTATTACATACAATATATTAATTATCACTAGACCAATTATTAATAAAGGAAAATAGCGACAGACTAGATGATATTTTCGATATGCCAGCCATGATCTTGGACCTTTAGTTCTGCTTAACATGGTGCATATCAGTTCTTTGGATTGTTGTGTGATGCCTTTAGGACGTTTAGACACAGACAAGGCTGTTAGTCAAAATAGTAGACTAATCATCCATTAGCCACAATACCTTGGAATAGCTCGGGTGCAGCGTACGGTGGACTGCCACAGAAAGTGTCTAACTTAGCGCCCGGCGTGAACTCATTCGAGAAACCGAAATCAGCAATCTTGATGTTCATCTCGCCGTCGAGCAGTAAATTCTCCGCCTGCAGTGCAAAATCGTAAACATATAGAATTTCACATAGCATATATCTTTTCTTAATTTCTCAATATCTGTATTACGGTCTCACAAAATTTATCCATTTTTATAGGCTAAAATTACAACCCGACCCGCCAATCCAATCCAATCCAAACATCCAATGAAATAAAATAGCAACGGAACGTTAATCTGTCAATTCTGTCAATATTTTTGAGGAACTCCTTACTGTATTCTGTCTCAGTCATTCACTTTTTTGAATGGAAATTTAACACAAAAAAAAACGAAGAATTATCCAAAAATGACATGCAATTGGTTTTTATTTATATAGATAACCACATTCCGATAGACGTGTTTTCTATATGCGGGAATTTATCAAATGAATTCCACAATCTCTGTTCCTGTGAACTTCGAGGTTTTTCCACACACATGTTCTCCATATTCAATAGATTCGCAAGAAGAAATTTCCTTCCTCATTTATAATGCGAACAGTTACCTAGAACTCGCAACCCTCATCTATTTTCCCGGCAGCGTACGCGATAGAGCTGTTGAATCCTAAACTGAATAAACATTTCTCGGATAAGCCTGTACGTATTTTATATTAAATTTAAAAAAATATTATAGGAAGCCAATGGTAAAGCACAAATAATAACTTGTAAGATACTAACTTTCCCTCCGGCTTCGTTTACATTTTCTTCTTTATATTCGAGATGAAAAATGTCTAACTTTTTTCTCTAACTTCCATACTAATTTTATTAATAATGACAACTTTTAATGCAATCGATTTAAATATTTTATATTAAAAAGGTAAAAAACAGAGACCTCCTTCGTATTGATAAGTGTGAACTATTAAATGCCATATAATATTATGTGCTGGAAAAACTCTGTCGTAATTTGTATTGCAATGATCAACACTCTTTAATAAGCTTTTAATAAAAATATACTAGTAAGAAAATTAGTAAACAACAGCAGTATTGTATTTTAAAAATTATTCGTTTGTTGTATTATATAATTTACAAAGGAAACCTGTGATACTACTTGAGATAAAACACATCCATTTTACCCCAAACTTCATTTTTTCAACATTGAGTCAATATTTAGACGACCTTATTATCTTAACCACTGCTCGAAACAAACGTCAAAATTTAAAATAGAGGAAAAAGATTTTAAAATTGAACAAATTAGGTTAAAACTCACCTTGAGATCCCTGTGTATAATTCGCTTCTGATGACAGTACTGAACCGCTGAGACGATCTGTCGAAATTTCGCACGAGCCTCCTTCTCCTTCATCCGACCGTGTAGTACCAAATAGTCGAACACCTATTTTTAACAAATATACTGTTATGATATACTGTTTTGATCAAGCAATCAAAAATATTAATAGAATATAATTCAGTAGTATTCAGTACCGAAAAATCACTCAAAAGTCGAAAACCTATTACAACGAAAACGCACGTCCATCGCTTAGAAGATTGGCAAGAAAAACATACTTTCTTTTTTACATTGTTTGTGTCTATCATACATATAGGTATGTTTAATATTTCCGATAGATTACTTTACTGTAATGCCTCAATCAAATCAGACACAACATGCAGATTATAGAGCCTCGATGGTCGATAAAGATATCGCGCTTGACTTCGTTATTTCATAATGAAACGTTTCAACTGATCGTCTGTAATAAATATTCAATAAAACATATGTTAGGAATATGCTCTCAAAATAAAATAAACATACCCGATCCCTAAACACATTAACAAGTCATTTGCGATTCTCATTGAAGTAAGAAATGGATATAATACTTTGCTAACTGTAAATTCAAACTCAGGAATTTTGTAACAATAATAGTCGGTCCGTTGATGGGAATAAACCATAATTTATTATTTTTTCTGTTTCAATATTATTGTATTTTTTATACGAAAGAGTGTATTAGTACAAACATTTAATTTTTTAATTTTGTTGTCTTCCTTGTATAAATTCTTTTATTGTAATTCTGAAAAGAATAAAAGAGAATGAATACTAACCTCGCCACCCGACGCGTACTCCATCACCAGATACAACGTTTTCTCTGTTTCAATTACTTGGAACAGCTTTACGATGTTTGGGTGGTCGAGCATTTTCATTATCCTCACCTAAAATTATGTCAAATTATGTACATTACATCCACATATCAATTCATATTGTCACTCATATACTTCAAACTGGACCAATTGTTGGAGCAATGACATTAAAAGATACAAAAATAAGTATAAAGGAAGTGCTTTCAGCATCAAACCCAGATTCTATAAGATTGTACAAGTAGTTACTGAGATCACTGCGTTTAACCAAACAAGCGAACAACCCCTCCAGATTTATAATATTAGTATAGACTCAAAGCCTAACAAAATGAAGGATATGAGGATCTCATGGAAAGATACTTTTTAATAAACGTCCAACAAACCTGTTATATACAATTCCCTAATGTATGTGGTCAATCCATTTGTAAATATGGTCATATAACATGGGCACTTTTAACTATGCTTTATACAGTGGTTAGGTGAAGGTCAATTAATTCGTAGAAACGGTAAGTCAATTAATTAACATCCGTGCAATCGTTAAGTCTCACCTCTCTAAACAATTTCTGCAAAGAACCAGGGTTTAGCTGGGTTTTGTCGATAATCTTGATGGCGACCTCCTTGCCCGTGGGCACATGCTTCGCCAGTTTTACTTTCGCGAAGTTTCCCTTACCGATCGTCTTTAGTAACTTGTACTTTCCTGTAAAAAAAATGTAATATCTATATCTATATCTGGGGTTATTATCATTTTTATGTAAACCAAGTTATGATGTAATTTGTACAAGTTGAGGCGAATATTTGAAATAAAAAAGTTATATATACCAATATGTGGTTCTTCAGAAGTCCTCGAGCGCGATGATACCCTTGCGCTGCTCCCCGCAGTCCCGCCACCGCCTGCACCCGCCGACGACTCTGATGCACTCTGTAAACATAACACAAAGACATTTGAATCAACCAGTTAAACTTTGTTTGCATTAATGTAATTAATAGCGTATACATTGGAGGCACAGGAAATAGCTAGCGAAACTTTTGGTATCATATCATCATAAGAGTTGAGGTTGAGTGAAAATTCTACTCTTTCTCTTTAGTACAAAATCTTTTCAAAATAACGTATTCCGAAGTGAGTATTTAATTGAGTAATGGTAGAAGCACTTAAAATCAATTAGGTACTATTCTCATAACGTTGGAGAATTCTCTAGAGCATGCCTAACTCAGGGTCAATACTTGCCCCATGTTCTCTTTAGTATATTTGAAGTTAAATAAACATGAGTCCCCTTTTTCGGAAACATCATTATAAAGCATAATAGACGTGACTGTGATCAAAGTTTATCCTGTAAGAAGACAAAATACCGTATACACTAACAATAAAAAGACATCTTAATGGAACCTACCAAACTTGTACCAACATTTCGCAACAATTTACTTTAAAAAACAACACCCGAGACACATATTTGGTCCGGTCGAAACTCCGCTGAGAAACGTTTGACCCGGTTCTCTTATAAACACACATTCACAACCGGGTCTCGTACGGTCGTTCACCCGGTTACACGCGATAAACCGGGCATGTTTATCCGGTTACGGTATGCAATACACTCGGTATTGCGTGGCATTTTACCGTTTCATTAGATATAAAAGATGTAGCAACTATTTATATTACGTTACTCTTTTATATATTTACAGGAATTTACTAACTCTTTTACCTTTTTAGTTTTACTTAAGGCATAAAGTATAGCAGCTAGTTATATCTCTTTAGCCTAGTCTCACAATATTGATTTCCATGGTGGATTTCTTTAAATATAATATTAAACAAAAATACCTTCATAAATCAAACGATATAATAATCATATATAAAAAATAACAACATGTACGTTTGTAGGTCACGAGTAAGTCATCTCCCAACAGTTTTCTTTCTACGTAAACGAATACTTTGTCGGGTTTCGCGGTTAACTTTTTTTAAAGTCTTTGTTCGAGTTGAGCGGCCCTAAGCGCAAACAAGTATAATATAATAAATATTACATTGCTTCTTATGTCAAAAAACAGAACGAGTCCAAAGTTTTCTTTTTATTTGTTTCTGTTCCTTCCATCTTAAGGAAAAGGCAAGAGTATGTATACATTACAGCCAAAAGTATCCAAAGTTACTCCTGGTAATATAACGATTGAGAAACGAATTAAAAGGACAGAATAGTTGATATAAATAAATAACGATGATCGCTTCTTTTTATCAAAATGAACGCGAGAGTGAGAATTCTTTTATGTTATCTTAGTAAAATCTTGGGTGATACAACATACTGATCGCTTTGTTCGTTGGTAGCGTGATCTTGCATTATGATCACGAATGTCTGTATGATTCTCCGGTAAACATACATTTTAGAATTTATTTGGGTTTACTGATTTAATTTGTTTTTTTACCTGAGTTCGTTTCTTTAAGTAACTTCGTTTCCGCCGAAGTTGTTGTGGTGTTGTTTTGCACGTGAATTATGTAATTTTTAAATTGTTATTAGTATTATTTCCTTCTTAGACCGGTTTCAAGTTACCTAGATTACATTTCTTACCATTACTGTTTAACTCTCAAGGAATAGCGTAACACTCAACTTGATAGTACTGTGAAAGGTATTTATCGCATATAAGAGCTCGTCTAATTTATTTCCACGCGGTAAGAAAAAATAATATTATAATATTAGTATTTATTTATTTATTTACTTACATACATTTACATTTATCTATTGGAACCAAAAAATTTGTACAATATGAAAATGGACCGATATCAGCTGCATTAGTTGTTTTGTGTCGCAGCCAATGTCGCCCACCTCCGAGTAACATATTTCGTTCCTCAAATAAAATATAGTATATGTATATATTTATTGCTATATGTGAAGTGTCATATGCAGGAGAAAGAAAAAAAATGTGAGTGGGGTGTGTGTGTGGGTGTGTGTGTGTGTGCGCGTGCGTGCGTGCGTGCGTGCGTGCGTGCGTGCGTGCGTGCGTGCGTGCGTGTGTGTGTGCGTGTTTAATATTCATATTGACAGGATAACACGGGGACCAATATTTCTTAGATACTAATAAAGTCAGTGAATAATACTATAAAGAGGAAATGTCCGCTAACTTGTGATATTTTTTAGTCTCCTCATAATTAAGTTTAAGGAGCCAATTTCTTACACGCTTTTTGCGTTCTATGTAAATGAGAGGGAAAATGGTAAGTTGTTTGTTAAAAATGTATAGTCTCACTAATCCGGCATTCCAGTAGTTCAATACGTCCAATAATCCGGTACCCTAAAATCACGCTGGCCTCATCCCCTTCCCTACTTTCGTTCCATGCCTGCACTCCGATATGAGTATAACTTCCAAACATTAAGTTACTCACAGTACAGTTTCTTCTATACAATTCAATAATCCGACACCCGCTAGTTTTCAACAGTGCCAGATAAGTGAGGCTCCACTGTAATTAGAACCGTTTGAAATAGTGAATACGACCGCGAGTTGAAGCGGAGTTCAAGCAAGTTGGTTGTACTCGGGAATATAGGTATTCTTTGCTATTAAAAATTAATCGAAGGAGTGTTGTTACCCCGTGGAGTTTCTGTATGGCCTTGGCGCGCCTCCTCCGCCACAGCTTCGAGAGGAAGACCGGCGCCAACAGCGGCAGCATCCGGTGCCGCATCGTCTGCGGGTTTATTTTGCCGGCTCGGAACGAACACGCTCACCGAAATAATATCTAGCTTAAGAGCTAGGAGATCTCACTAACACGGAAGACTTCACTCAGTTCACGATTCAAATTTGATCAATTCTCTAATTAGATACAAAATATTATACAACGTTTGTTTCTTCCGGTTCAGTGTTTCAATGTTACCTATTCGATGATAATATTTTATACACCAAATTGAATCTATTTTATTGTTTCGTCTTGTAGTAGTTGGATTTCCTATGAGTTTTTGTATCAAACTAACTTTTATTTATAACCGGTTTCGCACGATTGTATTAACAACGAAGAAGAGACCAATCTCCCTTTTACTGTGGCAACCGAACGTCAATCTGTCAATAGTTTTGAACATATATTTAGCGTCTACCGTCTCACTCACTCAAACGCTTTTTATATCGAGATTTTTTAAAACAACGTTTTCACTTTTCCGCACGTTTTTTTTTTCAAATATTTTCTTTATTATCCAAATAAGTGGAGTTGTTCTAAAGTTATACTCCTACATACGGCAATTGAATTTATTTAAACACATAGACAAAACACGCTTTATTCTATGAAAAAAAAAACAGTTCTCACGGGGACCGCGTCGCGGATACCGACTAGTCTATAATGATAACAATTACATATGCTTGAATAGTACACAACAAAACGATTATCACTATGTCACGACTCCAGCTTGTTACGCGACTAATCCGAACACTAATCTCACTCGCGATTGTTTTATTGCGCGTTACTCATAAATAACTATTGCATTAATTCCTTCAAAACATTATTAATAACATATGTAATGCACAAATAAAACAAAAAACAAAAACAACCGGACGAGCGCGAGCGTTCAGATCAGAACAAATGTATAAACTGACTCATAATTATGCGTTCACTATACGATTTATACATATCGATATGTCACGTTATTAATACACATATTATGCAGAATTATACACAACACACACATCATATACAGTATAGGTATACGTATATAATAAACATTATCGTTGGGATTGCTTTGAATCAATGACATCAGTTTGTTTATACTACTTTCGTCAGTGTAAGAATATTACGAATACTTCTGGGTCGAATTAATCCTAAATCATTACTAATATTATAAATTCGAACGTTTGTGTGTTACGCTTTCACGACTTAATCAGCTGAGTGCCTTAAGCGCTCGCCTTAGTAGTCCGGTGAAGCTGTTAAGACCTTGCTAGGTAAATAGCGTAGTCAGTTCGAGAAAAAAAAAATAACTTTCACGACTTAACTGTTCAATTGAACATCATACAATTTTGCAAACACGTTCTCGAGGGTACAAAAAAGCGATAGTGTACATTTCGTCCACAAAAAAGTACTGTTCTTAAGGTCAAACCTACATGAATGCAAAAAAAAAGCGAGTGCAAAAGCACAAAATTGTCGCAAGCAAATTTTGTGTATCATCAAACTCAAAATCTTGGTGGTCTAGTGGCTTGACCGGTGGTATATACCTCAGCAAGTACCAACAAATTCGCATACATTTACTAATTTAAATTGGTTACACTATCGACTGACGGTGAAGGAAAATATCGTGAGGAAACTTGAACCTGAGGAATGTTCTTGTAGTATATATACTACTGTGTGTGAAACATATAGTAGGTACTGTTGATTTATCGGAGTATGAAAACGGGAATGCGTCGTGGGCTGGCGTGGTGATTATGCCCATACACCCTCCTTCGGGAAGAGGCCTATGACCCCACACTGGGTCTCTTACAGGTCGATAATGATGATATTTCATATATAAACTACACTAGCAACTGCTTGCGACTTCGTACGTATTAATTATTAGCTTCTGTTCGTGGCTCCTCTGGACGAAAGACATCCTATGCCCTTTTCTGTACCGCTGACACCACGTATACAAAATTTCACAGTTACGATGTGAAAGCGTAACAAATAAACAAAGAAACTTCTATTCGCATTTATAATATTAGTAAGGACTAGCGGGCCCGGCGGACGTTGTCCTGCCTTGATAATATAAAACAAATCCTAAAAGTCAATCGCAGCGCCACCTACTGGGTCCAATTGTGAATCTAAACGATTCTCGGATCCACTGGAACACGCACACAAAATTTCATCAAAATCGGTCCAGCCGTTTAGGAGGAGTTCAGTGACATACACACGTACAGAAGAAATTTATATATAAAGAAGATAATACAAGATTAATATTAGGTAGTAGTCCGGTGAAGCTGTTAAGGCCTTACTAGATCAATAGCGTAGTCAGTTCGAAAAAAAAAAACAATATTAATATTAATTATATATAAGCTATATCAAGCAGAGATAATATTACTTTCCATTAGTAAAACAATTTACAAAACCGGATAAATAGTTCTCGAGATTATCTCCTGCAAACAAACAAACTTCATAGTTTTGTAATATAACCTATATGTATGTATATAACAATCATGGAAGTCGGCATATTTAATTGTTTTTCTTAGAGAAAGTTTTTACTTTCGCAATGGCAACTTAATGGGTTGGCATCATTGTTTCTTTATTTCGTTCCGTACACCTTCCTATAGAAGCCATCAGATTGTGATACAACTTCGGTGAATTATTTTAAGAGCGTCAGTGAATATTCCCGAATTAGTGTCAACACTGTATAATAGATGGCGCCCGAATCGTTTCAATTTGAAGTAGATGTGATCGAAATTACAGGTACAATTTATTAACGAGTAAAAATAGTCATCGTATTTCATTCCTCTCTGCCTAGGAAATAACAGAAAACGCGTGAACATAACACGACACACAATACCTCTTGAGGTCAGAGCACGTCGCGTGTATGTATTGCGGTTTCGTATTATCTCTCATTGCATTATCTATTCAATTTATAATGAAATCGTGTTTTTCATATTTCATTTGTAGAATTACTCGCATAATATTAATCCGATAATGTTTTATAGTGAATCAAGGCGACGACAGCTCAGTGGAAGTCGAACAGGGACACCTTCGATAGATGTGGATTCGATGCCTTCAATGAACCTGGATTTTTCTTGAAAGATTTTTTTTTCCTGAGAGTGGTAAGGTATTTTTTAATGCTCACCCTATTAATGGAGTCTGACATATACTTTCTAAAGGTTTTGTTTGTACTTTATAGATTTTAGTGTTTGATTACAAATTGATATACAAAAACCCAAGATGCACACTTAACGTCTCACAGCCGGCACACAAAAATGAGTGCATAATTTTGGATTATGCAGTCGTTTCAAATAGTCTCGCGTCACTTGCGTCCTTGTAAAAATAACTATAACTCGTTCAGGCAAGGTTGAATTTGCAAAATCATTACTACTTTTATTCGAGACTGTGTCTCGGGTTTTTATATGTCAATGCATCTGATGTTAACCTAGAGAGGGACTGGCTCTCGAGTTCAGCTGCCGAAACACACCAACAGGTGCTTGGCGACAGATTTTGAACTTTAGGATGGTAGTTAGACAGACAGACTTGTATATATTTATTCATTTATGAATAATTAAATTCATTGCTAAAAGCTGATAATTCCAACAGATTGTATGCGTGTGTCATCTCTGATAATAAACGAGCACGATGCATAAACGACTATTAATTAATATAAGTATGCAATGTATGCTAAATATGCAACGCACTTACGACTCCCCTGGTATTGTTAATGTCTATGGACGGCGGTGAGCACTTACCATCAGGTGACCCGTCTATTCGTTTGCCTCCTATAATATAAAAAGAAAAACGAAAAAAAAAAATTCACTGCCATAATTTTTATGCTTAAATTCGATTTGCAATGGAGTTTAACTTAGTTATCTTCTAATGAAGGATTCCATATAAGAAAAAAATTAATTGTAGACTATTTTATCGGTTTAAGACCGACGATATACATGTTCACACGATTTATATGAAATCACAAATAGTGATAATAGATGGCGCTTTATTAAATTTACAATACGTACTGATACATATTTACGATTACAGACGGTTGGTAGTCCGGTGAAGCTGTTAAGACCTTGCTAGGTCAATAGCGTAGTCAGTTCGAGAGAAAAAAAAGGATTAGAGATGGTCGTTATTGGAACGACTAATAACGTCACGCGTTATTCATACGAAATGGGTAAAAAATTAAAGAAAACATGATTAATTTGTTGTTGTTTATCCATTGTCCGTTATTATTATTTGACAGTGGCCAGCCGACGTTATTAATAACAAAATACGAACAAAACAGCGTTACTGCTCACATACAAAAGATATTAATTCCAATATCGTGCCATCGTTTCAAATTGTAATACGACAAGAAACAGTATTAATCAACAGCAGAATAAATGACAACACCTTTTAAAAATAACTGTTATAAAATAACACAACAACGTAAGATATTTGATAAAACATAGCCATTATTGACATATATAATTATAACATTCTAATTAGCGCTGTTCAGTTTTGTAGCGATCATTATCTTAAAATGCAATAGTTTTAGACATTTCAACGGTTTATCTTTACGATTCGAAAGTTAGCCGTTTATCTCCTTTACTATGTGAGATTTGTACCATATTTCACTTAATTTCTTTATTACTTTTTTTTATATTATAGGAGGCACACGATCACCTGATTTTAAGTGATCACCATAGTTCATAGACACTTGCAACACCAGAAAAGTCACAAGTGCGTTGCCACCCTGAGGTGGGTTATCCGGCGCTCTCACTGACCGAACGAAACGCAACAATCCAAGCACTGTTACTTCACGTCGGTGTTTCTGTGGGTCGGGTAGTAGTACCCCGGGCGAGCCGACCCATGCGTGCTGAAACCAGTAATAGCTTCAGCGTGGCTCTACCACGTCTAAAAATTAAATTATCGTAGGTAAGTTACATTTTCGCGAGTACATGTTAAATCCGCTTGCTCAAGTTCGACCGATAACGAAGGGTTAGAAGTTCACTTAACGTTTATCGTAAACAAGTAATATTTACATAACAACACGATTAACTAATTACCAGTGACGTAAGCACGTCCAATAATGACAAGTTTATTTAAGTACAATCATCATATATCTCTATGTACCCGGGTACAGTCGTCGGCAATCTTTTTGTCCGCTCTGTACATAGCAGTAATTTCGGGTTTGCGCATAATTTGAAAGATGGTAGAGCCACGCTGAAGCTATTACTGGTTTCAGCATGAATGGGTCGGTTCTTCCGGGGTAGTAGTACCACCCGATCCACAGAAACACCGACGTGAAGTAACGGTGCTTGCATTGTTGCGTTTCGTTCGGTCAGTGACAGCGCCGAAAGCCCACCTCCCCCTCATCTAAACACAGGCTGGCAACGCTCTCGCGACTCCCCTGGTGTTGTTAGTGTCTATGGACGGTGGTGATCACTTAACATCAAGTGACCCACCTGTTCGTGTGCCTTCTATGGCATAAAAAAAAAAAGTGAAGTAAAAGTAAAAGAAAAAGAAAAAAAAGAAAAAAAGTACAGTGAAGGGTTTAATAGAAAACATAATTAATATATTAGTTAGATTATTATAGGTATCTTATATTGACATTTATTTAGAGTTAACCTGTCTCAATGATATACATACAATATAATACGTACGTATTTATATTTAAATTTGTGTTCTGCGCAATTATAATCAGAGCGATGAAAAAGTTGAACGGAGACTGTATCGTTTGTCACGATTTTCGTTTATACGTTATTTACTAACTATCGCCACAATTTTTTGCTATAAAAAAAAACCTGTAGATGCTTTCTGCGTATTGCGCGTCGTAACAAATATTAATAAGTTATAATGTTAGCATTAATAAGTTGTATTATAATCGGTGCATACTGCCTTATAAGCTTATCATATCATTAAAATTCGTATCAGAACAAATTTCCATTGTCTTTTCAATAATATATAACATTTATAACTACATATTTCTAAACTCTTTTCTCTGATACATATAAAACCAGGTGAAGGACACATTTTCAATGGCAGTCATAGTTCAGCCACGCGTAATCACACCCCATGACCTTGGAAATCTCACACTCAACGTTTAATATATTTCTCTTGACCGTAAAAATACTAAACGGACATTAATATAAATTGTATAGCTTTACAAAAAGCATTTGTTAAAATGGAGAATCAGGTGTAGTGGTAATGCTGACAACGTTTTTTGTATTGAAAAGTACTACGTAGTTAGCCACAGCCCCCACTCGAGTCAGTCGTTGTAGAGCCTCCGTCGCTAACCCATGTCTACTTTTCCAAAGTAATAAATCTTGATTATTAGTGTATATTTTGGAGTATTATTTTCTCCACCCTACACTCACACATCAGGAACACGAGAAGACATTAAAAACACACTAAACAGGCATATAATTTGTAACTATTGTTATATCTTCTTGTATGAATAAAATGATACAGGTCTGCCGTTGTGCGCGTACCACCACACAGAAACGAACGAATAAATTATTTTCATAAGTTTTTTTTTCTTAGACATACTTAGTCCTTATACCAAAAGTATATCATGATATCTTTAACCAACGCAATGTTATTAAAGTTTTAAAAAGCTACGACTTTTATAAGCACTACGACGTCAGCGACGCGTGTTTTCTCGCCGTGGAAAAATAGCGAAAGCGGTGTAGTGCGCATACGTAGAAGAGAGGAAGTAAACTGATAAAATTGTTTATAAATAAAAATTATAAGCAAAGTATATTTTTGATTTGATTTTTTTTTATATTTTGAAGATAAAATATATTCTTAAGACAATAAATAACACAAACGAAATAGCGGGTATCGGTTAGTCATAAATACGAATGTAATAAATACTGTCCGTCTGTTTATTACGATTTCACGACAAAAGCTAAAAACCGATCTTAATCAAAATTGACATATTCGTAGCCTGGAACCTAGAGAAATAGATGTGATACTTTTCTATATATCACCACATATTATAAAACAAAGTCCTCTGCCACGTCTGTCTGTTCGAGATAAACTCAAAAACTACTCAACAGGTTTTCATGAGGTTTTCACCGGTAGATAAGGTGATTCATGAGGAAGGTTTAGGTATATAATTTGTCAAAGTTACTTTTATTATCAAGGCGGGACAATGTCCATCGGGCCCGCTACTATACATATAAAAATCAATTACCGATTGTATGTAAATGGATCACTTAAGAACGGCTGCACCTATTTCACAATTTTTTTTGTGTTTATAATGTTTGAAACATTCTACGAAAATAGTGAAAAGTTTGAGTTAAAAAAATCTCTTTATAAAAAAAGTGAGCAAATAAGATAGAAAACAATAGCAAAATCAATGATATTATAATTAAAAAGCTGTAGATACGTTACCTACATGATATGTTGACAAAACAAATGGCACGATAACGCACACATACGTAAAGTAATCTTGTAACGCCACACTGTCTTAGATAAAATGTGGAAGTAAGATGGCATATTCTCAATATCGGTGGTGAAAAAGAAAGAGTTATATGTTGCTTAGATACGGACGGATTGACGGGGCTAGATCACGTATGCTAGCTAGCCAAGTTGTAACAAGGCGCTATCGCAGCTCTTATGACGTAACTACAGCTTTTTAGGTATAATAGCGTTGAGGAAAATATTCAAAAATATTACCAAAACTGACAGTTTAACGAATTACATGGTCGTAATGTAAAGTGAAGATTCGGTATAATTTTCTTCGTTAGTCTACCCGTACGAAGCCGAGGCGGGGAGCCAGTGAGAATATAAATATATTATTCTCCGTCACTGTTAGTAACGAGGGACATAATATTAACAAAACTGGAAACAAAGTTGAAATAACAATTAACGAAGCGAGATAACTAATACCTAACAGAGCCCGAGTTACGTGTAGATTACTTAATTGTTAAGCCGTTTTTAATGGAGTCTCGTCGACGGACAATGATAACTCTCATTTGGACACACGACGAAAATGCGTCATGATTTCGATAAACGTATATATCATATATGACACATAAACTAGTTGAAAAATATAAAAAACGATCGTCAACAACGTGACAACAAACGGAGAAGAATAAATATAAAATGTATTATTACCCTCATTTGTCATTCAATATATCTATAGGTATATAGGTATACATATAATAACAATGTAAATGTAACTTGTCTGTACTTTTTATATTCTTGTGAAGAAAATTGTTGCAGGCGTTTTCGAATAAATAATAAAATACACGTGTGTTTGTTTGTTTGAACACGCATCACTGCTAAAGTACGGCGTTCACGATAAAAGCTCGCCAAGAGAATCATAAAGCATACATTTGAGTAACATTTCGTCTTGGTTTCATTAAAATCGTTTCACTATATTAAAAGTTATTGTAATAATAATGACGACGCGAATTAAGTACGAGAGAGACATAAGTAAATGGACTTAATACATTCAGATGATTTTGTTAGTCACTGTTTTTTTTGCATTAGGTTCCACGCGGACGGAGTCGCGGGCACAGCTAGTTAAATATATTCTTACCTAATGTAACACAAAACATTACTAAAATTTGTCACGTAATACATATTTTTTTTAAACTAACTGTCCGCCCTGTTTTCACACGAGTATACTGACAAACAAAATGAGACCAAATCCTTATAGTACAACAATGTAATGGAAAACAAGTGTTAAATAAGCAACTTAACGTCAATCTGTGAATATTTTTAAACATTTATCTACTGTATTCTGTTTCGCTCACTTGTTATTTCGAGATTGGTCCAAATTTTTCACTTCTCCCATACTATTTTGCAAATATCACTGCTGCATATTATAAAACAAAGTCCTCTACCACGTCTGTCTGTCTGTTCGCGTTAAACACAAAATCTACTGAACGGATTTTCATACGGTTTGCACCAGTAGATACAGTGATTACACGAGGGAGGTTTAGGTAGATCATTTGCCAAGGTTTTTCTTTATTATCAGGGCGAGACAACGTCCGCGGGGCCCGCTAGTATTCTTTAATAAAATCAATGTCGGACAATCACAAACACACGAAAAAAAAAATGTTAACCAAATAGGTGCAATCGAGAAAAGTACAAAATAAATCAGTATTTATTATAACAACACACCAACTAGCAGACAGACAAACACGAGAGGACATTACACTTTTTATTATGTGAAGGTTACTACAACAAAACAAATAAAAAAATAATTCGATACAAAGGTAACAACGACAGAACACGTCACGTTAAACAAAGCGAACCACTGAAAAATTCAAGGCGACTTCAGCACGCTCTGTACGAATCAATACTCCCAATTATAAATAGAATACTGATAAAAAAAAAAACATACGAACGTAGTGCCTGAACTGTAGTGACCGACACACTTACATAGTGCGCACGTCGCGGACGAAACATTGTAAGGCTTCTTCTTAACATGGCCGTCCAAGTAACCCCTATTTCAAGTGACACCTAACCCACAATCGCGACAACATTTACAAGATGGCCGACGGAAATTATACCATAATGATGCTTACAGTGTTTCCTTTATGATGTGTATCCCCCATCCGAGTGGATTTTATCGTGTTACAGTTCTTGCCAACATTTTTGACTGCTCTGATTATAGATGTGCAGAACAAAAAAAAGTAGGTATTAACGCGTATTACATTATATGCATAACATCGAGATAACTTAAGGATAAATAAATGTCAATTTTAGATTCCTATACCAATATTTTAACCTTGTTTTGAATCTATAAAAATCTTGAATGTATTATGCACAAGCTCAAACTTAGGCTGTATTCATAACGGCCGAGGCCAGATTGTATTAAAATTGTAACTGTGGTGTGATTGTCTCTGGTATTATTATAGTGGGTACCACGACCACGGCAGTGAACAATACCACGTCCACGGCGACAACCACAACTTCGAATAATAAAAGACCGCTACATATTCTTCACGACTGTGTATCTTTGTGCCCACAAAAGCCTTTAGGCATAGTATAAATATGAGAGACAGTACGGAAACTACCTACAAGGCTCGAAAACGGCACACTCACACAAACATGCGTATCGACGTGAGGTTTTAGCAGGTATTGTATGGATAGCACCGCGAGAAACGCTTAGGGGTCTTGTCGATGCCCTTTTTTTTCTTTCTCGAACTGTCTTCGCTATTGACCTAGCAAGGTCTTAACAGCTTCACCGGACTACGCGTCGATGCGCATGTTTCTGTGAGTGTGCGGGCACGCGCGTTTGTAGGTACTTTCCGTACCGTACGTATTTATACTGTGCTTTACGGGTCTCTAAAATAATTTTCCAGTAGCTCGTGAAACCATGTAGTTGATGTTTTTTTAGGAGTTCACAAAATATATTACATTGCATTCACACAAAGATCCGCAATAATAAAGATTACTTTCTATTTATTAAATATCATTTTTTCTCCCGATAATCATCGGAGTTAGCGATCTACGACATTCAGGATTGTAGCATTTTACTAGTACTTACAAATAGACCTGATATCATTTAAATATCTTTTCGAGGTCTATTCTCTTTGTTTATACTATAAGGGACTTTTCACATAGGCCAAGCGACCAAAAATATTGACTGACGGCAACTATATACGACGGTTGGCGTGATGAACAATATTAATACTTAGACGGGAAACCTTCATGTAAGAAGTCTCATGGGTCGGTTTGTACTACAAAAAAACAACAAGCGTGATTAACACAAAAGCCGAACGAACAACAACCCCGACTATTGATAAGCCATGTATACAAAGTTGCTTGAGTTGTGTACTGTTATTGTGACTACAATTTTTTATTTGATTTTATAGCTAAATAGAGTTTATTATCGTCGATTGATTGACGTCGCTTCGAGGTTCACTCTATGTGGAACAGTGCAGCGGACAAAAATATATTACTACTTAGCAGCACCCGAGGAGCACGTGCAGGGGAATGAGGGGTACACTTTTGCGGACGCGAGTAACACCAGCCCTTCCCTATATTACGAATGCGAATATGTGAATTTGTTTTTTTTTTGTTGTTTACATTCTCACGCCTAAATTACTCTATCGATCGTAATTATGAAATCTTACATACACGTTGTAAAATGTACAGAGAAAGACATATGGGTACCGTCCACCTAGAAAAATGTTCTGTTCTCGAAGTATAGATCAGATCTACATTAAAAGTAGCAAAGCCGCGAGCAAAATCTAGTAACATTATAAACGAAAGAGTTTATATGAATGAATTGATGTTTGTATACTCTGTCACGCAAAAACTATTATCATTACATAGTATAAAACAAAGTCCTCTACCACGTCTGTCTGTCTGTCTGGCTGTTCACGGTAAACTCAAAAACTATTGAACGGATTTTCATGTTGTTTTTAGCAGTAGATAGAATTAACGCGGGACAACGTCCGCCCGGCCTGCTAGTAAATTATATATCAAAATAAAACACAGACATAATTTATAAAGTTTTTCTTAAAATGTGACCAAAATAGAAATATATATCAAGTAACTTGGAAAAAATTCTGCGCTTTACAAGCCATTGGAGTTACATAAAGATAATGTATATATGTATGTATGAATGTATGAATATTTAATTACTGATATTTATAAAGGCACAAATGCAGACGAAGTCGCGTGCGGCTGATAGTTTCTACGTATATGTGCAAGCATTTAACTCTGACAGGATTCTTAATAATAGAATTATAAATACCTTGAGAAACTGTGGGTACTTGGCTCAGTTTTCCCCGTTGAATAATTTAATATCTACATACATATAACATAATGTGAATAAGCATAATAAATGAATAACCATTTCACAATGCAGACCTTTCTATGTTACACGTTTAACTATAACTCACGGCTAGATGGCGCTATATTTCACTACTATTAAGTTTTATATGATAATTTAACGCGGACGAGGAATTAAAAATAAAATGGCAACTCAATAACTGAACTTCAATCTGTCACTATTTTTGAAGACAGTCTCACTGCTACTGTCTTCTGTATCACTGTCAAAGCCATTTTTAATATGGAGATTTTTTTACCCAATTTTTTAAAATGGTATCATAGCTAATGGAAGCGCTTAGACATTCTGATCCGCAATCTTTTTGTGTGACTAAAAGTGATGGGCGTAAACACTGTGTCGGGTAGAGTGTGAGCAGTGTCTCGCTTGCCTTGGGGTAATGGAGAACAGTGATACATACGCTCTGCTCACTGTTTTCTACTTCA
The DNA here is from genome assembly GCA_036509395.1 of Antheraea yamamai. Taxonomy (NCBI): domain Eukaryota; kingdom Metazoa; phylum Arthropoda; class Insecta; order Lepidoptera; family Saturniidae; genus Antheraea; species Antheraea yamamai. Next base: position 10,771,852 of record AP028447.1, on the reverse strand, counting down.
CTTGCACTTCTACCGCTACACACACATTTTCTTCACGTTTCCGCAATATTTTTCAAATATTTTCTTTCAGACCAACCTTGCCCTTACAATTGCAAACACAACAAAAAAGATAATTAGCACAAAGGTACAACCGTTCTGAAGTTACTATATACATTCATTTCTGTGGGATTCATTTATTTGTATGAGATGTCAACAAGTCGTATTGTGAAATAATTGCATATACATATATGGGTCTTGTATACACTCGTCATCGCTTTTATATCCGACTCAAGAAGTTTCACATCAGAAAGAACCCGATTGCCACAAAGACTGTGGCACTTCAAACGATCAGCTTAAGGATTCAAATTATTCCTTTAATTTTTTTTTCAACGAAAAACATATTAAATCAATAATCATACTTATATTAAAATCTTAATACAAATTTTAGAAATGATATATTGCTAGAATTTTCTCTTTAATTGTATCGACGCTTCCAACTACCACAAAACGTATGTTAGCATTTAAATAACTAATTAGTACTATAATATTAATAGTTTAGAGTACCAAAGGGTACAGATACACCGGAGTTCGACGGTACACTGGCTGGAACCGAGGGTCACCGCTGCTGGGGATCTAATAAAAGAACGTACCCGATGAGGCAAGTAACGTGTAAGGGTGCAAACGGCCCGTGAAAAACGGTCAGACGGGCGTAATAACCTAGATTAATTAACCTATAACGATTGATACATAGTACGGGGTGATGGCCGAAAGACAGGTAGGTCGAAAGTACCGAGATTCGAGAACTGATTACGTTTATTGGTACGATATTGAGTATGAATTTGTTGTGTGAATTTATTGTAAACAGAAAAACATTCGTACTATAGTCTGTTCGCGCCTTAGGTATCCGCGGGGACGTGGGGAGTGGGAAGGAAAGAGCACGCACGGCCCATCTTTAGATATTTTATCTCATGTGTGTCTGACACACACAGTCCGATCGCCCCCCCGTCTCGCCGCTCGCATACCTATGGCGCGTTACAGCGGTTGCGGTCAAATTTTATACTAAAGTTTCCTTTGGCTACGCCCAACATATAGGTATACGAGTATGTTGGTAAGGTTATTAGTTACAATTTACAGTTCACAATTGTAAAATACGATTATTGCGTATATTATAATTGTTATGACTGTAACTGAGGGTTTTATTAACAGCAGACATTTTAGAGTTGTCAAAAAACAAAACAAAAATACTTTATTAAATTCAGGCCCTCAGAAAGCGCCTATGAAAGTCAAAGCTACCACCGGTTAGGACAGACAACCCAGTTATCGAGAAGAACTGGCAACAAACTCGATCGCGTTTATTTTTTTATCACACATAGTATTACAAACATAGATAGTTATATTCGTTCTTGGTGAATGAACAGGGAGGGCGTCATATACAGACGTCACCATCGTTTCCATATTGATCCACCCTATATTAGCCTTTAGACATTAAAACCAGCATGACATGGTGCTTGAATTTACTATATGTGCTAATCGGTAATGTGCTTTGGGACTTTATTATAAAACCTAACACTATCACCTAAATAAAACTGTTACCGGTCCTAGTTAGCCATACTAAGTCAAGCTTATTTAAGTTTTTGCAGACTTATGGAGATTATCGAGAATAAATCACGAGGGCAGATTTAAGATACCGCATTCCTGAAACGTAGCCTTTAATTTCTCGTGAGGCCCAATATTATAAATCGCTCGAACTGCCCGTTTTTGTAGTGGGAATATGGTATCTAACTCAGCTGCTGTCCCCCACAACAAAATACCATAAGACATTAAGATATGGAAGTAAGCGAAATAGACAAATCATACGGTAACAATATCTGTAGGCTGGCGAGCCTTTTGAACTGCAAACGCAGCAGAACTTAATCTGTCCGCCAATTCTTTAAACTGAGGACCTTATTGTAATTTGGAACAAGTCAACCATTAAACTGGTAGACTGAGGGAACGACAGTGCGTATTGAAATTCTCTTATATACTATAGACTTTAGCGATTAGGTACTGCCGAAATGTATCTTATATTTCAAAATGAGATATTTAAATCGTTCATATATAACATTTTTAATTTTTTTTTTAAATTTCCAGTTTTTATACACCGAGAACGAACTTCAAATTTGGCCGTTCATAAGGTTATTAGTTGTTTTTTTTATGAACTTCATATTTAACATGTACAAAATTTAAAGGTCATGAAAAATTACGTACAATATTAGGAACAGCTTAAATTGGACTCATTTTGCTATAAATATGGTTTGCAGTGTAAATTTTGCTAAACAGTAAAATATGATAAATCGTACTAATTCAGTACAGTACGTATCTGAGGTTGTAAAATTATAGTACATAACATGAATCATGGGTGAAATTTTATTATTATTTCACACTTAGCACGTACTAAGTAAAAATCGTAATAATTCTCATCTCTAACTAGTACGTATAATGTTAACAGAACATTTCCGTGGATAAATCAATACTTGCTAATAATCCACACCATAATTTCTACGGAACAAATTAAATATTTTTACCTTCATCATTCCCGTAAAAACAATACATCCTCGATAAACTTTCAACAACTCTAACGACCTCGAGTCCCACGCTTACCTGTAACAAGACAACTTTAATTAACGACACACGAACCGGTTATTTTAATTATAATTTGCATAAACAAATAAAAGTTAATTATGACGTAATTAGATTGTAGCGGAAATAATATAATCATGGGTAAGATATACTTATAGCCGTATTGTGAAAGTTTTTTTAGAGTGGTGATTAGGTTTGGAAGTGGCCGCGGTGCTGTCACCTGCCGATGAGTGCTGCGAGTTAAAATCACACACACACACAGGACAAATAATTATTGCTCGACAAATGGTGATTCTGGCTTCGGGTGTAATTTTTTCTTTATTTGTAATTGGTATTTGGTTACAAATTGGCCATGCCATCTCAGTGATTATAAACAAAATAAAATATTTACATCACTACATATAATAAAACAACGTTCTCTGGCACGTCTGTCTGTCTGTCTGTTCGCGGTAAACTTAAAAACTACTGATCGGATTTTGATGCGGTTTTCACCAGTAGACAAAATTGTTCATAAGAAAGATTTCATAATTTAGGTATATAATTTGTGAAGGTTTTTTTTTTATTATCAGGGCAGGACAACGTGCACCGGGCCCACTAGTAATCAATAATATTTTTTTTTACCGATTATTAATTTCAGACATAATCAGCCTGTAACGTATTCTTGCTTTCTCAGATGTCGGGAGAGCAGGGATGGCATAAACCGACGGATCTTAATGAGTTATTAATTTTATTTTCGAGTGCTAATCTTGGAGCTTGGTTACGTGTACATTATGCCATCTTTATGTTCATTATGCACACCGCGGCACAGGTTTTCATCGCTTGTTTATCAATAATCCTAACCAATTAGAAACGCGAATCCGAGTTTAATTGTTTGTTACCAATAGGTGTAGATCTAGTTATACAGAAAGCAATTACAATATTGCAAGCATTAATAATGTGAGACGACAAATTATACGTATCCCTGGACGGCCAATACTAATATTGTAAAGAGGTAAAGTTTGTGAGTTTGTGACGTTGTAGGGGGTAATCTGAGGAACTAATAAACCGATTTTGAAAATTTAAAATTTACCAATAGAAAGACACGTTATTTGTGAGTGTTATAGGCTATATATCATCACGCTAAAACCAATAGGAGCGGAGCAACAATAAAGAATGTTTTAAAATCGGGGTTTTTTTCCTTTTGAGAGCTTCCGCTGCGTCTTAGCCCAAAATAACTATTCCACGCGTACGAAGACGCGGGCAGAAGTTATTAACTAATTATATTATCTATACTAATATTAGAAAGAGGTAAAGTTTGTGAGGTTGTAGGGGGTAATATCTGGAGAGTCGTAGAAAAAATGGTCGAACGAAAACGTTTCTTATGAACGCTGCCTTAATGATGAGAGACATATGATTGAGTTCTAGAGAAAAGTTGTAGCTTGATAATGCCTATTACCGCCCAACGAAGTGGGCACGGGTCAGCTAGTTTCCAATAAAAACATATTAAAAAAACACATTATTATAGATTTACCTTCATCACACTTAAAAATACAAGTCTTCCTATCCCGGTATCTTCTATCAACTGTCGCACAACACATTTATACACATGTCTGCTTTCTATGTTCTTCACACAATCCATCCATATCGATTTTCCTCTACTCCTATACCCGTCCACATTCATACTTAAACCCTATTAAGGGTAATTATATTACAATTAAAAAGCTATAGATACGTCATAAGCGCTTCGACAGCGCCTTGTTAAAACTTGGCTAGGCTAGCTTACTTTTGTCGGCTGCCCCGTCAATCCGCCCGTATTTAAGCAACATATAACTATTTCTTTTTCACCACTGATATTGAGAACATGCCACCATACTTCCACATTTTATCTAAGACAGTGTGGCGTTACAATATTACTTTACGTATGTGTGCGTTATGGTGCCATTTGCTTTGTCAAAATATCATGTAGGTAACGTATTTTCCAGCTTTTTAGTTATAATATCAATGATTTTCATCATGACATATCATATCGGTTTTTCATATTTATTTTGTATAAAAGATTTAAACATGACCATTTCATACTAATTCCTCTTCCTTATATTCGTTCTTTATTAGACGTTCAAGTTTTTTTTTTGTATTTAATATTATATCTCTTTTATTATTTAATCACCTATTTGATACTAAACTATTGAAAATTTAAATAATGCGAGATCAAAATTTTAATAATATCCAAATTAAATTCACAACTGTTAATAAACCAAAATCCTAAATGTTTCTACAAGTTCCAAAGCGGTATCGATTAAGCCTTAGAACAAAAGGGATATGCAAACAATGAATCTAAAACACTTCGAAGGGGCACTACACCGACTGACCCTTTACATTACAAAGGCTTATCGAAACTCGAACATCTGTGTACCAAAACTCGACCAAAACAACCCCTCCGTATAGGAAAACTTATGTAGTATTTACATTTCTACTTAATCAAATAACTTTAAGTGATTCCATAATAGAAGATAAATTTAAACCTAAATATTACAAATGTATCGACAGTTTAGAATTAACTTTTCAAAACCGTTTTTCATTCCCCACTGTGCTAAAAAAAACGTGTGCAAAATGCCATAAGTCGTGGTGGTCTAGTGGTTTGACCGGTGGAATATCAATCCGATGTCCGCAGGTTCAAACCCCGGCATGTACCAACGAATTTTTCGGAATACGAGAACTTTTACTAATTTAAATTTGTGGCACTATCGGTTGACGGCGAGGAAAAACATCGTGAGGTAACCTGAACCTGAGAAATGTACTTGTAGTAATGTGTGGGAAAACATAGAACTGTGAGTTTCTCATCAGAGTTTGAAATCGCCAATACGTCGTTGGCTGGCATGGTGATTACGCCCATACCTTCCTACGGATCATCATGGTGGTGATGATGATTAAAATCTAGACAATAATTATACTTATTCTAGTGATTATTTGTCATAGACATTATTTGTCAAAATTACCAACCCTAATTGCCGGACCAAAATTTTGAAGGGGGTCTATAACGCCAGCTTTAAGAACGCTATGCCGCGTATCTAAAATTATACACATAAATAATACGTATATCATATTTCTAGACATTACTTATAGCCCAGTCATATTAGGTAAAAAAAGGGGTCAACCTCGGAATGAAAGATAATAAGCTGCAAATTGGTATGAACCTTTGTTTTGTCATTCTAAATGTTGTCTCAAAAGTCACAATCGTTATCGTGTCCGCGTCTCAAGATATTCAAGGTCAAAGGTCACAAAAATCGGTTTTTCGCGAATATCTGGCTTCCTATCGGTTAAATGAGATTTGCATTTATTATAAAAGTTGTAGGCTATAAAATTCCCTACAACTTTTGTTTAAACTTTTTTTTCATACGACCAACCGTTTTGAAGGTAGAGCGCGAAGAGTGCACATCGTACAGTCATATACGGCCTAATGCAAGGTCAAGCGTGAGTTATGGTTATCAGTACGTTATAAAGTCAATTATTTACTTGGAAATTATAATTATTAAACAATGCCTATTATTTATGTACTAACTATTAATTATTTATATTTAATTAAAGTAAGTAACTTGATTATTTATATATAATTATTCATATTTAACTATTTAAGTATAAAATATTATTAATTCTGGATTATATATTTTAGTTTTATTTTAAGTTAACACGACATTATATATCTTTTCTTTAAAACGCGTAAATTTCTCAATACTTATATACCTGGAAATACTTGTCCCTACCCTATGCCCTTTTCTATTCATTGCCGGGACAGATGTTCTATAGTATTCAAGGCCACTCTCTCCACTTTGTATGAGTCAAGATTATTCGTTAGTTTGAAATTGTACCGTTGCAACTACGGACGTACGGTTTTAAGAGCTATGGCTGATTTGTGTTTTATATGTGATAAGAAACTTTCAGAAGGTGTTTCTGTGAATGTCGTACGTGGTTTACAAACTTTAAAAACTGCAAGTATTGAAAGAAATGATGGACATATAGACTATTTAAATACTTTAAGTTCTGTAAATGTGCATTCCGAGTGTCGAAAAGTGTACACGAGTAAAAATGTTATTATTGCATCAAAACGACGCACAGATGAGAGTGAACCTTCAACGTCAAGTGCACCTCGTAAAAAACGAAATGAAGTCTTTGATTTTGGAAAGTTATGCTTATTTTGTGGCCAAGAAGCTGATGAAATAGCAGAAAAGAAAAAAAAATTAAAGTATAGACGGACAATAAGTAATGTAAGTACTCTTGCATTCAAAGACAACGTAATTAAGAGAGCAGAAGAACGAAACGATTCCTTAGGAGAATTAGTAAAGGAACGTATATATTACGAGTATGATTTGATCGCTGCTGAAGCAAAGTATCATACTATTTGCTATACCAACTTTTTAACCCGAGTACCATCTGCAGATAAAAAGCCTCGCCAAGATGATCAAGTCACTCAAGCAATGAAGGAGATTTTTTATTATATAGAAAATAATGAAGATTCTCAATTTACTTTGAAAGAACTTAAAGATGTCCCTACGGAATACATACCTGACGATAAGACAATTATTACAAAATTACAACAAAAGTATTTAACTGATATAATAATCACAAAAAAAATTGGATCATTTACAATTATATCTTTCCGTGATACACAGCTTAACGTATTATCAAAAGCTTGGTACGAAAATAAAAAAAGTACTCCTGTAGAAGAACGTCTACGGATTGTAGAAGCTGCTGCGGCTATTATTAGGGAAGACATCAGATCATCTGTAGTTGAAACAAAAACGTATCCACCTCCGAATAAAATGCTAGATTGTATTAATGAAGAAATACCAAAAACATTATCACATTTTTTGGAAGAAATGATATTAAAAAATAGAAAAGGACAAGTAGATCATTTAAAAACGAAATGCACATCTATTAGCCACGCAATAATGGCTTCGATACGAGAACGTTCATTTTCATAAATATATAATATAAATAATTAATAGTTAGTACATAAATAATAGGCATTGTTTAATAATTATAATTTCCAAGTAAATAATTGACTTTATAACGTACTGATAACCATAACTCACGCTTGACCTTGCATTAGGCCGTATATGACTGTACGATGTGCACTCTTCGCGCTCTACCTTCAAAACGGTTGGTCGTATGAAAAAAAAGTTTAAACAAAAGTTGTAGGGAATTTTATAGCCTACAACTTTTATAATAAATGCAAATCTCATTTAACCGATAGGAAGCCAGATATTCGCGAAAAACCGATTTTTGTGACCTTTGACCTTGAATATCTTGAGACGCGGACACGATAACGATTGTGACTTTTGAGACAACATTTAGAATGACAAAACAAAGGTTCATACCAATTTGCAGCTTATTATCTTTCATTCCGAGGTGAAAGCCCTAATATGACTGGGCTATTATGGTTATTCCAGTAATTATTTATATGTTATTCTTCAAAATTAACAACCTTAATTCCTGGATCAAATTATTGAGACGATCTAAAACGTCAGCTTTGATAACCCTACACGGTATGTCGCGTATCCTAGATTTCCCACAAGAATACATGTAGGTTAGGACTACGTCGGAGACTGTCGCAAAGGTGCTTTCAAAGGTTTCTCAAAAGACTTCCATTCAAACCGATTGAGGTTATGTTTGGGGTCAGTTCAGAGGTGGGAACAGACTTTACGAATATAAAACTCTAAATCTCGTTTATATTAATAAATGACCACGCAAACCTGGCAGTATCCTGTTTATTTTTCTCCCTTTTTTCCTTTTCTTTTTTATTGACTATTTTTCTCTTATAAAGTAAATATACAGAAATACAATGTAACTGTCGCTCACTGTAACCTACAAGCCATGTACAGCTAACCTCAATGAGACCAGAGTATTAAAAACTTAATCATAAAAGTTATTAAATACTTCTGCGGGCTGAATCGAAAGGTCTCATGTCTCTATACACATCGCACTAGAAGAACAAAATGGCAGAAATAATTGTATGGAAGGTACTTCCACAGAAACTCCCACTTTTGCTGTAATTTGTTCTTTATAATATAAGGCACTACCGGTATGGATAAATAACGCCGAAGTTATTTCTTTAATTTAAGATCAAGGGGATCGCTGCCCGATTAGAAAAACTAAAGTTTTTATAACCCCGACACTCCCTTGAGCATTGTTCGCAATTCACTACAATTTCAAATTTGGCTACCAGTCCGCAGTACTTGACTGATTCACCTATATAGTGAAGCCAATTTAATTATAGAATAATTTATTTAATTTAAGGTCCATACAAACAAATGTAGATTATGGCGCATAGTGATGTCGACCATATCGGACTGTTGGCAGCATAAGTTTCAAAAAAATTCTGTATTTATTACAAAATTCAAAAACTTTTAACAATTACAAATTATATAACGTAAAATGATAATTTTAGAAAATTAGCATGATATTCAAAAACATGATCCGCAATTTTCAGGTCTGAATCTTAGAAAAAGAGCCAAGGGGGGTTAAAAATTCATTTCCAATAGAATATAGATATGACATACACAGTTATTCAATTCAATTAGTGAGAGTATAGTGCCGAATATGCAATAATTCACGCGTACCAGACCACACTACAATACACGTATGCATGCACTTCGTATGTACTGAGAGTGACCGATTTCAACGAAGCGTGTCCGTCGATCAATAAATTGGCCGCACACGAGCTCAATCTATACTAAATTCAATTATCATTTTACCTATTTCATCGGTTATTTCGGTGGCTTTTAACCGTTGTCTTTGCTTACAAATTCAAATAGCTTCAAAAATGAGAAAGGAAAGGCCCATTTTAAGGATAATTCAATTGACGTTCCACTCTTTCTGCTAGAACTTTAGAAACGTGGCGTGACTATTAAATTATTCTATGAAATTTTTAATCATTTTTGAAGTGAAACTTCTAATGCAACTTCCAACAAGGTTGCGTTAAACGTTTAACGCTACCATGGAGGGGGTATGAAAGCACTGTTGCGTTAAACGTTCAACGCTCCTGGGGAGGGGGAATAGAAAGAGACAGACCGAGAAAAATAATCAAACATTTCGTATCTTACTTTAGTTATCATAATCCCATTGTAAATGTTATAGATTTGGATGTTTCTCCACTCGAAAATGATAATTAAAAGATGCGATCAATTGTGAATTGTAAGCAATGTTAATAAAGTTTGTCTTAAAGAAACAATATGATTTCACTAAAAATCAATTTCTACCCCTTCCTATTTTCATTTCCACATTACGAAGTTTCACTTCTTCGGCGCGGAGGGACGCCACGCATAATCTTTTTAAATCAGTAATAATATCCGCGCGCTCGCCCGCGCTGTCCAAAAGTTTGGCATTATTTAGTAATCTTAATATATATATTTCTTGTGTGCGTGTGTATGTGACTGAACTCCTCCTAAACGACTGGACCGATTTTGATGAAATTTTGTGTGCGTGTTCGAGTGGATCCGAGAATGGTTTAGATTCACAATTGGACCCGGTAGGTGGCGCTGCGGTCGACTTTTAGGATTTTTTTGTTTTCAAGGCAGGACAACGTCCGCCCGGTCCGCTAGTATTCTAATATATATTAACATAGTTTATAATACACAACACAGAATCATTGCTAAACGAGCGCAATAGTCACTACGATCCAACAGAAAATAATTTGCTATAGATTTCAACTTTGTATATATCATAGCTTAAAACTTATATATACGTTTATAGCTCTCTTTTTCGTTAGACATTTTCCTTTTATAAAATCCTATTCACACCGTCCCAAAAGAAGTTTCGTTCCAATAAAACAGGAATTGAACTCCGTACGCCATCTTTAAAAACAATTCCTACCGAAACCATTATCAGATAGTTACAGAAGGAACAAAACTGATGCACCAGCGATCCGAATCACTTGTATTCCCGGAAAGTGTGACGGTTTTGTATCCCTTTTCATTGCCAATGTCGTCGGCTTGATTGTTATTTGTTTATCACTATGCGTCGATACTGCCCGTCAATCGAGTCCCCATTTGCGTAACAAAGCACGCAATCTCGAGCGAATTCATATTGAATCATTCACCACGTTATAAACAAACCCGTTTAAGTTTTCCGCGTTTAGTAACTTGTAAGAATGCAATATATCGATCGATAAAAAATGTTCAGGATATCTTCATTCAAAGTTATTAAGAAACGATTTTTATAAGCAATACACAAAACACTAAAAATTTTTTGTAGATAAAGTATACTTTTTGTTTAAATTTTCTATATATTTTTTCTTTTGCATATAAAATATATTATACTAGCTTCTGCTCACGACTTCGTCCGCGTGGAATAGTTACTTTGGGCTAGCACTAACATGTAGCGGAAGCTCTCAAAAGGAAATAAAAAAAGATTTCGAAACATTCTTCGATGGTGTTCCGCTCCTATTAGTCTTAGCGTGATGATATATAGCCTATAGCCTTCCTCGATAAATGAACTATCTAAAACTGAAATAATTTTTCAAATCAGACCAGTAGTTCCTGAGATTAGCGCGTTCAACCAAACAAACTCTCCTGCTTTATAATATTAGTATAGATATAAATCGCTGGTATCAGCTACACATATATAAACATGAAGTGATTACATACGTTCAATCATATACAATACTGTAATTTTTGTATGCGAGGAAATAAAAATAGCGACGAGGAAGTTACTAGTGGAATCAATAGAACAAAAAACGACAAACCGCTGTGACAGAGCTATGAGATCAACATTACAGTACAGTATAACGATATAGTAGAATAGAATGCCAACTAAACAACTGCAAGTCCATCTATCAATATTATTGATGATCTTTCAATAATCGTTTATATCCAAACATTGTCCTGACAATTATAAACATAACAAAAAATAATAAGACAAATAGACGCAGCCGTTCTGTATTGAAACACATACACAGCAAAATTATTCTTACTTAATTACATAGTATAAAACAAAGTCCCCTACCGCGTCTGTCTGTCTGTCTGTTCGCGATAAACTCAAAAACTACCGAAGGGATTTTCATGCGGTTTCCACCAATGGATAGGGTGATTCATGAGGAACGTTTTAGTATATAATTTGTCTAGGATTTTTTCATAATCAGGGCGGGACAACGTCTGCCGGGCCCGCTAGTATAAGATAATTATAACGAATATAAAACAACCATCACATAGTGAGTAATATTGAAAATCAAGTCTTAAACAACTTCTACATCTACATAGTTATATCCAGTTAAAATGAGTTACACGAATGTAACGTAAGACTAGTTCGGAACCTTACAAATCCAAATACGTACAACATTACATTAAAAGAATCAATAACTAAAAGGTAACAAACGTCTTCAAATGCAATGCGATTGTCTCACCCTTTTCCTGGCCATGTTAAAGGAATCGCACTAATAATAACACCATAGCACAAATCTAACAAGTCACGAATCGGTTAACGTCCTTACGCGGTCGCATTTAGGTTCGCACTGCTAGCGGAAACGGTAAAATGGGGTGGCGCGTACAGGGTTGCAAGCTTCAACGAAATTATTTACTAATTTTAAATTCCGTATTAAAAATAAACAACACATTTCGGACGATTTAGAATCATAAAATGGATGTGTTTCGCGTCATAATAACGTACTCGTTGTATGATTTTACATAAATAAAACATATTTACTAAAAAAAAAAGCGCTGTGAAAGATGTTACATTTGTATATTTCTGATAAACATTTTGTTGGACAACGGAGAAGCAGTTTAATAAATTTTAAACACGAGTCTTACATACATTACATCAATTGTTGATCAACAAACATGACTTGTTGGAAATTTCGTCAAAATCAACAATAATATAACATATTAAATAATATAGAATAAAATCGATATACGCGTCTGTTTTTATGTGCATAATGTTTTTGTAATCAACGAAACACGGTTTTCACTTTTATTTAAGACTAGCTTCTGCTCGCGACTTCGTCCTCGTGGAATAGTTACTTTGGGCTAACGCTAACATGCAGCGGAAGTTTTCAAAAGGAAAAAAAAACGACGTTAAAACAATCTTCATTGGTGCACCGCTTCTATTTGTCTTAGCGTGATGATATATAGCCCATAGACTTTAACAATGGTATAAACAAGGTTTAAGCATCTTTCCTAAGGAAGGCCTACGAGAACCAGTTTCATCATCATTTTCATTACATAGTATAAAACAAAGTCCCCTACTGCGTCTGTCTGTCTGTCTGTTCGCAATAAACTCAAAAACTACCGAACCGATTCTCATGCGGTTTTCACCGGTGGATAGAGTGATTGATGAGGAACGTTTTAGTATATATTGCCAAGTTATTTTCACTAATATAATGTTAACACGTATCCAATAAAATATGTTAGTAATCTTGTGTATTTAATGTAAATCAGGATTACCTTAGAAGATATCACAGATTTAAGTACACGTGCAACAATATATGAATGTTTGTATGACGAGATTTAGAAAGTCTGTTAAACTTTGATAAGCTGTATATACCAGAGTGCCCTAAAATGAATCGTTTATTACTTGCACAAATAGCCCACATCACTAGACTGAAGTCTGGGCAGGTCACTAGTTTCTAATAGCATACCACGACGTAAACGTCACCGCCGAGTTAAAGGACATGAGTTTAATCACCATTTCCGCTGATGATATATTTAAAAACAGAAAAATAAGTATAGTTTCCCCTAAGGATATAATCCTAGGCATATTCATTTCATCATGCATTTTTTCTGCTATGATTCTATTCACCTGCGAAGATAAAAACTCAAATTATATTTTATATGAGTAAAATCATTAAATAAATTAAATGTTGTGGCCACAGTTTTTACTGTTATTTATTACAATCACTATAGTTGAGTTATAGTAAACTGGAGTTTGTGTTTATATTCTCAGCGTTTACATATCTAAACTTATCAATTTTACAAATCGGTAGAGAACTTGATGTAATGTAACGCCTCCTAGCGGCGAGGTATAGTATAATGGGTATCATAAAAACCTTCTCAGTGAAAAAAGCAATTAGATGAACTAATTTATATAATGATCGAATCAATTATGATTACGATTTAATATCGAATATGTAAAAGTATACTTCTATAGCCACGGCATATTTTTGATGTGAGACATCTATAGCGATGGGTCAGACCGACTGTTGGCGTTGCGACGCATCGTCACGACATGCGTCGTCAGAATATATGATTTTTAATTTTTCGTATTTAATGAATATTAGTTTTTAATATATAAACACCCATCTTTTTCCTAAAAAAAAAACAATTTTATTTTTAATTATATCATATTTATTTCCTGTTGTAAGCTATCCTTTTATGCATATTACTTGTACAAAATAATATCGATGTTTCATATCTGCCAGGCGTACCGCGACGGCTCACAATTTTTTTTTCATTTTGTTCTTTTATATACTATAATCTCTACTCAGAGCGACTCTTTGACCACAGATTATTATTCCGTAGATTCTAATTTTAGTTCTAATTATAATATTCCGATAATATTAATAGAGATCTGGTTTAAAAGTTTTTTTTTTATTAAATTTCCTAGAAATGTCTCATTAACGTTTTCTCTGTAGAATTATATCAATTACTGATAAAATAACAACAAAAAAACATGACATTTCTACAAAATTACCCTTTCATGACCTGTTCTGCTTCACCGGTGTGAGTTATAATTAAGTGTCGATAGACAATAATGTAGAGCACTCAATCCTAAGTAATTACTGAATTTGAACTATACGATAGCATAAAGTGCTGTCGAGTTATAAAACTTAAAAAGAAAACTTCATTTTCAACATCAAAATTTACGTGTATTTCAGAAGTGAAATCTTCTCACGCCCTGGGAGAGTACTTACGATTTATTGTAAGGACTCAAATGTTCAGGCTTTTTTTAAATATCTCCAACATAGTTTCGCTTCAGGACCGAATAAAAAAAATAGTCGTTTAAAAAAGTACCTTATTATTATATATAAATAGACTTACATTAGAATAAACAAATATTAAATGGAAGTTTCCAAATATCCTTTTCCAGAAGGGAACCGTCTTCCCTATTTCGCTGTCACGGAAATGGATTTTTCTCACGTGGCAACCGGAACAGCATACAACGCCCTACATTCCGCTGCGTTGGTTTGAGAAGGTATTATAAAACACTACACATACGAGGCATTTTATACCTAAATTAATAAGTCTCAAGGTTCATTATTCATTGAAGTAAAAGCTAATATTCGCAGAACACTCGCATTTTACAACGTTATTGCATTTACGTAGAATGGGTCGGTCGGTTCGTTAGACTATCCTGTGCCCTTGGCGATCGTTACTTTCCTTTATTATTTATTTACTTATCATTGAGCTATTCTTACGTCTAAAACTGGGTAAACAGATATAGTTAATTCTCTTAATCATTGAATAAAAGTCTGTAGATAAAAGTAACAATGGATAGATGATAAAGTAAGAAATTCAAAAGTAATTACGGTATAATCCGTTTATAACGAATGTCTCCGTTTAAAACGATGTATCGCTTTAACGTCTAAATTAAAGACTTGTAGTTGAGACAGGTATCTAGTTCGATTTTCATAGAAATTACTATAATTGTATTTTAACTCGATACGACTTAATTTTTACCTATACAAACTATAATAACGGATGAACATTTTAAAACAATTAAATAGAAAACATTTTTTTTAGAAAATCACGTTATGTTCTTTTTGCAATTTTTTTTACAAGTACATGTATGTAGTCTACGATGGTAAGAACGCTAAATTCATACTGAAGGTTCTCAAGAGCTGCTACCAAAACACACTAATAGGTCCGTAGCGACAGACATTCAGCTTGATAGTGATAGCTAGCTAGCCACATGAGATTAGAAAACGCCCTAACACAATGCTAGGGTAGTCATGTAACCTAAGTGATACTATGAGAATTCCTCTGTATATTCTGTAAAGTCTGGCCAAAATCGTTTCTATTATTAACCTAGACAAAGAGACAGTTTAATTTATACATATAGATTAAGTATCGGTGCACGTGAAAACCAGATTAGGCCCCCTCGGCAACGGCTCAAGCCTAGGCCCGTTGCCTCGGCGTGGAGCCCTTGAATGCGCTGCTCGCCCGATACAGTGACACCAAATCTTACATCACTGGGACAACATTACACATATCACCTCCACACACGTACACGCATACGCACTTACACATGCAAGTAGAAGGGTTTTTTTCCCCCTTATCAAACTGAAATAGTTTAGAAAATTATCCGGTACGAAATATATATAAGAGTTGTTGAGGTATGTATGCTTGGTACACATATATGTTTCAACAACTCATATATGTATGAATAGTTAGCTTAGCATAGGTTAGCTCAGATAGGTTGCGAATTGCATGTATCAGGCAACAACCCAAACCGAGGTGTTCCGTATACCCTTGAGCTAGTTGTCAAAAAAAATCGGCTGTGTGCCTTAAGCGCTCGCCTTAGTAGTTCGGTGAAGCTGTTAAGACCTCGCTACGTCAATAGCGTAGTCCGTCCGAAAAACAAAAAAGTGCACGTGAAAAATGAAACCTTTTAAAATTAATGTATCACTACTTACCTGGACAAATTTCATTCGGTTTGTTCATAATGTGTCACAGTGTATTCTTACCTGGAATCATAAAGAAAAAAACAGTAAATAAACAATCCCATTGTCTAGTAAAGGTTCTTTTTGTATGATCTAGACCTTTTTTGTATGTGTTATGTATTGATATTTTATACGAAATATATGACCTATTGAACATTCAAATAAAAAGTGAGATTTTATCTTTTTTTAGTATTGTTTCATGACACGCGAAACAATTATTTTTCCAATTTTGTTGAAACAATATACGATACGCAGATCATTATTTTATAGAGTACTACTTACTACTCTATCCATTAGTAATTTAATAAAAATACATTGTTATAAGGCAACGTTTTAAGAAACTTATATGTAAGAAAAGAATATAAACAGTTGATAAAAAAAAAAAAACCAAAACACACTCGGCAAAATTGATGAAATATATGTTGTATCGTTCCGATGTCCGCTGGTTAGAACACTGGGATGAAGGCTGACGGTGAAGGAAAACATCGCAAGAAATACCTGAACCCGAGATATTTTCTTATAGTACTACTGTATGTGGGAAAACACACAACTGTGGATCTCTCAGTTTGAAATCGCAAATACGTCGTGGGCTGGTGCGCAGGTGATTATGCCCATACCTTCCTTCGGGAAGAGGCCTATGGCCCTGCAGCAGGTCGCTGACAGAAACTTATTCCAAACTTATAGATCTCAACTCTAAGAACTTGAGTTATAATGTATGGTAAATAATAATAACTAGATGAGATCAAATCGAGACCAGCTTTTGTTCGCCCGTAATTATGAGTGGTCTATGCCAAAATAAAAAAAAAAAATAGTGTATCACTTATTGCACACCACATGATTATAAACGAAATTTGTTCTATGTAATTTTTACGATATCGTCAAAAATGAACCTTTAGATAGTGGTTGTGATTTGAACGTTATACGGAATTCATTTAGCCTTAATAATGAGGGTGGTCTCATGCCCGGTTTCTGAGGTACTTTAATTGTAGTTTATATGTTCAATAGCGTTATCGGTTCGATAACTTGTCTATTTGCGTTTCTGAACGCACAATCATACGATAAATGTCAGTAAAACTCAACGGGCCAATTGACAGTTTATCTTATGGATAACTTTGTTGAGTCAATAACTATTGGTAGTTTAACCGAGTATCTCAGAAACCGGACGGGCATAAGTGAGAAATTACATTGAATAAGGGCCGAATCCGTCTCTTTGCTGCAAATTTAATGGATGAGATTCTTCAAGTATGAACCTTATAAAACGTTTTTTATATGATTCTAAATTGGATCTTTGTTTGCAAAGATTTTATACAAAATTTAATGACAATTTAAAAACGTAACAAACAGACAAACAGCTCACATTCGCATTTATAATATTAGCATGGATGTAAAACAAACTATAATAAGATGATTACGGTTAGAGACTCATCTAAGATAAATCTGTACATAACAAATATACGTTAATATTCAATATACTAAACGCATTCCGCAGAAAAAATATTATCCACAATGAAGGAATCACAAAAATCGGTCCTGTAATAATTTCTGTAAAAGTGACGCACACTTTGTAATATATATAACAAAGACAAAGAGACTGTTTTTGTATGTCAGATAATGAACACAATTGTGTGCATAAGAAGAGAAATACGCAGCTAATGGGAAATTCTTTAGTTATAAGTCACGTACCGTCAACAGAATTGGTGTTCTGGGGTATCAGCTTACCATTACATAGTGTAAAACAAAGTCCGCTACCTTGTCTGTCTGTCTGTTTGCAATAAACTAAAAAAACTACTGAACGGATTTTCATGCGGTTTTTCATGGGGAAGCTTTTGGTATATAATTTGTCCTAGGATTTTTTTTATAATCAGGGCGGGCCCGCTAGTATCATATATATTACTACTATTGGTCAACATTCAACAATAATAAGAGGTACAATGGTTAATATTTCAACACTATTTATCTGTATTATTTTTTTTTTAAGTGAACACTTCTTTAGGCGCTTTGAGCGGTATTTTTGACAGGAGATAAGTTTATAATTTTGCCTCATGACATGGTAGTAAGCGTGACCGACCGTATTGCGCTTGCGCGGCATCCATCAGAGTAGCTGTGCGTGGTATAGAGGTCTGTGTACATTTAATATTGATATATTGTATGTAGATTGTGCAGCTTATCATATATCATTACATAGTATAAAATAAAGTCCCCTACCGCGTCTGTCTGTCTGTCTGTTCGCGATAAACTCAAAAACTACCGAACGGATTTTCATGCGGTTTTCACCAGTGGTAGAGTGATTGATGAGGAACGTTTTAGTATATAATTTGTCAAGGATTTTTTTATAATCAGGGCGGGACAACGTCTGTCGGGCCCGCTAGTTAATTATAAACTGTATAAAAATGTAAGTAATTATTGTTGGGGATGCCGATAAATGTGAAGACAAGACAAAACTAATGATAATTCAATTTTACTATAATTAATTTAAAAATTCAAAAGAGAGAACACAGTTAAATTCCATTGTTTTGAGTTTCCACTTCTGTCAGCAGTCCTTATGACTGCCTCGACGTTTTTTTTCTAAATCTTTTATACTATGCACATATATTATAGATTGTGTGGTGAAGTATATAGAGTATTATAATTATTTTCTTTGTATTGATAACCCTAAAACTCGTCAAGGGTTCCTATGCATACGAAAATCTATAGATCATTACGCTGTATTGCTCGATAGGGTAGCAGATAATAGCTTGACGAAGGAGGGAGAGGGGGCGGCTAAGACGGTAAAATTACTAATAATTATTATAAACAACAGTATCTGAGATGTACACGATTAAGATGTGAACGTGTTTTTTTTATATCATAGGATGCAAACGAACTGGTGTGTCACCTGATGTTAAGTGATCACCGCCGTCCATAGAAACTAGCAATACCAGTGGGGTCGCAAGTGCGTTGCCACGCTGAAGCTAACAGTGGTTTCAGCATGAATGGGTCGGCTCACTCGGGGTAGTACCACCCTCTCACAGAAAACCGACGTGAAGTAACAGTGCTTGGATTGTTGCGTTTCGTCCGGTCAGTGAGAGCGAGGCCCACTTCCCTCTCCCCCTCCCCCTCCCCCCTTCCCTCAAACACAGGCTGGAAACGCACTTGCGACTCCTCTGGTGTTGCAAGTGTCTATGGACGGTGGTGATCACTTAACATCAAGTGACCCATCTGTTCGTTTGCCTCCTATGATATAAAAAAAAAACATATAACATACCGGTTCTTCTCAATTTCAAGACCGTTGATAGCTTTGTGAACTCAAGTACCAGCCTAAGGTCTAAATTAAATCGAGTCTACTTCATTCTTCTACCAACTAACACCAAGACTTATGTAGTTTTGCTCCTCGTCTTGGACAATGTACAAAAAGACTAAAATTTGCCAACAAAAATATTATTTGGTACAAAAATGGCCTCTTGAGCATTTAGTGACGATCCATAAAAATATTTATTTTCAGATCAATTTCAGTAATTATCAAAAATTATATTAAAAAACTATAACCAAAATGTATTCGTATATTCACACGTTATGTAAAATATTGCGTTTCGCACTGAGTTACAGATACCCTTCATCGGGAACACAAATATGACGTCCACAATCATTACCTGAACTGAAGACCTTGTCGACACAGGAGAAGTAGGCGTCCTCGGTGACGGTGGCTCGGCCCTGTGCTCAGCCAGCACCCTGTGCTCATGCTTCGTCCCTACCACTGAATTCTTAACTCGTTCCATTCTCGCTTGTATCGCTTTCCTCGAGATAACTTTGGTTTTCTCGTCCTTCGTACCGCCGCCATCGGCCAGCTTCCTCATCAGCCTGGCGGTCGCCGCGACCGAATGCTGTTGCGTATCGGAATTCGTTCTAGCGAGTCGTGTCGCCGGTCGTGGTACGGGGGTCGCACCACCAGTACTACTCCTCGTAGTCTCATTCCTACTGAACGGTGCACCGTCATGCTCGGTATCAGAATCTGCTGGTAAGTAACCTCCACCACCGACCGACGACACTCCGGTACGTAAAAGATTCTCGTGTTCCGCGTACCGCACTCTCTCGTCGACGGACACATTGCCGTTTTGAGCTCTCTCGAGTCCTCGTTCCATTTCACCTATCTGCCTTTCCAGTTTCCTGAGAACGTCGTCCGACGGCGGTGTTGGGCCGCCGTCGTCTGGCGGTTCTGGAGTTTGAAATGACTTTAAATGGATGGGATGCGCTCTGCTGATCTCGAGGCGTTTCGGGCCGATTCCAGTACTCGGCACCTCGTACTGAGCTCTCTGCGGCTGTGGTGTCCTTTCTAGCATTGCTAGAGACACAGGTGAAGGTGGCGGGGCCCCGTTAATAGCCGGCTCCTGGGCTTCCGGAGCGGGCGAAACTCGCGGAGCGCGGAAACTCTTCCTCATAAAATCTTCGCGTGTTAGTTTCCTTTCCATTTTCACTTTGACATTTCACTTAGTCCACTACTAGTACATGTTCATTTATCACAGTTCGATTACAATAATGTTATATATCTGAAATCTATAAATAAGAAATCAATAAGTGGTACCATTGACTGCATACCAATCAGTGACTTCATTCCTTATCGATGGAATTCTGATAAAGTGAAATTTTCAATGACGATATCCATATTGCTATCAGTAACTGAATGCGACCTACATATAATATTTTCGATAAGCAAAATACACCAACTTAAGAAGGTAAAACCGAAAGGTTAAAGAACGTACAATATGGCGACTGATACAAAAATAACTACGTAGCTGACGTCACGCTGGATAACCCCATCAAAAATTTAACAATTGACGCACAAACAAACTTTTCTATTGTTCCAGTCGACTTAATGATGGAGTAACATGAATCGATTATTTTAATTAATGACCACGATGACTAATAGATCCGATTCTATAAAATGTCAGACAGGAATAGAATAAATATTTATACCTCGTCACATACGGCATAGACTAAAATAACGTTTCATGAAAGATAACAAAAACAAATGAAGAAATAGGAAATGAGATATATAATTCTCAGTGAAATGTAATAAGAGAAAAATGTTTCGATGACGTTAATGAAAGTCTTAGAATCATGAGTAAACTTCCAAACCAATGTAATGAATAATTCTCTAACACATAAAACGTTAGTCCGTGCGCCTAAAGATGCAATTTTACTAAAAGAACTTATAGAAACAACAATGATATACCGAAATAAACCTTATATGTAAATCTAGATAATTTGAAATATCAATAACACTACTTCTGATAAAGAAACGCAAACTTAGACTAAGAAAAACATAACCTCTAAACGTGAATTCAATATACAACAATAAGGAATATCAATATCTTTGAAATCAGAAACTCTTTGGTACCGAAAAACTCGCAAAAAATCGCTAAAAAAAATCAACGCGGATCGACGTATTCGAAACAAATGAACTCTGCGAAGATAATAGATATAATTTTTAAGCGGCGCATAGTCGAGTCGGTGTGCAAGCGAGACAGCAAACCGGTCAGTCCATCTGCAAAGAGAGAGACAAAAGATTTTTTTAAATTTTAAAGTGGAATACCTAAACCGTTCACCATTCCCGAAAAACACGTTTGCAGCACACAAAGCCGCCAGCGAACACACCTGTCTCTGAAAGAGATGCACAAACCGACACCAACACACACACAGGCACACTTGTATCAACAGACAACGAATACAGTAAGCAGAACGATACAATATTATAAATGATTTATATGATGGGGATGTTTCAAATAGAGATATAGAATTAATCATAATTATAAGTCAATTTTAAATCGTTGCAATAGATCTGAGGATATAAATTGCAAAATCCTTGGTGATTAAAGTCACAACGACGATGCAACAGATGGTGAGCGAAACACTCATGAGTCACACGATGTTTTGTAGACCCGGTCCGAGGTTAAATTATACGTGGACACAGTCAGCGGAGAGCTAAACACAGCGTCTCGTGTAAACTAGAAAGTTGTGTTTAAACCTGAAACTGTGTCAACCGTGGCGTGTTGCAGGAAAACGTTCGCAACGAATTTGCGAGTTCTCGATCGCGCTTTAATTTCAAAAGTGCATTATTACATACTGCACGGTTATTACACGGAACGTGATTTATATGAAACATAACGGTAAAGATGCTTTACTTGTATTTCACGAATTGAGAAAATTTTATTGTATAATTTATTGCCAGTCCTTTCATGCATTTGCATTAGTAACAGTATACGAGCTTGGTTTTTTTTAAATATCGTTATAACCACTATAAAACTAAAATTAAATTTTCATATTAAACAGAATTCCTTTCTGATTAACAATTACATTCATCTGAATGAATATAATTGCTTCTATATTAATCTTAGCTATGAATGCCTAATTCAATATATATATATATACTAGCGGGCCCGGCAGATGTTGTCCCGCCCTGATTATAAAAAAATCCTTGACAAATTATATACCAAAACGTTCCTCATGAATCACTTTATCCACTGGAGAAAACTGCTTGAAAATTCGTTCAGTAGTTTTTGAGTTTAGCGCGAACAGACAGACAGACAGACGCGGTAGGGGACTTTGTTTTATACTATGTAATGATATATATATATAAGATGGTAAACAGGCAAACCTTGAGAGGGGATTGGCTCTCGAGTATAATTATGCCAGATCACACCAACGGGTACTTAGCGACAAATCTTTAACTTGATATCTTGGTACCCAGCTAGGCGGGCTTGACAAAGCCCTATCAACGTCTCGAATAGAAATTTGATGACAAAGAAACTAAAATCCTTACTAATATTATAAATACGACAGTGAATTTGTCTGTTTGTTACGCTTTCACACCTTAGCAACTTACACTTATCACGAGTATAGAAAAAAATAAAAACCTTCACCCGGTAAAAATGTACTTTTCTTATATTTCAATAACGTATAGCAATTCCTAATCCAAAGAGGTTGTAATTCTTATTCCTTTAGAAGTACATAAAATAACAGAACATAAAAACATAGATAACTTCATGGCAACCACAACAGAATTCAAAACAGTACGTGTGTTATATATATCGATCCCGCCCGAAATAGTTCAAAACAATGCTATAAATACCCGCGGACGCGATTAATCCAAATGCTATTTATAATTCTGTTAATCTTGGCATCGTGAAATATATATCGCAACGAAAGCGACTTGAACAATCGTTGCGTTTTGTAGTTCGACCTTGGGGGTAATAGCTTACGTTGAAGAATGCTATATTTACCGCCTAGCCATAGCGTAGTTCGTTCATTTTTATGATACACGACTATGGGATATAGTGGTTTATTGCGGTCACGACTCGAGTCACGTCTCTATTTATCACTGGTAATTTTTGCGTCAAATCTGCGTATATTTTGAACAGTAGAGCCAAATAATCTAAATATATACACCAGTTAACCTATTTACAATCCGCTCGATTCGCAATGCGACCCTAACCTTACCTAACGTAGCGTGTCCACTCAAATAGCTCTGACTAATGTGTTGGATAAGGGACTAACTACGATTGAAACTGTAAATCATAAGAGTCGCTTAGTAAGTGTTCTGTCCGAACTTAAACTAAAAGAGCATTCATAGCGTCAAGCTAAAAACGAAACCGCAATCTTGGTATTGTAAAGTTCTTCCAACTCAGGATAAGCGTTAATTTTAACATGGGCTAAAAACATAACAAATTTTAGCAATGTACTTAATGCTAGTATTATATCTCTCTCTCTAATTTATAACGATTTTTAAACACACGTTATTTTACAATTGATCACGTTTTATGCACAAAAGTGTATAAGATAATTTTCAATTCGTATGAAACTCCAATAAAAAATTGCTTCTTATTGAACGTATTCTACTTGCTAATATTTAAATACTAATATATATAATATATATATTATATATAATATAATATATAATATTTAATGAGAATACAGTTCCTTTGAGACTGTATCAACTCAAATGAACTAAACGTATCGGCACAGTAATATGGAGCATATTTTACATTGCGAATTCTTTTCGTACATGGTTATAGGCCAGTGCGAATCTTTATCGCATTCACTTTGGCTCTTCTTCTGAAAGACGAAAGTTGTGTTTTTTGAATCGCAGCTTTATAGGACATCGGCATTTTTTTATAAAAGCAACCATACCACTAGCTAATCGCTAAACGCTCGCAAAAAATACATAAATTAGCAAAGACAAGCTCCAGAGTGAACATTCAATCCTAATCGTTCCCATTAAAAAATATCTCCACTAAAACAAAACTTAGGTTTAGAAAAAGTCTCTTTGAATAAACTTCATTTTTGTATTATTTTTTGGCTCGTTTGGATGACTAATTTCCCGACCACTGTTATAGGCTACTTAACTATTGGATACAATTGACCCTTCCCCATATTTTAATACCCAACGAAGCGGACGGAAATCTGTTAGACCACTATAATCACAATTAGTTAAATCTGTAAACCCCAACGTGATTCTATGAGATGCGTGAACCGGTTCTGAATGTTATCGTCCACAAACAACTCTTGACAGCAAACTGCGTAATTATAGAAGTGCAATAGAAACAGTGTACCAACACGGTGAGGGCATTACACCTGAGTTGTCTCGAGTTAAACTAGAAATAACAGTACGTAACTCAACTCTTTGTATAGCTGTACCGATTTATCATTTGCAACTGGCGTAACCTTTATTGCTACGGAATAAAACGTTATATCATATAACTCGACGGGTTGACAAAACTTTGTGCCGGTGGACCACAAGCTTCCGCTATTGTATCGGTATCTGTTTGCATGGGCCGGCTATAGAAATCTATTTATATTGTATGTAGGGCGTTCTGTTGACATTGTTAGAACGAATTAACAAGAGAGCAGAACGTATATTATTAAAATTACCACGTTCTTTTACTACAGAGATAGGGTAAAACAATTACTTACAGCGTCTTTCTATGTTTAAATCCAGTACTAAATATGATAGATGTCTATATCGGTAGTTTTAAGAGTAGAGGTCAAACTTGGCATACAATAATAAGATCTCAAAAACTGTTAACTTTTATTTATATTATAGGGGGCAAACGAACAGGCGTGTCACCTGATGGTAAGTGATCACCGTCGTCCATAGACACTAGCTGTAGCTGGTGTTCCAGGAGAGTCGCAAGTGCGTTGCCGGCCTTTTAAAGAAGTGTACGCTCGTTTTTTGAAGGCTTGTAAGTCGTTGTTATTAACCATGTGCCGAATAGACAGGATTTTTCACACACAGATATCTCTGCTTAAAAATGCAATAATTAATGACTTATGCGCATACATCAGTATTACTTTGATAAATGGTACAAATAAAAATAATGATTCCAGACAACTATTGTTGTACATCAGTAGAGCTGTCGTCATGCTGAATGAAAAATGGCGTCTCTTGCGAAAGTTATCCCATAAAAAATCTTGCAGATAATACTGTATTTTCCCCTTTAATTATTAGTTTTCTAGCTTACTTTTCTTACACAGAAACAGCAGGAATCGATTTAAATTGTATTCCAATTGTAAATCTAGTTTCGTTCTTAACAACGTCAGCAAATACAAGTATTTTATTATCTGTACCTATAATACCTACGTTTCTTTGTGTAAACGGTAAGATAATTAATTTTGAAGAAATTTCTTTTATCGTCAAATATAATAAAAATTGTCGTATGTAAGCGGGCAGAGTTACGAGAGAATAAAGAAAAATAAATGCCTCACTGTAGAGCATTTCTTTTTTATTAACTGACATTACATTTAAATATTATGTAGGCTATGTCACTCATATAATCAAGTGTCGTATCTGTAAAAGAGCGTAAAAAATATAGATGAATCAATTAGAAAATCACTACTCTTTTTCTTTGCGATCGGGTAACAAAGGTATCGGGTTGAAAGCGGAAGTAAAGTAAAAATAGAAAAGATAAAGTAGAAAACAAAACAAAAATGGAAACATAACTGATTTGTATATTATCACATGATATTAATTTTATCATGCCTGTTTTTTTTTTATATATATAATCTATAAGAGAATGCAGGTGACGTCGCAGATAAAAACTAGTTTTTACTGTAGAAAAATATAAGTTACAACATAGCGTAAACATTACTATTATAGTATACTGTTTTGTATATTGTATACTGGACGTAATCAACAAGGATCCTCCTTGTTCGTCCTTATACGTAACAGAAAATTTAAGTCGTGTATTTAACCCACGCAGTCGTCTAATTATTTATTGCTCACTAGATAATTATCTTTTGTAAAAAAAATAACAATACAGAAATCGTAGACGCTTTTTTACCACGAAACTTTTGTATGAGAACCGGTATCTAGTACATATATACGCATTTTTTAAGCGATAACTTCTTTACCCGCGTTCAGCGATTTTGTAGGTAAATTTTATATGGCAGGAGAAAGCTTACGGGTTTTCGTCACTGATGACCTCCACATGTTCGTGGCGTATTGCACTTGTGCCAGACAATGTATATATTCGACTGTATCACATGTGTCTTTGAATTTTTGGATGGCTAAAATCTTGTAATTTCGTGTCACCGACCGTCACCGATGACGTCGACATGTTCGTGACGTATTGCGCTTGCGCCAGACTAGCGACGCGTAGTACAGCGGCCTGTCTACGTGAAATATTGATATATATTATTGAGTTTATGCAACTCATCATATTTTCGATTACTCAATTAACTATATAAATATATATATAACTATTGCTCCGAGTGGCAATACATGTGAAAACCAGATCATCATTACATAGTATAAAACGTCCCCTACCGCGTCTGTCTGTCTATCTGTTCGCGATAAACTCAAAAACTACCGAACGGATTTTCATGCGGTTTTCACCAGTGGTAGAGTGATTCACGAGGAACGTTTTAGTATATAATTTGTTAAGGATTTTATCATAATCAGTGCGTGATAACGTCTGCCGGGCCCGCTAGTTCAACCTATAAATTAGAAATTTCAATATATTTTTTTTCTCGAACTGACTACGCTATTGACCTTGCAAGGTCTTAACAGCTTTACCGGACTACGAAATTTAAATAAATACACGGTTATTCTATTGTTTTCAGTTTTCACTTCTGTCTTCTTCTTCGACTTTTTTTTTAAAGACTCCGTAAGTACAGTTTTCCTACACCTTGTAAGATTGTGAAGGGCTAATGAAAGTTTACTCACCGATCAATATTATCTTATTTATGTGTCCTTATCAGTTATCAGACGTTACAATTACCTTTGTGAACATCGTGTACTGGAACTAAGTGTTGGATAAACACAGACAGTGTACAAAATACTTCCTTGCTGGCAGGTAAACGTTGGCAAACCTGTTCGGTTAAATTTGACCAAAGTGCTTCGCTGCTGAACATTTTTGCCTTTTTTAAGGACCGCGAAGGCTGTGCGGACTGCCGTAAAAGGCTGTCGACTCGAAGGCAATTGTTATGAAATTTTATTATTATTACTAGTCGTCGTTCTGTAGTCGAAATTCAATTACAATTCATTATTGAAATCAAAAAATTTTAAGTTTTTTTGAAGTGATACTTCTTATGCCACGGTAAGGGAAACTTTTCGTTACGCGTTAAACGTAGGATGAGTGTGTATTAGTCTGACTATGTTTAGTACATATATAAAAATATATTATCTTACTTCAATTTCTTTCTACAAAATGTATCACTTTAGTTTATGCAATTTTTTTTTAATGTTAAATTTTTTTTCCATGACATTGTGACTTAATTCAGTTTTATGCTAATTATTGTGGAGCATTATGCTGTTATAATGTCTGTATTGAATTACTTTATAACATACTTTACAAAAAAAAATGAATTAACTACAAACTTTTTTAAATGCCCATTTAAACGTATTTCTGTTATAATGTTGATATTCTGTACAAGGACCAAATAGCAATATTATTACGCTACTTATTCCTACTTTTAGAATTGACTTAAGGCGCTTTTATTTTAATACTAGCTGTTCCCGCGACTTGGAATATTATCGCGCCTGGAATATTACTATATTATATCCCGCGTGGAAAAGTAACTTTGAGTTAACGCTAACACGCAGCGAAAGCTCTGAAAAGGAAAAAAGACCCCGATTTTGAAAGATTCTTCATTGGGGCTCAGCTCCTATTGGTCTTAGCGTGATGATATATATAGCATATAGCCTTCCTCTATAAATGAGACATTTATAGATACTTAGCGACTCTTACGATTAATCGTACGATTCAATCGTAAGTAGTCCCTTATCCAACACATTAGTCAGAGCTATTTGAATGAACGCGCTACGTTAGGTAAGGTTAGGGTTGCATTTCAAACGCGGAATAAATTGTAAATCGAGTAAATTGCAAACAGTTTAATGGATATATATGTATATTTAGACTAACTTCTACCCGCGACTTCGTCCGTATGGAGTAGTTACTTTTTTTCATATCATAGGTGGTAAACGAACAGGCGATTCACCTGATGGTGAGTGATCACCGTCGTTCATAGACACTAGCAACGTTAGGGGAGTCGCAAGTGCGTTGCCAGCCTGTATTTGGGGGGAGGGAGAAAGCGGGACAGGAGGGGGAAGGGAACGGGAGGGATGCCTCCGGCGCTCTCACTGACCGAACGAAACGCAACAATGCAAGCACTATTAACTTCACGTCGATGTTTCTGTGCGTCGGGTGGTAGTACCACGGGCGAGCCGACTCATTCATGCTGAAACCAGTAATTGCTTCAGCGAACCTCTACAACCTACTTTGGGCTAACGGTAATTTTAACTCGCGACTTCGTTTACGTAGAAGGTGATAATATTTTCTTAGCGTTATGATATATATAGCCTATAGCCTTACTCGACAAAAAAGCTATCTAACGCCGAAAGAATTTTTCAAATCGGACTAGTTGTTCCAGAGATTAGCGCGTTCAACCAAACAACCAAACCCTCCTCCAGCTTTATAATACTAAGTATAGATTATTAAGTTTTTTACTGAAGTAGACGAAGTCGCGCGAAGTTCTCGGTGATCTATAAATTTAAAAAACGTGCTTTAACGTTAACAACGTACGTGCAGAGTTCACATATAAAAGCCTCGCGAAATATAATCGAGTTCGAGAACCGGTTTCTGCCGTTCGTGTAATGAATGTTCCGGCGAGTGATTATTGTGACTCATCGCTGCCGACACTGCGCGCCGACGACTACATTTCATGTACACGCGCGTCGCGTCTCAATCGATCTATCAGAATTCGTGAAACGTTTTCATAGAAATACTATAACACTTGTTGCATATATCGTTACAGCTTATTTCAATGCATATTAGAATTAATTCGACACATATATACACGTTCTATTAATAGTATTAAATTAGTATTCGCACGCGTGTAAACAATAAAAGAAATGAGACCAAAAATTACCGTTTTTACAATAATGACCTTACAATGAAATAAAATGACAAACTTTTTCATACGGCCCTTTTATTATTTTAATCTGTTCACATTTCCGTAAGGTTTTATCAAATATTTTTTATCATACAAACATTGTCCAGGTAATTATAAACACAACAAAAAAAACTTAGTTCAGACGTGCAGCCGTTCAAAATTGGTGCGCCTTTAAACATTTCGCATTTGTTTTTTTTTTTGAAGCGAAAACTTATTTAGCCGCCTTGAGCGATTTTTGGTAGGGGTTCGCATCACCAATGACCTCGACATGCGCGTGACGTATTGCGCTTGCGTCAGCCTAACTACTCGTAGTATGGCAGCATGTGTACATGTAATATTGATATTTTGTATTGAGCTTCGGCAGTCCATTATACGTTTGATTAATTAATAAAACCAGACATTGTTAACGCATAATTCCAATTTACAGATTATGACATTGAAATAATTCAAACAATAATTGATTTAAAAAAAAGTAAACAGTTACTCCATTGATTTGCGATTTACATCTGTCGGCAGTCCTTAAGACAGCCTCGACTTTTTTTAATGCATTTTATAACCTATTTGTTGAGTAAGGTCTATTTAACATCACGTTACGACCATTAGGTGCAGAGCAATTACCAACCAACATGTATGTAAAGTTGGCTAAACAAGAACGAACGAATGGTGGAGGTCAGGTTACCGGCGTCGGGGTAGTATTCGATTGATATTGCTTTTTCTATACCAATATTATAAAGAGGTAAAGTTTGTGAGTTTGTAGGGGGTAGGTAATCTCAGGAACTACTGGTCCGATTTGAAAAATTATTTCAGTGTTATATAGCTCATTTATCGAGGAAGGTTATAGGCTATATAACATCATGCTAAGACCAAAGACCAATAGGAGCGGAGCACCAATGAAGAATATTTCAAAATCGGAGTATTCTTTCCACTTGAGAGCATCCGCTGCGTGTAAGCGTTAGCCCAAAGCATCTACAACTCCACGCGGACGAAGTCTCGAGCAAAGGCTAGTTTTTTATAAACACTTAACTTGTAGAAAGTGGCAAAAAATCACTAGTATTGAAATTTTCATTTTCTCCGGATAATGACATCGAAATCCACCAATTCTCCGATGTTTTTTCAGTTCACTGCTAAAAACGCCAATCTCCAATAGAGAAAGGAATTTTCGCGGCTCAGAAATTATTAAGGCGACTCGATCATAGAAATTTTGCTAATAACCCCGTGAATTCGTGGAACTCGCCCATCCGTCACAAGCAAGCTTGACGACCCCGTCATAGTATCCGATTCTTTTTCGTACGACTCTGGAGATACAAAAAGTAATACTCCGTTGCACTCATTATATCAGGGTTACCGAAGTGAATACAAAAAAAAAACAACAACAAAAAATACTCTTTTGGCTGTTACCCCGAGCCAGTGACTCGAAACGTGGAAACAGACTAAAAACTGATTTAATCTTTAATATTCAAGGTTTTTCTTTGTTATAAATATTTCAAAACAGATGCGTACTATTTTTACTTATACTTTTAAAACGTAATCTCAGATCTTGAATTAAAATAATTGTTTTAATCACATAATTAGTATTGTAACAACCTTTTTTTTGTATTTTGATAATTAATCAAAAAACTAAAATTAGGACGCGGTTCCTAAATAAATATTAATGTTCCAAACGATATTCCGTAATAGGAAAAAAATACAACTACGCGCACCAACACAATGTTTACATCTATCTCCTTAACGCTAACAAAAACAGTTTTTTTTAAGTGAGAACTTTGAAATCCTGATTCGCAACCTTTCTGTGCGACGAAAAGAGGTTGGGATAAACACTGTGTAGGGTAGAGTGTTGAAAACACGGGTTCTAGTCCGATCGCCGCAGTTAAGCAACGTCGGGCGCGGTCAGTACTTGGATGGGTGACCGCCAGGGAACAACGCGTCACGTTTTGTTTTTGTTGTACCTTTTCAATTATAATGTTTCCGTGTAATACAAAAATTTCACTTCTACTATCGTGTGTCTGTACGGCACATCCTGTTTTAGTATACTTCTTTGAACTGACTATACGATATTGGCCTGATGGACCATCACAGCTTCACCGGACTTTAAAGCACTCGACCGCATGGCAACAAGAGTAAATACAGAATTATGATCTCGTCTGTTTATATATAGATGTATACAGTTAGAGCTGCGATTGCTCCTCTTGCGATTTATTTAATAGTTCAGACAGAGCAGGACAGAGAATAGTTTCATGTTAGAAGCTATTATTCCAATGTCTTTTAGATCATGTTCATAAATAACTTCAATTTCAACAATACATTAAACAGCTTTTTAGCGAATCATAACGTGGATAAGCACATTTTAAGTTAAAGTGTATTTATAGATTTAATTAATAAGCTATAACCCTGATATCATTACATTGAAAAGTCGCAGTCCGTTTATGGTAAAGACCGTAATCGCAATACGTGCGCAAGCGCCGATGCGTGACTCATCGAGCGTCAGGCCGAGAGCCACGCGTTTATCTCTTTCCCTCGATTCACGTCTCACGTATTGCTCCCTCGCTCGCCTTTTGTAAAAGTAATCCCGTCGTCTAGTCCGCATACACTTCGATAGATAAGTTTCGCGGTCACTGTGATTTTGATTTTGATTTGAACACTGCGACCGCTAAAATAAAAAACGTACACCGAATTTTTAGTACGATATATTGGGGACAACACTTTTGTTTCAAAATGTGTTTTTTTTTACATACAGGCACAGTGACTGCATTATACCTAATAGTAAACGACAGCACAATCCAAAAATCACAGCGGCCACTGAAAGATCTGCAATCCATCTAAAGTCATCCTTGCGATGATGATACTATAGATATAGCAACACTATGACAGGTATATCGACTACCATAGTCGCGAAGGACTTAAACCCGATTGTCATGTCTTACCATCTATTAATATCTACAGATTAATATATTTAATATTGTGGCCAAATGGCAACAAGCATGTAATTTAAACAGAGACCGTGATTAGGTCATCGTATAAGGCAGATGTTGGAGTCTACAAATCGTTTATAAGTAATGCGGTTTAGTTTCGCCTATAATAAGTTATGATTATTTTAAAACCAAACGACCGTGCGACCGTGTATAATATTTGCCCCATAAATAAAAAGGAAATACTAATTAAAATTACGGTTCCCGAGGGACAGTTCCAGTTTACATTAACGCGAGAAAAACCGTGGATAAAACCTAGTATATCATAAGGAGAATATATAAATGAATACTACAACAAATGTTACACGTATGAGGCAACTGGTTTATGTAAAAAAAAGCGCTTAATTCCGCTTTATAGGTCCGCATTCCTATCCAAAGTTCGCGTCACCCATTCTTATTAAGCGGTGGGTGAACCGCGAGATGTGTTACAAACAGCTAAATACCTAATCTCGTTATCAGTCGACATGTTTTATACATACAAGCATGCGATAAAAATTTTGTAATATTCTTAAGAGAAATGATTGATTACATTTCTTAAATAGGAAAGTATCAAAAGTTAGTACAAAAACGGGCGACATAGTTTTAATACTAAAAATAATCACAAATCACCCATCCCACGTTTTATACACAGTAAGACAAGTAAACATTTTAAGGCGATAGTATTATGTTCTACGACAAGTTCCCAAGAAGATTACCGATTTTTTCCACTGAAAGTTGAACCAACGTGTCTGGCAAAGTTTACTATGAAAAGGTTATTATAGATAGACCCCTTTCTCTGTGCATCCGGTAACGATATGCAATTAAATTGTTATAATACAAAAAAAGTCGAAAAACAATGAAATAATTGTGATCCCTTTTGAATATTGAAATGAATTAACTGTGAATTATTTTAGTTTTATAATTTGTATACTTGAATTATTAACATTAGTCTGTTTTTCCCATCTATTGACATTCCGAACAATAATTATATACATTAATTCATCAAATATATGGTGGGCTGCACAAACTCAATACAAAATATCAATATTAGAAGACGTACACAGGCCGCTATACTACGTGTCGCTAGTCTGACGCAAGCCGCACAAGCGCAATACGCTCGGTCACACTTTACGAGCATGTCATCACGCGAAATCATAACATTATCTCCTGCCAAAAGTACCGCTCAACGCGCCTAAAGAACTTTTCACTTCAAAAATATTCAAACCGGATAGAATTTCTTGCCGACGCTTGTCAGTCAATGGCTGGGATATTTTCCGATCTCGTGGTCTAGTAAAATAAACTTCATAACCAAATTCCTAAGACATAAACGAAATAATCTTGATTTAGTTTTTGAATCTAGTGAATTTCGACATAATCATTACGATTTCAACTTTACTTCTTACTTTTAATGACCTTGTAAACATCGTCCAGGTCAACGAATCATGCTCGAAAACGAAACGAATATTATATTTACACATAATTAATGCTAATGTATTTAAAAACATGCAAACTAAATAAACAGGAAGCAACAATGGAACATATATCCCTCAATTAAACGTATTTAGTGAACCAACAGAGATCGTCAGCATTACGTCCGACCTCGCTTTGGACAGTGGTCCGAATAAATTGCGTTGCGGTCAAAATCATTATCTCGGAGTTTCAATGGTAATAATTTATTTCAATGTTTTGCGTAATTTTAAATCAATCTACTTTTTAAACAAATATTATATGGGCGAAACCTTACAATACAAGTCATAAGAATTTTTTTTTTTTAGTGTGTGAATTGTATAAATTACGGTACAAATCATGAGAACAACAAAATACAACCTGGCGACATCCAGTGGCGAGGTGCAATACAATAGACAACATAAAACCTTCGTCGTGAAGAAACACAGATGTGTGCCAATTTTCATAGCGATCGGTCCGCGTAATCTCGGAAACGATTGAACCGATTTTAACGAGACATTCACTGGCCGATAGCCGATCTTATGATTGACTTAGGCTACTTTTAGAGAAACAATTAGGTTTCCGCGTAAATAAAGTAAACTAAACAAGCGTTAGGTATCGTGCGTAATACACGCGCACGTTTTCAATTAACATTTTTTTTACTAAATTCCACGCCGACAAATTCACGGGTAATAGCTACTAGCTAGTTCCAAATAAAAACTTTACCTTCCTGCGTATTCGAAAACATAGATAGTGCACGATTACTATATACTTATTAACTAGCGGGCCCGGCGAACGTTGTCCCGCCCTGATAATAACAAACACCATGACAAATTATATACCTAAACCTTCCTCATGAATCACTTTATCTACTTGTGAAAACCGGTGAAAATCCGTTCAGTAGTTTTTGAATTTATCGTGAACGGACAGACAGACATGGCAGAGTAATTTAGTTTTATAATATGTAGCGAAGCATTTCAATATAAAAAAAAACATTGACCAATCTATCAGTTAAATTGTCCATAGCTTTATGTTAGAATTGTAGTAAAATCGAATCGTTTACTTTCACAACAGCACCACAATCAGATATTAACCGCAACCCAGTTTTAGTTTACCTGACACGGATACCGCCATTCCGTGTGCAATTTATTGCCAGTGTATTATCAAAAGGACTTTATTCGCGACTTTATTCGCATTATCTCCGGTGCGGAAGAGTCTCGATTATTGTATTTAAACGGAATTAAATGGTGGAAACGAAACCATAATACAATTCCTTGCCGTTGAGAGCACCCTATTATGTTACTAAAAGCACAGTTAAACTATACCAGATATATCAATAAAGATTAATAATATTATGCAGGGTTGTCGCTTTATTTTAACACTACACGGTTGCCTGTAACTTTCTTCTCTTGTAATTGTTTTTTTTATTTTATGGAAAATACTTGTCCTAAACTATATCATTACTATTTAGTACCTACGGAAAAACGTAAGACAAATATGTGAACAAATAAATAAAAATAGAAAGAACCCAATACAAATAGATTGGTCAGTGATATGAGTTTAGTACAGTTCAACACAAGCTTGCAGAAGCTCAAATGCCTTCTAAATTCCAGTTTTTTTTATTTTAAATTTTCTTCTGTGTACTCTATATTTTCTTATAGCTAGATTCGGAAACCGGCCTTCGTTCATATCTAAATATGTAATGCTATTTTTTTGTTTAGCTGTAAGTTTTCCTAAGAGTTTAAAATAAAATAAAATATGTGACTAAAAATATAAACGACTTCAGTAATTTTCAAAACAACAGACAACTATTTTATTTATTTATATAGGTCGAAATATCTCACCTACTCTACAGATCAAAAACACCATATAAATGGCAAAAAAATTGTCACGATCACTCATTAAAAGACGAAC
This sequence comes from Antheraea yamamai, assembly GCA_036509395.1. NCBI lineage: Eukaryota > Metazoa > Arthropoda > Insecta > Lepidoptera > Saturniidae > Antheraea > Antheraea yamamai. The sequence continues at coordinate 10,735,897 of AP028447.1, read as the reverse complement.
AGTATAATTTACTCAACATTGTAGACCAAGGTAAGACCAATGACGACTTAAGAATACACTTTTCGCTAAGCATCCTTGATATTGGACTATAACTGGAGCTATACCATAAAGAAACAAAATAAGAAGACTGGGGAGTTAATGTGATATCATAGCATTAAAATGTTATATAAAAATTCAATTTCCCTTAATTGCTCGATGAAAAATTTAATATCATAGATAAGTAGTTGTTGTTTACGCATAAACATAAAAATTGAAACATCTGAACGTCAATGTTGGCGGTATGTTGTGAACAAGCTGATATCCCTTAACTATCATAACAGCCTCGACAGGGGCTGTTGAAAGCAGATACCGACCGAACCCTGTTTACACGTCATTTTGTCCGTGACTCTGCGTTATTCGCCCCACTAGGCAGCAACGTTATAATAAATATCACATTATCACAATATAATATCATATTTGTATTATGTCCAATGGCCAGAATAAACATAGATCTTTCGAGAATTTCACGTCGAGTAGATATAGCGACGCAATAAGAGACATTCTTCCAGATAAACGAACCATCTTTACTTGAATGCAAGGCAATAAGGAGTTAAAGGAGCAACGCGTGACATTGGCTTTTTATTGCGTTTTTGTAATTAAAATGTTTCCCTATGTCATGTAATGTAATGTAATGTAAAATGTAAAAAAATGTAATACAACAGGTTCACTTTTACCGTGTGTCTTTACGGCATACTTTACTTTAATTAATATTTTTTTACAGGAAAATTCGTTTTATTCCATACCATCGACGACTCAAAGCCTTTACTTATAAATGTTTATTTGTCATACTTCACGGTACTTACCAATAATCTACAATATAGGTACAATAATCGATACAGTTATTACCGTTAAAAAAAATACGGATAATAATATCTACATATCAACACATAAAGTAGATTGCACCCTTTTATTTTAGTCGTTTTATTACATTACTAGCGGGCCCGGCGGACGCTGTCCCGCCCTGACTATAAAAAAAAACTTTGACAAATTATATACTAAAACCTTCCTCATGAATCACTGTATCCACTGGTGAAAACCGCATGAAAATCCGTTCAGTAGTTTTTGAGTTTATCGCGAACAGACAGACAGACAGACGCGGTGGGGGACTTTGTTTTATACTATGTAATGATTCGTTACCTTTATGTATAGCCATATATATCTATACATATAATAAGAATGTAAATCTAACGTGTCTGTAGTTTTTAGATTTTTGTGAAAAAAAAAATGTTTTCAGGTATCTAGGAATAAGTAATAAAATACATTTTTAGAAATGTCTGTCTGTTTGTTTGTTAAAACATGCATTACTGCTAAAGTACTGCGTTACCACGAGAAAACCTCGCACCATAAAGCATACCCTCAAGTAACATTTAGTTTCGGTTTCATTAAAATCGATCCACTTTATCAAAAGTTATTGTAAATTTAACGACGACGCGACTTAAGTACCAGAGATAAGTAGATAGGCTTAATACATTCAGATGATTTTATTAGTCACTGTTTTTTTTTTACATTAGCTTCCACGCAGGCTGAGTCGCGGACACAGCTAGTCTTTTATAAGATCTGCTTTTAATAATGTAAAGACATAAATAGAGACTCGATGAGATAAAGTGAAAGTTTAATGACATTATATCGAAACAACTGATGGGTGGAAAGACGTCTTTGTTTTTATATATGTATATAATAGAAAGTTTCCATTACATTTGCATAATATTACGATATAATACGCATATATAATTACATATTAGACGCATTACATAAGACATTTCAGATAGTTTTATAAAAAAATTAAATACTTATATAATTCTATACCCGATTTATACATTATATTTCATATGGTCATAGAGACTGTTTTCTAGTATCTATTAGCCCTTAGCCTGTCCAAAAGGGTTTAAGCTCCACACAAAGGAATATAGACCTTATGAGGCACTCATCAACAGACTGTTGGCAGCTTGAGTTAAAAAAATACCGTATTTATTGTAACATTTGAAAAACATTTTTTTCCCTTTATTTTTGTCGACGGTTTGTTCAAAGAGAACACGCCCTCCCTCATCTATACTACAAAAAATAATCAAGCAAACATTTTACAAAAGAAAAGGATAACAAAAAACTAAATTACAAAACAGAACTTTACAGAACAATAACAAATTACGAAATTTATTTTAATTATAATTATATTTAAATTATAATTAAAAAAAAAATCTATATATTTATAAATATGATCCGATGCCATTTTAAGATCTTGGTCGTAAAAAGTCAGCCGAGGGGTTAACCTAACATGAGATATAATATTTGTACGGACGAATCGTAGTCCGGTGAAGCTGTTAAGGCCTTGCAAGGCGAATAGAGTAGTCAGCTCGAAGAAAATAAATTATACGGACGACTTAACATTACTGGAGTAAATTTGAATTTGAGTTAACCCACATTATATGAGAATACAAAGCTAAAACGTCTTTGCTTTTCCTCATAAATGATATAAATATCTCACTTTTCCGGCATCATTAAAATCGGACTCGGTAAATGTAAGCAACAATAGACTAATGCCGGGCAATTATAATAATTTCCTTCCATTACCCGACCGCGCAGTTAATGACGTCATCGAAATTAATTTACTGCGATTATAATGGACTTGGGAAGAAATATTTTCTAAAGGGAACGAAAGCGGAGAATACCTTTATGACATTTAAATTATATTGGAAGAATTTTAAATTATACTAAATGAAATTCTATAGTCCATTCTATTATTAATACCACAATTAATCATCTCACTTTATTATATAAAAAGGATTATGAAGAATTCACAAGAAAAGAGTCAGTTTGGAACACAGTCAAAAACTACTAGATAAGACAAAAGTCAGGTAGAGGTCTCACTAAAAGCATTGCCTTTCAACTAGTCAACTGGGCAGCGTGAGTTTATATCTGTAAAATGAATAAAGGGAGCTATGGAAAATATATCCCACTAGCCGCTGGCCGCGACTTCGTCCGCGTGGAGTAATTACTTTGGGTTAACACACTAACACGCAGCAAAAGCTCTCAAGAGGAAAAAAAAACCCGATTCTGAAACATTCTTCATTGGTGCTCCGCTCCTATTGGTCTTAGCGTGATGATATATATAGCCTATAACCTTTCTCGATAAATGAGCTATATAACACTGAAGTAATTTTTCAAATCGGACCAATAGTTCCTGTGATTACCCCCTACAACGTCACAAACTCACAAATTCATATCACATAATATTAGTATATATAGTATAGATGACAGAACCGCGAACACTGTGCGGTAATTCAAATATGACGTCATACTTCTGGAACAATCTACAGTATATATGTTTGCGTTGATGTATTACCTAGCAAATCCGTAAATTCCACCAATGTGCGGAACCAAAAGTATTACGCATTTGTACGCGTTTATTTTGCAGTGAAGCTTCTTTTGGTCACGATGGGTTTTATGAAACGAAAATGTGTACCGAAAAAGAGAAGCTATATATGTATATTTAAGTTTTAAGCTATGAGAGAATGAGATAGTATATTCTTAATGTATACGAAATGTACTGTTGGATTGCAGTCACTATCGCGCACTTAAAAAAAAACTGTGTTGTGTATTATTTACCTAGTTAATACACATTGCAATATTAAAATTTTATGCGGAAAACTAATATTTACCACCTACATAGTGTATTCATCTCATTATCTTAAAAATTAATCGATTTTTTTATCATAAATCTAACCCAACCCAGCACTCTGTTACTTCACAATCACGGTAGACTTTAACACTCACAGATGTACGACCACACCGTCGAAATTTAAAATAAAATCGCCACTTTACCCAGAAAATTTGTAGTATAACTGATTTCATCACTTTCCCTGTAACATATAATTCCACGATATAAACAGTCGTGTCAGTTTTTGACCAAAAAAGAATCATAAGTCCGGTCAATTAAGACTTAAAAGAGTGTGTTTACACTTCAAGCCGTGTGTCGTAAATACAGTACGCCATGTTTGGTATATTTTAATAGGTTTACAACGTTTATAATAAATTCCAGCGACCTTACAAGGAGTTTCCGAGTTCTATATAGTACACACATATATATAAATCAGGGTTGGTACTGAACGGTGTACGTTTCGTATCTAAATATAGGTGATCTTGAACGTGTATCAGTAATTGATGACGTTATCATATCCTCTCATTTTATTGTCGGGTTAAATTTTTTTACGAAAAGCCTTAAAAAAGTGAAATTTATTATGGCACGGTATGGAAAATTTTTCGTTACGCGTTAAACGTAAGGTAGGTAGGTATGTGTCTGTATGTATGTGTAAGCATGTATGGTAGGTGGTAGAACCACGCTGAATCTATTATCGGTAGGTGGTAGAGCCACGCTGAATCTATTATTGGTATCAGCATGAATGGATCGGCTCGCCCGGGGTAGTAACACCCTCTCGCAGAAAACCGACGTGAAATAACTAGTGCTTGCATTATTGCATTTCGTTCGGTCAGTGAGAGCGTCGGATAACCCACATCCCTTCCCTTTCCCCCTTCCCCAATCACCCTCCCCCAAACACAGAGTGGCAACGCACTTGCGACTCTTCTGGTATTGCAAGTGTCTATGGACAGTGGTGATCACTTAACATCAGATGACCCACCTGTCTGTTTGCCTCCTATGATATAAAAAACAATGTATAAGAGTCTGCCTGGGTCTAGTAGTATACAAAAATGAGTAAATGTATAGTTAAGTATTTATAATACGAAACTTCGTATAGCATACAGTTTATGAGCATTCTCGTAAACCTGTACGTTTAATTTAATACGTACAAGGCAAACAATCTTCTTTGTGTGAAACTTCACTTCCTTCGCGTGTGTATCAGTGTACAGAGACTGATACACGATTTTTTTTTTCAATACGAGTTGATACCTTTTCGTTCACGTGTAAATAGATTCATTGTACGACTAAGTGTATTTTTTAAAATTCAATTTTATCCTTGTTACTTAATCGTCATAACCCCTTCACAGATTTTAGAACCCACTGTTAAATTTAACCCTTATTGCTTAACCCTTACGTAAATGATATATAACTTAGATAATATTCTATAAACGGCAATAGAAGTTTCATCGATTCGACATCGAAAGACATTTCCATTATATATTTATGTGTAGATAAAACAAGTCACACGATATTTTGCAACACAATAATTATGCCAAACGGAAAAAAAACACACACATATCCTCTGGAAATCGAAGTTTATACTTGGACATAACACATAATCCAGGTGTAAATTAGAAAGCCAGACTGGACGACTTCTCTCTGTGGGACCGGTTCTATACAATCTACTTAACACATGTCCAAATGTTCTGTTAACAAATTACTGTTGCATAATAATCCTAACTAATATTATAAATACGAATGTGCATTTGTTTGTTTGTTTTATTTTGTTGTATTCGCACAAAGACATTCGGAATTTGCAATATAAAGGGAGAGAGAGGCGATCGCAATTCGATATGAGTCACTTGTCTTTCTTTCGACTAATTGCATGAGCATATATGTATAACTAACTTCTTCCCGCGACTTCGTCCGCGTGGAATAGTTACTTTGGGTTAACACTAACATGCAGAGGAAACTCTAAAAGAAAAAAATAAACGATTTTGAAACATTCTTCATTGGTGCTCCGCTCCTATTAGTCTTAGCATGATGATATACCAATAAGCCTATAATAGCCTGCCTCGATGAATGAGCTACCTAACACTGAATTTTTCAAATCGGACCAGTAGCTCCCGTGATTAGCGCGTTCAACCAAACAAACAAACCCTCCAGCTTATAATATTAGTATAGATAAGGTCACAAAGATCTGTCAGTTATAATTTAAGTGCAGGTTAGAGTCGTGGTCATTTCAAAGTACGTTAAATCCCTTGAGATTAACCAGCACGTGCTTTGCAAAGTTTGCAAAGTGATAGCAGACTCCTTCTCCATCGAACCTGAAAGATCGAAGAGACATATATATATATATATATATATGTACGATTACATGCATTGCATGTCGCCCTGCTTATTACGTACGCATTAGCACATTTAAATTAAAAGTAGATTTATTAAATACTTGCTTTGTTAGTCGCATTCAAGTACTGAATTAGGTTGCACAACAATACCACTGCAACAAATTAAATAAAATACTTTTGAACTAACAAGTCACTTTATTAAACGGGCATCCCACGAACATATGTAAGGCATATGTCCTCACCCCTACAATATACATTTGTTTATTATGTTGTAACTACTCGACCAGTAATTATAAAATTATGCATAAACCTTTCATAATGTTGCATCCCGAAAGAGAACTCTTCTCGGGGGATATGTCACATCTGCATTAATCTGCCACGGGCTGAAGTTAATTCTAAATATAACAGAAGTTAGGTATTATTACCAAAAGGTGATGATAGGAACAATGTTTTACTTATCTTTGAGGATATAAGGGACATAGGGAATTTAAATGCTGATTACGGCAGTAATGTTTACTTGTTTATTTAACCTCCAAGCTCCAAAAAAAGTCCAAGCTATAATAATCGAGGTGAGTTAAAAAGTCAGTGCTCAATATGTTGTTATCATCATTACATAGTATAAAACAAAGCCCCCTGCCACGTCTGTCCGTCTGTCTGTTCGCGATAAACCTAAAAAACTACCGAACAGATTTTCATGCTGATTTCACCGTTGGATACAGTGATTAATGAGGAACGTTTTAGTATATAATTTGTCAAGGATTTTTTCATAATCAGGGTGGGACAACGTCTGCCGGGCCCGCTAGTACAATATATTTAGACAATCTTCTATTCGATAATGTGGCATTACACACAACGTCAGATTACAGTTGGTGCGAAACTTTAAAAGCAAAATACACACAACTCGAATATACATCAAATTTTACACTTTTCTTCTTAAATATGTTTTTGCTTCTTGATACTTGAGCCTGAATGCTACGTATTAGTTTGTACAATAAATTATACATTAGGTCCTACGAGGTTAAAGAAAATTGCGAGAGATTTTATAGCAATTATGCTAACACTTACAGGGGTGGGACAGGTCAAAAATGTCAAAATTTCTGCTTATACACAATAAGTATTTGAATTATGTCTGGGTACAGCATGATTCGTTTAAGTAAACGAATGTAGTCCATAACATTCAGTCGCAAATAAGAAAATAATAACGAAATCGCGGATAATGGCTATTAAGAGCTAGAGAAAAAATAAAACAAATTGAAAACAATCAAACCAGAAACATTAAACCAAAAAATGATTCAATTAAAACGCATTAAAACATCTGCAGATTAAAATACGAGAGCATTATATTATAACGGTTGAAAAGAGAATGTATTTGTGAAAGTTCTAGATGTCGATATAAGACGAATCGTATTCGTAGCAATCGAACTATAAATATTAAAACGGATTAAATACAACTTTCGTGTAGCTTTATTGCTACTGTCATTAACCGTTATTAGAAGAGACAGACAAACTTGAAAAAAAAAACAAATAGAACGTAACATAAATACGTACATATAATTCCAGGATTTTTCATTTTATCACTAACCTCAAAACATAGCCTATCTATACATATAATAAGAATGTAAATCTAACGTGTTTGTGTACTTTTTGGATTTTTGTGAAAAAATTCGTTGCAGATGTCTAGAAATAAGTAATAAAATACATTTCAATCATTTTTAGAAATATCTATCTGTCTATTTGTTTGAACACGCATCACTGTTAATCTTAATATATATATTTCTTGTGTGCGTGTGTATGTGACTGAACTCCTCCTAAACGACTGGACCGATTTTGATGAAATTTTGTGTGCGTGTTCGAGTGGATCCGAGAATGGTTTAGATTCACAATTGGACCCGGTAGGTGGCGCTGCGGTCGACTTTTAGGATTTTTTTGTTTTCAAGGCAGGACAACGTCCGCCCGGTCCGCTAGTTATAATATATATAAACACATATAATAATATAAACACTAAAGTAATTATAAAGCATATCCTCGAGTAACATTCAGTGTTAGTTTCATTAAAATCGGTCGACTCTATCAAAAGTTATTGTAATTTTAATGACGACGCGACTTAAGTACGAGAGAAAAGTAGATAAGTAAATGGACTTAGATGTTCAGACCAGAACACATTCAGATGATTTTATTAGTCATTGTTTTTTTTACATTAGGTTCTACGCGGACACAGCTAGTATATATATAAAAACGGCTATCGGTGTGTTTATAAATCTTAGATTGATAAACTCCAGTAGTGTGCGATCAGCCACAACCTGCATAGCCGAAATGAATTTATGCATCGATATCGGCTGGCGGAAGTGCAAAGTATCGTCTACTATAATATATATATATATATATATGTGTATATATATATATATATATATTTATTATATATATATATGTGTATATATATATATATATATATATATATATATATATATATCTTAATATATATATTTCTTGTGTGCGTGTGTATGTGACTGAACTCCTCCTAAACGACTGGACCGATTTTGATGAAATTTTTTGTGTGTGTTCGTGGAGATTCGAGAATGGTTTAGATTCACAATTGGACCCAGCAGGTGGCGCTGCGATCTACTTTTAGGATTTTTTTTGTTTTCAAGGCAGGACAACGTCCGCCAGGTCCGCTAGTATATACATATACATATATATATATATATATATATATATATATATACATATATATATATAGTAAAGTAATGTCTTCTTCAAACAAAATTTATGCTATATATTGTACAAAAAAACGTGACTAGACGGCGCTAAACTATATTTTGTTGTTTATTTTTTTTAATAACGCGGACGTTGTCGCGTTCTTTGACTAGATCCCATGGTAAATCTTTTCTTTAGCAAAGCATTTTTTTTTAATTTTCTAAAAATTGTGGTGCGCTGACAACCGTTCTAGAATATTCAGTCATTTTTTGAATTCCGGCTGCTTTATTATACCGCACGATTTCGGTCAGTAAAACCCAGTAAGGTAAAACGATGTAAGTACACAAGAGCGACAAGATCGTCCCACGGATATCGTTTAAGCAGAAGGTCCCCCGGCACCGTTACAGACGCCCACCGCGTGCCAACAATGCCTAACTAACGCAATGGTTTTAGATCGACGGTGGGCGAACGGTGATTGTTACTATTAACTCAGATAACGACATTATATCCTTCACAATACATAAAAAAACAATAGCTAACTTTGTTCGTAGAAACGATACAGATATGTCAAGTAAGTATCATAAACCTAACTAATAATCGTTACGTAGTATAATACAAAGTCCCCTACCGCGTCTGTCTGTCTGTCTGTTCGCGATAAACTCAAATACTACTGAACGGATTTTTCGGAATTACGGAAGCGGTTTTCATCAGTAGATAAAGTGATTCATGAGAAACGTTTTGATATATAATTTGTCAAGGATTTTTTTATAATCAGGGTGGGACAACGTCTGCCGGGCCCGCCAGTATAAATATATAAATCTGTGTTTATTTGTTTATTACGCTTTCCCGGCTTAACTACTTAACCGATTATAATTAAATTTTGTATACATCTGTCTGACTACGCTACTGGCCTGACCCCTGCCTCGTAATTTCAACGGACTAGACAACATAGACAACGGACTAAGGCGAGCGCTTACGTCACTTCGCCGTTTGGTAACAAGGCGCAAGGGCTTGGCGCAATGGTGCCAAAGTGGCCTAACCTCGGCTTGGGCTGTTGACCTGGGACACAGAATATATTTCTATCAGCAAAAAGAGTACTGCTCCGGAGGGTTATGTTAACGTAAACGAAGGAGTAGGGCGAAGTTAGTACATTATATTTTGTTATGTGGTACGTTTATATAACACTAACTTTTATTCATGGCTTCACTCTCACTCGTGTCAATGCAGATTTTGTAAATAAAAAATGATATAAATCTCTATAGACGAAATCATTTTTTATTTTTTAAACTAGATTAAATATTTTTTGAGTTTATCCATAACAAACAAAATGTCAAACAGATAATATGGATAGATTTTAGTACAAACTATATTCGTATGGTACGCATCAATTCAATATTGTACTGGTGGAAATATAATCCACCATATTATACAAACAAAATAGTGATCAAATTAACTTTTCCTACAAAACATTCACGAGTAAATATACCACGTGAAGACAGTAGTTGAACGAAAAAAAAAACGTGCCGATCTAAGGACGATAAGGGATAGTGGAAACAGTAGATCTGTACTACAGATCGCATCGAAAGAAAGTCGCTCCACTATTGTTCACGTGAGTGGGTCACAGACTGCAGAGATTCGCGTGCGAAATAAAATGACTCACTCGTACACCCGGTAAAGTAGAACACGACCCGTGCGTAATTTCGCCCAACACTGAGGATCTTGTGAGGTAAATTTACATATAATATATATATGTTACATTGCTCAATTCTTGTAAATATAGCGCTCATATTGTTAGCGTATTCCGTTATTGCTTCGATAATGCTGCTGTTTTAGTTCCTTCCATTGTTTTAGCGAAAACCGCTTTTTGTTGCGGTGAGAAGTATTAGTTGTGAATCAATTCCAGGCGGAAGTGCAAAACAACATCCACTATAATACACAGAGAGGGTTTTAGCAACCACACTGGCGATCGATCATGGATTTGCCGGGACTTAGTTTCGTATGTCGATTGTATAATGTTTGCTATCAAAGACACTGTCGTCACTGTGTCATATCATTATCTTATTACATAGTATAAAACAAAGTCCCCTACCGCGTCTATCTGTTCGCGATAAACTCAAAAACTACTGAAAGGATTTTCATCCGGTTTTCACCAGTGGATAAAGTGATTCATGAGGGACGTGTTGGTATATAATTTGTCAAGGATTTTTTATAACCAGGGCGGGACAACGTCTGACGGACCCGCTAGTATTCCTATAAAATATACAGATTTGTATATTTTAAAATATACATACGGTTCAGTTGTTAACGTGTTCGGACATCGCGACGAAATCATAGCACGGTGATAGGAATTTTACTAAGTACGCCTGACTAGTAGTTTATGTACGCTGTATTTTCCCCGACTATTAGGAATAATAAAATATAGAATCAAAGCAAACGCTACGAGGAAATAATAAAAACACAAACGATTTCCTCGATCCTTAAAAACCTGTCACGCTACCGCCGTTCACTATAAATAACTCCAATTATATAAATCCACTGAGGTCGTCCTTTAGTTATATTACAACAATAATACTATATCTATGTATATACACATAATAAATTGTTATCAATCGGCTGTTCTGATAGCGACAGCGGCGAACGAACGTGTTTATCTGTGTGTTTCAAACTAAATCGATAACGCTCAATAATGGAGAAACACCTATTCAATTATAAACTCCACCCGAGAAGGTCACGTTTCTTAACACCGATGTCCCGGTTGAAATACGATTTTCAAACGATATCCGAAAATGTTACCTGAAAGTGTGAATAAAGTTTTTTAAGCAAGCACATAAATACAATATGTAAATTGGTTCTATTTAATTAAAATGTTTCCCTGTAATACAGAAGTTTCACTTCTATCGTTTTTATATGCAATTCCGTAAAAATTTCCCACGCAGGAATCTTCCTACCCAAGAAACGATATAAGCGAGTTTCAAACGGATCCACGCACACAGATATAACGGACGTGCCGAAATTTCGGTCGGTCATATCTTGAAATTCGAATATAGATGATAATTTTTTTTTAAGTTTTAATATTATTAAAATTGTTTTGCCAAATAATGTACATTTCTAGACGTAAGGGGTCGTGATGTATGACGAATTAAGACTTATAAATAAAGGTATTCCAAAGTTTTCTATTGATTTATCGTCAGTAGTTAGAAGCAATATGTAGTAACTATTTTATTTCCACCTGTTTATACATATCGTCTTCATCTTGGTTAAATGTAGTAGAAAAATAACTGATTTTCAACTTGGATTTTCCAAAACCATTTATTTCTCTATATTCCGTTCTGTAGTCGATAAACATCTCACTGCATTAAAATCTTGATTGGGATAACAATAAGTGAAGGATGATAACTTTAACTGTGATGAACTCGAGAATAACCTCGTCAAGTGTAGAACAGGACAAGAAATACTAACTTGTTCGACTGATTTTAATGAGTGACTATTTTTACCAAATAACACTTAGATTGTTCAATTACGTAGTACACAACAACAAATACACTGATACGAACAATATATACAGAGACATTGGAAAGGCTAATTAACTAAGGCGCGTATGGCTAACTATAGACGTTAGTTAATTAGTCTTTCCACTATCAATGTTAATTTTACGATAAGGAATCGAGTTAGTAAAACGAGGAACTATCGTTTATTCCGCCTTATTGAGGATATAATGGATGAGTAGTCACCCTGAATGAATCGAAACTTTCGACGAAGGAAAACATCGAGAGGAAACCATAGCATAATATTAAGCCTGGATAGCTACCACCTTCAATTATAAAGTCTATCACCAAGCACACACAAATGTGTTCTGAGAGCTGCACTTGAGTGCCAGTCGCCCTCTAGGTTTAGCGAGTATACCATCTTAGAGCGCATCGTCATTTATCATCAGATGAGATTTTTTTTATGTCAAAAGGAAACAAACGAACAGGTGGGTCACCTGATGGTAAGTGATCACCACCGTCCATAGACACTAGCGACACCAGGGGAGTCGCAAGTGCGTTACCAGCCTGTGTATGGGGGAGGGATAGGTAAAGGAGAAAGGGGGAAAGGAGGTGGGCCTCCGGCGCTCTCACTGACCGAACGAAACGCAACAATGCAAGCATTGTTACTTCACGTCGGTGTTCTCCGAGAGGGTGGTAGTACCCCGGACGAGCCGTCCCATTCATGCCGAAACTAGTAATAGCTACAGCGTGGCTCTACCACCTTCAATTGTGGTGGATATTGTGGTAAAACTCTAAAACCTAGGCAGTATTAAGAAAATTTTTATATAACGTGGACATTGAAGGAATATTGAACGATTGAAAAGATTAAATCAATCAAATCAAAAATACTTTATACAGTTTAGGCCCTAATAAGGCGCTTGTGACCGTCAAAACTACCACCGATTCGAAAAACAACCCAGTCATCGAGATGAACCAGCAAGAACTCGATCTGGTTCAAATCGAAAAACGAAATAAGCCGACATTCGCGTCGACAAACAACGACATTTGAAAGATTTTGAAGTGCGAGACGTCTGTACGAATAACTGAATAATAAGGTCATAAATACATACTTAGCATAATGTAACATTCTATATAAAAATTTGTAATAAAATTTCAACCACCTATGAAAAATACCAAGAACTGATTGTAAGCCAAAAAGAAGAAAAAAAAAACAATAAACTATATTGTTATTTTCAACGGTATGTAAATGTTTCAACGTCATCGGAATACGAAAACAATGCCGCCCCGATACATTATGTTAAAAACAAGTACACAATACGAAACTTATTGTTCCCCCATTTAGTCACAGATCGTGGTGTCGATGCGTTACTAAAAAAAAACCCATTGCGTAAAAATGAACGAGTATTAAATACGACATAGTGAAGTAAAACTTCTTAAGGGAATGTTTTGAAATTTTGTTCCGCAATCGTTTTGTGTAACAAGAAGTGTTGGGGCTAAACACTGTGTCGAGTAGAGTGTTGAAAACACCAGTTCTCATCCGATCACCGGAGTTAAGCAATGTCGGACGCCGTCAGTGCTTGGATGGGTGACAGCCTGGGAACACCGCGACACGTAGGCTTTTTGTAGTATATTTGAAATTAAAATATTTCCCTGTAAAATAAAAGATTCACTTCTATCGGGTGTCTTTACGACCCACCCTATTTTTGTATAAGTGATGTATGACTCATGAACCACAAATAGATAGCGGAGGAAAAAGTTTTCGCACCTGATTCGTTAATATATGCAAATCATACACCACTCGGCTTATCACCCGGTGCCTTATTACAATATTTTACCCTTAACTCATCAAAACATATCATTCGTCTCACTACTCATAATAACCAGAGGAAAAACGGTGATTCGGGAGGGACCCGTAGAAAAGCATTCTTATAAGTACTTAAAATATTCTTTAAATTGATTTCGTAAAGTTCTGAAAATTAATTTTCATGAAAATCTCAACGAAACACAAAATATATAAATTCTAAGTTTGACAACTTATCTTAGTGACAAACATATTTTACCACAATGTAGTATAATGTTTTTCATGTTATTAAATGTTAATAAAGTATTTTGATAATTTTCTGACGTGAAACTTTTCCGACGCGGAGGTAGTTTCGAAGTTCACAATCTACGAACGACCTACATTAAACTTATCTCATTTTTCATGTTCATAACGTCAGAACAGAATTCTTTGAACGCCTCGTTTATCAAAAACTACCTGCCGGCCCCGGCTTCAGACGGGTGCGTGGTACTAACTAAAAAAATGAGACCAAATATTCAGTTTACAGTATGACCATATCATTATACAGTATAAAAAACAAAGTCCTCTACCGCGTCTGTTTGTCTGTCTGTTCGCGATAAACTCAAAAACTACTGAACGGATGTTTATGCGATTTTCACCAGTGGATAAAGTGATACATGAGGAACGTTTTGGTGTATAATTTGTCAAGGATTTTTTATAATCAGGGCGGGACAGCGATTGCTGGGTCCGCTAGTCTATGCATATAATAAGAATGTAAATCTAAAAAATTTAAAAATTTAAAAAAATTAAAAAATTGTTACAAGTGTCCAGGAATAAATAATAAAATAAATTTCAACCATTTTTAGAAATGTCTGTCTGCCTGTCTGTCTGTTTGTTTGTTTGTCAATGAACACGCATCACTACTAAAATTCTGTCTTCGCAATAAAATCATACCAAGAAAATCATAAAGCAATCCTCGAGAATAACTTAAGTCTTTGTTTCATTAAAATCGGTCCACTCTATCAAAAGTTATTGTAATTTTAATGACGACGCGGCGTAAGTACCAGAGAAAAGTATATAATTAAATGGATTTAATAACTTCAGATGACTTTATTAATTACTGCTATTTACATAAGGTACCACTCGGGCGAAGACTACTAGATATTAAATAAAATGACAACTAAACATCTGAAGGACAATTTGTCAATTTTGTCAATATTTTTTAAAGATGTCCCCCTACTGTTTACTCACTCACTTTTTATATGGAGATTTTTTTTAACCATCCATACTGCTTTTCTATGTCATTCCTGGTCCTGTCGATTACATACACAACTTAAAACTTCGCTAAATAGGTGCAGCCGTTTTAAAGGGGTGCGCGCTTAAATACATTCGCCAATAGATTTTTATTGACATAGATAAATGTGTAGTTACATTTCAAAATAAGCGAAATCCAATTTGAGCCGTTCCTAATATTTTCCGTTACTTTTCAAGATATTGAAATACTGTACATGTAAAGTATGAAGACCATATAAAAAACCTTATGAATGGCAACATTTGAATATCGTTCTCGGTGTATAAAAACTGGAAATCATAAAAAAAATAAACATGTTGTATGAACTAGTAAAATTGGATTTACCTCATTTCGAAATGTTTTCAGATTTTGATTCGCAATTCAGTTTACTGAATCGGGGCTGTTGTTACTCGCATTCATAGTGTGTGCTTCTCATTCCCTAGGTTTCCCGGTTGGTGCTAATGAGTAAGAGATTGTTGTCCTTTACACTCTTCCCCATATATTGAACCTCGCAGCGACAAAAATAGAGTAATCAATCAATCGACGATAATAAAACATGGATACTGTATTTCGTCATACGGTTAAATAAATAAACTGAAATAAATTCGTTTTAAAAGACGTTCGTTCGTGCCAAAGTCGCCTTGAGCGGGTCGAGGAGACGTTAACACAAATTTCTGCCACAGTCCGCGGCGCCGACGTTGCGAGATAATCGATGCAACACGAAACAACGATTCGATATGGTCTACTTCATTACAAGTAAAAAATATATACGATACACAGTAGAATCTTGGTAAGACCGAAATATATATAGCTGAACTTCGAGTCGAGTAATATAGCTTTGAACTTACAAAATGATCCGTAAAGTATTTTATCGACCTTACTTAATTTTGAGGTAAAAAATGTAATAAAAACAAAGTTGCGTGTAGTTCAAGTGAGACTTAGTATTCTGATTAATTTTTAAGAGAATATACTATAACTGAGAATGTTTGTTTGTTTGTTACGCTTTCACGCCTTTAGTAGACCAATCATCATGAGATTCTGCAATTACGTTGTCAAGAATAAAGAAAAGAACATATTATATATAGAAAAGGTACTATTTATTCCCGAGGGATAGATTAAATTTGTATTAACGCGAGCGAAGCCACTGACAAAAGCTAGTACTTTGATATATAAGAACATACTACGTTATAATTAAGTTTATCTCCAATCAAAATCAAATCAAATAATACTTTATTAAATATAGGCCGTAAGAATGCGCTTATGAACCTCAAAACCACCGGTTCGGACAAACAACCCTGCCATCGAGAAGAACCGACAAACAAACTCGACCGTGTTTATTTTTTTAACGTACATATATATAAAAAAATAATTAACGTTACTATCGTTTTTAGTGGAATATATAAATTGACCACATGAAATAAAGAAAACATCGACATATATGTCTCAATACGTCGCTTTATAATCGTTAGTTCAAAGATAATAAAAATTAAACAGACTGGTAATTAAGTGCTAACATCGTACTCGCCATTACGGTCAGTTGTACATTCTGTTTGATTAAAACAAACCGGCACAAGAACATCTAGTTTTGTCGAGTGAACACGATGGCGCCATTGTTTGACTAATAGCGCGTAGGATGTCCTTGTAGAATATTAATAAGCTACATTATACAATAAAATAAATCTTTGACTACCTGTTAAGGATATCTATTACTATATATATTTACTATCTATATTTTCTATTTTTAGAAATGTTTGTCTGACGGTATGTTTGGATACGCATCACTGCTAAAGTGTTGCGTTCATGACAAAACCTCATCAAGAAAGTCATAAAGCATATCCTCGGGTATAATTTACTCTTTGTTTCATTAAAATCAGTCGACTCTATCAAAAGTTATTGTAATTTTAATGACGACGCCACTTAAGTACGAGAGAAAAGTAGATAAGTAAATTAATAGGACTTGATACATTCAGATGACTTTATTAATTATTGTTTTCTTACATAAGGCTCCAGACGGCCGAAGTCACGGGAACAGGTAGTATAAAATAAAATCCATATCCATGCTTTTTGTATACGTATTTGATTAATCTTAATAATATTTAATTTGTTTGTAATTTACTATTTTATATATAATAGATAAATAAATAAATACGTTTGTTTCTGTTGATTCATACACTAGTTTAGGAGGTAATAGTATACATATTTTCCGCTTATAATCTCCAATTACATAATTCTTGTTTGAAATACAACACTGACATTGGCGAATGTTAATTCGAGGTCGACTAAAGAAAAAGAAAATCTATAATTATTCGATATGCTGTCGTTCAATCGAGCAATTAAAGATAACACTTAGCTCAAATAAATAACCAATCTGACAAATGTTTGTCTTATTTATACGAACAACTTTAAAATGAAAAAGGAGTTAGAATAAAAATGAAAGTATTTGTTTTTTGCAGTATATAGATCTACATTTTGCTAAAACAGCGAACAAACATTCTTTCAACACAAATCATCATTTTTTAGAAATAATTAATAATTGTGACAATGATTTAATATTGTTACAGGTTAAAGTGAACGGGTTAAGCTAGAGAACACAGATAAACGGCGCGCCTTCGCCTTATCTGTGTGAAGGTGACGGACAACCTCTCTCCCCGACATGACGTGGACGCCTGACGGATGAACATTCACCAACTGAACACCGTTTTATTACTGTTTAAGCACAATTACCATAATCAAATTATAAGTTTCAAGAAGATACCTTTCATGCTACCATTTTGCCTCGCGTTCTGCATTTAAATTACCTAATAACTGAAGAAATTTCTCGAAACAAAATCATTTTGTATTTTTTCTTTCCAATCCCAAATTATAACCGTATTGTCCGTACTGTAAGACTACAAAATGGCTATAGCTATAAGACAATAATAACGTGTGTGACGGAGCACCGTAAGAACGAGCTACAACAGCCATTTGATTTGAGGATTAAGGGTTGAGCTGGCCTATCTCGGGTTCCCTTTGGATATTCGCGAGAACAATTTGTTTCAAATACTACAGCGCGATGGCCTCACATTGAAAATCAGCACTGTAGACACCACTCATTTGTACTGCAGCTTGTAGTTGAATGGGGGTGCTGCTGTTGGGCATTTCTAATGAATACTTTGTAACCGTGATGTGTTCAACAGAAAAAACTTTCTTCTTATCTTCTTCTATCACGACCGTGTTCGTTATCAACGTATAACGTATAGCACACAGAATTTAAATCAAAGAATGTATAAATCACATCCAATAAAAAATAGTTTCTTCGATTCAGGCCCCAAGAAGGCACTTATGAACGTCAAAATAACAACCGGTTCGGACAAACAACCCAGTCATCGACAAGAACCAGTAAGAAATTCGATCTGGTTTATCTCTTTAACATATATATACAATATTTAGACTACTTTACACGTCACAATCGTTTTTAGTGGATCCACAGAGAGGAGTCAATTCCCGAGTTCCCCATCTTTCACATATCTATATATTGAGCCACTCTATATAATAGCCTTTTGACACCAAAATTAGTTTGACATGGCGCTTAAATTTACAGTCCGGCAAATCGGTAACATGCTTTGGGACTTTATTGTCAATTGAAATTAGTTAGTCCGGAGAAGCTCTGAAGGCACGACAGGCCATAGCGTAGCCAGTACGAAAAAAAAAAATCAATACACCGCGAATGGATTCCTTACGAGTTATCTCTGATAGTAACACGACGCTGACACGCTAACTGTCTCCTCCCCCGTGTACGCGAAACGTGTGACATCATTCCGAAATATAGTCTCCGTCCGTTCGCTTTATCATTTTTATCGTCCGCCAACATACTGATAACGTTCCCCTTACGGCGCGATATTAGCCTTCGAGTGTTTTCAGAAATCGGCCTTTGTTAAAAAGTATAACTCGCTAACACGTACATTGAAACGATTCTCACTAGCCGAGCGAATTTTTTAAAAAGTGAAACTATTTTCCATTGCCTCATTTTTTTCGTCCATCTATCGCATGTCGCATTAGAACCAGCCACGGACTAGGGATAATGTGAAAGGCGTTCGGCAGAGCAGCCAAGGCGAATATGGCGGTGGCCCATGGCTCATTTCAAAATGATTTAAATAAATGTTGTACATAGTTTTCTGGATATCTTGTTTATTATCGATTTCCTACTATCATTCGCATTTTCCAATTATGAAGTTAATATTAAAATCTAATTTTCCGACAATTTTCAGTCAAACGATCCGAAAGATTTTCACTTCCATCATAGTTTCATAAAACCATACAATTTTTACTGCTTGAAGCTTAACTACAATTACATTTGATGACAAGTGAAGACGTGGCCGAGAGTGGAATACGTTCGTTCAGAAAAACCCGATGATCCGAGCAGCTCTTATTACTTATTTGACTCATAATACGATAGTGAACATTAAATTAAAAGAAATGGTAAATATTAAAATCATGTATAATTAATATCTAAGCAATCGAGTACTAGACAATGTTTCATTATTAAGACACTATGCATTCAAAGGTTAAACATATTTGTGATAAAACTTTGGTTGGCCCCGTTTTGTATGTGTCCCACAAATCAATAACTCCGTCCGATTAACGTACGTGGAAAATCAACAAAACAACAAAGTACTTAGTTAATAGTACACGATAGTTTAAAACAACATCTGACCGAATTTCACACTTCTACTATATATATTGTCTCTTCATAAACAGTACAATTAGCAATTAAGATAATATTAACGTTTCTGTGAACTCAACTAAACTTTAGTCCATTCTATATGACAAATAAATTGAAGAGAACTGGGTGTACTGGAAGGAAATACGTCACTTTCCATACATTGTGATTGGTACTTATTATCTATTGTAGCGGCACGCTATGATGGCCGTTATGACGTTTATCCGCTCATGAAGTTTCGTATAAATTTATAAGTACTTTTGAATAAGCAAATTACAGTTCTTTATTGTCAATTATGACGTCCAGGTAGTACTAAAACTTATCGGAATTTGTAATTTTAGAACAGAAAATTAATTTAGTACACAGATTTCTAAACTATACGTATAGAACAACACACTATATACCTTTATGCGAAATTTTATAGCGATTTCAAAGATCAATTGTGACAAACAAATACGGAGTTATTTTCGCATTCAAAATATCAGTGTGGATGTAATAAATAAAACCGAACTCCAGCTAAAGTGTAATAATGGTTAAAGACAAAATAATAAACTGGTATTAATATAAAAAAAAATGTTAAAAAATTCATTATTGTGTTAAATAAATCAATATTAAGGAAAGGATTCCACTCTTTTAGTATGACAAACAACATTTAATTTCTTTAATACGCTTTTCCTTGTAAGAAAGACAAACGTTACCACATAAAAAGATAAGAAGATTCTGTATGATAAATTTAGTTCAACAAGAAATTTATTATTGATTTCCGCTTCACAAAAATTTCTCTGACATTCATACATCTGCGAGAACTTGACTTCTACTTTACAGACACATGATTAATATAGTATTATATAGTGGCAAGTGATGCAATTCCTTCCAACAAACTAACCGCTTCACATGTAATCGTTTTCCCTAACATTTTATTAAACAAACCAATATCAAGTCTGTTCAAACCTTATCATTACATAGTATAAAACAAAGTCCCCTACCGCGTCTGTATGTCTGTCTGTTCGCGATAAACTCAAAAACTACCGAACGGATTTTCATGCTGTTTAGTATATAATTTGTTAAGGATTTTTGCATAATCAGGGCGGTACAACGTCTGCCGGGCCCGCTAGTAAGAGATATATGAAATTGTAACGGTGTGTAACAAAATGACACGCATACGAATCATTTAACATGATGATTATTATAACCCAATTTGTAACGTTTGTTAAACACAGCTGTGTGTGTAACTTAGACAACTGGGTCATGACAATTTCACAAATGAGGGAATCGTGACCGCTGCCGTTCGTTAGCAACACTAATAAATTATTACAGTTTGTAGTAAAAACTCCATGGATAGAATAAATAAAACTTTACGTTATTTTTTTTTTTTTAATAATTTCTAGTGTAATGAACAAACGTATAGTCGGTCAGTCAGGAAAACCAATTAACACTCTGTAAGCACTGTGACTATTTATCCGAGCAGATCTTCTCCATACAGTAGCTTCAACATAGAATAATTGTGTGTCCGATCAACGAAATCTCGCCTTTTATAGGCCGAAATCTCTAATAGGGTGGCGTTAGTGTTAACGTTCCGTTCGCGTCTCGGATGTGTTGTCGGGCTTAGGAAAAACCATACCACTATTGTTTCATAATTATGTTTTCCTTTGTCCATCGACCCTGTGTTTAGAGACACTATCAATTAAGCCACCATCCAAGTATATAAGAAGTGAAACGAACAAAGTGTGTGTGTGTACTTATGTACACGCGTTAGAAGTTACACTTCTTTGGCCGTAACAACGATAAAAATCTTTTCAAAATTTTTATCTCTCGCCTTATTCTAACGTTTGTAGAAAAAACGACACTAACAACAGAAAAAGTTGACTATAGCTAACTTCAGGGTGTCGGTTGTTCGTGACGGTGTGCGCGCGCATCGTAAAAATTTACTCTCATCATTTTTCCCTAACGCGCCAAAAGAAGTATAACTTCAAAACGATGTAATCAAATTCTACCCAGTAATTTTTACGTGATGAATGCACAACAAGATCATAAGTTTCTAGAGACAGTAACTAGGTATATTTCAAAGTTAAGATTGTCAATACTTAAGAGAAACGAGAGACTGTCCTGAGTAGGTATGGAGTTATCAGGAGAGAGTGCTCATAATTGGTCGTTCCATGCTTCAGGCTCACTATGACCAAAAACAGTTATTTAGGTAATAGTGTTAAGTTTTATATCGAAGTCCCAAAACACATTACCGATTTGCCGGATAGTGAGTTCAAGAATCACGTCAAGCGGGTTTTAATATCTAAAGGCTTATTAAAGGATGGATCAATATGTGAACGATTGTGACGTCTGTAACTGACGCCCCTTTCTGTGTACCCACTAAAACCGAATGTAACTATTTATATTTTGTAAACATATAGAACATGTAGAGATAAACCAGATCGAGTTTGTTGGCGATTCTTCTCGATGACTGGGTTGTTTTCCGAACCGGTTGCGGCTTACGACATTCATAAGTGCCTTCTCAGGGTCTAAATTGACTAAAATATATTTTGATTTTGATAAATGAAAAGTTTAAGGGGCATGGGAAACAAAAAAGGTTGGGTAGCACTGATATAGATTATCTCGTTTTTAGTACCAACGCCATTACACTGTACAATGAAGCAAAGTAGGTGCAACAAAATCTAAAACCAGCCCGATTTGAATAAATTCTCGTGTCGCAACACCGGATATCAAGGTCCAATTGGCGGCGCCCGACGTTTCACTCGGCCGAAACAAAACCCCCGTCTTCGACAAACTGTTTAAACGGTGACCTATCAACCGTAAAAACGATCGAGATGGCGCGATATTATAATTATTCGTTTCTTTTGTTTCGAGACACGCCGACGGACACAGATTGAATAAAAACAAAACAAAGAAGAAATGAACAAAGAACGAAAGCGCTGATACCGCTAAAGTATATAATAATGTATGTATTGTTACGAATTCGGTCATTGCCATCAAAATGAAAGTGTTGTTTCGATTACTTACAACACAGTACACGTGTGTGCACATTACGATGTGAATGTAAGGGGTGGTAAAATAAGCTCAAAAACCAAAGTTATTTTATTCTATACTATCTGTGCCCGCGATTCTGTGCGCGTGGAACGTAATGTGAAAAAACAGTGACTAATAAAATCATCTGAATATATTAAGTCCATTTACTTATTCACTTTTCTCTCGTACCTAAGTCGCGTCGTCAATAAAATTACAATAACTTTTGATAGCGTGAACCGATTTTAATGAAACAAAGACTACATGTTACACGAAGATATGCTTTATGATAGTCTTAGTGAGGTTTTATCACAAACGCCGTACTTTAGCAATGATGCGTGTTCTAAAAAAACAGACAGACAGACACCTGTCCCTGAACACCTGCAACAAGTTTTTCACAAAAATCTATAAAGTACTAACACGTTAAATTTATATTCTTATTATATATATATAGATTGGTCAAACGTATTGGTATTACCATACTAAGAAACTCAACCCACAATACGCCTTAGTCGAATTCATTTATTGATCTAAACTAAATCTACTGGGATGTTTTGGTTTCTAATATATAAATAAGAATCAATAGCCGAACGTATGTAATGTATGTATGTAAGTATACGTAACGTATTTGACTAATACATTTTTGTTCTGTTTGTAATTGTAAAGACGAGGTTTTCATTAAAAGAAAATGTTTGAAGAATCTTACGAAATAGTGAATAATTTTGGTATAAATAATCTATATATAAAAAGAGAGCGCGCGAGTGAGACAAGAGACAGTAGATAAGAGAAAATAGCGACAGATTAACGTTTAGTTTTTGCCATTTTTTTTACATTACATGGTTGTACCGTAATACGTTTAGTCTCATTTTTTTATTAGTATACCCGCGCGAAACCGGGGCGAACAGCTAGTACATGTATCATAAGAGTTAGCAAAGGAAATAAAAATTGTAAATACAGGATGTAAACATAATATCAACGGTTAAGAATCAATATTGTCTATCTCAGTTTTTTACGTATTTCACTTTTTAATGCAAATAGGTTCACGTTAATTGTAAATAGCCCAATCTTACGCTAATACTAGGACATATATCGTATTTCAGCATGTTTCTTTTTCTATTTTAAAAGATATAAACATTTCAAGTATCTATCTATTCAAAGCAGAGAAATGTTTTTTTTACCTCCTGTAAACTTAACTTTATTGAGATAGACACTATTGATTCATAGCCATCGATATAATATGTATTTTTGTAATATAACACTTTTTTAAATGTAAATAAAAAAAAATACATACAACCGAACATAGCAACCTCCTTTTTCGCAGTCGGTTAAAAAATTACGTCCAAGAATGAAAAAAATGACGCCACTAATAGAAATATTCATGCGACTGATTTTTTATAAATAAAATAATTGTGGAATTCGTCATAGAATAACAAATGATATAATTCGAACTCGTTATTCATGATATAACGTGTGGGAGTTACAAAAATTTAGTCGGCGAAATTCATTTAAATTTAATTCCCATTCTGTTCATCATGCGACATAGTAATTAAGGAAGTAATCACTTATTAACAATCGACGTATACATCCTTCGAACGCGAACGAAAAAAAAATCATAATTATTTCAGTTCCGTCTTGCAAAGTCGTATCCAATAAATAAAAACCATTTACTTGTATATACATAGAATAATGATAGCATCACTAGATAAAGCCCGATTGTTTATCACAAAAACATACATACACGACGTATCGCTGACGTTTACCTGAAAAACACACACACATCGCAGCAACTCGACAACGAAACAAATCAAACCATAAACCGATTCGTAACAAAACGGGAGAATGACTCAACCGTCGTCGTCGCTACAAACAAAACCAAAACTAGTTTTCCGAGTGACAGACTAAAAACGACCAAAGCACAGCACACCGTTCGACACCGCTTCGCTTTACGACGACTCTTGAACACAAAAACGAACTAAATATACGAGCTAGCTCGGTTCAACTTCAACTATCGATGCGACTTAAATTCAATTGCGACAATTACAATCGCTTCACGGTAAAACATTTAACGCGCGATACTCAAATTTCCCCCAATTTGACACGCAGCCATGACTTTACACACGTTTTATTTAAACTCCACCCGCCTTGACCTAACCAGCAAGCAGGTCGAGTCTCACAACAGAATTACCGAAGGAAACAACACATAGACGCTAATCGTGCAATATTTCATCCAACAATCAAGGTAAGCGACCTGTTCCGTGGTATAATAAATCTTATTAAAAAAAAAACACTACACACTGTAGATCCGTCGAGTTTTTAACCGAATCACCGAAGCGCGACACAACGGTACCGGGCGACGAGTTCGATCCCTCGTCGTCGGCAGCACACAGGTAAAATCACTCGCACGCCACACTTTCGATTCAAAAATCGATCGTTATAAATATCCGTTCACGATTATTCACTTATTCGCAATTGAGAATATCACATCACTGATTTGAAGCGATTAAAAAAGGGGGTTTAGTAAAGAGAGGAAGGATAGAGCGTAATAACGTCCGACACGTACGCCGAGTGAGAGGAGACTGAGGTGGCAACGCTGCGCGAGCGCAACGCTCAGTTTATCAGCCTTCGGAGGGGGGTAAAGGGGGTGGGTGGTAAGAAAGTCCGCACGTGATACGCAGATAAGCGATATAAAAATCGTGTATTTAAAACAATATTTGTCTTTTCAACGGTGATATTGTTTATTTTACTCTAACGTGCCTTTGCGAATGAAAAAGTTTACGAAATGAAAGGTTTTACAGAATATCAAGGTCACACAGTGTCTGCCGCACGGTTACGAAATAAATACGATGACTAATCCCGATTGTCATATTATAGAAGCAAACATTAGCTTATGAATTTAATAAAATAAATACGCGTTAAGTTACGACATATCACATAACAATTTAAAAAAAAACTAGTTATTTTGGTTTGGACGTAAATTACCACAGGTGGTCACATTTGAAGTGGAAAATGGTATCTGACTTTCGAATGCAACTGCCGGCACACAACGATCCATTTTATGACAATAAAACACGATAACTAACCAGGATAATTTTCAGATATATCATCAAATGTTATCATGGTTGCTTCGCGAATATCAAACGCAATGAATTGCGTTGACCTGTATGTGCAAAAATTCAGTGCACGTTTTGCATTACGTCAATAACTGACCTGTATTTAAAACATCTCTCATAATATTATTAAGCGACGTATTTTCACAGTATAAATAAATATAAGAGATCTGTCATAGTTATACTGTGGTAATTTCATATATTAACCATCACTATATTCAGCAATAACACACAGTATATTTGATAATTAAAAACGTGAGAACGCAGCGTTTACGGTAAAATATTCGTTTAAAACGTGTCGCCTATTACATGTATGTTATATAGAATGTTTTTTGTAGATTAGTCTCGGTGTACCGCGCCGCCTGCTACCTCGCCATATACGTCAGACCGGTTTTCGACTTCGAGCAGTCGCTTCCGCAGTCGGTAGCCCCTTTCTTTTATAAAACGTTATTTTACAATTTTGGCAATCTCACAATTTATATATACACTAGCATCTGCCCCGACACTTCGTCCGCGTGGAATAGTTACTTTGGGCTATCACTAACAAGCAGCGGAAGCTCTCAAAAGAAAAAAAAAACGATTTTAAAACATTCTTCATTTGTGCTCCGCTCCTATTGGTCTTAGCGTGATGATATTAGCTATGTAACACTGAAAGAATTTTTTAAATCGGACCAGTAATTCCCGAGATTAGCGCGTTCAACCAAACATACAAACCCTTTATAACATTAGTATAGACATACATTCCTTTTTTTTATACTTTATGAGTTGTAGCATTTGACCACAATCCCATTTGAAATTAAACGATGACATGGTTCAAAATGATAAACATGCTAACACTGAATGGCTCTCAAGTGCAGCTGCCGGAGCACATTATTAAGCGTTTGGCGAAAGAATTCCAACTCATGGGTGGTTGCTAGCCAAATAGGCATAGAAAAAGTCCTACCATTCTTCATAGCACTGTCGTCACGATGTTTACCTTCACCGAAAGCAGCGGCTCAGTTGCTAGGAATCGAACTTAAGTCCATCAACGCGGCTCCGAACACACTATCTACTTACCTATAATCGCTCAACTTATACCCGACTGACTGATAACTGATACTTTTTTTTTCGAACTAATTACGCTATTGACCTAGCAAGGTATTAACGGCTTCACCGGACTACTAAGACGAACGCTTAAGGCACTCAGCCGATTTATTTTGACAAATAGCCCAAGGGTGCGCGGCTTGGGCAGTTGCCTGATTTATGCAATTCGCGACCTATCTGAGCTAACCTAAGCTTAGCTACCATATTCATACTTATATGAGTTATTGAAACATATATGTGTACCGAGCATACATACCTCAACAACTCTTATATGTATTTTGTGTCGGATAATTATTCTAAACTGTTTCAGTTCAATAAGGGAAAAACAAAAATAAAAACCCTTCCACTTTCATGTGTAAGCATGTGAGCGTGCACACGTGTGGAGGTGATATGTGTAATGTTGTTGCAGTGTTGTAAGATTTTGTGTGAGTGTATCGCGCGAGCAGCGTACTCAAGGGCTCCACGCCGAGGAAACGGACCTAGATAACTGATACCATCCTGTTTTACTGTGAGTTTAATTGATAAGTTTTTAATTTGGAAACAATGGCAAAAGATCTGAATACAATCCAAAAAAGAAGTATATTAGAATAGTCTAGGAAAAATTGCGTATCCTCTGGTTACAGTCGTATTCCGATAGATTCAGTAGTTTTGACGTGATTGCACCTCAATGTGAACCGTTCTTTTTTTTTCTGGAACTGACCACGCTACTGATCTAGCAAGGCCTTAACAGCTTTACCGGACTACGACGTGAACTGTAGTGTTCAAACTGTTGTGTCAGTTGTTTCTACGGGTTAAGCCCTGAGACGACGGAACGGTTTTTGACGAAATTTGTATCTCGGCAGATACAATAACTGTTCAAGGGTTTCTATACAGTCTAAATAAAAAAGGTTTTAACCTCATAACTTATCCCGTATTATTACCTAATGTAATAGAATATATACCAACACCTGGCCATAGATTATACAGCTATTATTTAAGAAAGAATCGTATAAATTAATCCAGTTGCTCTCGTCCTATAATCTTACACAAACGACAGACAGACAGATGTTACCTTTCAAAGTACATAGGAATTGATACTGATATAGATTACAATAAAACCAAGTCCGCGGTAAATAGATTCATAATTATTAACATATAGTATATAAAGAAGTAGCCGTGGCGTAAATAATATTCAAGTTCAACGCATAGGTAGCGTCGACCGCAATGCAACAAACGGCAATCGCGCGTTGACTCATTGAACGCGATTTCAACCAATGATGTTATAACTATATAGATACGTGATAAGCGCTTGGACAGCGCCGCGTTAAATCTTGGCTAACTAGCTTATTTTTGACAACTGCCCCGTCAATCCGCCCGTATCTAAGCAACATCTTATGTATGCGTTATCGTGCCATTTGTTTTTTCAAAATATAGGTATATCTTTACTTATAATATCATTGATTGCAACGCTCTCACATAATAAATAACACCAGTATTTCACATACAGAATTACGTCGACTTGACTGATATATTAAGAGTATGTATTACGTAATCATGTATTCATTAATCTCAAACAATGATTCATATTCAATTTATCAGGGGGTCAAGCATTTTTGTTCCCCGCCAAACAAAAGAATTCGCAATTTTTTTAAATTGCCGCACCAGCACCGATTTATATAGGTATATACCTATATATGCCATGATTTCTCCATTATTTTATTTTATATAGTGATAAAACTTCATTAATGGTCTATAAATTAGGTGATAATGATGATAAATGATCCTAATATATCGGGATACGGTGACGAACATCTCCCTCCCCTGTTTCTTAACCGATTTTCCTCATTATTTTTTGTTTTGTAGCTACTAACGAGCCTTAGTCTTAATTTAAATTGATTAATTTTAAAAATTTACATTTTTTCTCTATTGTATGATGGAAGTTATGAAGTTCGAGCACTCGTTAATAAAAATGAAAAATTCAATATGTCACAAATATTATTTAATAAATCTAAACAATATACATATATGTAATTAGAATTTAAATCTACAGTGTCTGTACTTTTTAGACTTTTGTAAAAAAAAATGTTACAGGAATAAGTAATAAAATACATTTCGATCAATTTTAGAAATGTCTGGCTGTCTGTATGAACACCTCACTGCTAAAATACTGCGTTCATGATAAAGCCTTTTCAAGAAAATCATAAAGCATATCTTCGAGTAACTATTTAGTCTTTGTTTCATTCAAATCGGTTCGGTCTATCAAAAGTTATTGTAATTTTAATGACGACACGATTTAAGTACGAGAGAACATTAGATAAGTAAATAGACTTCATACATTGAGATGACTTTACTAATCGCTGTTTTTTTTTAAGATAATAAGAAACGCGGGCGAAGTTGCGAGTATCAACTAGTTAATCATCATTACATAGTATAAAACAAAGTCCCCTACCGCGTTTGTCTGTCTGTCTGTTCACGATAAACTCAAAAACTACCGAACGGATTTTCATGCGGTTTTCACCGGTGGATAGAGTGATTAATGAGGAACGTTTTAGTATATAATTTGTCAAGGATTTTTTCATAATCAGGGCGGGACAACGTCTGCCGGGCCGGCTAGTTAAATATAATTACAAAATCTATATATGTAAATAACATATAATACATATAACACATAATAGAGCTTAATTACACGTGTAAAATGTGTCGCCGGCCTTCTGTATTATATATATATATAGGTCTATATATCATTGTATAGGTCTGCCGGTACGTTTCCATTACGGAAATAACACTGTATATTAAAATAAAACTACTTACGGTGCACTATAATAATATTATACGACCTAAAAATATCCCTTCATATTTCCGTTACACTGATATCATTTTACCAACAATTATTTATTTCTTTAATTAATACATATAATGACTAACCGTTTTGTAGTCGGAATTAGACAAATATTAGTCCAAATACGAATCTGAATTTGTTTGTCACGTTGTTTTTCTTTTTAATCTCACTTTTGTTACACATTTCATCTTTAAATTCAGCTTGAATAACGATCAAACAGTTTCTTAATCAATTCCTTCATAATTCATGCGGTGGAGGGTTAATTAACCACACCTATAATAGCGGCACGCTATGATGGCCGTTTTGACGTTTGTCCGCTCATGAAGATCCGTATAAATTAATAACAAACGTTTAAAAGAGCAAATTGCTGTTCTTTATTTTCAATAGTGAAGTGCAGTTACTCATAAAATTTATCGAATGTATGTAAAACACAAAGTTAACTTAGTACTGTGAGTATGTATAGCTACTTTATCTAACTATACAAATATCATCCTGCGAACAATTCTATTCGCATTTTTAATAACATAAAAGGAGCGCCAATCGACAGAATCTATTGTAGTGTGTCAAAACGGCCATCATAGCGTGCCGCTACTATAACCTAATGTTATTGCCGGCGGCAAAAGATTACATATTACGCTAAGATCACTCACTTCGCAATCGTCTCGCGCGCCCCGTGAAGGGCATGCGGGGAAACCGTTCCAGGGTTAGACCCTCTATCGGTGGCAATTGTTCGCCTCCTTCATTCGAAGGAGTGTCTATATGTGAAGGCGTAATGTCGTCTTCGCGTGGATATCTTGCGGCGCGCCTCACTCATTCTTGCTCCGGGGAGCGCACCAGTGAACGGGCCTGTATTTTTTTCTCTCTCTTCTTTTTTTTTCCCTGGGTGTCTCTATTTTCTTCGATGAGATTATCATCGGGCGGTCTAGTATGTAATGGCGCGATGTTTCGGAGGTGTACGTGTGCCGAGGTGTGCTAAGATCACAATGTTAACCGCTCCTTAAATAGGAACGCCACAGACGATTATTTGGAAACAGATTTCTTTTTCTATATAGATTACAGATTCATTTCAAGATTGCTAAATCAAGGAAAGCTACCACTTAATACAGGATTCGAACTCATCGAATATTTATGGTCCCAATATTCGACCCATCATCCCTTCCATTATTTTATATCAATCAAACATATATGTGATGTATAACCAAAATTACATATTATGTACCGACTGACATGGCAAAAGAGACTACGGTCATAGTGTAAAATGACGAAGGTCATATTAGACAACCGGAATAGTTCAAAGACCCTACTACACCATGTGGGCTGGCGCAATAGCGGAGTTGCAAAAACCAGCTCTGTATAATGCACACCGGTTTACGCAATCAGCTTTTTAATCAAAACCGTAACTTAATATCGATTCAAGGGAATAATAATTTTAAATTACTATACAATATTTATGAAAAAAAAATCCTTTAAAAGAAAAAATATGATCGCTTGAAGGTAAACATAAAAACAATTTAAGATAGTCGATATACAGTTAGAAGAAAAAACAACTGTTACAACAGTGTTCCTAGATACATGTAGTGCCATCTGTTATGTAATGTAAAAACTACAAAACGCTATTAATATTCTTCTTTGTCATGTACCACTATTACAATTGAAAACAAACCCTACTTATATGTAAAAAAAAAATAAAATGTTAGTAACATTAACTCGTAATAATACACACATTGTTTAAGATCACAACAAAAGTTAAAGCTACCAATGTAGTAGAAAACATTCTCGCTACTCTTCACTAGGTGGCGTCACTTGTATAAACATCGAGATTTGTTTAATCAGCCGTTTTCGACATGACCTTACGCGATGAAATTCTGACTTTCGGAAACGTTATCATTAATTACATCAGCTTATAATTATTTGCTTAACTTAGTAAATATTTTTTCAAGTTGTTAAATAATAAAATTAATTTATACAAAATAAAAAAAAATCAGTAAAAGAATTTAAATCTTTGAAAATATGCCGGGGTTTAAAGACTAAAATGAGAGAGTTCTACCTTTCTACTCCAATCCCATCCAGTGCCGTTTTGTGTGACAATAAATAGATAGATATAACAATTCAAATAACCGTGGAAGGTTATGGTCGCGTAACTCTCCTATCTATTGGTGTCGAGTAAGTGTTTTCGTGGTATTTTCGAATTAAAAAAAATACTCCTAACAATCACTTCAGTATAATGATAACAAAGGTGTAAAGAATCCCACTTTTTTTGTCATTAATGACTAAATAAAATATCATTGAGGACAATGAACTATGTAATAAAAATATTTGTAATATATTATAATACTGATATTATAAAAAGAGCTCATGAGAGAAAGACACAAATGGTTATATAGTTATTAAGAGAAAAAAATGGAGACGGTTTACGAGCAAACGTATGATAAAATCAACAACAAAGAGGATTACGATGAAATTAAATATATCCAATCCATTTATCCAGTATGGCGGCTCGGCGGACAAATATACGAGATGACGAAGTAAAACTTTCCAGGTAACCTCTTTTTTGAGCACCAAACGTAGTACCCTATTCGCTGAAAACAATCAAACCGAACGATGGCAGATGCAAAGAGAGTATAGTCCACGATATTAGAACAACTGATCGCTCTTATCATAAACGGAAAGATAAAATTCGTTATCAATATTTGTAATGATAAACTTGAATTTTTTTTCTTCCTTCTCTATACTCATTATATGTGTTTCTGTTCTAACATTGTTTACACTCCACTGAGAGCTTATTGATGTATGTATAAACATTAACATAATTCAATGTTTTTTATATTCCACAACTACATGTTTCTCCAAAGAATAAGGTGGCGGCGATACGACATGCGTGGTAGGAAGTTTGAAAAATGCAATCCCACGTGAACGTATCAAAAAAAACTTGCTGATTATAAACCCTAAATTAATTAGCTATCTAGGCGATATTTCCAAAATAACTTACAATCGTTACTAGTATTATTATAATAATTCTATTAATATAATTTATAAGCATTATTATTATTATAATTCCGAATGCGAGTTTGTTTGATTGTTTCTTACGTTTTCAAGCCTTGTATATTCATTCAACCGATGGCACCTACAAAAAAGGGCATAATCGACGCTGCAAGTAAAAACGAGTAGTATTATAGATTGACACATATCTTCATTACATAGTATAAAACAAAGTCCCCAACCGCGTCTGTCTGTCTGTCTGTTCGCGATAAACTCAAAAACTACTTAACGGATTTTCATGCGGTTTTTATCAATTGATAAAGTGATTCATGAGGAAGGTTTTAGTATATAATTTGTCAAGGATTTTTTTATAATCAGGGCGGGACGTCTGCTGGGCCCGATAGTTATATATAAATTTCTTCTGTACGTGTCTATGTCACTGAACTCCTCCTAAACGGTTGAACCGATTTTGATGAAATTTTTTGTGCGTGTTCGAGTGGATCCGAGACTGGTTTATATTCACAAATGGACACGGTAGGAGGCGCTGCGGTTGAATTTTCGATTTTTTTTTATAATCAAGACAGAACATCGTCCCCCGGGACCGCTAGTATATTTATAAAATACTCCTAAAGAGATATTTATTATGGAAGGGCTTCGAAATTCGGGTCGGCAAACTTTTTGTGTGACGATGTAGCGGTGGGGGATAAATACTGTGCCGGATAGTGTTGGAAACACCGGTACTCGTCCAATCACCGAAGTTGAGCAACGTCGGGCGCGGTCAGTATTCAGATAGGTGACCGCTTGGGAACACCGCGTCACGTTGGCTTTTTCTAGTATTTTTTAATCACTTCTACATTTTGTGACGTCACTGATCTGATACAGATTGGTGTATTTTTATATTCATTTAATTAACGTTTCACTTTTATCGTGCACCTTTACGAAATACCTTTTTTTAAAATAGCTGTGGCAGTAGGGATGAAGCCTCCTCCTTATTTATGGATCTACAATTGGGTGTGTAATGCACCATATTCTGAACTCTCGTGTCTTTTTACACATCTCGTTCCGACATAAACAAAGATTAGCCGTTTCCTAGGGTACTACTCGTATCTAATCGTATAATCAGCTGTCAATTGATAAGAATAAGCGGCCGATAAGTATTCGCCTCTCATTTTATGTAAAGACCACAGGGAGTCTTATTGAAATTAGCACCTATAATTAGGTATTGTGTGCCAAAAAAAATAGGCAAAAAATCGTCATATCAGAAGTGGACTAATAAAAGACACAGGCGTCACTTACTAGCAACACGTTTTCCAACTCAACATCGATTAATAATCAGTGTTATCAAAATTAATGGCCGATTAATGTTAAAATTGAATTGGACAACGATATCTGTGACAAGTTGTAATTAGTCACTTTGGAAAACTTAAGTTAACTTAAGAATTAATGATGCACATTACCCGAGATCCACGTCAGACTTTTAAAACCGAGTTGCTACTATAAAATGTTATTAATACTACTACGGAAAATATGATAGTTATTATGAAAAGATAAACCAGATCGAGTTTGTTGCCGGTTCTTCTCGATGACTGGGTTGTTTTCCGAACCGGTGGTAGTTTTGACGTTCATAAGTGCTTTCTCAGGGCCGAAATTGATTAAAGAGTATTTTGATTGATTGATTGATGTTCCATTTATCCATTATACATATAATAAGAATGTGAACATGTCTGTACTTTTTAGATTTTCGTAAAAAAAAAATTGTTAGCACATGTCTAGAAATAAGAAAATATAATACATTTAAATCATTTTTAGAAATGTCTGTCTGTCTGTTTGTATGAATACGCATCACTCATAAGTACTGCGTTCATGATAAAACCTTTTCAAGAAATTCATAAAACATATCATCGAGTAACATTTAGTCTTTGTTTCATTAAAATCGGTTCGATCTATCAAAAGATATTGTAATTTTAATGACGAGGCGACTTAAGCACGAGAGAAAAGTACATTATATTTAGACGTAACACATTCAGATGACTTTATTAGTGACTGTTTTCTACATCACGTTCCACACGGACGACGTCGCGGGCACAGATAGTGTTTCATTTATTCATTAACTAATTTACAAACATTATTTTATACTTGCCTATATTAATTAATAATATAATAAAATAATAAAAAAAATATTATACATAGGTATATATACGTGTTTATATATGTGTACAATGTTATTATAATTTATATTATTCCTGTTCAATTAATTTTAATCGTCTAAATATATTTATTTATATCATTTGTATACCAGCATGCTTAAATCGTTTTATTACTTACATTGCTAATGTAAAATTTGTATAATTGTGTAACTGTCAGATGTCAACTCAGTATTCACACCTTTTTAAGACATATTTAGTTTTCTTTTTGGTTAGTTTGATTTTATATACCTACTAGCGGGCCCGACAGACGTTGTCCCGCCCTTATTATAAAAAAAATACTGGATAAATTTTATACCAAAACGTTCCTCGTGAATCATTTTAATCACTGCTGATAACCGCATAAAGATCCGTTCAGTAGTTTTTGAGTTTATCGCGAACAGACAGACAGACAGACGTGGTAGGGTACTTTGTTTTGTACTATGTAATGATTTAGTGTAATCAGTAGGTATTATAACATTAATATGATCGACTGAACGTCCGTTTATCATCATATGGGCTCCCATCGAAAACCAGCGCTGCAGTACTGCTGTACTGCACATGTTTGCCGCATGGATTCGCCAATTGTAGTGGACATTTCTTTTATTCTTTTTATTTTTAAATGCATTTTTTCTTTCTAATTTGTTTATGCAATTTAATTTAATTTTATGGAAGTTCCAACAACAAAATACTTCCGTCTTTCTCTTTCATATTATATATTTTCCGGATCCTATTCGGTTTTCCTTTAATATTCCTATATCCGTCTATCTTCATTCTCAAAATATTTTTAGTTACATGATTCTCATCTCTTCTAATGATATGCCGGTACCATGCTAATCTAATACCTACCTACAATGAGTATACCTACTGTATATTTATACATTACAAGTGACGACAATTTCCTTCCTTATTGCATTTACCTTCAAACATTGTGATAAATCACACAAACAATACGGTCATGTAGTTTTATGACTGACAAAGTTAGTGTTTTAAAATGTGAATTAATATTTAAGCCACACTGTAGCTATTACTGGTTCCAGCATGAATGGGTCGGCTTGTCCGGGTCAGTACCATCCTCTCACAGAAAACCGACGTGAAGTAACAACGCTTGCACTGTTGCGTTTCGTTCGGTCAGTGAGAGCGCCGGAGGTCCACCTCCCTTCCCCCTTTCCCTATCCCCCTACCCCCCATACACAGGCTGACAACGCACTTGCGACTCCCCTAGTGTTGCTAGTGTCTATGGACGGTGGTGATCACTTAAAATCAGGTGACCCATCTGTTCGTTTGCCTCCTTTTGATATAAAAAAAATACAGTTCCTTAAACATATCGCTATACACCTATGATAAATGATTCTAGGATACTTATTTTTAGCATTCGATTGACTCTTTGCCATTATTTTTAAGCCCAACGAAGCAGGCGAGAATCGGCCAAGTAAATGTTAATTCTGTTATATTAAATCAAACCTATCTAATACAACAATAGGCAAAGTGTACCTGACCAGTATCACGCCACCTCTCAAAGTTTTGTGCAGGCCAGTATAATTAAGATAAGGTAATGTATACCGCAATGAGAATTCATTATTTATCCTGTGAGTTAGGGCAATAAGTTGACATTATTTTTTAACTCGTTATAACCACATTAGGTTGGAATTAGTGTAAATCGCATAGCTCTTTTTACACGTTCTATATTTACGCTTTTCATGTCTGGGTGTCGGCTGAATCTCAAGAATATAACATCATCATAATTAATTGTTATTCATTTATTATGATAATTCTGTTGTAATACTAACGTGATATTATAAATGCGATAGTGAGTTTGTTTTCACAACTTTGTGACGTTTTTGAAGTAAAACTTCTTTAGGCGTGACTAGGAGGTAACTGGACGACAATGCAACGGAAGTCCGTTACGGCAATATGGCGTCAGGTTTTTGTACCATCCCGTTTTTAAATATTTTTGATTTTGTCAATAAATAAATAGATTATAAACAAATCAATCAAAAAATTTTGAAAAATAAATAATAAACAATATTAAATTGAATAATAAAAAAAATCATACAGTAGAATTAATCATGTATATATGGGCGCGCGGACGTGCTGCCACCTAGTTTCAATTTAAGTAACAAATTAAATCAAAACTTCATTACCTGTAGTGCCATCTATCAGCTACTCTTATAAAGCCAAAGAAGTTTTCCTTCAATCGCGTGTGACGGTTACACGCACTCATTTTTTTTTTATGTTAGGGCAGGATAACGTCTGCCCAGCACCGCAAGTATTTCATAAAAAACAATTAACTTAAAGAGCTTTATTTATCTTTAAGATAAACTTGTGTAATCACGGTCGAACTTTAAATGCATTTTCCCACAAAATTAAATTTTTGAGCTACTTCTTTGTTTCATTAAAGGCACGAATTGACGGGGCATATCGACGCGAGTAGGGACGTCACACACACGTATAATCTGTGAGCGAGAACAGCCGGTAGCGTAGTATGAAACGTGACAGCCCCACTACACGCACTACTTACTACATTCATGTGTGTACCAACGTCATCGTAACAATGTTGTGTACACTGGTTTATTAAAACACGTTCGTTCCGTGAAGTGTCCGGGAGTGACGTGGTACAACACGTGCATTCTCAGTATATAACCCTTATAACATCAATATTTGTATCTATACATATAAGAGAAATGTTAACAGTGCGACCAACAGAATTAGATGTGTCTGAATACTACACGATACTCGTGACTTTCTCTGCATTATTTATTTTCTACAGAATAATAGTATTTTATGTACAGCTGAAAACAAAAATATACTTCGTTATTCCCTTATAAACAACGTTAGTTTTAGAAGGTGGTAGAGCCACGCTGAAGCTATTATTGGTTTCAGCATGAATGGGTCGGCTCGTTCGGGTTAGTACCACCCTCTCATAGAAAACCGACGCGAAGTAATATTGCTTGCATTGTTGCGTTTCGTTCGGTCAGTGAGAGCGCCGGAGGCCCACCTCCCTTCCCCTCCCCTCTCCCCCATTTCCCCCAAACACAGGCTGGCAACGCACTTTCGACTCACTTGGTGTTGTTAGTGTCTATGGACGGTGGTGATCACTTAACATCAGGTGACACAACTGTTCGTTTGCCTGCTATGACATAAAAAAAGCCGTTTTTCCTTTTATAGCTAAATGAATACACACATCACTCCGCTCGGTAAGTACAGTGTCTTAGTAGTAACACAAAAAAAATCTAACTAGTTAAATATGCGTTATACGTGCGCAACGATTCATTTTATCTATATATACATAAGTAGAAGATACAAGGAGTTAAATTTTACATGTCAACAGTTCGAACACCGTTCGACTAGATGAAGCAACGGTCTAGACTACTAGAAGTGATTGATTACATTGGACTGTGAATAGGCCAATGTCGCAAGATTGTGGCAGACCTATATGCAGAGGTAGAGTGAGAAATTTCGTTATGAAATTATACGTGGTGTAGAAATTCCATTTTATTAGCACTATCATGTTGATTTGCTAAACTCATTTGAATACAAATAACATCTAATAAGTGAAGAAGAAAAACAAAGAATCCTTTATCTGTATATACGATGGTTATAGGTATGTATTGCATATAATTAACATAATTCTAAACGTTGTGTTGTAGCTGCCACAATGCTTGTTGCGTATGTCGATCAGACAATAAAACTCAGAAATGCCTGTATAACTTATCATAGTGTCAACAGAATTATTAAAATCTTGAAAAAACGTTATATCCGTTTAATTCGCTTATCAATAAAAATATTTTCTACAAAAAAAACACGAAGTTTAAATTTCGATACAACAATTGAATTCACAGAGAAATTTAAATATTTGAAATACAGGGGTGCAGAAAACATGAATTGCTGGCGATCCACCTCAACATTATTAGACTATGATCTATCGACTCTGTTAGGCTGCAAGTATATTGTAGTGCAAGTATGATTGTCATCTAGGTAGATGTAGGTAACTCCCGCTAAAAACTATGAAAGAAAATGATTCTAGGTTATTCTGTTTGTAATTCTAATCCTAATTGTGGATCAAATAGATAGTAGTCGTCTATCAATATATTTTGTTTTAGTTATCTACCTTCGTATTAAAACAAAATTTGTGAATCGTTATCGATCGTTTGAGCACCCTTCAGTATTTATTACGTAAAAGAGGTTTTGTTTATTTATAATTGTTACGTTCGTATAGTATAAATAGAAAGGAGTTTCTCTTAAATAAATAACAGTCTCCTACCTTGTCTCTATGGGAGTGTCTATGGTGTATCACGGGCGGTGGAGGAGGCTGCGGCGGGGCTTGACTCTGTCCGGTCACCACGACCGGCAGTCCATCGACAATGGTCACCATAACCCTCTTGTCGGCGCTACGGCGTCGTTCCGCGGAATTCCTACGCCTCCGCTGCTCGTCAGTGACCGGCCGCGTGAATACCGTCCTACGATCAAAGCTCCTCGGATCCGGTTGATTCTCCAACGCTCTCGTGGCCGGCGTATGACTTTTCGACCTCTTCAACAGTCTCATGACGTGTGATTTAAGAGCGTCAGGTTTGCTCACCGGCGGCGGCAACTCCTGTTTATGTTGTTTATAGGAGTGCGAGGGAGCATGATGACGCTGCACCGATACCGCGTGCCCCATCCCTGGTGGTATAACGTTCGACAGGCTCTTGACTGCGTAAGCAGCGTCGACTTTGTTCCCCGCTACGCAGGATACCTCGTACATTCCGACGGCGATGCACCTCTTCCCTTATACGGGAACACGTTCACTTCCGATACATGTTTACAACACTTATTCCTTTATATACACTGCAATCCTTCGAACTCAAGCTTCACGAAACATCGGCACGACACTTATCTCTATAGTCAAGTAATATTTATTTCTCAACCGAAAAACGTTTACCAATCGGACCGGTATAGGTGTTTACTGTATTTATAAAAATAAATAATAATTACGCAACCGAAACGGCACACGTCCGCACCGTTCGGAGTCAGCGGATACACTGACGTCTCGTTTCACAGTTCACACGAACAAAACGACATTGATAGTGTTTTTGATAAGACACGCTACTCTCCGAGAACGAGGCCCCGATCTAATCCAAAAGGTCAATGTTTTGATGATGTCATCGGGCAATTGTTGGTAATTACAGGATAGGTGAATTGGATAATGCGGCAGAAAATGTTACGGGTTACCGTCCGTCCCCCTCATAATGCACGCGTTTAATAGAGATAGCAATAATTGGTAATTTGGCAACGTATGAAATTGCCAGGCCTACACGCCTCAAGTATATCTGTTAAATAAAACGAGTGCTCGGCCAGTGGTCGAACTTTGACCATAGAATAATAAAGTTTTCAATTTTTTTTATATTAAAGCTCGTCAATAGCCACAAAATTAAAGAAGAATAAAGACAACCGACTGAGAAAAATTGAGAAGGGAGTCGTTTTTAACCGTTTCCTCAATGCCTATTTATCTGTTCAACAAAATATATATAATGCACTTTAAGCTTTACAATCTATAAGAATTTCTTAATTTGTGTAAAATCTAAAGTCCATAATGCAATTTTGTATAAAGTAATCAAACAGAAATGCTAACAATTTGTAGGTAAATACGAAACATGTCGTTAACACGGACCTCAAAACTGCACTTAAACTGCTAAATATTATAAAACTAATGAACGCAGCAGATAAAAAAATCACAAAGCGAAAACGGCAGGTAAGAAATATCTAACGGTCACGAAAATTCGACTCCAATTGTATCTTTGTTCGAGGTGATTTTTAATGAGTAATGCAGCGGCCTTTAAGGTCGTATTTTAAATCAACATGCAATTAAATACGTAGACATAAAATTGATCGTTTTCAATGCAAAACAAGAATATCACAGCCACTTGTTTATTATGTATTTTGAACCATATTTTGTTACATACGGTAAATTTCGATTCGAAACCGACGAATCTAGTTTGGAAAAAGGTTTATTTTATCCGTCATAACTTTTAATTACTTTTGCATTAATGCGTTGTCAACACATACATAATGTACCTAATATAGACGTTACGTGATTAATTCTATTTTTATATTATTTTGTTACTCTATATTTGCTGTAAGCTTCTACTTGTAATGTTATAGATTAAGTACCTATGTCATTCTAGTTTTTTATAAAAATCATTATTATTAAATTATTAACAATTACACAAAAAAAATGTTTACAAATTTGCCATAAATATAATAGTATAAAAGTTGTGCACTGTTATCTTTCAGCATTACGTTAACGGTATTCATAACGATCTACAAAATAATATCTGCAACTCGTAACGTACTCGACGATTTACGGTTTGTGCAAAAAAAAAAACACGGCTGCATTATTGTTACAAACGGTTAAAAGACAAAGTGAGACATTTTATCTAGAATTCTATGTTCTCAGTACTTACTAACGGACTTAACAGCTTTTCGTAAAAAAATCATAGCACTGTATTATACTGACGGAGGTCGTTACATCTACATAAAAATTATGACAATAATACTGTACTGTATGCTGTTAAGAGAATTTACAGGACATTCTACTACATTCGTAGTTGATTTCATATTCTCGATTTTTTTTCTCTCGATCACGTCATAACAGCAAGCAATGTCTTAACAGCTTCACCGGACTACAATATTCTAGAATATTTCGGGTTAACTAATGCGTTAGTGAAATATATGTAGACATCAATATATCAAAAACTCTACTCCAGTGAACACGGCAACCGCATCGCTTATCAGAATACATCAAG
Organism: Antheraea yamamai; assembly: GCA_036509395.1. Taxonomy (NCBI): domain Eukaryota; kingdom Metazoa; phylum Arthropoda; class Insecta; order Lepidoptera; family Saturniidae; genus Antheraea; species Antheraea yamamai. The sequence goes on along the minus strand of AP028447.1, from coordinate 10,693,954 downwards.
ATGCTTGTATTTATGTTGTTACATTAAGCAAGGTTTTCTTCATCTACTCACTTCTATTCATCCGCCTGTAAAAGACCCGCTATAGAGTTATAGGCCTCTTCCCGAAGGAACGTATATGCATAATCACTACGCCTGCCCACGACATATTGGCGATTTCAAACTCTGAGAAATTCACAGTTCTCCCACATACTACCTAGTACTATAAGACCGTTTTTCAGATTCAGGTTTCCTCAATCAAGGTTACTAAATTAAATGAGTACGCGAATTCCGAAAGATTCGTTGGTACATACCGGAGTTCGAACCTGCGGACATCGGGTTGATATTCCACGCCTTATTTACTTATTTATTTTCTCTTCTATTATTAACGCAATATTCACGCAGTTCATATACATATTATATTTCAAACACTCCATTGCTACCTTCTTCGGTCTTCCTCAACTTGTATAGTATATTCCATCTTTATATTTCGCAAATTTCTATAAGATTTTCTTCACATGATATAACCACACCGCGCTCGCATATTTACTCCCGACTTTCGCAAAAATAAAACGGAACTCCTTTTACGACTGCAATACAAATTGAACCAACAACATACAATTAACTTTATGTCCAGAGATACGCGTAACTTAAGCTCAGACATAATGTACTGTGCAGCGGAAACAGGAATACAACGCGAGAATAGACTATTGTAGTAAATTGGAGCGCTCGGTTCGCAACCAAGTGTTAAAGTCGAGTTAATGCCGCGTTATGAAACTCTACTACATTCTTCATCGAGATCATTTCTATCTATCATCAAGCATCTACAAATGTGTTTAGGCAACTGTATTTTAGAGAACCAATATCTATCTAGGTTTAACGTATTTTAACCTTCTTAGACCACGTCCTCATTTAGAATAAGGTCAAACGCTAAAACTTATGACGTATAAAAAAAACCTAACGACGTCTCGAATTGAAGATTATGCATCCGACTGATTCGATTCCACTTATGTTCTCGTCCATCTAAATAAGTGCCGACAGTTTAACGTATTAAAAAAAAACGTGACACATACACGGTATGTAGATATAATTAAAACTTAAAAACCAGTCGTCTAATGCTTATCGTTGCGTGATTCATCAGGAGCGAACAGTGTAACAAACCTCTTTCGTACGCATACCATGTTTAACAATCCCAATAACATCACTATCATCTCGTGATCACACGAAATCATCATCGTCAGCTTGTAAGAGACCCGCTGCACATACGCCTCTCACCGAATTTCAAACTCTGATAAATCCACAGTTCCATGTTTGCCCACATTTATTATTACAACAAAAACATTTGTAAGTTTCAGATTTTCTCACGATGTTTGCTTTCATCGTCATCCTATAGTATTACCAATCTAAACTAATAAATGTACGCGAATTCCGAATGATTCGTTGGTTTTTTTGTTTATATCGTAGGAGGCAAACAAACAGGCGGGTCACCTGATGGTAAGTGATCACCGCCGCCCGTAGACACTACCAACACCAGAGGAGTCGCAAAAGGGGGAGGAGGAGAGAAGAGGGGGTGGTTTAGAGGAGGTGGGCCTCCGGCGCTCTCACTGACCGAACGAAACGCAACAACGCAAGCATTGTTACTTCACGTCGGTTTTCTGTGAGAGCGTGGTACTACCCCGGGCGAGCCGACTCATTCGTGTTGAAATCAGTAATAGCTTCAGCGTGACTCTACCATCTTTTCGTTGGTACATGCCGGGGTTCGAACCTGCGGATATAGGATTGATATTCCACCGGTAAAAACACTAGAACACAAACGTAATGGTAGACCAAAAAAACTGTAACAAAATAAGATCGGTATAATTTAAAGATATCACTAACACATCACTTCCAAAAATTACGAAACTTGAACAAAATTCCATCCGCACCGAACAATATACGGCATGATTAAAAATGTACAAATTTGGAGTTGACATTTTTTTTTTTTAGACCAAAAACTATCTGGAACGGAAGAGACTCAATTGCACCTAGACAATTAGAAAACCGGTCACAAGGCGACGATGTGACTCACAGCGGCGCGGTGCGGGGATATCATTCAGGGCGCCTATAACATCATAACCGATATTCTAGAGAGAGTGAGTGAAAGCTGTATCGACTGTATCACCTAGGTTTGGTATTGAATTTTAAATTATATTACACCCATTTATACGTAACGTACATCATTTTCATTATTTGTAATATATATACATATATTACACACACTGCTTAAATGATGACATTTTGTATGTCCAAATCGGTCCTTGTCGAAACAAGAAAACAATACTTTATTCAATTCAGACCCTGACAAGGCGTTTCTGAATAGTAAAACACTACCACCGAATTGTAATAATATCACATTATTATTTCAAGACGCCACTATCGTTCACATAATAGTCCGCCTTATACTAAATAACCATTTGAAAGTAGAAATGTATTGTATGTTGTCTGAACTTATCCTGCAGATCGGTTAGCGCTTCGGGATCTCATTGTTGAAACAAACACTATTATTTAAAAAAAAATAGATTACATATCCCAATATTAAGTTTATTTTATTCTTTATATTTTTAGTATATTCATTTTCTACGTTTCTTTTATAATTGCGCTGTCTACTATCATTTTTATTTTTGATAACAATACTGTCCGTTAGCTGGAAGAAAACGCCTGGTGGTATTGAGCACGCCAGTGTACACACTAAAAAGTGCAATACAGTGTTCATTCATTAATTAGAATTTACTGAGTCTAAATCATAAGATTTCTAGTACCTACTAAAAGTATATATTAATTAGATGGCGCTCTATAATCACATTACAATATCTTATCAGAATATGTAACCTGAAAGAGATTATCCGTAAATTTGAACATCTACCTACAAGAACCTATAGGTGTGTTTATATGGCAGCTACACTTGAGAGTATTTATCAACTTACATTATAATGCAATTCAAAATCAAGTGAGACTGCAGCCAAACGCTAAAATGTAGTATTAAAAAAAAATCTTTATTACACAAGATCACAAACCAATGAGCCGTCGAGCGAAAGCAATCGCATAACCATAACCGAACCGAAACTGGTACAAATGATAAATAAACACAATTTCTAAATGCATTTCCCGCTAAACGCACATTTAGAAACCATTCGTCTAATTTACGGCTGGGCGGAGTCTGCTGCTGTGTTTCGTAAGAAATACAAACTCGTTTAAAAGGTGAGGAATTACAACCATTCAATACTCCTGTATCTCATCACGTTTTAGTGTTAAAAACAAATGTAAATCTTCAAATAAAAGACTGATTGGATATCCACAGGAAATGTTACAAATCATAGTATGACATGAAAACTGTTTTAAAACCTTCATATCCCAGTTCAGAAAAGAAAACATGTAGTATTGTTTGAATTACTCAAACTTTAAAATAATCAAACACACTACTGGGGTATGTTAAAGACGGCTTCACCGGACTACTAAGGCGAGCGCTTAAGGCACTCAGCCGAGTTTATTTGACAACTTAGCTCAAGGGTGCACGGCACACCTCGGCTTGGGTTTCAATGTGAGATTTTAAACTCAATTACTAAGGTATCTGAATCCGGGAGGTGAAAGAAGACATAATCAGAAAACCTAAGATATAAGCAGTACGTTTTGCCTATTGTTGATAACTACATTACTATTTTAAATTCCTGTTCTGTATTTTTTTCTATAAAACAAATCACAATTGCGAGTTAGACGCCTCGTTCAATAACCATTCCCAACTGCCCAGAAAACTGTCAAATATATTATGGACACTACACAATCTTATTTATAGCTTTCGGTTATATATTTTTTTATTTTATTTCTAATATACTTTGTCCTTATCTAGAAAATAATACCTCGATGTTCTTATATATATAATTCTTCTGTCCTTGTGTAGGAGGCTGAACTCCTCTTAAACGACTGGACAGAATTTAATGAAATTGTTTATGTGTCTTATTGAGTTGAGATGGATTCAAGAAAGGTTTAGATTCACAATTGGACCGGGTAGGTGGCGCTGCGGTTGAGTTTTAGGATCATTTTTATTATCAAGGCAGGAAAACGTCCGCCGGGCCCGCTAGTTTAATATAAAATTATTCCGAGTTTTTATACACTACGATTTTTATAAGGCCTACTGCTAGTGTACTCTATTGTGGGCGTCGTGTACACGCGGAAGACAAGGCTGACTAAATTTGCATATCAGCTAGTACTTAAAAAATTATATCCAAGAACTTATTCCGGTGAAGCTGTGGAGACCAATCAGGCCAATAGCATGTACTCAGTTCGAAAAAAAAACCTACAACTAACCCACTCCAGGTCAAGCGGGTAATCGAAAAGTAAAGTTGGTACTTAGCTACCGATTCAATTCACGAACGTTACGCAATCCTTCCAGTCCATTAGGCAGGGCGTTCCGAATCGTATTTACATTAATTATAGTGTAAAAAAAAACACATAAATATACGTCTAGCAGTTTGCATAAAGATTATACAACAAACTAATTAAATAAGTAGAATATTGTTTGGAAAATCGATACTTTAAATCGCTAATTATAATTGAACGTATTTTTATTAATTCATAAATCGACAGTTAAGTACATCTCACTTCCTCCTGTTTCTCTACCGATTTTATTGTTTTGGTCCTGTATTTTGTAATATTAGTAGCGTTCTACGTAATGAAGTTCGGTTATTGTGCACAAGTGATTGAATGGGAAATAATACCACGGGGCATGAATTCTGAGATGCCACAAAACTCATTGGACGGTTCTGACAAGGGGCCTCCATCTTGTTAGCACATTGAAATGATCACAAGACACTTATAATATCATCACCTACTCGACAATGGCAGTAAGAAAGTAGAAGATTGGTTGTCAAAAATAAAAAGAGTGTGCTTTAAGACCGCACGACTGAAGTAAAACTTCTTTAGCTCCAGCTATATGTATAATATATATATAGATTAATTTTCTAAAAATATTTAAATTTATTATGGGTTTCATTGATCTCTTTTTATCTTTACTAATTTACATCTCCCTCTCAACTTCCGTTCTTCTCGCCCGATCACACTTTTCGTAACGCTCTCGTCACGCATTCACCAGCTTATTCCACAAGTCAAACGTGCGCCCAGAAATTTCACTTCAAAAATACGCATTCATGGACACTTTCCCGTTTGCACACTTTCTTTTATATTATATTGTAAAAAAAATTGCAATATACTGTTGATGACGTCAGCGAAGGACATTTCCTTGTGCAGATAACGCAAATATGGGACGGAAATAGCGTCGTGGATGGACGTGTCGCCGGCGCCATCGTACCTATGGCGTCGTTTAGACCCATCCTTATTGTAATTTATAATAGTTGATAAGGGTTCTGCGATGCGTCCCGTCTCTATTCACACGAGCGTGTGTTCCGAGAGAATAATATTCTACTTCAGATAACCAGTTTATTGTGGTCCTTTTTATAAAATATATTCGTACGTCCCTTATAGTCGACCCAAGATAGTGTCAAGAAATAACTAAAACGGATACAGGGCAGGGGAACGATCGCACGTCCCGACAGTCTATGAATCCCAAGGATGGACCTTCAAATCGTTAGTGATCTTGCAAAAAAAAAAAGGCAGAAGGACGCAGATCCACGATCGCGCTTCACATGCCATGGTGGCAATATTCAAACACACCAACCCCTGTGTCTACTATAGCGACGTGACTGAAGACGCAATTAATGGGTTCATCCATCGGGCCTTGGACGCTCCGGCGCAGGACATTGTGGATTTTACCCTAAACAAGCCGCCATAATAATAATAGTTGCTCACTGTATAAAATGCACTACATTTAAAACGATTTTGGATTTGATTAATAAAATAAACGCAAGCAGAAAAAAGGCGAGGACCAAGAGTTTGCTCAGATTAAAAAAAAAACTAAAACGAGTCATCGTGCATTGTTCGAAACTCGACCACAATTCATTTTTTTTTTCTCAATAACACTAAAACTCGTCAATATTTACTAAACAAAAAAAAAAGGAAATCGGTTGAGAAATAGAGTAGGAAGATCTTACTAACTGTTTAGGCACTGCTTTTTCATATATATAAGATAATGAATGAGTACCTCCTTGTCAGGTGTTAAAATGTTGATATATTGACTTATGACATTTACAACGTTTCAACGTACTTTGATGTAGAGAATGACTACTGAAATAAAATTTATAGTCGACATATCAATTTTATAATATCAGCCACGAATATATGATAACAGATACTTCTTCAAGGGCTTTTAATCCCCACAATCATTATAACAACATAAACAAAACACAATCTGTGTTACGGATCAAAGGGGTCGCGTAACTGAAGTTATGGATTCGAATTTCAGAGGTGACAATTATTTGTATGCTCTAAAAATAATTACAACAAGACACTAGTCTAGATTATTTTATGCTCGTTAATTGTATGAAATATACACGCTACAAAGGGACGATTCCTAGTGTGGAAGGTGTCTTAAAGAATACGAAAAAAAAACTAAATGATATTATACCTATAAAAGCGTAAAACTCGTAAAGAGGTGACAGCGCCATCAGCTGACGTTCTTATTTCCCTAATAAGCCCAAACTCATAACCCGTTTCATTCTATACCGCGATTAAGCTTCTCAAATCAAACCTAATCTCTTTAGAACAATCTCGAACGAATCTAAAATTCGTACAGACTCAGTAGTAAAAGCCTCCAGACAATCCCATCTCATAAGCCGCGTAAATCCAGACAACGTTTACGAGTACAATTTAGATAAACCCGCGCAAACAGTCGACAAAAAGTACACACTTGAAAAGCCATTTGCTTCCGACCGCCCAGACCCGGGTTGCCAGCAACGAATTAAAAAAAAAAATGAGACAACCGTAATCATTCCGACATCGCGTCGGATTCATATACCTTATAACTCATAAAACTGCCAAATCTAAAGAAACAAATATATTAATACAGAATTATGAATAGATTATGGGAGGACTTTGGAATTTTAATCCGAAACCTTTTTGTGAAACGATGCAGTGTTGAGAGTAAACACTGTGTCGGGTAGAGTGGGAGCATCGTCTCGCTCGCCTTCTGTTATTGTAGAACAACGAAACACACGCTCTTCTTCTCGCTTTCTTTTGAAAGTTTTACTTCTACACATTTTTTTAATTTACAATCGTAATACTTAAATACTTAATTACATAGTCTATGTCATTTCTACAGTTAAAACGATTGTAAATTCAGTCAAACTTTTTATGCCAGAAAATAAGTTAAAAAATTATAAATACATACAAACGTACACTCGGAAACCGTCTTTTGCACCGTGGGATAATAAACAACAAAAATATTTTTTTCCGGAATGAAAGTTATATCTATTATGTTTTTAAACAAGGTAAACTTGATTGACGTTGTCATTATTCTCTGTATTTAGAATACTGAAAATCTATAAATCCTTGGCAAAAAAAATACACCTAGCAACCCTCACCTGTACAATACGTGGCGAGATTAAAAAAGATATTACAGCAAATGCGCACCTGTACCGCAGAGTGAAAAACTCGAGGGCGAGGGGAAACAGATATAATGAGAAGTCGAATACCTGAATACTATAGTATACATTTAGAACACCGTAATACTTTACTTTAAGTGCACAAAATGGTCGCGAACCGTAACGGTTTCAGAAAGTTTTTCCGTGTCCGAACACTCATTACGATCATCTTATCTTCTCTTATCCCACCTAATTAGTATCGGTACAACATGTTTTCCTCTTCAGGGAGAATCCCTGTCAGATGTCATCTCAGTATTCACACCTTTCATACACACATCATTTTCCATCTATCCATAACTTTTCACCACATATACCCATACCATGCTAACCTATTACTTTTCAACTTCTCTGTCACTGGTGTTATTTTCAAACTTGCTTTAATATATCCATTTTTAATCTTATTCATTCTAATTACACCGCACATCCATCTTAACATTCGCAGCTCTGCTACGTGTAATCTTCTCTGATTCGTCTCCACACCCGAACACTGTACAAATAAAATAAACCCTGAACTGACGTGTCTTCAAGGGACTACAGTATGGTAACAATCAAGGGCGGTGAGAAAAAGTTTTATCATATAGACCTTCTAATGCTGTAAGGAACCCATTTTATAGTGACCGTTTGCCATCAGAAGGTCCATACGTTCGTTTGTTACCGCAAAACAGCACAGTACATATTTCAATTTATATATATATATGTATATTATATGCTTGTGTATTGCTCGAAATACGACCATAACACACTAATTTCCCAAGTTAACACGTTGACTGCCACGGATCTTTTCACGAAACAGACAAGTAGTCAACCCGAACGCGGGCAAACGTCGGTTTTTTTTTATACACAAAATGTTCCTGTATTTATTTATATCTCTTACTTTCATAAATAATATAATATATACATAATGATACTAATTTAATTATAAAAGAACAATTTTAAAATAAATAAAGTACTTTTATAAATATTATAAAATACCTATCTACCCTAGGTCTCTCTCAAATAGTCAGGAAGAGAGAGAGACCTATCTACCCTAAATGGCTACCTCATAAAATTATTAAATATGTCCACAGACTATATACCGTAGGCTAATTATAACTACCTCAATATCGCAAACGAAGTTGCGGTTAAAGCTAGTCTATATATATAGATATCGACGTAATCAGATCACGTGTATGAGGAACAAAAATGTTCTTGACTTAGAGACTATTTGCCTGTCTAGAGGTAATAACACACTGTATATTGTTATGATTGTTAAGGGCTTTAAATATAATAATTCTATTTAATTACGTAGAATTACATACACTTTTTTCTTATCTAATCGTGATCTCTATATTTAGTTTTGTACAAATAGTACGCGATATCTTGTTCTCCTTGTCTAGTGATATCTATTCGGTATTTTAAACCTTCCAAACATAATTATATATCTATTTTTCACCAACTTCACAAAGAAGGAGGTCCTCAATTTGGTATTATATTTTTAAAATGATATTATAACTAAAGATACGTTACCTACGTTACGATTAACGATTACGTTACGATATTTTGATAAAACAAAAGGCGCGATAACGCACACATGTGTAAACGTAATATTGTAACGCTATACTGTCTTAGATAAAACGTGGAAGTAAGATGGCATATGCACAATATCGGTGGTGAAAAAGAAATAGTTATATGTTGCTTAGATACGGGCGGATTGACGGTCGCCAAAAATAAGCTAACTAGCTAAGTTTTAACGCGGCGCTGACGAATCGCTTATGACGTATCTATATAGTTAAAATATCATTGGTTCGTTACGTCAGAACTTCGTCATTTTTAAAATGATATGGAAAAATATAAATGCGAAAATGAGTTTATTTGTTACTTTCACGCCTTAACAACTCAATCGAGCAGCATGAAATATATTGCATACACAATGTCAGGTCTACAGAAATGTGGGTCTAACCCCCTCCCCCCCCCCTTTGAGGAGTCTACCATTTTGACTCCTCAGACAGCAGTCGGTGCCGCTTAGGAAGGGACCACAGTTGTCGGAGGAGCTGACGTAGTGCCAATTAGGCAATCCCTGCTCCCCGGCCAAAAGTTGTAAGAAGGTACCATGGGGTCTTAGTCCGTGCGACTCGGACATATCCATCCAGAGCTGACCGGCGGGATGGATATCCGTTAGGGATTTCCCCATGAACAAAGAAAAAAGGGTACAGAGAATAGCATAGGGTACCTCCATTCACCCAGAAAGGAATTACTGTTGCCGAGAGTTACATTGAGCAAAAGCTACAAGAGAATATGATTTCTCCAAAAAGTCCAAAATAGAAATACTACGAACAAAATCAACGACACAAATGCAGCTGGTAACATTGCCACGAGCTCTAACCATTTTTTTTATTTACGTGGGGAAATCCTTTATGGATACGCCACCCTCTCGGGGGAGAGAGTGGGTTATGTCCGACTCGCACGGACTAAAACCCCACGGTGTACCGTCCGCCGCATGGTAGGGGCGGCCAGGGATGGAACCTGCTGTCTTCCTGAGAAACCGCCCCCGCGGCAGCCTGGCGAGTGAACGCCAGGCTTCGTCGTACATCACGAGCTCTAACCAACATTATGGATACATCATTTAAAAATAAAAAACAAAACGGTATAATTTTCAAATAGAACAACAACATGAGACCTAAACACGGTACGTTTCGCTTTATCATTTTCAGGACAACGTCTCTGAGTAAACGAGCTAATGTGCTGTTAAGGTCGCATTTCCTTGTTTATAAACTTTAAGGTTATTCAGCGCCTTCGATTTCAAATATAATTTAGAAGCATCATCACTACATAGTATAAAACAAAGTCTCCTATCACGTCTGTCTGTCTGTCTGTTCGCGATAAACTCAAAAACTACTGAACGGATTTTCATGCGGTTTTCACCAGTAGATAAAGTGATTCATGAAGAAGATTTTGGTATATAATTGTCAATGATTTTTTTATAATCAGGGCGGGACAACGTCGGCCGGGCCCGCTAGTTACATAATAAAAAACATCTACTTATCTATCTATACATAAAAGAATAGGTGACTGACTGACTGACATATCAACGCACACCTCACGCTACTATGGCTAGGTACGTTGATATTTTCATGGAGGTTCCTGATACCTTGTAGGTGATCTCTAAGGAACATCAACCTTTAATATAATCAAAAAGGTGATAGAAATTTGTTTGAAAATCTATAATTTTTGAACTATGATAATTAGTATTTAGAAATTCAATTACCAAGTAAGATGCATTTCTCCATATTTTTGTTAAATTAAGTCAATATCTCATATAGGATCCTTTAAAGACACAAAAGCAGACGAAACCGCGGTAGCATGCTAGTTTTTAAACATTTTGTAGGTTTTAAGCGTACGATCACTATACCATCTAATTTTATTTTATTTTTAATTCGATTGATTGACCCTTTACCATTTTTTAATGCCCAACGAAGCATGCGATAATCAGCTAATATTACAATAATGTAACTCTAATTAAAAAATAAGACTATTGCGTAGGTGTTATCTATGAGGTATCCCACCCAACACACGATTTCATAGGCCTTCAATATGCTAAAGATAATTATGGTATCCTAGCGATATAAACTGTAATGGTATAATTCCAAGTAATTATATAATACATACACTGAAGGCAAGGTTACGCGTTACCGCTTTGGAGGAAGGCATCTTGCCAAGACGAAGTAACTAATTACAAACATTATAGTATCCATGACGGCACTTATCGAGAACATAATTGGTTTCCTCTCACCTTTACCCATTTAATTAATCCCAATGTTGTAATTTTACCTCTATAATAATATTATAGTGTACAAAATTTTCTACTTGTGCAAAATTTAAAGGATAGATACATGTTAATTTTAGATTCCTATGATAATATTTTAACTTTGTTTTGTATTAAGCTTGTAGCTCTCGACGACACGATTATGTCATCCGTTTTTGCAGGATCTTTCAATTGTTTGTATGACAATTCAATTTACAATAAATTGTAAACGATTCAGTGATGAAATTAAATACCATATATGGAGTTAAATAAAACAGTGTATTTTACGCACTCCCAGTTTTACTATTACGGTCACGAAATCAGTCTAGGCCCTTATAGTGGTGAAGCCGACGTGATACCGAGACTCCTCCAAACTCTTGACTGTATTATACGCAAGCCCGAACCTTGGGCTTTGTTCAAAGCGGACAAAAAAATCGTCCAGGACTTGTATACTTCGTAATATACCAACTATAAAATACCAATAACATTTATGTCAATTCTTATACTTTTTTTTGTTTTTGTTTCGAACTGACTACGCTATTGACATAGCAAGGTCTTAACAGCTTCACCGGACTACTAAGGCGAGCGCTTAAGGCACTCAGCCGATTTTATTTGACAACTAGCTCAAGAGTGCACGTCACACCTCGGCTCGGGCTGTTGCCTGATACATGCAATTCGCGATCTATCTGAGCTAACCTAAGCTAACTATTCATACATATATGAGTTGTTGAAACATATATGTGTACCAAGCATACATACCTCAATAACTCTTATATATATTTCGTGTCGGATAATTAATTCTTATACCTTTTATGGATATGTTCTATTTATATTATTCTATGTTTCCCTTCATTCCAACATATCACTTCATATCGTTCCTTTAATACAAAAAAAATGGTTATTTAAACATCTTTATGGTAGAAATGACCAAATAGCAACATAATTACGATACTTGTCCTTACTTTTAAAATAATGTATTTTTAAGATTAATTTTAGTCGAACGTGTAAACATGGTCAAACTTCAAAAGCATTTTCCAAAAAAAATGGAATTTTTGGGTTACTTTTTTTTGTGATTAAAGGTACGATATGTACCTAGTTTATGCCACAGATCGAGCGAAATAAATACACACGTACGTACATTAAAGAAACATCGCCCCTCTTCAGCGTATTATGGTAAAAATTACAGATATTTTATCTCAACAAGTATCGATAACATTAAGATGAGTTATCAAGCGTCCGATAAACAATACAGTGCACTAAAATTTGGAATACATAGAAAACGCAACATAATAACAACTATTTAATCACAGTACAAAAATACACGAACCGGTCATATGTTTTGCTTGACATTCTTATAAAAAAACACACACATAACGTCATCGGATGCGAGTGTAGGTTGATGTAGAACAGCTAGAAGCTCGACAAATTTTCATTGACGTAATGAATTTGGGAGTGTCTGGCAAATATATTACTAGAAAATCATAATTTTCTTTATCATTTTCTTTACTATGTGTATTTTACAAATCAATAAAGTTATTATTGCGAATTTCATAGCACTGATCTTTTGAATTTTACGTGACATTTGGAAAAAAATATTTTTGTATATTATTATTTACTTGTATTATTGTGGAATTTCGATCATCACGTTATGATCCTAAGGCGCGGAGAAATCACTATATATATATACAAAACGTCAGAATTTACGCTACGCAAAATGTTGTAAAAAGAGATCAATTCTTCTTACTTAGACTGCACCTGGTTTTGAGTCCGTTTAACTGCCGGTTCCAATAATTTTATCATTTGAAGAGTCGGTTAAAATAACTCGTGGTTAGATGTGTCAGCCCTTTTCATAGATAAAAAAATCAAACTATACTTATAAACTATCTATCGGAAGGTCTGTAATTTACCATAATCTTCTATATATATATAATAAGAATGTAAATCTAACGTGTCTGTACTTTTTCGATTTTCGTGAAAAAAATTGTTACAAGTGTCCAGGAATAAGTAATAAAATACATTTCAACCATTTTTAGAAATGTCTGTCTGCCTGTCTGTCTGTCTGTCTGCTTATATGAACACGCATCACTACTAAAGTTCTGTCTTCACAATAAAATCATACCAAGAGAATTATAATGCATATCCTCGAGAATAACTTAATCTTTGTTACATTAAAATCGGTCCACTCTATCAAAAGTTATTATAATTATCATGACGACACGACTTAAGTACGAGAGAAAAATGGACTTAATATATGGTATTCAGATGATTTTATTAGCCACTGTTTTTTGAGATTAGGTTCCACGCGGACGGAGTCGCGGGCACAGCTAGTATTAAATAAAACGACAGTAGATGATGGAAATCGCAATAGTTTACATTTCTATGAACGGAATTCGTCCGTAACGTTCGTCCACGGTACATTAAACTGAAGACATACATATATGTATATAGTTATATCACAAATGACACGAGTTACGCTGCACGTCTACCAAACAGTACACGAGTCGGTCGGTGTATTCGTGATCATACCGTTGTAGAGACATCCGCGAATCATGTTACAATAAGTCCATCGACGATTATCCACTACAATAACGATTTGTCACTGGAGATTTTGGCAATTCGCAAGTTTCAATTGGATAAGCGGCTCCCTCGAGTAGCCGGAGACGGTCGAGTCAAATGTCCAGAGGACAAGCGCAAATGTAGTTGTTAAATCGACGCACGTAAATTACTCTTATTTTCAACATTACCGATTTATGTCATGTACACGTTTATTTTACAAATTTTATTATTAATAATAACAAAATACCTTTGTAACAATAACAATGTAATATAAAAATTATCATCCTTACAATATTGTTATGTTCTGTATTCGAATTTTTGATTAAAATAAACAGTTAATCAGGCCAGTAGCGTAATCAGCTCGACAAAAAAAGGTGTAAGTCAAAACTGCCCTTTACGAATTACTTACTAGATATCACAGATTTAAAATTGTGCGCAACCTTAGCGAAAGTTGTCTATGAGAAGAGTCTTACGAACCTTCTATGACTTTGATAAGCTACAAATATTAAGAAGGCAATAAAATTGGTTGTCTGTAAAGTCGGTTTACGGACGATAATTTTACGTGATAACGACTCGGACGTATCGGCCGATGGAGTGGAAGAGAGATGGATGCGTCACAAGCCGGACGCTTAGGCCGATCGCGCCTCTCTATCGCTAGTTCCGCGCTCTCACTTACACGCTCGGCTCAGGCGGAACGTGACTAGGAGTCATGCTTTTTCGTGAGTGCAACCGGCGTTCATCGATTTATAAGACGGCATAAAAAATTCATTGCACCCATGCGAAGTCGGGGCGAATCGCTAGTATAATATAAAGCGTACAATGAGTGCCGACAAACAGTGAGGAGCAAATGAGATTCCGCAGCATAGAACGTGCTTCAAACACAATTTTTATCCTCAGTAAAAAGCGCCTCGCGTATTATTATACAGTCCCAGAGGAAATATTTGATCCAATTAGAGCGGGTATAAAATTTAATCGGGAAAGACTTCGCATCGGCGAGAACGGTCCGGAAAATTTAACCGTTTTATGCTGAATCGAAAACGTTTAGCTAAGTAATTACTTAAAAGCACCCGTGTTAAGTTTTCCTAAATAGCGTTATTCGCTAAGGCAAAGTTTCAGAATGGTTGTAATAAATGTCAACATTTACAATTTGTATACAAATATTTGGAGTAAAAATGTACAGATATTGTGGAATGTGACGGTATTTTTTTTTAGTGAAGGATTAACTGATTTTTTAAGACCCAGATTCAAAATGGCGGATCAAGCTTTTAAATATCTCACCAATTTTTTAAAATAATAATTATATGTTACATAGTTGATTATTGTTAAAGTTTTTCAAATGTTGTAATAAATACGGCATTTTTTTAAACTGACGCTGCCAACAGTCTGTTGACTCGTGCCTCATAATGTCTACATTCGTTTATATGAAGCTTTAACACTTATGGTTTTGTACAGTCCAGGGAATAATTTAATTATAAAGACTACGGAAAGATTTATATAATCGATTATAACTAAGCCCTAATGTACGAGTGAATTGAACATACCACGCACGAAACATAAGGAAGTATTAGAATATATTAAAAAAAATCGGTGTTCTTCGCCGGCCTACACAGCTTGACTAATGTCGATTATTTTGTTCACTTATTGACTAGTCGGAACTCCGGTAGGTGACATTGTTATCGGAATTTAGATTTTTTAATTCAATGATTAGGATATACAACATCTGCCTACACTGTACAGCCCTACAGCTAACGGCTACGTACTGAAACAACGGAAATCAGTGTTGACATGCAAACCAATAGCGCGTACTAATTTGATGGTGAATGCTTCCATTACTAGGGATATATAACTAGCAGAAATATTAATATCTGCTTCTAATTATAGATAGATATAAGAAACGTCTTGTTTAAGCTGTTAGCTGGAAGTATAGAATTAGTAGTTGAGATTAGATGAATGCAAATTAATAATTCAACCTTAAGACCTTGTTCCAATATGAAAAGCATAGAGCATAGGATAATGTAGTGCTTGCAAAATAATCGCAAATTTTAATTAGAATAGTTATTGACATAATCCAAAACTTTACAAAGATTATAACTTAAAAATCTTTGATTACGACCTACAATTCTTAAATAATCGCAACTTGATTATTTTCCTAACTTGAACTAATTTCTATATTAAGTTAGCATTCATTAAAAGACATTTAAAACTAGGACATAAATTAAGTTAGAATGTAAATTAAAATTTAAACGACCTCTTAAATATTGTAATTTGGATAAATGAATGCTGCTAAAACACACGATTTAATCATTATTGCGTTATTTGCCTATTCTGAAAGGAAAAGTGTTCCTACCAAACAGGGCTATTCTAAAACGGTATGAGAGTATTAAAGTGGTATCCTTAATCCGTAGATGTTCGAAAATTCTGGAATGCTTATACCTATAGTTATCTACTGTGGATTTAGAATGAAAACGTCATATCAAAGATATTTCTCAGCCCTTGTAGGCGACACCCACGGGAAACTCGACGGAGGTCTACGTTGGCGTGACAAAAATGGGGGTTCACAATTCGTAAGTCCACGAAAATTTCTCTGCTTTCGATAGTGAAGAACTAAAATGTTGGCTTGACGTCACCTATTAATGTTGGCAGATCATATTTCAAGAAGCGCAGCGACTGATATTTGTAAAAACTTGGGAATATGATAAAAATGTAGCTTCAGGGGGTCCACTGAAATCAGCTAAATTTTGAGAGTGAGAGTAAAAAAAAAGTCTGAGAACTTCTGCCCTAACATAATTAAGCAAAACCGACATTAAATCCAATTTCAATGGTATACCAGTATAAAGGAGTGTGAAATGTTAAAGAAAACAACTCTCGACGAATACAAAGGTTAGTTATTTAGGTACAGCTTCCCAATAAGCACGTAAAGCGTTCAGACCGGCACAGATGTTAAACAGAGCGTTAAGGGTACCGGCTGGGCACGTTCGATCGCTGTTCATTCGATTCTGTCAACGCATACCTACTAGCTATTACGTCTCTTTAGTTCTCTGGATTAACTGTGATTTCATTATCGCAGACATTAGCTAATACCGATTCTTTGTAAATACTATTAATTAATTACATTCTCGCCCTTTTAGTACAACATAACGGTGTATTTTTATTACTTGTAACATTTTTGATAATTATATAACTGTCTCTACAAATATTATCTTTTATTTTATTGTATAACTAGCGGGCCCGGCAGACGTTGTCCCGCCTTGATTATGAAAAAATCCTTGACAAACTATATACTAAAACGTCCCTCATCAATAGCGCTATCCACCGGTGAAAACCGCATGAAAATCCGTTCGGTAGTTTTTGAGTTTATCGCGAACAGACAGACACACAGACGCGGTAGGGGACTTTGTTTTATACTATGTAATGATTTATAGGTTTTAGCGTTCGACCAGAATGTCATTTGATGCTAAATGTCGATTTGGTTTTAGATGGCAAAAACGCTAAAGTTAGAAGGGGCTGGCTCTCAAGTGCCTGTGCCTGTGCCGGAACCATAGAGTAACAAACCTGCGCGTAGTTAAAAGCGGTTTCATAATTCTATGACCGCAACACACCAACAGCGGCTTGGCGACAGATTTTCAACTTCGTGGTTTAACATCAGGTGAGACTGTGAACGAACGCAAAAACTATCCCTACTAATATTATTAATGCGAAAATGAGTTTAGTTTGTTTGTTACGCTGTCACCTTAACTGCTTAACCTATCATCATGAAATTCTGCATACGCGTTACCACACGTACAGAGAACGAAATAAAGTACCTATTATCCAAAATAATATACTGTTCTCGAGGGATAAGTCAAATCTACATTATAATAGCAATCTATATTATGAAACCACGTACAGAAGCTAGTAATAGTAACACACGTAATAGCTGCTTTCTTTTAGTAAAAGCCCGACAAGAAGTGTCTTGCAAGTAACAACTACCATATTTACGAATAGCAATTCAAATCTGGTCGGCATTTGAATCCCGGTAACTTTACATCGTCGATACAAACCAATAATCTCCGTATCCGCGTACAGAGATCGTAATAGTAATCTCACTTTCGCTATATTATAACGAGCCGGTGTGTACGCACGTCGAATGTCATCGACCTCGATATAATCAAAGGCTCCGTGAGATACCACCGATTCGCTCCACGCTGAGCCTCATAGAAGCAGTTAAATAATTTGTTATAATGATATACATGAATGTTATGTTGTTTATGTGGAATAATATTGATCATAATTTATTTCAGTCATAACTAGTGTCAAAAAAACTCGGTTCTAAATATTAAATCCTACATAATTAACTGTAGAGTCACTTTAAAACAACGATTGTTACAAACCGTTGTCAGTTATTCTGTTGTTGTATTACATGCTATTTTATATCGTGTTGCAAACTTAATTCTAACCAATATTATAAATGCAAATGCGTGTTTGTTTGTTTGTTACGTTTTTACACCTGACTACTTAACTGATCGTAATAAAATTTTGTCAACAAGTTGTCAAGGGTACAGAAAAAGACAGACGGTACCATTCACCCACAAAAATGTGCTTATCCAAAGAGAAGTGAATTCTCTATTTACGCGGCCAAAAAGAAGTTTATAGTTTATTTACAAAATTTTCTTTTCTGTGAATTACCTTATAGTATAAGCCACAAATATCTAATCGTCAAATTTGAGGCACGAGGGAACTAGACACTATTAACAGTAAGTAAGAATATAATTTTTTAATATTGGTATTAAAAATCAATAAATATAATTCGAGGTTGTAAATCACTACAATAAAACAAAGTCCTCTGCCACGTCTGTCTGTCTGTTCGCGATAAACTCAAACACTACTGAACGGATTTTCAAGTGGTTTTTACCAGTAGATAAAGTAATTCATGAGGAAGGTTTCGGTATATGATTTGTCAAGGTTTTCTTTTATCATCAGGACGGAACAACGTCCGCCGGGTCCGCTAGTTATAAATAATTGTTTAATGAAAAAACCATTATTTCTATTACCTACCAATTTAACACTACCGTAGGCTTCGTGATGAGTAAATTTTCTTTTCCATTGACATTTTTGGCTTAGTCGTTTCGATAATAACAAAAATAACTATTTACTGGTTAAATCTAATATTATTCTACGACATAAACTAACGTGAAGGAGTATTAAAACTTATGCCAATTATGTTTTCAATATGCGACTATCACCCGCGATATAAGTGGATCATCTATCTAGAACTCTTTTTAAAATGAAGAAATAATTCAGTTTTCAACTGAATATACTTGAGTACAATTACCGAGCAAGAATTTTCAACAGACGAAAACTAATTTAAGATACAATTACACAAGCAAAATCATTTTCATTTCACTCGGAAAGTATTACCGTAAAAACATAGTCTTCTCTTGGAATAAGTTCGTTCTCTTTGTAGAATAATATTTCATTCTAAACTTTGTTTACTTTCAGTTTTGTTTTTCAGTCGAACTGAGAGCATTCTTATAAGACTGGGGGGAAAGTTCTACATATTGTTTCGTAGACGAACCTTCACGGTACGGTATTAGAATACAAAACAGGACTGCGTTAAACTTCAGATATAATTAAAGAAGGTTGCCTTCGCAAATAACAAGTCTCTGGTTACGTGCACAAAATAAAAAGCTAGAACTCCGGCGGAGGAGAACATTGAAAATA
Source organism: Antheraea yamamai (assembly GCA_036509395.1). Classification (NCBI taxonomy): domain Eukaryota; kingdom Metazoa; phylum Arthropoda; class Insecta; order Lepidoptera; family Saturniidae; genus Antheraea; species Antheraea yamamai. Next base: position 10,674,373 of record AP028447.1, on the reverse strand, counting down.
GACTAATGTAATTTCGAATATAGATTCGGAGACAAAATAAAAAACTCGAGGCAGTCATAAGGACTGCCGAGAGAAGTGGAAACTCAAAACAATGAAATAAATGTGTTCTCTTCTCAATTTCCATATTATTTCGTATGAATGACAATATTTATATTTCAGAATTTGTTTATTGAAACAATGTTATTGTGGTTTTCATATCTATTGTCATTTGCAATAGTTATATATACATTTTTTTATAAAGTCTGTTAATCAAACGTATGATGAGCTGCAATATATCAATATTACATGTAAACCACTACGCGTCACCAGTCTAACGTAAGACGCGCAAGCGCAATACGGCCGGTCATGCTTACGTAGCATGATATTATGACGCGAAATTATAAACTTATCACCTGCCAAAAATACCGCACAATGCGCCTAACGAAGTTTCCACTTAAAAAGAAACTATAGCCTATTTTAAATTCTTTTATCGGAGTTCTTATAAAAAATTGTCGAGAGAAATACAGTTTCCAATATAGAACTTTTTTTATACGTAACGGTAGGTCGGACACACGCCGGCTAGAGTGTTAAGCTAGATAGTTGGAACGGTAAAACACGAAGCAAACTCTGAACGCAATAATGGCATTCAGTTTGAAAACTTTATACGGCTTTCAGGCAAGTTGCGGAGACCGCTGTACGGTCCACAACATTTATTACTCTGGTCGAATTTATGATATTAACTTTACAGTAACTAACGAGTATAATCGTTCGATGATCGAAATTTGACTATAACGACTGCAAGGTCATAGGCCTCTTCCCATAATCACCACGCCAGCTCACGACGTAATGGCGACTTCAGACTCTGAGAAATGCACAGTTCTATGTTTTCCCACATACAGTAGTACTACAAGAACATTTTTCAGGTTCCGGTTTCCTCACAATGTTTTCCTTCACCGTCAGCCGATAGTGTTACCAATTTAAATTAGTAAATGTACGATGTATGTATGTAATATATGGCGTGGTTCGAACCTGCGGACATCGTATTAATATTTCACCGACCAAACTCCTAGACCACCACGACTTGTTATAAACTAGCTTCTGCCCTCGACTTCCTCCGCGTGGAATAGTTACTTTGGGTTAACTCTAACTTTAACTCACGACTTCGTTTACGTAGAAGGTCAATTTTTTTAATTATACGTACGTTAACCCCGACTTTCAAACATTATTCATTTGTGCTCTGGTGATGCTGGTGGTGATGATAGCCAGCCTACCCTACCGAAGCCTACCTTTCTCGATAAACGAGATATCTAACAGTGCAGGGATTTTTCAAATCGGACCAGTATTTGCTGAAATTAACGCGTTCAAGCAAACAAAGTCTTCAACTTTGTAATATCTATATTAATACTATAGAGAGGTAAAGTTTGTGAATTTGTGAGTTTGTGACGTTGTAGAGGGTAATCTCAGAAACTACTGGTCCGATTTGAAAAATTCTTTCAGTGTTATATAGCTCATTTATCGAGGAAGATTATAGGTTATGTATATCATCACGCTAAGACCAATAGGAGCAGAGCACCAATGAAGAATGTATCAAAATCGGGCTATTTTTTCCTCTCGAGAGCTTCCGCTGTGTGTTAGCGTTAGCCCAAAGTAACTATTCCACGCGAACGAATTCGCGGGCAGGGGCTAGTTAAGTATAAAAGTATAGATACAACATGCGAAAAAATTCTTCCATCACTCTAATAAAAAAAAATACCTCATCAATTTCAACATGCATACGGAAACGATTGAAACTCGGTTGGCATCGTTCACTCGGTGGCGAAATATTGAAATACCAACAGACAAAATATCTTATAGAAAGACAACGCGACTCTACCGTTACATAAGTTAGAATTTTTTGTTACTGCAAACCATTAACGAGACGTTTTTATTGAGAAATTCGGTAAATAGCAGAAAAAATAAACAATAACGTGACGAATCATATACCAGAGTGATTCACAGTGTCACCTTTAAAGATTGTGCATAAAATAACAGGATATATTAGATATATTACATAATTTAGTCTTTCGATAGCATATACCACAAACGAATTAAACAAGCGTTCATCTAAATTTGAAAAGGCACAAACTATACAATTAGATTTGTTTCAAGATTTGTCATCGAACGAACATATATATGTCTTTAACTAATTATAGAACAAATTGATCAAGGAACAAGGAAGCGATTAGTAGATTAGGCAGAACCTTTTCTTAGTCACACTGCTCGCAACGGTGACTTAAGGATATTCTGCATCGGTGAATGACAGTTTTAAACCACTTGTCGATTACAAATTAAAAAAATATATATTTCTTTAACCTATTTAAAATCTACAACTAAAGTGTTTTAGCACAATTGTGTATTTTTAATTTTTTTTATTTCTGAAACGAAAACAACGGCTAATATCGCACAAAACATTGGCATTATGCAAGTATCCAGGGACCCTCCCTACGTTTGGGTATTTTGCAACCCTGGGGTGAAACAACCAACAAGTAGAAATTTAAAATCTCTCACATATAATCATTACAGAGTATAAAAACAAAGTCCCCTACCGCGTGTGTCTGTCTGTCTGTTCGCGATAAACTCAAAAACTACTGAACGGATCTTTATGCGGTTTTCACCGATAGATAAAGTGATTCACGAGGAACGTTTTGGTATATAATTTGTCCAGGATTTTTTTATAATCAGGGCGGGACAACGTCTGCCGGGCCCGCTAGTTAACCATATATAAAAGCCCTTTTATTATATAATTTTATTTGCGATCCTTGTAGCTTCGAATCGGATGGAAAAACCAAAAACTATTTCATTTGACTTCAAGTATTAAACACAGAATTAATAATGAAAAACATAACCTGACTATTATTATTGGTGTTTTTCTATCTTGCTTTATTAATTTTGTTACTTAATTGTATGTATCAAATTTATGTAATTTATTATAGGTTAATTTAACATCTGCTTGTTGCACATAGTGTACTAGTTGTGAGTATTGAAAACGTAATATAATTTATGTCAAAGTATTATATGGCGCTGCTAAATAAAATCGCCCGAGTGACTTAAGCGCTCGCCTTAGTAGTCCGGTGAAGCTATAAAAACCTGTCAGGTCAACAGCGTAGTCAGTTCGACAAAAAAGATGACACCGCTTGTCAATCACAACTTGAATTCATCGTTTATTATGTGCGAATATCGAGGAACAAAGTAAACAGTTTTTATTGAGAAATTGGAATTCTATTTGGTCATCTCGACAAGTGATGTGCAAAAAGTCAAATACCTGTATATTCCGCTTGCAGTAAAGCGTTATTATATTATAGCTTTATGCAAAACCTCGGAAATGATTTTCTATTACGTTGTCATTTGTCGGTGGTGTATCATTATCTCGACTGGAATTAAGTGACGTATATTTTTTTCCGCGCCACGCTTGATTTGCGTCCTCTGAGGCGAGGCCACTTCGGGCCATTTCCTTGATGACGTGGACTACTGAGACATTTTCGTTGATTTCCTTCGTTGCGATACATTAAAGGCAAGAAGGAAATTAGTTGTTTAAAATTTTTCTAATGATAGTAATTTAGAATTAGTTTGAAATAGCCCGTCCCAGCTTCGCACGGGTTTTCTGACAAAGAAGATGAGACGAAATACAATGCGACCGTGTAATAAAAAGAAAATGGTAAACTGAATGTGAATCTGTCAATTCTTTCAATATTTTCTATGGACTCTCTAAGGTCTTCTGTCTTACTCACTTATCTATATAGAGATTTTTAACACGCATTTTTCACTTTTCCGTATGCTCTTTGAAATATTTCCGTTGATACAATCCTTATCCCGACAATTACAAACAGAACAACGAAAAAAAAATTGTAGTTGCAGCCGTTTTGAAGTGATGCGATTACATAGATTCAACAATCGATTTTTATTTTATACTAGCTTCTACCCACGACTTCGTCCGCGTGGTATAGTTACTTTGGGCTAACTAACACGCAGCGGAAGCTCTGAAAAGGAAGAAAAAAAAAACCGATTTTGAAACATTCGTCATTGGTGCTCCGCTCCTACTGGTCTTAGCGTGATGATATATAGCTTATAGCCTTCCTTGATAAATAAGCTCTCGAACACTGAAAGTTTTTTTTCCAATTCAGACCAGTTGTTCCTGAGATTACCCCCCTACAACCTCACAAACTTTACCTCTTTATAATATTAGTATAGAAAACATTGGATGGTATATCAGTCACAAAAATACTGTAAGAATAAAATAATTTAAAAATCCTGGTGTCTGCTTTACAGGTTACATTTGAATTATATACTGCGTACGTTTAGTTACTTTTATAGATTTCCATCACTATTCGTAAACTAAACTAAAAACTAAACTAACATTTCCGTAGTTCGATAACCTACGCGTGAACGAAATTACTAAAGGCTAAAAATATAAAAAAAAACAGACGTAAACAAAGCGTTATAAATAAGCATTTAGATATGTCAACACGAATAATAAAGTCAAGGCGAAGATTGTGTCACGTGAAATAAAATGCGAATAAAATATAAATATTTTAAATATATTATAGAGTTCTAAAAAAAGCGCGACCGCAACCTCGGTATATATACATTGATCCGGTACGAAAATAAAACGCTATCCATTCTCCGTGAACAAACAGAAATTTAATTAAAATGATAGCGAAAAAAAAAGGAATCGAATGTTAGGCGGAAAACGGTAATTACCAACAATTTTATAGTCACCACTAACTACAGGCGCGAGCTTTGGTCGCATTTACATTTTTTTTAAATTCGATATCTAGTTGATACCCACGGTTTCGTCTATGTCGTTTATTATATTGTACAACTAGCGGGCCAGGCGGACGTTATCCCGCCCTAATAATAAAAAAAAACTCTTGACAAATTATATACCTAAACCTTCCTCATGAATCATTTTATCTACTGGTGACAACCGCATGAAATTTGTTGGGCAGTTTTTCAGTTTATCGCGATCTGACAGACAGACATACAGACGTGGCAGAGGACTTTGTTTTGTAAAATGTAGCGATATATTTCAGGCACAGCAGCAAACATAAGCACAATACCGCTTGATCCACTTCTCCATGACAAGGGAACACTAATCGCTGCATGCATAGTGCATTGTGATAGGGTTCTTTCTAAGTCCGTCTTGCTAGCCACCACCCTCATGTTGAAAATCTGTCGCCAGGCACCCCAGTTGGTGTGTTCTGGCAACCGCACTTGAGAGCTTGCTCCACTCTAGGTTTAACGTGCTTATCACCTTGGACCACGACGCCATCTAACATTAGATGAGAACAACCTTAACTGTCAAATACTAAAATCAAAAAAATATTAAACTGAAATGTAATATTATAACGCGGAATGGATCGCGGTGGGTTGCTAGTTTAACGTAAACCTGATAGAAATTCGTCGAATACTTTCAGCATTATAAATAAACTAGCGGGCCCGGCAGACGTTGTCCCGCTCTGATTATAAAAAAATCCTTGACAAAATATATAACCAAAACGTTCCTCATGAATCACTTTATCCACCGGTGAAAATCGCTTGACAATCCGTTCAGTAGTTTTTGAGTTTATCGCGAACAGACAGACAGACAGACGCGGTAGGGGTTTTCGTTTTATACTATGTAATGAAGTGTCGCATCTCTTTCTCTCGCTTTATCACTTCGATATATCTTTGTTTCTTTTTAACATCAAAATATAATGGACATACCATTTACGAAGTTCCCAAATTTAATATCGTTATTTCTAAAGCGTATTAAGAATATGTTAAGTCAAATTCACGCGATTTCATTTAGAACAATGATAAAAAATCTATGAAAAAAAAATGAAAGTCTCATCAATTTAAGAATGAATCACGATTCGTTGCAGAAAACAAGAATCAATAATATCAAATATAGCCAATCGTAAACAAGGCTAACCTGAGTACAAAATCAATTACACGATTTATTAAATTATAATCGATATTTTATCCAATATAATTTAAAACAAAGCAACTCTGCGAGTTTTTGGCGGGATCATAGTCTACCATAGATTTTATACATAATTTTGTGTCAGTTAACTCTATATCTTGTAATATTGATGGTCTTTACGTAACATAGTTTCGGTTATTGTACACAATTGAAGTGGATGAGAAATAATACCACGGGGCGAAGATGCCACAACAGCTCCCTCGAAATTTCTAACGAGGAGGCCACCATCTTGTTACAACTTGAAAATTATTGCAAGACACTTGTAATACTGTCACCTACACGACGATGGCAGTAATAATCTAGAAGATTGGATGCCATAAAAATCTATACATAAAATAAGAATGTAAATCATACGTGCTTGTACTTTTTAGTAAAATAAAATGTTGCAGGTGTCTAGGAATAAAAAATAAAATACATTTCGATCAATTTTAGAAACGTCTGTCTGTCTGTTTGTATGAACACGCATCACTGCTAAAATACTGCGTTAGTTATAAAACCTCTTCAAGAAAATCATAAAGCATATCTTCGAGTAACATTTAGTCTTTGTTTCATTAAAATCGGTTCGGTCTATCCAAAGTTACTGTAGACTTTAGTACGAGAGAAAAGTAGATAAGTAAATGGGCTTAATACATTCAGATGACTTTATTGGTCACTGTTTTGTACATCAGGTTCCACGCAGAAGAAGTCGCGAGCACAGCTAGTAAATAATAAGAATCGGCTCCGTTTCTACTAGTAGTAGTACAAAAGTAAACAAAACTACGACATAAAAGAAACTCATCTGTTCCGTTCCATTACTCGGACCAATTAGATTACTGGTGGCTGCAGCGCAAATGTCTACTAGCGGAGATGTGACAGACTCAAATAGAATTATACGAGTATATACATTTAGAGGAGGGAAATTGTAGACGCCGGTGCACGAAATGATTTCATATAATCAAAATGGTCCTTCGAGCCATTGGTTAGATATAAGGGAAATTAAGCCATAGGTTGTATATGAATATTTTCACAAGTTTTTAAGCATGTAAAATTATTAACTGACTATTCATATAATAAAAAGAATCAAGTGTTAGGTCACACGCAGTAGAAATGATTATTTTTAACAGAATGGGACTAGGTAAACATTCGTTTTCGATATTGTTTCGTAATATTTTAATATATTTTGACTGTGACAATAATACACAATAGTGAGTAATTTTTAAAAGTGCGCAGTAGTCACTTTTTTATATCATAGGAGGCAAACGGACTGGTGGGTCACCTGATGTTAAGTGATCAACACCGTCCTTAGACACTTGCTTGAGGGAGGAGCCTGTCTTGAGGGAGAGGGGTAGTAAGGGAAGGGGGAAGAGGAGGGAAGGCGGCCTCCAGCGTTCTCAGTGACCGAACGAAACGCAATATTGCAAGCACTGTCACTTCACGTCGGTCGGTCGTCACTACGATCAAACAGAAAATAATGTGCTATATATAGATTTTGACCTTTCTCTCTCTCTTTATATATATTTCGAGTACATTAAGAATATACTATCTCATTTTCTCAGCCTAAAACCTATATATGCATTTATAGCTAATTTTTATTCGTTTCATAAAATCACGTCAGTTAATCAAGTCTCATTTGAAAATTACAAAGGGAAAAGATGACGGCGCAAATGCTCTTCAATATCCTACTTAGATTATCCGTTAATTTTTAAGTCCTACTGATTTAAGTATAGTATTAACGTTAGATAAAAACCTGCAATAGGGATTTTCCTAAAAAAAAAAACCAACAGATAAGATTAAAATTAACATTGTCACATTTTCATTTGTCCAGAAGCTGCGAAGCATCGTCGAGTCCTTCACTATTGTATTTTCTCAGTTGTCCTTATCTGTAGCCGCTGGAGGTCACATGACATGATCTTTATTAAAAAGCTTTGATAAACATTCTCTTTGTAAAACAAAACGTTTTTTTTTTTAAATAAGAATATATTTAAATATTTTTAAAATGACGACTGAGCCAGAACGCGTCGTATTATTTCACAATAAACTATTCAGTTTAATTCAAAGGGAAATATACATACATATCACTACATATTACAAAACAAAGCCCTCCGTCACGTCTGTCTGTCTGTTCACGATAAACTCAAAAACTACTGAAGGGATTTCATGCGGTTGTCACCAGTCCATAGAGTGATTAATGAGGAAGGTTTATGTATATAATTTATCAAGGTTTTTTTAATTATCAGCTCGGGGCAATGTCCACCGGGCCCGCTAGTAGCTTGTACGAATGTAACATATAACATTTCCCAATCGAGAATCAAATTACGGGGACAGAATACACGAGAGTAATCATATTCTCGCTGCGAAAATTGGTGTCTAGTGTGGGCCAAAGCCGGACGAAGCGGTCCGACACCGCTAAATTCATATTTATGTGTCCGGCGTAGCACCAACCACACCAAGCCGATGCGCTGTTGTTAACGCTCGCCCAACAAGATTACACTTGGCGAGATTTCTGTACTATACCTTGTATATATGATTAATATGTGTTTAAAATCATCTATACATATAATAAAAATGAAGTGTCCGTATGTAATATCAAAATTACAACTTTTTACTGATTGGATATGAAAGCATACACGCAACTGATAACAAAAATGCGATTTTTAAAATTTTTGTCGGTGTGTCTGTTCGAGGTAATCTCCGAAACGGTTGGGCCGATTGTGTTGGGAATTTTACTGGAAGATAGCTAAAATTACAACGGGTGACATAGGGCATTCTTATTTAGATCAGGTGTTACCGACGGCTTCGACCGCAATGCTATCTCCAAAACGGTTGGACCGATTTTCACGGGACTTTCACTGGCAGATAGTAATTTCATTTTATTTTATATTTCACAGAAATATCAAATTACATCAATAATCATAAAACTTTATATTGCTTAAACGGCAGGTGCACACTTCCTTCTTTTGTCAGCAATGATCCTAAACTTTCATCAACGCGGTACAGTACCTGTAAAACTATAGAACAGTCTCTAGATCATTGTGTTTCCTCTTATGGATATCATCAGACCTTTAAATGTAACGCGAAGATACATTTACGAGATACGGTATGACAATTGCAACTAATGTCATATTGCAAAACACTTGTTTTGACAAATTATAATATACTATTTTTTGCCTGTACTTTTACAGTAATGTAGATTTGACCTATCCCTCAGGAAGTGAATTTTTTTCTTTTTTTCTGGATTAAAGGTACCACGTGTCCATGACTATTTGGTATGCAAATTTTCATGAAGACCGGTTAAGGCATTAAGCTGTGGAAGCGTAATTAACAAATTGTTGACCTCTCAGTGGTCATGATTATTTTTAAAACCGGAACTGTCCAAAACAATTGGGTTCTAAGTTATATACATACCAGGGTATACCTTATGATGCACTGGTCAACAGACTGTTAGCAGCATAAGTTAAAAAAAACGGTATTTATTACAAAATTTGACAAACTTGTAGAACAACAAATTAAGTCATGTAAAATTATAATATAATTTTTTTTATTAGATATTTATAAATATGATCCGCTAATTTGAGGTCTGGGTATTAAGAAATCAGCTGAAAGGGTTAAATATACTATATTCACCATAAGGCATAGCGTAATAACTCTGTCGTGATAGTTTATAAGAGAAACAGAGTTATAATTAAGAAACAATGGTAAACACGTAGTACATAATTATTCAAGGTATGCGTGATGACCCATAACGGTATGCAGGCGTTTGATTGGTCGAATGACATCATCCCATCGGATTCTATCCAGTGTTGTGTGTTGCCTTTACGCGAACCGTATTCGCTTATACTCGTCATAGATAATAGAAGCGATAATGAATCATTTCGAACTGGAGGAGTATGGAATATTGATTTCTTTTTATAGCGTGTTTACCATCTTGTATCAAATCGTCATTTAACAAACAGCAGGCGAGACTGTGCTGACACAATAAAATAAGTCGTGGAGGTCTAGTGGTTTGACCGGTGGAATATTATTTCGATGTCCGTAGGTTCGAGCCCCAGCATGTACTAACGAATTTTCGGAATTCGCGTACATTTACTAATTTAAATCGGTAACACTATCGGTTGACGGTGAAGGAAAACATCGTGAGGAAACATGAACCTGAGAAATGTTCTTGTAGTACTACTTTATGTGGGAAAAATATAGAACTGTGGATTTCTCAGAGCTTGAAATCGCCAATACGTCGTGGGCTGGCGTGGTGATTATGCCCATACCTTCCTTAGGGGAAGAGGCCTATGGCCCTTCAGTGGGTCTCTTACAGGCTGATGATGACTAAAACGTATCCGTACAACATTATAAAACAAAGTCCTATGCCACGTCTCTCTATGTGTTCACGATAAACTCAAAATCTACTGACCGAATTTTTATGGGGTTATCACCAGTAGATAAAGTGATTCGTGTGGAAGATGTAAGTGTATAATTTGTCAAGGTTTTTCTTTTATTATCAGGGCGAGACAACGTTCGCTGGACCTGCTAGTTAAGTCTAAAAAAAAGTCGAGGCAGTCATTGTAACTGCCGACAGTGAAAACTTAAAACAATGGAATAACTGTGTTGTTTTTTTGAATTATTAAGTCTTAATTATTTAAATTCCATAATTTGTAAACTTAAATTTTCAACATTATAGTCTGGTTGGCGCTCCGAGCCATAATTATGTAGATTTGTATATACAATTTATTAGTAAATCAAACAAAGCACAAGCTCAATACAAAATATCAATATTACATGTACACAGGCCGCTATACTACGCGTCAGTAGTCTGTCACAAAGCGTAATACGTCACAAGCCTGTCGAGGTCATCGGTGACGCGAACCCGTAAGTTTCCCCCTACTAAGACTCGCTTATCGCGGCTAAAGAAAGTTTTCACTTCAAAAAATAACGTCAAAGGTACAATGGGCAGCGTAGACCTATGTATGTACATATGTATATTCAGAGAAATATACCAGTAAAAGCTAATGGGGGCAAATCATGTAAGAGCGCCTAAAGTAACATTCACAAATCTGCGAGTTGAAAGCGTAAGCGAAACTTTTGTTACGTACGTTGAGCGTTCAAAAAGTTAAACGACGCGTGAATTCATTTTAGAACTGACTGACAGGCGGTATCGCATCAACAAACTTCGAGCTTCTGAATAAAATAAAAGTTGACAAAACGTTACCTCATGTAATTTACGCGTATAGTTAAAATACGAATAAACAAAATATATTTTGAATATATTAAACTAAAACAATATAATCATAATTACTTCTTATGACGCGACACTTAATTTGAACACCTTCTATACCTTATTACACCAGGGGACTGTTTAAATATTCGCAGTATCCTAGGATCACTTCATGGTCACATTTAGCATATAAAATAATGATAATATTAAAACAAATACCAATAAACCAAGAAAACCTAAGTTACAGTTTGTTCTAAGATTTTCAAAAGTATAGCTACAAACGTGTAAATAAAATAATAAACCTAAGTGCAATGACCGGTTCCAAAAGCTACAATGGGCGAACCGGAGTTAATAACTTTCGATAGTAAAACGGGCAATAAACCCTTTTGTTTTGTTCCCGACGTTCCCACGTTCCCTTTCAAATGAAAGTGAAATCACCCGACGTTCATTGACACAGTACTTTAACATAGACGGGTAGAGGATTGTGTATATTTTTTGTATTTTTCTAGACAATTATGTCAAATAGCACCTATTTTTCAAATATACTTATTACGAGAATCGAGTGCAGAGTATCCTCCAGAAATATTTCTACTATCTAAATAGTCACCTGGTATACTAGCTGTGCCCACGACTCTTTTCGCGTGGAGCCTAGTGTAAAAAGACAATGACAAATAAAATCATCTGAATGTATTAAGCCCATTTACTTATCTACTTTCCTCTCGTACTTAAGTCGCGTCGTTATTAAAATTACAATAAATTTTAATAGACCGAACCGATGTTAATGAAACCAATAGTACATGTTACTCGAGGATATGAAAAAAAAACAACTGAAAAACGTAGTGACTTTATAGATATATGAAAGCCATAATAGACTCGTTACACCAGGAATAATTTAATACGCCACCAAGGCCCGTAAATGCGAAGCCTCAGCCTTGTAAAGCTCTCCACATCCCGATTCAATTTCATCGAAAATCCGAAACAATGAAACTTACCTCGAAACAAAGGGTACCTATTCCGCGATACTCTCGACATGCCGATAAGATGGCGCAGTCAGAATTCAATTTGCTTTCGACATACCCAAATTGTAATTTGCGAATTCCACGTTTATTTCTGTCTGGAAACGAACCACCGCGGCCACATTTGTTGATTCGTTATTTACTAAGACAAATGGTGTTGTATAAAACAGTAATAATGTATCGAAACCTAAACAAACCATGCTTAAGGCATTTCTGTTTTGTTGACAAATTTGAAACCTCTCTGTATAATTACGCTCACATGTATTCCATCTCTACACAAGCTCCACTCGTTCGGTCAGTGAGAACGCCGGAAGCCCATCTCCCCTTCCCCTTCCCCCACTCCTCACTCTCCCCAAACACAAGCTGGCAACGCACTTGCGACTCCCTTGGTGTTGCTAGTCTCTATGGACGGCGGTGATCACTTACCATCAGGTGACCCGTCTGTTCGTTTGCCTCCTATAATGTATAAAAAAAAGCTAAATCATAAAATTATCAGGTGAATACGTTAATCCTAACTAATATTCTAAATACGAATATGTTTGTATGTTTGTAACGCTTTCACACGTTAACTACTACACCCGTCATCATGTAATTTTAAATACACTTTGTCAAGGGTATGGGAAACGGACATAGGGTAACTTTTATCCATAACAAGACTACTGTTTCCTAAGTTAAATGTACATTAACGCGAGTGAAGCCGTGGGCATAAGCTAGTTTAATGTCAGGAATACATACTCACTGACCTTATGCCATTTTGGAGTCATCTATACTAATATTATAAAGAGGTAAAGTTTGTGAGTTTGTGACGTTGTACGGGGTAATCTCAGGAACTACTGGTCCGATTTGAAAAATTCTTTTTCAGTGTTATATAACTCATTTATCGAGGATTTATAGTTATAGGCTATATATCATCACGCTAAGACCAATAGGAGCTGAGCACCGATGAAGAATGTTTCAAAAACGGTTTTTTTTTCCTCTTGAGTGCTTCCGCTGCGTGTTAGCGTTAGCCCAAAGTAACTATTCCACGCGGACGAAGTCGCAGGCTGAGGCTAGTAAGCAATACTTAAAAAAAAAAACATCAAAATTTACAAGAGTCATGTACACTAATAGAAGATTTGATTCCCCTTTGCTACTTCCGCCTGAAATGAAACAGATGTTGTCAATCAAATATATAACTCAAATATTATTCGATTAACATTATCAAGAGAATTTAAAGTAATTATAGTACTAAGCAAGAAATAAATCAGTGTCACTTTAATTCACTTTACGCTATCGTCTATTTGTCGTAAATATGTTTTGCAAAACAAGCGAAACGTATTTTAAGAAGGTATTACATAAACGAACTACCTCCAAAAACTTAAATATACTTATATCTATCTTGTCGGCGTGCTGACGAAAATACCTCTCCTCGATTAAACCGCAATAGCGTTTTCCTAAGGAGAGTCCTACTACTATGTAAATAAATGTAATTTTTTTTGTCATAAATAAAAAAAAGTAACGATGCGTATAATAAACGCGAGTGCACGATTTTAAGAAATGGGCCAAATTAATTGGATGATCGCATATTATAGGCCATTTTGATACCCTCTCACCACCGCCCATACTTCTAACAACGACAAACGCTCGCGCACCCACACTATGTCTAGCAATTACGAGAATTCGAATACAAATTTAAAACACACATCAATCATGTGAATAAGTGTGATAATCTAACAAACACACACACACAGTTTTTAGACAATCGCAACATATTAAATTAATGAAACGTAAGCAAGTATGGTGACGTCAATATGATTAATATAACAAAATTATGAAAATATAGCAACAAGAAGGGTTCAACCAAAAGCATTTCTCTCCACATTAACGCACAAACGGCCACAAAGGACCCCGGCGTAACATAATATAATGTAAATGCCGAGCGCGACGATGTAGCCGGTGGGCGGCCACATTTCAGGCTAGATTTATACATGGCCGCGTGAAAATTATCTGTACGAAACGGTACCATATAAAATAGACGAAACCATTAAAATATATAACTTTACATACTATAAAAACACTTCTTTAATATTATATTATATTGCAGGTGCTAGAGCCACAGTGGTTTCAGTATGAATAGGTCGGCTCGCCCGGGGTACTACCACCCGACCCACAGAAACACCCACGTAAACTAACAGTGCTCTTGCATTGTTGCGTTTCGTTCAGTCAGTGAGAGCGACGGAGGCCCACCGCTCCTTCCCTTCCCCCAAACATAGGCTGGCAATGCACTTGCGACTCCCCTGGTGTTGCTAGTGTCTATGGACGGCGGTGATCACTTAACATTAGGTGAACCGACTGTTCGTTTGCTCCCATGACATAAAAAAAAATTAAACATAAAGAACAAACGTAAAACTCGACTCCAATTAGAAACTCTATTTCCCGAGTGCAAAAGTGAAGTATCATCCACTCCTACGGCATAAGTGTCACCCAGTGCCACATGCTAAGCGAGCTATGTACATGATACCCGTCGCAGGGACGTGACGGCAACATGGCGACACCCTCCATCGTTAGCGAAACTGAAGTACACTTCAAAACACACGATATTTTACTGCACTATCTGTTACTTTCAAATTTTAATGAGTGCATGCATAATGGAAAGTCATTCTAGTATCCATAAGTCTGCTTACGGGAGCACGGTATATACTATATGGCAAACTTTTATACTATTCTAGAAAAGCTATTTAAATATTTTCAGCGTATTGAATTACTAATAACTCGACGTAAGCTATTAAGTTATATATAAATCGGCAGTAGGAAAACAGGAATATCTCCCTCCTTTGTTTTTTCTTTAGCAGCTATTGACGAGCTTTAGTTTTATCATTTTAAAAAAAATGGAAAAAGTTTTTTTTCCTCTATGGTCAAAATTAGACCACAGGACGAGCACTGTTAAATATAAATGTACACATTCAATATTGCATAATCACTTTTTTTTTAAACACTGAAAGAGGACATATTGGTTGAACGTTATCTTGTCTTTGCAACTAATCTAACTAAGCTGAAAAGGTATCGGAAAATGTCGCAACTGTTCTGACGTCAGCACTCGAGAACCAGTTTCTTCTAAAGATCACGGTATGACCGTATTTGACAACGACATAACTTCCCGTAAAACACAAAAATATGATAAACGAAATAGTTCTTGAAAATGTATAATCATTTCATACCCTAAAAGGAATGAAAATGATCGAGAAGTCATATGTGGTGTTGTTAGCGGCATGTGTATGTAAGTATGTAAATTGCGACAAGTGTAATTTGAACTCGCGCAAGTATGAAGTGATCAGTCAGAGCGTGCCTTACTAGTAATAATCGCCGTGACACCATAATGATTTTCTGAGAATGTAACTTTTGCTTTTGAAAATATCAGTTTAGTTAGGGACTTGTTAAAAGCAAATTATAGTACTGTAGGTGTAAAATTTACACTAAATTTTTTTGAAGTTATACTTCTTTTGGCGCGTTAGGGAAAAATGATGAGAGTAAATTTTTACGCTGCGCGCGCACACCGTCACGAAAAACCGACACCCTGAAGTTAGCTATAGTCAACATTTTGTTTCTTTGTATTTGTTGTTTGTATTTCTTAGTATTAAAACTTTCAATGTATTAAAATACCTTTTTTCTATTGTTATTGTCGTTTTTTCTACAGACGTAAAATAAGGCGAAAGATAAAATTTTTGAAAAGTTTTTTTATTTTGTTACGCCAAAGAAGTATAACTTCTAACGCGTGTACATAAGTACACACGCGCTTTTTTATTTGTAAACAATATACATAAAAACGAACAAAAACAAATTAACTTTTCAGTAAAGAAGAAAAAGCAAATTTACACACACGCCTCGTTTAAATGGAAACAAGGAACAATACTAAATTCCTTGTACCAGTTATGGAAGACATCTTTGCTTTAAATTGTTTTGCTTTAGCAGTGATTTAATTTATGTATATCAAGTTACAAGCTAAGCTCATATTACTCAAGAAATTGTTCTCGAATTTTGAAGGTATATATGTTCTCTAAAGTAACAAAATGAATGGAAAAAGAAAAGAGAACCGGAATTGAATAATGACATGTGGCACTAAACGGTGTACCTCTAATATTGTGCCTAAGTAAGAATTATTGTTCATCGTCATCAGCCTGTAAGAGGCCCACTGCAGAGCCATATGCCTTTTCCCTAAGTAAGGTATGGGAATAATCAGAACGCCATTCCACGACGTAATAACAATTTCAGACTCCCAGAAAACCACAGTTCTATATTTTCCCACATACTACAAGAACATTTCTCAGATTCACGTTTCTTCGCGATGTTTTCATTCTATAAGCCTATAATATTACCAATTTAAACTAACATAATATGCACGCGAATTTGGAAAAATTCATTTCTATTTCGGTGTTCTAATCTGGGTATATCGGATTGATATTCCACCGATGAAACCCTCGAAAAACAGTTGTTGCGTTAGTAAAGATCTAGATTGAAGATATCAAACCAGTACTACTGATTCCGAATTAAGGTCGCATACATTTCATAACATAGCTTCAATTTATACACTATTTCAGCTACATATACAAAGATGTTCACTTGCTAAGAGATAATCTTTACTACATACGTGGCTGCCTTCCTCATCAAGAGTCTTAGGAACAACTAGAACTGTCTCGTACAAATTTAATAAAATGAACCACAATATCTTGCTAAAACTTTCCTCTCACGTAAAGGTTGACACACGTGACATATACCATATTGTAATATATTCAACTGACAAAAGTTATTTATATCACAAATCTAGCCCCCGGCAAGGCCGACAACTTGATAAAGGTAAGACAGACACGAGATGAACAACTCATCCGTTGCTCTATTGAACGTAACTCGTCTGCTCTTCTGTACAATCAAATATACTTCAAACATTCAAGTTTTTTTTTTGTATAATAAAGTGACTGCACTATGACTGATGGTAAGCACGGTACAGTCCAAAAACGACGATCACCGAGAGTAAAAAACATCCATCATCAGTCGCCGCTGTCATGTCGGCCTGCGGTGTCTTTTCACGTTACGCTTGAAGACTCCACGTTACAGGAAGGAGGGAACACATTGGCCGGGAGATTGTTCCATAGCTTCACGGTGTAAGGAGACGTTGCAAACATTTTAGGTCGTACCCAGATAGGATTTACCGTGAAACTGTGGTTTCGAAGTCCAGTGTGCGTGGTTCGGTTATCGAAAGGAAAGGACTAGATTAAATTGAATAGCTTAAAAGAATGTAATTACGCATGCTAAGTATCTATACACAGAATAAGTTTAGGAGTAGTGAGGGATAGCCAAAGGTTGGTCTTCCGAGATGTCTCTATGCAAGCTCAGAAGATTGGTAACACTCCTTCATTTATCTAACGATATCAAACAAGGATATCAGGTTCCTTTTATGACGTAGACACGTAGTAAACCCATTCTATAACTGTAGCTTGTTGTAAATTTAGTTTTGAACAATTGACCCTTGAAAGGAGTTACATATATTCATTGATATTGCAGTATGACATCGTTATACCTAATAACCCAATTGTATTAATGATACTTACAGTGAAGTAGAGTAAAGTGAAGTTTGGAGGGGCAGGAATCAAGACTAATCTCATGTGGGAGAGAGAGGAGTTCTTGACGAGTATCAAGAAATTTTCTTCGGACAAAACATGTTCCTAGACGAAAATATACCGAAATCTAACACAATTCTTTTATATATATATTAGTAATTCTTTTAAGTATTGTTCAATGTGTGTTAAAATATTCAACTGTTTTAGCTTACGATCTAAACAATCTCAAATACTAGCGTTTACTAGTTTTAATAAAGATATATACGAATGGTTTTTTTTTTAATAAATCTAACACATTTATAGCTAAAAAAAAACAAATTTTGAACGATCTCACGTGAGAATAGGGGAGGGAAGAGGGGTTTAAAAAATCCTCAAAAATTGTACACGTAACTAATGAACACCCCCTAAGAATGCGACGAAACGCTAAAAATCTATACTATACTCGCCTACCTATACTCATGAAGTGTGTAACTTAGTTTGTTTTTTCCTCCTAGATACTACAAAAAGCTGACGTATCCATTACCAACATACTTATAGTGTGAGCGTATAATCATGGGTCTGACAGGTGCCTCAAAGAGTAGTTATGCGCGACCTTGTCGGCGGCGACACGCGCTCTCAGACACTACACATACTATCTTGTTCTACTAAGGAAGGAATTTCCATTCCTGTTTTACAATCGTTGTGGCGGCAACAAAGAGCGATGTCACTTTAAGCCGAAAATACTTTTGAACTGACTCGATTTCGATTGTATTTTTTTATATGTTTGTTAGCTCAGAACTTCATCATTTATGAATAGATTTGGATTTTTTTTTATATTTCAGTTTCATTAGCATTGGACTTTGGATTTTGAAGATATACCAAGGGAATTCCTCAAAATCGATGACGAAATGTATAGTGATTGATATATTATTTGGTTCATAGCAATTCCAGACTAGGTAATTAGTGGTACCTAACTATGATCAGGAACGTTTTGGTTAATTTCTTTAGAGTACATTTTGTTAAGTCGGTTATATTCATTTTATAAAATGTCAAACAACAAACAAACGAACAAACAAACAAACAAGCAATCAATCAATCAAAACAGCAATCATAATGGACTGCTCTACTTTTCAGGACTGAGTTGTAACGCTACGTGCTCTAGTGCATTCGATCAACCACCATATCCTACGGACGGGAACTACACGGTAGTACGGACAATCACTGCAGCTTTAAGGAGGAATATGGGATGGAAGCTAGCAATCATACTGGACTGCTCTAGTCTTCAGGACTGAGTTGTAACGCTACGTGCTCTAGTGCATTCGATCAACCACCATATCCCACGGACGGGAACTACACGGTAGTACGGACAATCACTGCAGCTTTACGTTGGAATATGGAATAGAACCTGTGGAAATATATAGGAATCGATATTAATTTACAACATATATTTATACAATACACAGATAATATTTTAAAGAATGATATAGTCTATGGAAGGTACGTGCGGAAGCAACAACACACATGTTAAACATCGAGGCTCACATTGCTAGAGAACAATTGTCATAGATTAGTAAATAATACGCAAAAAACGCTGTCATTATTATTTTTATACGGCAAAAAGAATGATAACGATTTCGTATCATTATAAATAGAAATTAATACAGAGTGTTTATCTTTTAAATAGACGTAATACTGACTGTAATATACGATTGAATTCAAAGTGAAACAAATAAATTTAAACGAGATAAATCGGTTAGCGTAAGAACGATTTTACTTATATTAATAATTCATAGGCACTTTGTTACGTGGCTACTATACATATATTTAAATATTTTTCCTTCACCGGGTCGACGTATCAAAGAGTGTGAGGTTTTAAATTAACCTATTTTATTCACCATGTTCACTTTATTCATGAGATAAAGGTGTAGGGCACAGTTTGTGAAAAACACTTCTAATAATGATCTTTATATATATAAATTTCTTTTCTACGTGTGTACGTCACTGAACTCCTCCTAAACGATTGGACCGATTGTGATGAAATTTTGTGTGCGTGTTCC
Source organism: Antheraea yamamai (assembly GCA_036509395.1). Classification (NCBI taxonomy): domain Eukaryota; kingdom Metazoa; phylum Arthropoda; class Insecta; order Lepidoptera; family Saturniidae; genus Antheraea; species Antheraea yamamai. The sequence goes on along the minus strand of AP028447.1, from coordinate 10,654,565 downwards.
AGTTGCTCCGAGAATGGTTTAGATTCACAATTGGACACGGTAGGTGGCGCTGCGGTTGACTTTTAGGATTTTTTTTATTATCAAGGCAGGACAACGTCCGCCGGGCCCGCTAGGACGTATATAAGTATATAGATACAGTACATAAAATTTATGTTAATCGAATAGATAGAACAGTAAGGCAACCAAAGAACTAAACATTTATTTATTTACACATTATGCGTTAAATACGCAATGGCGGACTTAATGCCGAGGGCATTCTCTGCCAGTCAACCATCAATCTATCAATCAATCAATTCTTTCTACGTCTTCTGTCTCACTACCTCGTTCACTTTTTTATACAGAGATTTTTTAATTATTCTTTTTTACTTTTTCAAACAATCTCTTCCATACCAACCACCCTGTCGTGACAGTTAAAAATACAACTAAAGAAAAGAGAAGTAGCCCGGTAGCTTCAATCGTTCTAAAGTGATGTATTACATTCATACAGTCAAGCATTTTTTTTTAAATGATATAGGACTAGCGGGCACGGCGGATGTTATCCCGCCCTAATAATAAAAAAAACTTAAGTGTTCATTTGATATAAGAGGTAGTAGTAGCTTTGCCTACTGCTTTTCTTGCTTGAACTACGAAATTAGTACGTGTTTTTGTCTTAGTAAAAAACATTGCATGTATCAGTGTTCACACGTGGAGGAAGTGAAACTTGTTTGCCTTATATGTATTAAATTATATATATATAGCGAGCCCGTTGTCCTGCCCAGGTAATAAAAAAGAACCTTGACAAATTATATACCCAAATTTCTTCATGAATCACTTTATCTACTGGTGAAAACCGTATGAAAATCCGTTCAGTAGTTGTTGAGTTTATCGCGACCAGACAGACGTGACAGTGGACTTTGTTTTATACTATGTTATACACGATATATTTGAGAAAAAAAAATTCCAGGCCGCAGATAAAATATCCAGATAATCCAGTTAAATTGCTAAATTAATATATTTATGATCGTTTAAATTACAATTTTTTATACATTCAATCGATAAGAAGGTATTCCCGGAGACTACTATTATAATGTTCTTATTTTAGGTGCACAAAACTAAATTCGATGAACAAAATTGACATGAACCCTGCCAAATGTGAACACATTTTGCGGGGTGGTAGGGTGTCTGTACCCGACTGGATCGCGACCACCGTACACCAGGTGGAACACCGGCCATAGTGGCACGTTTGGGCGTGTCGCGTTCCGGGATCAGCCGGTGTGTATCCAGCAACCGGGGGGTGGGGGGGCTGTCCCTGACTGGGTCGCTTTCAGGCCGGTATGACAGCGGCGACCGGCGATGGATAGTATGTCTTTCGGTGGTCGCCATTGTTTTTGGATTGTACTGTGCTTACCATCAGGCACAGTACAGTCACTTTGCCGAGCTACAATAAAAAAAAAACACAGCAATTATGTGACATGATAAAATTATTCACTATAGTTCGTCTACTGTACGATATAAAACGCTAAAACAACTTAAAGTAAATATTATTCCTACAACAATATACGAAACGGGTACTTAATAATAATAATAATAAAAAAAAATTCTATACACGAAATATTGCATAAAAAAACCATACCGGTAAATCCGTCTCCCCTCCGCAATAAACAATAATTGAATAAACGTGGACAAACAGCAGCAGAACGTTCAAATTCCTTGTTCGAAATTAACAATTCGCCTGGACGTTGATTTTGAACAAAGTTTTCCAATAACGGTTACCGTTTGTTGTTAATATTCAGGAATATCGACGCTTTCAATTACCGACATATTCGGGAATAGTTTAGTGACTGCACTAAAAGCTCCCGTTATGCAACAAAATACGTTTGAAATTTAGTTAACGTCTGATTTACATGGCGACTTTTTACCTAGAAACGTTACACACAAAATCGGATTATGCGTACGGTTACGTGTATATTGCATGTCGCCCTACTTATTGTATGCGTATCAACACAGTCAAATTAAAACTATATTTGTTAAATACTTGAAATGTTAGTCGCGTTCGAGCACTTAGTTAAATTGTAAAACAACATCATTGCTGCATTGTGACAAATTAAATTAAATAGTTGTGACCTAACAAAACAACTTTATTCCCGCAAACGGGTACTCTAAGAACATATGTAAGGTAAAGACTTTTTTTTATATTTTTTAATAATAAAAATAAATAAATAAAAAAAACACCCAATAGATGCTCACAGATACGATTTTTAACTTACACTTAAAAAAAATGGTGCGGACCAAGAGTCTGCAGAGAAAAAAAAAAAAAAGGAAAAGGGAAAAGACTTGCTCCTCACCACTACAATATAATTAAAAAAGATATATTTGTATGTTCGAATTATAATATTAGGTGTCCGAATATCATGGAGATCGGTCAAACTATATTAAAGTTCACATACACAACAATCATATATATTTCGAGAAAAGTGTTTTTTTTTTTAAATAAACCCCTATGTTTTTCAGCATCATTGTCAATGTGTATACAAATAACACGATGATTGAGTTGTTAACGCATGAAAACCGAACAAGCAAACTAATATTAGCAGTTATAATATTGGTTAAAATTTAATTCAATAAATTTCAAATTAATACAGTGCATACTTGGGTGTGACGTTAACAGAGAACCAAATTAAAAAATATGTGTGAAAATGATAATAGAATAACCCTCTTTAAAATAGGAATCACGATAACGTTCAGACTTACTTTATTTACGGTCAAATTTCTACCCTTGGTCAATCTCTAGTTTGAATTGTTATATGTCCGAAGTTTAATTAACAAAAATACTATTAAAAATATTAGTAACGCATTAATAAATAACCCACGATAGCAAAGGAACAAAGATTTAAAAAAATCTATTTACACCAGACACGACAATCTGTGTTAATAAGCATTGTCACGAGATAAATCCTTTTTATGAACTCGTGAAAGTGTGTCTACACAATTTAATTCTATTATTATATCTTTCTTCACGGCCGATCGGTTCCGTTTACCGAACAACCATTTAGCTTTCGTGGTCAGGTGAATAGTTTACACAAAATTATCTAGTTTGAATAATAATACTTGATCAGTTCAATAAATTTCGCGAGAGAAGTTTTGAAGTGAAACTTTTGTTGGGACGATGTGTATTGGATTTTAATGAAACGAAAAATAGATAGGTATAAATTTATATATAGGTTTTATGCTGTGATAGTGCGAGATAGTATATTCTAAGTGTACTCGACATACGTGTATACAAAGAGAGGGAGACAGGAACTTTGAAATCTATGGAACATTATTTTCTGTTAACAGAACATTACATTATATAATATATATAGAAGAGATCGGGATGCGAGCAGTGGAGAAGGGCATAGCTATACATCGGTGGAAACACCTTAATCTTTCACTCGGATCACGAGTCCCAAGTCATTATTGCTCCGAGCTTCTTGCCATGCAGCACCATGAATTCGCCAACCACACGAAATGTTAAAGACTTGGCCTTTAAAACCATTTATTTTTTCCGTGGTACACAATACAATAATTTTAACGACGCAAAATGAATTTATTTCAAATATAATGCGTTCAGAATATTCCATTTTTAATTTTACCAACCAATCTTTTAGATTATTACTGCCATTTTGGAATAGGTAATAATATTACAAGTGACTTGCGATAACTTTAATATTCTGACAAGGAGATGGCCCCTTGTTAGAACTTTCTTAAAACCTATTTCCCATCCACTTCACTTCTGCACAATAACCGAACTGGAGTACGTAAAAAGCCATCAATATTACAAAACTATATAGTCAAATAACACAAGATCATGAATAAAACATGAAATTCACTACATACCGTCTAAGACCCCGCCAAAAACTCCTTCGAATATTGAAAGAGGAATCAACAAAATCGTTAAGAATGCGGCAGAGATTCGATTGCAGCGAAACGTTTACATGCAATTTATTTTTAGTATAAACAACATACGCATTGATTGATCGTACGTCTATAAATATACTGTGTGTTTGTTTGCACACCGTTTTAGCCGACGTTAAATAGTTATTTTTATGTGTTGTATTTGCGTTTACTGTTATATCACCACTTTACTATAACGACTATGTCACTATTTATACTGGTATTAGCTGTGTCCGCGACTCCGCACGTGTTGTTATTTGACGTATACTATTTGCGGTAATAAAGAGTTCAGTTCTAGCATAAGTAACAGTTGGAAAAAAAATATAATTACTATTCTATGTGTATAAGTATGTGTTCTAAGTTAGCAAGGAATTAATTGACATCATATTTATTTCCTATATCCTCATATTTATTTTTCTGCAGTTATGTTCTATGGCTCATTCAAATGTTAAATAACTACGCAGCATATGACGGAAAATTACTTATATTTATTATAATTCCATAAGTTTACATAACAATTTTCTAAACATTAGTATAACCTATATATATAAATATAGCATTTAGTGTTTGTTGTTCCTCCGTGCTAATTAATATACGAAACGAATGATTCTATTTTAATGGCACTTTTACTGGCACACAGGTAATTTTTCGGAGTATTATCTTAGCTTAGGGGTGTACGGGCTACAAGTGCCGATTTTCAAATAACACCAAGTTTCACTATGAAAATTAAGGGTTTGATATTCAATACATTCTGATATCGTACAGATGTTTATCGTGTTTTGTAATATTATAGTCATTTTTATAAATATCTTAATAGTTTTTTTAATAAAAGCAAATTTATGTAAATTTTCGGTGCGGAACATTTAGCCTCGATTTTTTTTAAAATTGTAGCTCGGCACAATGACTGCACTATACCTGATGGTAAGCACACTACAATCCAAAAACAACGGCGACCACAGAGAGACACTATCCATCACTGGTCGCCGCTGTCATGCCGGCCTGCGTAAGTGTCTCTTCACGTTGCGCTTGAAGGATCCCATATCATAGGAAGGAGGAGACACGCTGACCGGAAGCAGGGGCAAGTTAAGTTACACGTTTGGAGCAAGTTATTCCACCCTTGGAGCAAATTGTTTCGCTCACATAATATGATACTATATATAACATAAGGTTTCTTAAATAAATCAACTATTTTCATAATTGTATATATGTAAATGTTTATGTTATAACATTTAATCGCTGATGGTGTCATATTGGCGTAAACTTTATCTGAACTTTGAGAAAAAATCATCTATATCGTGTCTGTTAAATGCCTAGTTGCTTCTGGGGTTCTTATCGACAAAATAGGGCTTCTCTTTATAAATCCAGTAGATAAGTCAACTCCAGTTTCTCGGTTCCTGTACCATAAATGGGGAATGTTTCACAAACAGAATTTTACCACACATTCATACGCGAGTTTTTGCACATCTATAGGGCAGAAGATCAAAGTATGTCGAGGAATATTTGAAAACGTATATCGCTAACTCTTTACTGTTCCAAAGTAAATACTTGCCTGAGTTTATAGTAAGAACCTGACGACTTTTCAAATTTGTAGTAAGTTCATCTAACGTAATATGGTAAATTATAGTTCTCATGCTACAGTTTTAATAGGTTTTCCCTTCTTGATGACAGTATTTGCAACTTGATACGATTATCATCTCTCCCTTATCTTACGTTTGTAGTTTGTCATGTATAAACAAAGAAAAATGACCATAAAAACTTTAGGTACGGTTTAAGGTCATTCGATATACACAGTTCCGGGGAACAATCAGCCCCTGAAGGACGGAACTTACAACCCCAAACTATGTTTTTGTACGAAGACTGATATCCTGGTGTAGTTAGTAATAAAACCAATTAAAAAGATACACATACGTCCTCTCAAAAGTACTCATAGTCTCTCATTTAGAACAATGAGTTTATTCAATAAATTATACGAGAAGAATTAATTAAATCCCGTAACACATAAGACATTACAAGTCATTTATTATAATATAAATAAGTATTCACATTTCCGCACACGTGTCTACATTTTACGGTTATAATCCGATTTAATATTATAGAAGTTTGCGAGAATGGATGAATGTTCGTTACGAACGTAACGTTTGAACGAATTTTGGTAAAACTTTATAGTAATACAGCTGATAGACCAGAGTAACACATAGACTGTAATTTCAAAATCAAAAATACTATATTCAATTTGGAGCTTGAAAGGCGGTTATGTAGTTTAAAACTACCACCGGTACGGACAAACAACCCAGGCATCGAGAAGAACCGGCAACAAACTCGACCTGATTTTTCTTCTCATCATACATATTTTTACAAATATTGGTTTTTGGCGGATACACAAAGAGAGACGTCATTATCGTTCACATATTGATCCGCTCTATAACAGCCTTTTGACATGAAAACCCGTCTGACATGGTGCTTGATTCCACTATCCGGCGAATCGGTAACGTGCTTTGAGACTGTTCTAAAACCTAACACTATTATCTAAAAAAAACTGTTACTGATCTTAGTGAGTCTGAAACATGGAATTTTTAAAGATATAGTTTAAATTGACCAAAATATAATAAATGACAAGCAAATTATTAAAAAAAAACTACCACATGAGAATTTTCTCAACGCACGTAACATAAATCGTGACGAGTTACAAGATAATATATAATGTCATCATTTAAAAAGATACAAATAGAAGAGGAGTCGCCGGCCGCTGCTAGTCTTTATACATTCATTTCTTCTGTACGTGTGTATGTCACTAAACTCCCCCTAAACGGTTGGACCGACTTTGATGAAATTTTGTGTGCGTGTTCCAGTGGATCCGAGAATGGTTTATATTGAAATGAATTTTAGATTTTATTATCATGGCAGAACAACGCCCGCAGGGACCGCTAGTATAATATAAAACCTCGATAAGTCGCAATTTATTTCACATCTGAACTTAAAACTACATAGGACTGTAAAGCTCCGCAAATCGAGTACTTATCTACAAAATACTTTATAAATCGAAACCGCTATAACTCGAAATCTTTTCATGACTTTCTTGTAGTTGTGTTACCGAGATACCACCATATATTCAAGTACATTATAGATAACGAATTAAATAAATTACATGGCATACCTTGCTCATCTCTAAACAAAATTTCCACGACAGTCAAACTCGATATAATTTTCACAGTAAGCACAAATGAATCATTACATTCAAAATGAGCCAAATTCAATTTATTTTTCAAGTAATTCAAATTTTGTATATACAAAACATGAAGATCGTAAAAAAAAACTAATAACCTACATGAACGGAACAATTTAAACTTCATTCTCGGTGTATAAAAACTGGAAATATTAAAAAGATTAAACATGTTATATGAACTTTTAAAATTGGATTAAACTTAATTTGAAATATAACGACTCTTATATTATAAAAGGGCATATAATAATAAAATCATTAATCATCATTACATAGTATAAAACAAAGTCCCCTACCGCGTCTGTCTGTCTGTCTGTTCGTAATAAACCTAAAAAACTACCGAACGGATTTTCATGCTGATTTCACCATTGGATAGAGTGATTAATCTGGAACGTTTTAGTATATAATTTGTCAAGGATTTTTTCATAATCAGGGCGGGACAACGTCTGCCGGGCCCGCTAGTAAATAATATATTAGAACTGACTGACACGGCTTGTTAATAGAGCGACCTATCTGTTCTCATTAATCTATGACAGACGACAGCGACGTCCCACGCGTTGCTTTTATAGAACATATTCAGAACCAATATAGCACTAAACCACTACACATATATATAATTATGTTTACTCGCATTCTTGTTGACAATATCGAATCGATTAATATGAATTCAAAACATCATTTCAACGTTTTTATGACTAAAACAACAATAAAATCGTTAAGAACGTTATGCGTTTTATGTTCTCTATTCGTGGTGACGTATTTTTTAATTAATTACATATATATCGCGTGCTCAATGCGATAAGAGCGTATCACATCAGTTAGATAGAGTCAAAGGGGCGACTAATTTATATTTTTGCTTTGATTTTTGGACTGAAAATTTTTACGGCACGGTAGGGATTTTTTTTTCTGAAGCGTTAAACGTAACATGGGTATGTATTTGTGTGTATGTGTAAGTATGTATAAGTGTCTGTCTGGGTCTAGTCAAAAATGAGTAAACGTATAGTTAAGTATTTATACTACGAGACTTCGTATAGGATATAGTTTATGAACATTCTCATATATAGGTATAATTGAATACATATATGCCGAAGAAGTTTCACTTCCACCGCGTGTACATACTAATACACGTACTGTTTTTCTTATTAATTCCATTTATGACCGTGTGCCAAATGCGAAAAGGGCGTATCAAAGTATTAAGATAGGGTTTCATGCCGAAAGGGTGCTGTTTTATTGCTTCGATTCTAAGCTAACAAACAACGCGTTTGACGATAAAAAAAATATGCACCCATTTCGCATTTGGAAGGTGATATAATTACACTACTGCTAGTAGAAGGATTAAAATTAAAAATGCCCTTAATAAAATACGGTAACCAATTGTGACGTTATATTTCAAAATGAGTTAAATTCAATTGTAATCGTTCCTAATATTATAAGTTATTCTTCAAGATCATCCAATTTTGTACACGTAAAATATATCATCATATATCATCATAATCATCATAAAATAGATCATAAAGAAACAGAGAACCTTCTGAACGCCAAAATTTGATCCTTGATTTTTTTTTTATCTTTAAAAAAATTAAACATGTCATATGAATGAATAAAATTGGGTTTTAGCTCATTTTGAAATGTAACGACACGATTATATTTACGACCTCGTAACGCCGTCGTCGATCCCAAATCGATTTCAAAACGAACCGTATAATAGAATAAAGCGTATGCGTGTGTCTTTGACCCGAAACTGTCATTGGACGAACGAACGGACGAACGGACGGACGGTCATACGTACATGGTAACCGTTTTAAAACAAACACGGCACGTGCCGCTTGCATTAATATTACATTCGAAGCCTATACACTTATAAAGGCTGTATACACACCACGGGCTAAAACAATTCTAAAATAATCTCCGTAATAAATCTATTTGCGGTATAGTTTTACAGTTTTCTGAGGTTCTCAAACTTTTTTCTCAAATACCGCTTTCAAAATGTAGCTGGTTCCGGTGGACCCCATGCAGCTAGTTCTACCATATTCCCAAAACATTTAAAATATATATCAAAATCAAAGGCACTTAATAAGAATTTTCATAGAATCAACTTTTTTTATTATCATTACATAGTACAAAACAAAGTTACCTACCGCGTCTGTCTGTCTGTCTGTCTGTCTGTTCGCGATAAACTCAAAAACTACTGAACGGATCTTTATGCGGTTTTCACCAGTGGATAAAGTGATTCACGATGAACGTTTTGGTATATAATTTGTCCCAGATTTTTTTATAATCATGGCGGGACTACGTCTGCCGGGCACGCTAGTTATTAATAATTTTTAAATATATGATAACTTCTAGATATTTCATTATCTAAAATATTAAATTTCACAATAATAAATACTATACTAGTGTGAAAAGCGCCATAAATATCCAATATTTTTTGTTATTAATGTGTAACTGATAAAAATGATTATTGTCAGTTATCCCTAGGAGGTGGCCATACTTATTCTCTTGGGATTTTTAGATAATCAATTCTCTGGTACAATATACGTCGATACTGTACTCTCTTAAATAAAATATGTATGTGTTTTATTACATATAAAACCTGCCAGATTAAATTCCCTAAACGATAGTAAAAACTGTATAAAAATCGGTCGTATATTTTAGAAGAACTACGGGGAAAAACAGACAGACAACCATGAAAATCGACTCTGTTTTATCAGTCGTATCCGAGCTACGTACTCATTTATTATGATTAGTGTTTTTAATTAATACATAGGTATGAATATTGCATAAATTTTCGCTATATTCAAACATCTGTGTATACCAATTTTCATGGCAATAGGTACGCCACCTGGTGGAGAGGTATAACAAGATTGGTAGTATAAATATATATTAAATCGTTAACATAACTAGTTTTTTTTTTTCGAACTGACTACGCTATTGGCCTAGCAAGCCCTTAACAGCTTCTACGACATAACTAGCGTAAACAACAACGACTATTATATCTAATCTCAGAGAAAGAATTTTATTAACTTAATTCAAATTATTGAACTCAAAGTTAATATGAAGAACGTTAAAAAGCACTTTTATTAATATATACATACATTTTTATATATTTTATTACGTTTAATAACATAACATTAATTTATTGTCTCATATAACAATAACAAAAGCTGTGAGTTAGGTCATTTTTATGAAGAAAACAATGAATAAAAGATTATGGGAGAAGACGTAATCTTTTATAGGGTAATCAGGCGTCGAGAGCGCAAAGAGAACTGAAATATAAGACTTTTATTAAAAAAAATAGAACACATTTGCTGACATATTTAACATTAACCTCGTCTTTAGTAGATTGAAGCGAACGCATCAACATTACTGCAACTATATGAAATAGTTTCACCTTGCCACTTACTTTTATTAAAATATTGAAAAAGTGTATTTATATTTAAAACCATGAAATAAAAAAAGAAGAATTAAACACGACATTTTTTTCCATTTGTTAAATACTAGTTATTGCCCGCGGGTTTCGCTCGCATTATTTTTAGATTACTTTCTGTATGAAATACACCTGTTACTGTTGTTAAGTATACTGTCGATCACTAAAAGCGTGATTGTGAAACAAACAAACAATCAAGCAAACTCGCATACGCAATTATAATATTAGTTACGATTACAAGATTTCATTTAAACGAGTCCTCGTCCAGTGGTCGAATTTCGACTGTAGAGAGAAAAAAACTTTTTCCAATTTTTTTTTAATAACACTAAAGCTCGTAAGTGAGAAATAGAGGAAGGAGATGTACTTAACTGCTTTCCCACTGCCGATTTATATTCACCGCAACACGTTATAAAAGGTTACTAGAAATTAATTTGTTAAAAGAATATATTTGTGTATCCAAGAAAATGGAGCCCATTTCGAGCGAATAATTGAAGATTTCATAGTTTTCCTTTCATTAAATTTACCAAGTATGTTAGAGAGATTTCATCCTTGTGATTGACCCTAGCGATCAATGCAATAAAATTACAAGGATGTAATTTATACAGATTTTAGTCGAGTTCGATTCCCAGGTGAAGCAAGAGAATTTTCCAAAACTCTTTGAATGCAATTTTATTTCTTTTCAAAAATAAAGAAATGTTTCTTTGGAGTAAAATTTGCTATCACTATTATTAAGAGTGCTTTCCCTCCAGGTGGCATTAAAAAATTCCAGCCTCTATATTGATATAAATATTTGGAAATATTTTCCCACGCTGCCTTGTCTAATAGCAAACTAATCAGAGCCTTATATTGTGGTAGGTATGCAAATGAGATCTTATACACATACAAATAATCAACAATCAGGCTAAAAACATGAGTGGATGAAGGAAATGCAACATTTTTTATTTTATTTTATGACCTAACTGAAAGTATGATATCCATATACGTATTCTGTTCTTACAGAGTTAGTGCAAATAGGTTTGAAAATGAAAATAAACCAAAGTACCCAAAATAATATCTACTATATCTATATATATATAGATATAGAATTAACAATTCTTATTATCATTACATAGTATAAAACAAAGTTCCCAACCGCGTCTGTCTGTCTGTTCGCGATAAACTCAAAAACTACTGAACGGATTTCCATGCGGATTTCACCAGTGGATGAAGTGAGTCATGAGGAAAGTTTTGGTATATAATTTGTCAAGGATTTTTTTATACTCAGGGCGGGACAGCGTCTGCCGGGCCCGCTAGTATATAATAAGAATGTAAATCTAACGTGTCTGTACTTTTTCGATTTTCGTGAAAAAAATTGTTGCCGGTGTCTAGGAATAAATAATAAAATACATTTCAATCACTTTCAGAAATGTCTGTCTATTTGTATATACACGCATCACTGCTAAACTACTGGATCCACAATAAAACCTGTTCATCAAAATTGTTAGCCAACTGTTGATTATTGTGTAGGATGCGATTAGCTAGCAAGGAACAATAAAACACGGTGCATGGACCGAATGACGTATATTAAAAGGAAGTTAGTTAATAACAGAGGTAGTGTAGCCAAAGAGAGCAACAGACAATGCGACGAGGTTGCGTTCACATTCCAACAGAAATCATAAAGCATATCTTCGAGAATAACTTAGTCTTTGCTTCATTAAAATCGGTCCACACTATTAAAACTTATTGTAATTTAAATGAAGACCCAACTTAAGTTCGAGAGAAAAGTAGATAAGTAAACGGATTTAATACAATTAGATTTTATTAGTCACTGTTTTTTTACATTAGGTTAAACACGGACGGACTCGCGGTCACAGCTAGTATACAATACAATCAAAGATATAACCAAACTTGAGTGTATTTCTAAAAAAGAACAAATTTGTGACATAACCACAAATAAAAGTGAGTCATGTGCAGTGATCGAACCCGCGACCTCTTCTTTAATTAGTAAGGCTAACTACTACTACATCACGAGGAAGGAACCCAAAAATCAATCCGAATGCATGTTTAAAAAAACCGAGATGTGGAGATACATATTTGTTTGTATTTGTATACTTAAGTATTTATACTACGGGCCTACGTATGGTATATAGTTTATGAGCATTCACATAATGTATACATTTAATACATATAAACCAAAGTTTCACTTCCACCACGTGTGCACACTGATACACGCAGTTTTTTATACCATATCGCCTGTATTCAACGACTGTGTGACGCGGCGACGAAAACCTTATCGAAACCCTCTCAAGTGTATGATTGTGGGAAATTTCAGTAGACGTTCTAGAGAGATTATAATTTTATGCTACGTCGCGTTCTTTTGATCCCCAATTATCTTTTAAAAATAGCAAGTACACAGGCAGAATTAACGGTATTGTTATGTACTCCCACGCACCGGTGTCAGATTAGCGGCTCTATAGGGCAAAATCTCTACAATCCTTGTTTACTCTGGTACATTAAAACCTTTGAAATCCCAATAATCTAGTTCTATCGAGAATCATGATAATGAGAACGTTAAACCAAATTATATCTTGAAATTCGGACACAGCATGTTCTTAAATTCATTAGGCGGATGACGCGTTTATGAACGTTACGTTAGTTTTGATGACGAATGAACGTTAACATTTAGGCTTAGGTTAGAAATAAAAAACAATCTAATGTCATAAGTACATTTATGTTCTACTAAATTTTCCCGCTGTTTCGCTCGCATTACTATAGATTTGACCTATCACTCCGGAACAGTACAATTATTCTGAATGGAAGGTACCTTATGTCCGTTTCTGTACTCCTAACAACAGATTTCATAATTATCGGTTGAGTAGTTAGGCTATTAAAGCGTAACAAACAAGGAAACAAACTCGCTTTGCCATTTATAATATCAGTTAGGGCGTGGTTGGTGAAACCAACTTTTGTTTTAAAGGTACGGTTATAGGGCACACAGTGTCAGTTATAGAAGAAATGTAGGGTGTAAACATAGCAAGGCTTAGGATCGTTCTTTTTGAAAAATAGTTTTTCATAGAGGTTGTTTATTCTAGAATGCTTTAACTGCCGTTTTAACATAATTGCGTCATTCTGTTCTTTGTTGATAGCTGATATTATAATGAGTAGCTTAGGCTACTTCTATTTTAGAATAACAAAAAATAGAGATCCCCGCGAATATAATCTATACTAACATTAGAAAGCTGAACGGTGTAATTACAAAAAAGTTAAATACTTGCTTTAAAAAGATTTCAAATTAAATGCACCGCGCTCGCCCGAGGCGAGTTCGCGTTATCCTCTTTCGTAAGTCTAACCTAACGTAACCAAAGCGAGACAAAAGAGCAAGATGGCGAACATTCAGCGACCGCGGTGCATTTCATTCGAAACCTTTTTAAAGCCAGGATTCAATACGTATTTAACTTTTTTGTAATAACACCGGAAGAGTTTATTTGCTTGAACGCGCTAATCTCAAGAAGTATTGGTCAGATTTGAAAAATTCTTTCACTGTTAGATAGCTCATTTATCGAGGAAGGCTATAGGTTATATATAATCACGCTAAGACCAATAAGAACGGGACCCCAATGAAAAATATTTCAAAACCATTTTTTTTCCTTTTGAGAGCTTCCGATGCTTGTTAGCGTTAACCCAAAGTAACTATTCCATGCGGACGAAGTCGCGGGCAGAAGCTAGTCCTTTATAATCGTACATGAAAAGCTGAGAACCCTTCAAAACCAACCATACTACCAGTTCAAATATTTGTCTATATAGTTAAATAAAACAAAAAGCTATAGATAAATTATAAAATGGTAATAGATATATATCGAGCATAATAGGACGCTACCTTGAAGCACGCCTATGCAGCAAGCGGACGCCATAACCAAAGGCCCTGTGATAAACATATAATTAGTATTCAAACCACATCAACATAGACTTATACCGTACCATTGACGGTTGCGTAAAGGTCTCCTATCCAATACTTTGTAAATCTGGATTATCATTTATTTTACATTCACAAGCTGGTGCCCATGAGTTCGTCCGTTTGAAAATGGTTTTCTTATGATATGGATAATCACTACATAGTATAAAACAAAGTCCCCTACCGCGTCTGTCTGTCTGTCTGTTCGTGATAAACTCAAAAACTACTGAACGGATCTTGATGCGGTTTTCACCAGTGGATAAAATAATTCACAAGAAACGTTTTAGTATATAATTTATCCATGATTTTTTTCTATAATCAGGGCGGGACAACGTCTGCCGGGCCCGCTAGTATGTATATAAATATCGATGAAATGTAGCTTTTTTAAATTAGAAATTTTGTCTTAACTGCTGGCATCAAAGCGTAATTATATAGTCTATATAATAATCTATCCTTCTATCCTATCTATCTATCTATCTGTAAATAAAAACCTTGTCAAAATTAGTTCAACCGTTTCTGAGACCTGTCGGACAGGCAAAAGAGAATTCAATTTCACTTATATGTTTAAGAATAAAGAAGATTACACCAAACACCGTTCGGTCGAATGAAAGTGGGCACACCTAAGTGGTTTTTGATGGAGAAGGCTTTTATTGTATTATTCATTTTAAATTCGGCCTATCTATACTAATATTATTAAGCTGAAGAGTTCGTTTGCTTGAACGCGCTAATCTCGGGAACTACTGGTCCGATTTTCCAAATTATTTCAGTGTTAGATAGCCCGTTTATCGAGGAAGGCTATAGGAACGGAGCACCAATGAAGAATGATTCAAAATCAGGGTCAACGTAGGTATAATTAAAAAATATTTTCACCTTCTACGTAACCGAAGTCGCGAGTTAAATTTAGCGATAGCCCAAAGTATCTATTCCATGCGGACGAAGTCGCGAACAGAAGCTAGTAACTGATAAATTTGACTTCGTACGGGTGTATAAACGAAGAAAATGAGACCAAATGTTCCAGTCCCTTCCCTTCATCAAATGTTCCCATGTAATAATTGCATAAGCTAACTATTCTAATTTTAAAGATCTCGTTACTATATTGTCTCACTCGCTCACTCGATTTTTATATGGAGATATTTTAAACCAAATTTCTAATATTTCCGTACGATTTTTTTAATTTTTTTTTACACCTACCTTGTTCTGTCAATCACAAACACAACAAGAAAAAGAATTAGCCAATTACTAGCGGCCCGGCAGACGTTGTCCCGCCCTTATTATAAAAAAAAATCCTTGACAAATTATATACTAAAATCTTCCTCATGAACCACTTTATCCACTGGTGAAAACCGCTTGAAAATCCGTACAGTACTTTTTGAGTTTATCGCGAACAGACAGACAGACAGACGCGGTAGGGGACTTGTGTTTTATACTATGTAATGATGTGCAACCGGTATGAAGTGATAGCGCTTATATACATACAGCAATTGATTTTAATTTATATAGATTATCTCTGAGTGAATTTAAAGCTTGTTAACAAAAGTCATAAAAAAATCTGTTTTCACATATTTATTTCTTTTTTTACCACCACCTTACTTCGCTCACAACTTCCTCTTAATTTTATACGTCTCTTTCATACAGACAAACAAACATTATACGTGTATAAACAATCATAATACAAATGTGTAATCTACAAAAAGCGAAGCTAAGAAGAAATATACAACGGAGTTCGAAAACTGCCGCATAGTTTCGGCGTCCAGACCATAACGTCTGTACCTATATACCGTGCAACTTCGACTACAGTCTTAAACAGCTTTGAAAGTTTTACCCACATATAAATAAATTAGTTTCGTATCGGACTGATCGTAAACCAAATAAGTTACATAAGAGCCGATTGAAAATACTTAAGAATGTTTTCGGAAGCTAGCGTTAAGAATTTGTAAGAGATAGAACTATCGATAGAAAGTAATAACTTTAGGAATTAAACTAAATAAATAACATTTAAATAAGTCTCAACTCTGAAGTGATTTTTTTTTCTTAAGTTATTAAAAAGTAAACAAGCGTATTTCTTGGCATACTTTGTCATGATTAATACTGGAAACGGCTGAACGGATTTTGAAGAAACTTTCATTGGCAGGTAATGAAATTTTCAGAATAATCTCAGGAGAATTACAGGTAATAATTAATTAACCCGTATATGCAGAACTGCGAGCGCTACAATTATAATGTAAATGAGATAATATATTCCGATATTAGCACTTCAATGTTATTGGGTTGTTAGTAAATGTACCTCTCATTCTCCTGCACGTGTTCCCCTGGGTGCTGCTAAACAGTAACAAAGTTTTGTCCGCTGCCCTGTGTCACATAAATTGAACCTCGCAGCGACAAATAGAGTAATCAATCAATCGACGATGATAAAAGGTCGATACTCTATTTAGCCCCACGATTAAGTAAAAAAATGATTAAAAGGGAGAACGAATTGTGATAAAAATTCAGTTACGAGTCGTTTATGTCGCGGAATTGATCAAAGGATTATTAAATGTATTTGAAAGTTTCTTTCACTTTCTCCCGTTTCTATTCCTATTGCTCCTTACTCTAGCTATGATTAGACATTTAGATTGTGTATGTGTATCTTCTATGTAGTAGATGTTAACAGTACAATCTATTAATTATCTTTTATATAAATCGTACTATAACAACTATAACTTTACGAAGTAGAAAAGCGTAGATGTATTTAATTTTCCTGATTTTTGACCCTTAACCGTCAGGGTTATATCAGCCTAGTTGTGTATTTAAAATAGCTAGCAACCAAGTTGTATAAAATATGGGTATCCGGACTGATATATGATTTAGATAGTAGAACACCGCGTTTTAAACACCGGGCGGGTTCCGTCCCGGCAAATTCTATCAAAACGTAATGCATGTTCTCGACTTTATCGCATTTATCATAATTGATTTTTCATAAGTTAGAGAAAAAACATCCTTACTTCCCTTATATACACTACATATTCTAAAACAAAGTCTGTCTGTATGTCTATTCACGATAAACTAAAAAAACTACGTAAACTATAAAGTGATTCATTAAGAAGGAATATAACTTGTCAAGATTGTTTTTATTAAGAGCGCGGCACAATGTCTGTCGGTCCCGCTAGCTAATAATATAAATGCGAATGTGAGTTTGTTTGTTTGTTACGCTTTCACGCCTCAACCGCTAAATCTATCCACGTGAAATTTTGCATACCTGTTGTCAGGGTCACAGAAAAGGACTTAGAATCAACTTCATACATATAAAATACTGTTTCCGAGGCATAGCTTACAACTACGTTAACTCGAGTGAAAGCGCGAGTAAAAACTAGTATAAAATATAATAATATTGGATTGTATTTCAATCCGATAGCATAATTTTAAAGCAATGAAATCGTTGTCATGGCATTTAAACTCGCTAATTGCAAAATTAAAAACCTATCTGCGAGCGAATTATATCGAATATTCGAATCCCCACAGTGAGTAGGAACTACCGGTAACGGATAACATCGTGATGATAGCATAACACAGTTGTAAATCTTCTTTAAACATTCTACTGGTCTAGCTACCGCTCCCAAATTGAAAATCAATCCACCAAGCACAAAAATATGTTTGTTCCTTTAGGAGTATTTGACAAACTCTCTATAGGCTTGGCTTGTTCCTTTTTGGGGCACATCATCTCTTACAATCAGCTGTCATTAAGGTCAAACGAAAAAAAAAAAACTAAACGCAATAGCAAAAAAAAAGTTAAAACTAAATTTAATACCTACTTTAGGATAAATTCGTGTTACGTTCCAGAGATTACTCGAAACAACTAACGTAATTTCGTTACAAAATTTTATCAGAAAAATGAAACGTTATCAAGAATATTAATTATTTCACTCGAAACTGTCCTTTCGTAATATTTGTTTACGTTTTAAACTTATAACGCATCTGTCTTTAGATAAAATCGCTTCTAGCGAAATTAAAAAGATAAGTAAATGTTACAACACAAATATTTCGTAACTTATATCTGTAAAATTACTTTGTATTTCCATGTAATTTTTTTACCTTTTTCTGTATATAATTTTAATCCCTATTAGGGGAAGCATTATAATATAATATAACTATGCATTCACAAGCATGTCTCTTTGAAGTCCTTATAAACAATGTTCTAAAGAGCGAAGATAATTCTCGGAATGCTCTTACTTTGAGACTACGTAACATACACAACGTAACATTGCGAAAATCATAGTTCTATTTTGTAATTCAAAATTATAAACTGTATATATTTTTGGACGTTACAATGAAGTAGTGAGAATAATAAATAAAGTTATACTCATTAAAATCAATGTTTATTGTAAACACAGGGGGGGAAACACGTAAAACCGGTCCGACCTTGGTAACGTGACCATAACGAAAACAATGAATTAACTAACACACACATACAATTACAAACCGGCGAGTGAAGCGTACAACAACTGACTACTACTCCTCGCGCGAGATCTTTTGATCACACCCTCAAAACGCAATCTTCCACGAAGACTGATCAGAGAAGTACCGGCACTGATCACAAAGACACAGGCACAGACACGCACGCACGGTACACACGATAAACAAACATAAACACACACGGCACTATTCGGAAATCGAACATGTGATTTTTTTTTAAATAATTTATAAGTGTAAAAACACTTCGGAGTTCGAGGAACGTGCGTCTCGACGGAGCAGCAGTACGCGACTGCCGCGTCCCGCCGCCCAATTCGTACGGAATATTACGCGAGCTAGCAGCGAGCTGAGAATCTACTGCTTCTTGAATGAGAATCTTGCCACGCCCGTACGTTTTTCCACGCTTTAGTAGGTACCTACTTATGTCGGCGATTAACTTATCAGATATTCGATCTGGTGAGTTGAAATCATTACTAATACAATTTTTTTTTTAATATTCTGTACGTATTAGCGATGATCATAATATCATAATCTGATCCGATGTTAAATGACGATGTGCTCTAAGCTGCCAGAACCCATAAACAGGTGCTTGGCGATAAATTCTAAACTTAAGGGTGGTAACAACAACTCAGCAATTATAAAATTTTATTTTATGAAAATATTCACATTTTCAGGGGTACAAAAAGTATATAGGGTACCGTTTATCCAGAGAAAAATACTATAAATAGGTCAGACTTACAGCTGTAGCGAGCGACACCACGACCAAAAATTAGCAAAAAATATATAGCCATAAATTAAGTCGTATTGTTGTACTTTTCTAGACGCTACAACAGAAAAATGAATTACAACTGAGCAAAGACACTAGGAGCATTCTTACACTGATCAGATGCTCAAGATTTTTTTTTTACCAGGAAAAAACCAATCCATCGTCATTTAAGGTATTTCTATGGACACCGGACATCAGTCGTTATTTAGTCTACGGTCGGGCGGTACAGTCGAGATAGTTGGATATGTTTACAATACTAACTCTACACGGCAACACACAGCCGATGTAACGTGGCGCATCGAACGTGTAAACAAAAACAGATTACTCCGTATATCGTTCGTCGACCAAGGTGTGCGCGGACTGTGGGCTAAACGTTGCTCGTAAATAGATTACATCGTTGTTTACGTCGAGTTAATGCAAGAATATTACGAAGCAAACTCAACGCCGGCCTTAAAACAACCTGTATCGTGATATATATCTTCTGTTATGATTCAGTCATACAGAATAATAAAATTAAATCATCATCATCAGCCTGTAAGAGATCCACCGCAGGCCTCTTCCCAAAGGAAGGTATGGGCGTAATCACGACGCCAGCCAACGACGTATTGGCGAATTCAAACTCTGAGAAATCCACAGTTCTATGTATTCCCACATAGAGTAGTACTAAAAGAACATTCCTCAGGTTCAGGTTTCCTCACGATGTTTTCCTTCACCGTCAGCTGATACTGTTACCAATTTAAATTAGTAAATGTACGCGGATAGCGAAAATTTCGTTGGTACATTCTGCGGACATCCGATTGGTATTTCACCGGCCAAACCACTAGATAGACACGATCACCACGACTACTAAAATTAAATAGTAATAATGACTTTAGTTTAGGAGTGCTCAAACTTGAACTGCTGGCGATCCACCTCAATATTGTTAGACTATGATCGATCGACTCTGAAACGCTACAAGCGTGTATGATACAGGATTGTCGTCTAAGTAGGTGTAAGTAACTTCCGCTAAAAGCGAGAAAATAAAGTGATTAGGGGGGTTATTCTGACCTAATTGTGGATCAAATAAATTTCAGTTGTTTATTCATTACATTGTTTTAGTTACCTACCTACTAAAGAGAAATCTGTGAATAGTCCTATATCGGCATATTTTTCTCGATACCGATCACTTGAGCACCTCTGGATTAGTTCGTTAGTAAGTATAGTTCGTACACCGCGTCGATTGACTTGGGTTCAAATCCTTACGACTGAATCGGAGCTTCCAGTGAAGGAAACCATCGTGATGGAACCATAGCATGGGGGTAGGGCTTTTACTAAATCCGCCTGGCTAGCTACCACTCTCGAGTTGAAAATCTGTCGCTAAGCAACTGTTGGTGTGTTACGGCAGCTGTACTTGAGAGCTACTACTCCTCTAGGTTAATCGTGTTTACCGTGTTAGGAGCGTTCAAAGGCCTATAAAGTACAAAAAAATGCAACGAGATTCTTATTAAAAATAAAAAATAATCGCAAGAAACGGCATTGACTGGTTTAGTAATTGACCACCGAGTTAAACAATTTTAACTTCCTCAATGTTAGAATTCTACGTATAAAGACTAACAATGAATCAGAGCAATGATGCAAACACTTACCCGATTTGTAAAGCAACGATTGTGCTAATAAAACAGGTCAGCATTCACACGGCTATACCTTATAATCAAAAACACTATGTAGAACATTAGTCCGTACACATAGCACAGCACAATTTTCAGTTTAACTCCTGAACTGTCCATAATCATAAGGGTTGACTGACTGTTAGGAGCATCAGTTTTAAACAATACCGTACTTATTACAAAAATTTAAACATAGCCAATTATACAATAATCCGTCATTTTGATATCTAGTTCTTAAAAAAATAGCCGAGGGCTTAAGAGATAAAAGTCCTTCACCAAAATCACAGGAAGCGGAAATACGTAAATTATTTTTATATACATTTGACCACAACCTCACGTACAGTGTTGAGTAATTATGTGGCCGAAAATTTACAATGAGCATGATAATAGGCTAAAAAATAGAACTAGTTTATCAGTTCAATTCAATTAGTTAAGGAACTAGGTGCCGGGTAATATCAAGTTCAAAGCATACATATTGTCATAATGAATACAAGTGACTGAAAAGTAAATATTAAGAAAAAAAACGAAGTAACACTACCAACTAAATAAAAAAGAAATAGGTTGAGTTATAGAGGAAGGTGTTCGTAATTGTTTTGTCTCATATATAAATTTACGAAATACCTTTAACAAAAATAATTAAAGAATTAAAACAATAGGGAAATTATTGGATTTTTACAGTTTTCTCACTATTATTAATCAACGAACATAAATTTGAGTGTTTTTACTACTCAAGTATTTCTAAACAGGTGCTTAGCGACAATATTCCCTTTGAGGCTAGTACCAAAATATCATATAGAAATAGATAACTGTATAAAATACTAGCCTTTGCTCGCGGCTTCGCTTGCGTTTATGTAGATTTTTTTTCTGGATTAAAGATACCTTTAGAAAAAGCACAGGTACTCGTGACAACGTGTATGCAAAATTTAGTAATGATCGGTTGAGTATTTAAGGGCGTGAAAGCGTAACATACTCATATTTATAAAATTAGCAATGTTTATATTTTAATACGAGGAATTAAGTGTAAGCTATCGTCCATATTACTCAAATACACAGTATTCTAATACAAAAATATACTTCGAAATATTTCAATGCAAAATTGCTAAGGGAAACCGATATGCTCCCGTCAAAAGTGACGAACAACATAAGGGAAGCGATTTTCGCGAGAGGAAAAGTTTCTCATCACCTCTAATTACGAACTTTACATACAGAATCGGATCTAATTAACGAAACGTCGCTCCCATTTAGCGGAGCCGGTTCGACGGCCCGGCTGAATCGGACGTCGGTTATCATGTTAATTGTTTAACAAGTTTAAAATTCTATATCTATACCAACATGATAAAGCTGAAGAGTTTGTTTGTTTACTTGAACGCGCTAATCTCAGGAACTACTGGTCCGATTTGAAAAAAATATTTCAGTGTTAGATAGCTCATTTATCGAGGAAGGCTATAGGCTATAGATCATCACCATCAGCACCACCAGAGCACCAATAAATAATGTTTCAAAATCGGCGTTACGGTAGGTATTATTTAAAAATATTTTCACCTTCTACGTAAGCGTTAGCCCAGGCAGACGAAGTCGCGGGTAGAAGCTAGTTCTATATATAAATAGGCAGTAGGGAAACGGTTAAGGACATCTCCCTCCTCTGTATCCCAACCGATCATCTTCATTCTTTTTTTTTATTTTGTAGCTATTTACGAGCTTTAATGTTATCAATACAAAAATTGGATTTTTTTTTCTCTACGATCCATCGTAGAATCCATCCATCGTGAAATTCCAAATTTCAACCACTGGACGAGCACTTATAGGTATAAATTCACCGGTATCCAGAGTAAAAATTCACCGGTATCCAGAGTAAGTTACCCGATAAACACAAATTTTAAACATTTAGTCAGTTCATTAAAGTTGTAATTTACACATTTTGTTAAATTATAACCGAATTTTAAACTTGATTTTACGTTTTACTTTGGTATGCCTTAATGTTTAATTAGTACTATCTATCCGCCCCGGCTTTGCACAAGTGCATCGACAAAGAAAATGGAACCACGTTTTCCTTTTACAATACGAACGTGTAACGAAATAATATGGTTACTGATAATCAATCCGTAAATTCTGTCAATACTTTTAAAGATACCTCTCTCTACCTTCTCATATTTCTCTAATTTATTCACTTAGTTGTTTTTCTAGTTTCTAATTTTTGCACGTTTCCGTACGATTTGTCAAACATATTTTTTCATACAAATATTCTTCTGACAAATACAACAAAAAATACATACAAGACAAAGAAGTTTCACTTCCTCCCCGTGTACACACTGATACACGCAATGTTTTTTTTAATAAGACAAAAACAACTACTAATTTCATAGCCCACGGAAACGAAACAGAAGGCAAAGCTACTCCTTCCGCTTATATCAGATCAACACTCATGTCAAAATGTTAAAGCTTAACAAACTATCCCGCAAGAGGTCGTGTCAGACGTCAAGCCCTCGAGTTGTTCCAATTAAGATTTCCAACGAAACAGAACTCACACTAAACCACTTCGTATCTGTGCGCGCTTAATTGAGAACTGCACTGCACTGTCGTAAGAGAAAAAAAACTTTATGTACATTTGCGACTAGCAGTCAATAAATGACTCCGTGGCTCACGGACGAGGGTAATGTTTGCTTGTTAGTAATAAGCAGAATTCCATCCACTTTACCGCAAAATACACCTTTTCATGTAACCTATGAACTTTCAAGCCAGCTGGTTTTAATAACAACTGCATACAAAATATCGTCTAAACTGAACGAAACTGGACATAACGTTTAGACTAGCTTCTGCCCGTGACTTCGTCCGCGTGGAATAGTTACTTTGGGCTAACGCTAACTTCAACTCGCGACTTCGTTTACGTGGAAAGTAAAAATATTTCTAAATAAAACGTACGTTAACCCCGACTTTGAAACATTATGCGTTGGTTCTCCGCTTATATTGATCTTAGCGTGATGATATATAGGAAGGCTTCCTCGACAAATGACCTATCTAACACTGAAATAATTTTAGTAATCGGATCAGTAGTTCCTGAGATTAGCGCGTTCAACCAAACAAACTTTTCAGCTTTATAATACTAGTATAGATATAGATGAAAAAGAAAGAGTCGAGAAATAGATTGGAATGCCTTAGTGGCCTTTCAGACCTGACTGAATATTTTTTTTAAAATTTACTTAAAAAGAGCAATAGTCAAACATATGAGGATAAACAGTGTAAGTACATATAGGGATTATATCATACCGGATCTGATTATTCATTGACGTAACTAACTTTTTTTACCCGTGGCTTCGTTCACTTTAATTAAAATCTGACCTACCTCTTGAAAACTATACTTTTTTCTGGGTGAAGGTATCGTACGTCTTATTTTGTATGCTAAAATTTCATGATAATTGGTTGAGTAGTGAAAGTATCACAAACTCACATTCGCATTTATAATATTAGTTAGGTAATCATCTTCTTACCGTTATCCCACCTAAGTAGGGTCGGTACAACATGTTTGTCATTGGCTTTGGCTTGATTTTTACGATCGGCCGCCTGCCTGACATAAATCGTCCTCGGGATTATTTTGTTGTAAGACTGTATGTTAATGATTATTATATATTATTACAAGGTCTGATAAGTACATCTTTTAGGTGCAGTTATTAGTTAGATAATCAAACATAAAAAAACCGTAGATGCATTACATCAGACCGGATCTCATTGATTACTTTTATTGACGTAATGTTTCAACTTTTTTCATATATGAGAGACTCGCAAACTATTGGATCGTCTTCTGAATTTTTTCATCGTTAATAAAACCTTTTACCCTGAACACATATTTCATTATCCTACACAAATGCCGAACATTAGTTAGCCAATATAATCAAGAGATCTAGTGATATGACCGGTGGTAGTATCAGTCCAAGGCAATCAAGGCGGACAGGCCCAATTGTCCAACGAAGCGGCTAGAGTGACCGGCACGCCGACAAGTCGTGTCCGTGCTTGATTGAGGATGCGCCCCTTGTTCACTGGCATCTAATGAATGGGTTATGGAGAATAATATCGATTAGACTAGAAGCAGTACAGAGTCTTATGTATTTCAAGTCGTTGCGGTCGAGCGGTTTGGCCGGTGGAATACCAAAACACCCTCTCACAGAAAACCGACGTGAAGTAACAGTGCTCGCATTGTTGCGTTTCGTTCGGTCAGTGAGAGCGCCGGAGGCCTACCTCCTCTTCCATCCTCCCCCTCCCGCATACACAGCGACACCCCTGGTGTTGCTAGTGTCTATGGACGGCGGTGATCAATTAACGTCAGGTGACCCACCATTTCGTTTGCCAACTATGATATAAAAATGAAGTTATAACAGTGAAACGGGTTACAATAAGAACGTATCAAATATAGAGTACCTACTAGCAGGCCTGGCGGACGTTATCCCGCCCTGATAAAGAAAAAACCTTAACAAATTATATACCTAAACTTCATGAATCACTTTATCTACTGGTGAAAGCCGTATGAAAACCCGTTCAATAGTTTTTGAGTTTATCGCGAACAGACAGACAGACAGACACCGACGTGACAGAGGACCCTGTTTTATAATACGTAGTAATACAACAAAATTAGTTCGATGGAAATAGAAAATAAGAAGCGACACGCAACAGACCTAATATAAATCAATTCAGATCCATTCTTAGAGTCGCGCTGGGACCCTATCTTGACCTTGAAACAACGTCGGGGAGTGAGGTCAATCGAAATTGGACGTAATAGTCGAGAACGTTACGCAACGCTTCATTCTGAACTGTAACCACACTACTATTCACAGGCAGGTACATACTATAAACAGAATAAATCTATACATTATAATAAGAATGCTACAGATGAAACAGGAATAAGTGATAAAATACATTTCAATTACAATCGGTCCACTCTATCAAAAGTTATTATAACTTGAATGCCAATTCGAGTTAATAAAAGGGAATAGGTAAGTAAATATAATTCAATCTTTTGAAAAGCAGAATATTATATAATATAATGTATAAATAATATCTAAGATACAGTTTTTTTTTTTAGTTAGGAGGCAAACGAACAGGCTGGTCACCACCTGACGATAAGTGATCACAGCCGTCCACAGACATTAGCAACACTAGTGGAGTCGCAATTGCGTTGCCAGCCTGTGTTTGTGGGGAAGGGGAAGAGTTATGGGGAGTGGGGAGGGCAGGGAAGAAGAGAGGGAAGGGCAGGTGGTCCACAACATGTATGTCGATCAACTATTTCATCGTAAAAACTTTTAGTTATGTATGTAGGTAGCTAAAAAATAAATTTCAATGCTAAAGTAAATTTCAATCACATATTTAGCAAAAGCGCCGCGAAAACAGGTACCAGCTTTTTGAAGCAAATACAGATTATGTACCAATCTTAATCGGGCTTAATCAAACCAGCTACAGTTCTGCTACCTCTGTGCGCGTAAAACCCTAAAGTCTTGATAGTAAAGCTTACTTGTTTTATGAAAAAAACTGTACGTTTCAGTTTGATCGGTCAGCAATTCGAATTCGCCATTTTGTACTCGATATTTAGCATATCGCTTCAGCTCTTGCGTAATACGTAACTATAGAGCGATTTAATATAAAACAATAACTTCTCATCATTGTAAATTTCCTTTAAAATCCACTTTTACTTTAACTTGTTTACCTTCTATCTAGCGTATGGAAACAGCAGATGAAATTATTCTAAAATGAATACGCAACTGTTTGAATAGTGAATAATAAACATTTGATTCTCAGACCTGGGGTCATGCCGTAAAATCAGTTTAAATGGAAAACGGGAAATATTTATTTCTATGAACCAAACAGAAACCGAAATGAACATAATAAATGAACGAGGAAAAGTCAAGTAAGCGAAATATGTAGTAGATAATTATTTCGGCAATGTGTTTTCCACACGGCAATACGATTAATAACATTTCTGTCCAGACGGATTTAGTCTACCTCTTTCATACTAGCTTTTCGCAATACAAAGATTAGGTAAGCACATAATACAGGTAAGTAGTTTAGATTACCTCTTTGGGGAATCTCATTATTAGTCATTTATCATGTACAAGCGGGCCCGGCAGACGTTGTCCCGCCCTGATTATAAAAAAAAAACCTTGACAAGTTATATACCAAAACCTTCCTCATGAATCACTTTATCCACTGGTGAAACCCGCATGAAAATCCGTTCAGTTGTTTTTGTGTTTATCGCGAACAGACAGACAGACGCGGTAGGGGACTTTGTTTTATACTATGTAATGATATATGTATATATATCATAGGAGGCAAACGAACGGGTAACCTGATTTTAAGTGATCACCACCGTCACTTGCAACATCAGGAGAGTCTCAAGTGCGTTGCCAGCCTGTCTGGGGGCAGGGGAGAGATGGGACGGGGAGATTGGAAAGGAAAATGGGCCTCCGTCGCTCTCACTGACCGAACGAAACGCAACAATGTAAGAGCACTGTTAGTTCACGTGGGTGTTTCTGTGGGTCGGGTGGTAGTACCGCGGGCGAGCCGTCCCATTCATGCTGAAACCAGTAATAGCTTCAGCGTGGCTCTACTACCTACTGTTAGACGACCACAACTTATAATAAAAAACAATAGGTAAAATTATAGAAACTTGAAACATATTAATCATTATTACGAACCACTATCTATATCTAGTGGCGACGTCTCGCAAACGCGTTATTTGCTAACAGATAAACATATTTACAGCGACAGGTGTCTGGAAAATTTCCTAGCCAAGTACTCACCGACTGAGTACCGGAGTCGTGTTTATCCTCCTTAATATATCATTCAGACTATTTTATTTTAACCCTTTACTATTCAATCTATACTCAGGTATATGTGCGTTAAACCAGCAATAAATTTAATAACGGTTAATTTACTCTGTTTCATTCCATTCTATTCCCCATCCGTCTTCGCGCACGAAGAAAATAACACCAAATCTTCTCTTTACATTAAGATCATACAATTAAATAATATGGCCACTAAACTAATATTTTTGGAGATCCCCCGTACTGTCTACCGTCGATTCATTCGCTCGCTTTTTAAATGGAGAGTCTTAAACCTAAATTTTCCCATTTTTTGTACCCATTTCCTTTCATATATATCCCTTATCTTGATAATTATAAACACAACGAAAAATAATTAGCTAAGTAGGTGCAGCCGTTCAGAAATGATGCACTTACGTACATTCGGCATCAAACCAATAGGAGCGGAGCACCAGGGAATAATGTTTCATCTTCTTTTTTAGCTTTAGCCCAAAATAACAATTCTAGGCGAACGACGTCGAGAGCAGAAGGTAGTATTTAATAAGTGTTTAAACACCAACACGCATTTATAACCATTGATTTCAGGCCAACGATGTTCGACTTATTCAGAACTAGCATCTGCTCGCGGCTTTATTAAAAAAAAATATTTTTAATGAAATATATATGTTTCCGTACCCCTGAACAAATACAAAATTTCATTATATTCGGTGAATAGTTAAGACGTGAAAACGTAACAAACAAACAACCTTTCAGACGTATAATAATATTATATGTAATCTCGAGATAATATCTAACACTCCGTATTACGTAGATCGCAGCAGCAAAGCGATAGTTTATGCTAACCTAACCTAAACAATTAACATACTAAGAAAATTAAAAATAATCCACTACATGTCGGCTCAATAATAGAGCTAACTATCACTGTATCACGAGGCCTATGATTGAAAAATTAATACTTAACTCTCACCATATTATTATTCCATTGGTAATCCATAACGAGTTAACAGTCCCATCAAACACCCATTATCAGACAAATGCAATCGGCCTGACAAATCCAATAAGGTAAGTTATTTCGACGAACCGGTACCGAGATCAACGGACTTTAGGGTCTGAAGGTAGATGAAAATCGATAAAACCGTCTGTCAGTTGTAATGGGTTCCGCATTTCGATTACAAAGTTTTCCGTTGGGTAAATATTTTCCATGAGTCTTCATGTCATTAGAATCTCAGGTTTATTTGTATATTTAGGACAACTAGTGACCGATAGAGGGTCATCCATATATTACGTAAGCACTCATGGAGGGTGGGGGGTCCTTGATTTGTTTATTTTTGATGACATAGGCGATTGAGGGTCTGGGCGGTGATTACGTCAGCAATATTTATTTATTTAACCAGAACGTATTTAAGAATCTATACTTAATATTATAAAATTGCAGGGTTTGTTTGTTTGGTTGAACGAGCTAATCTCAGGAACTACTAGTCCGATTTGAAAAATCATTTCAGTGTTAGATAGCTCATTTATCGAGGGAGGCTATATGCCATATATCATTACGCTAAAGCCAATAGAAGTGGCGCACAAAGGAATAAAGTTTCAAAATCAGGGTTTTCCTTTTGAGAGCTTCCGCTGTGTGTTAACGTTAGCCCAAAGTAAGTATTCCACGCGAACGACGTCGCGGGCAGTATTTATATAAATGTTTACGTAAGCATGGGAGGGAGGGTAAGAGCATTCCTTACTTTTGCTGACCAAGTGGAGGGGGCGGTCAGAAATAACAAAGAATCTGCTTACGTATCAAATACTTGAACACGGCCCCATACACCAAACATGAATCAACACAAAATATGTATATACGAAAATTCAAGAGGCACATAGGTCTCTAAAAACTGCCACAGCATGCGCTATGTGGTACAGTTTACCAATTAAAATATTACAAAGGAAGGCAGAATATAAACTAAAATAAACTGACAGTATTATACATAACCGTAACATAAGGAAATATTCATTATATTAAATTCATGTGAATGTTCGTACGGTACATAACTTAAAAATCTAATCGAATCGTATCGGTACGTAACTTAAAAATCTAATCGAATTTCGACCACAAGTTAGATAAGTAAGGGGTCATTCAAGTATGACGTAAGCACTGAGGGGGGTTGGGAGGGTCCTTGATTTGCTTATATTTGATGACATAGGTGTTGGGGAGTCTGGATGGTGATTACGTCAGCAATATTTATTTACTGAATGAGAACAGATTTGAATATACTTATATAAATGTTTACGAAATTATGGGCGGGAGGGTTAAGAACTATGCTTACTTTTGCTGACCAGGGGGAGGGGGCGATCAGAAATTACAAAAATTCTGCTTGCGTAATACTTGAATGGCCCCTAAGCAAGATTTTAAGTATTAGATTTATTAATATTAAAACAATAAAATGAAAAATTAGCAGTTTCAATTTGAAAAAGAGATCTACGACTGTTTTCAACCGACAGACTCTGCTAACTCCGCAATAATTTTTAACAAATTAATATTAGCATTTCAATTACACACACAGCAATCGTGACGCGTGATTGAACTAAACAAAACGCTATATTATTATTAACAACGTAACGTCTTCGCATTGCACAAACAATGGCGTCGCGTCGGTGTCACCTTGACACACCGGGGCGGACGGCTCCCGCGCAATCATTCAATTGGCGGGAAACCGGACAAGATGGCCGGCCTGACGTGTGTAAGCGATGCGTTCTTTAAACCACTAATGGTTGGCTGTGCCATCTACATATTTATGACGGACTGTAAATGCCTCAATGGTAGCAAAAAAAATAGATTAAAAATCTAATATAACTCTTTTAAATTTTCCAATACGGAATGATACAACAAAACTAATTTCTCCAATATTCAGGTTTGAAAAACCGTTCATTCATCAAGAGTCTATAATTATTACTAACCAAACTTAAATTAACAGCTGTATCCGAATTGGGTTTCTCGCTTAAATTCTCTTTTAATTTCCATATATATGGTTCATCGCTAAGAACCATTTACTTAGCATTCATATGAATTTATTACAATATGAAAATCATCAATTATTCTCATTTCGACTTCTTTAATACGAGATTTGTTTAGCAAAGTTAAGATTTTGTAATAACAAAAATAATAATCATTTTCTTAATATATTAAAGTCCTTTTAAAAGTATATAAAAAATAATCACATACGATCAAATGAAATACCTTTTCACGTAATAGTTAGCTGTTCGCAGAAACGCCCACCGTTACTGTACTGTAACCTCCTTATAACCTTGAACTCGGCTGACATACGGGTGTTCCAGAAAATATATTATATCGACCTAATTTATGTAACGTCTATAACGAAAGATTATATTAGGTCTTTACCTATGAAATTGCCGTTTTGTATGAAAAAATTGAAACGAATTTTTTTCATGTATTTTTTATTTGTATTAATCGAAGTGATCACCCGTGCAATCAATGCATCTTTGCCAACGCAGTGGCAGTTTACTGATGCCCTTCTTAAAGAAATCAGCTGGACGGGAGGCAACAAATTCTTCAAAGGCATTTTGTACTGCCTCTCGGGTATTGAATTTTTTACCCGCCAAGGAGTTATCCAAATTCTGGAAAAAGTAGTAGTCTCTAGGCGCAAGGTCTGGTGAGTAGGGCGGATGACGGAGAACTTCCAACCCCAGTTCTTGCAACTTGGAGACCGTCTGCTGTGCAGTATGAGGTCGCGCGTTGTCGTGCAGGAGCAGCGGAGACGAGCGACTGACCAATGCTGGTTGGAAATGTGCCAGCTTTTCCATCATTGTGTTCAGTTCTTCACAGTACACATCTGCAGTAATGCTCACCCCGTTTGGTAAGAAGCTGTGATGAATCACACCGGCGCTAGACCACCAAACAGTGACCATCACTTTTCTAGGGGTAAGTTTTCGTTTAGGGCATTGTTTAGGTGCTGAACCAGGATCCAACCAACTTGCTGAGGGCTTGCGGTTATCAAACAGAATCCATTTTTCATCGCAGGTAACAATGCGGTTCAAAATTCCTTCATTTGTGTGTCCGTTAAGCAGTGCAAGGCACGTCTCGACGCGTACTTCGCGCTGGCGATCATTGAGTTCGTGGGGCACCCATTTGTCAAGCTTTTTTACCTTGCCAATTTGACGCAAATGGACCAATATTGTTTTGACGCTAACGTCGAAAGCTGCTGCTAATTCAGCCGTAGATTGTGTATCATCAGCTTCCACAATCGCCTTTAATTCGTCATTGTCGACCAAAGTCTTCGGACGACCACGAGGTTCATTTTTCAGGTCGAAATTCCCAGAACGGAAGCGAGCAAACCAACAACAGGTGGTGCGTTGGTTTGTAGTGTTAGCTCCGTAAACGTCGTTGATGTTGCGTGCCGCTTGTGCCGCGTTGCTGCCACGACGGTACTCATATTCCATAATTACTCGAATTTTTAACGTATCCATGATGACAAAAAAGATTGAAATGCGATGAAAATGTAACACTAATCAATAAACAAATGACTACTTTTGGAAAAAGAATTCCATGTTTTTAAAATAAAATTAATTTGAGATTACAATTCTTAGCCAAACAAAAATTGATTTGAAATGGCCAGTACTGCAGAACGGCAATTTCATAGGTAAAGACCTATTATTAAAAAAAAAACTATGCGTCGCATAGATCGGGCATAGGGCATTAAAAATCTAAAAGTCGTAATTTCACAAAACTTTAAACGCCATTCGACTCTTCTTATAAAAGCAATAGAAAAACATATGCATCTTTTTGTAGTAAACTTATAGTTTAGGGGCAAACAAAATGAGACTGGATTATTAATCGGTTGGAATTAATGATAAGCAATGAATATCTCTTAATTTTGCTCGATCTTCGTTGTAATAATTTCACACCACGTCGATTTTTCAACGCTTTGGGTGATATACTATATCATGGCATATTTTATATCTAAGTTTCATCATCATAAGCATCCGCCGATCAGAGCTCATTGCAGGTCCATAGGCCTTTCCCGAGCTGAGCATAATCCCACGCCAACCGACGACGTATTATCGATTGCACACTCCAATAAATCCACAGTTCTATATTTTACACATACGGTGGTTGGTGCCACAAGAACATTTCTCAGGTCCAGGTTTCCTCACGATGATTCCCTTCACCGTCAGCCGATAGTGTTACAAATTTTAATTATGAACGTTAGGAACCTGCGGACATCCGATTGATATTCCACCAGTAAAACCATTCGACAACCTAGCTTAATTATTGACTATATTACATAGATAAAAAAATATAGACAACGCTTCTAGTAACCCATATTTTTAATAATACTAAAAATGTTGCGTGATATAAACAGGCGTATTTTTTCCATCAATAAACAATGTAAAATTTCCTATGAAGAAGACGTTAGTATATTAATTAAAATTAAAACTACAGTATGTAACGAACTATGAAATTAAATGCTTCCAGGAAAATGACGCGTGTTCGTCTACCACGAAACGCCTCGCCCCAGTGTTGTCCGTCTATCACGAGTGAATAAAAACATCTGAAAGCATTAATCAACGAAACAAATTCGATGTCCACACACTTTTAAAGACAACAATTTGTATCTCATTGAATATTCGTATCGCAAAACTATCAATAGATACCCGTGTAATGACCATTTGAGATAACAAGAATCAATATTGTTTGAGTTCCACACTGTAAATGTTTGTCCTAGCGACATCTAGTGTCGAATAGCTTAACTACGCGATTGTAGCGCCACTAGTCTTTCTTATAAACGCATAACATAAAGCCATAACCTTAAACCTTCGTTTCCAGGAAATGGCGTCATTTTCTTTATTTATTAAATATTGCAAAGAATAAATTGTTTATAACAATATATATTTGTTTCTAATCATAACAAAAATTAAAGTAAATTATTCTGTTGAAACTATAGTTCTTTATAGTATTAATAGATGGCGCTCGAACTCTTAATATTAATATAACAATTTCAGGTCAAAAATGACATCGACGCATTGGAAAGAGAATCTAGTAAATCACATAAGACTTAAAACCCTGAATTTTCTACTTATTTATAAAGTGATAAGTCGATTTCTTGAGCCTCCACAGATACAAAATCAAATTATTTTCTTCTAATTTCATTTGTTTATTACTGAAAAACCGTTTCAAGTGTAGTGCAGCTCAAATACAATGAACAAGACTTCGATATTATTGGAGCCTCTCAAATACAATATTTTTGGTCCATCTAATCGGATTTATATATCGGCAGGCGAATAAAAGTGATATTCGGCCTTGTAGAAAACGTATTCACATTTAGAAGCTCTGGTGTAACTGGTGTAAAGGCACTAGTAGGAGGAGATAGCAGACAATTTCCAGAATGATCGTTGTCAAAATACAATTGGTGTCGCAGATGGAGCAGCGAGATGTTGGTGTCCGTTCGTGTGAGCAATCGGTACATGAAGTTGAGACAAACTTAGGCACGGACGGAAGCGGACCCGTGCGTGCCCGCTTCGTTGGGCGGTAAACATTTATAAGAAGATACTTTTTGAGACTTAAATATAAAAGTTAGGCATACGCTGTCGCTGACATTTTTGTAGGCATTATCAAGCTCTACAATTCTGATCGGCGACCTAAAAGGATAATTATAATTAAGTATTTTTTTATTAGCATCATGAGTATTATATAATATATTATATAATACTATATTAGTATGTCGGATCGGACACAAAAACGTCGCCGATCAGCATTGCATAGCTTTCTCATAAGAAGTTCTACTTCATAGAGTTATACATCGACACGATTTAACAACGCATGTGGGCCGGCAACTAAACGCGACAGAATTAGCGAACTGTAAATTTACACGGCCAATTTGCGGGGGAACAATAACGCTACGTTATCACCATCGACTTCGAATGATCCTATGTAATTTCGCATGCGAATAATGCTAAACATGCGCTTGCGATCGTGAACCATTGACAAAACCCGTTGTCTATTACAGTCCTCCTCAATCTTTTTGACCGCTCTGAATAGTAAGTTCGGGCTAGCGCATAATAACGTAGTCAAGACCTTGATACAAAGTAAAGTTAACACCTCGGCTGATTATTTAAGCCCCAAATCTCAAAATGGCAGACCACGTGTTTAATTAACATTTTTTTTATGGCACGACATCTTAAATTGCAAATGATTTATTGAAAAAAAAATTCGTACAAATGAAAGAATAATTAATAGAGTTATGATTTTACAATAAATAATTTGTTATTTTTCAAAGTTTTGTAATAAATTCAGTATTTTTTTAAGCTTATGATGCCAACAGTCTGTTGACCTGTGCCTCATGAGCTCTACTACATTCGTTTATACGAAGCTTAAATTGAATTATATAATTGTACCCGCCTTTATTAATACTTTTCGCACCAAAATACGGACCTGAATCGGTATTTGGATATATTTGAATTTGTAATAATCACTCCATGTTGTAATATATAAAATTCATAAAACACGTGCAGTCACATTTAAATTTGATACCAAAAAATGTTAACGTATACATATTTTTTTGAACAAATTGAAACTAAAAGTGCTTACACATGCGCTTGCTTGTGTCAGCTAGTTCGAACTAGATCTATTCGTACATTTAAATAAAGTTTGTACACAACGACCGTGTATTTTGAATCAGTGCATGCAAGCAAATCTATGAGTGTCGTAGTAAATGAAGCAGTCTAAAAAAAGAAACACTAACATTCTCTGTTTGTATATGGTACAAATAGATTTACCACGGCATTTGGTAATCGATTAAGTGACGAAAATACACTCTGGAGCTATGGTTCTCAACAAGGACGCACGATCCCTTGAGGAGACGTCACGAGAGGGCTTGGAAATTGTGATCCGCAATCTTTTTGTGTGACGATGCAATGTTAGGATTAATCACTGTGTCGGGTTGAATGGGAGCTGTGACATAAGCTCTTCTCGCTTTCTTTTTTAAGGTGTCACTTCTACCGAATGTGAACTACACATTAATACTCATATTTACCAACAAATAAACTTCATAACGTACCGTAATAGTACAGTACAATTGTAGCTTTTATGATTTGTAATAATAAATGAATTTGATTTAATAAGCCTCTTTAAAAAATAAGAAGCCACAGATTATACACTTTTCTATGATTTAGGAGTGTAAAGGTTCAGAATCTTTGTTCTAAAGTTAACCCGAGCCGTAAAGATCGTCGTCGCCTATGAACAAAGTATAATTATTAATAATATCTTCCTATAATATCGTATCATAAAAGAGAATGTTTGTGAGGTGGATAGAGTTTGTTACTCTTTCATGCAAAAGCGATTTAACGAAATTTAATGAGAATTTGCAGTGATATAAACAGAATAACATATAATTTATAAAGTTACTGTTCATACTGATAAACAAGTGAACCGTAATTTGAAAAAAAAAACATCCTACCATCTGAATTGCGTGTATTGCACAGACAGCTGGAATTACATATAGATAATACATATACTGTGACATCATTTATAAGAATACAAACGCAAACGTAACAATTTAGCACTGGTTGCAATACTTAGCATGTAAATATTGGAGGCAGTTCCAATGATTTTGATGACAACTTTTTTAAAGGTAATATTTTATTAGAAATTCAAATCACATCCCTATTTTTGTTTTATATAAAACGTGTCTGTCACGTACACACGAATTAATTAAAACAGCACGAAGATTCTGTTTAAATTCAATTTGTTTAAACAAAAGCTTACAGGTTGATTAGAAACGCGTGCATTTCTCATTCATCACGTAAACTTTCGAGTGCTCTCTCATATAAATAAACAAAACGAATGTTTACTATTTCATCGGGCTACAGCCGGTGAGTGCATCAGTCATCAGCTGCATCATCCAATGGAAACCGGTACCACATCAACGAACTGTTAAAGATTATAGGAATGGCTTATAGGAAAATCGTAGCGGCGTTTGCGATACCAGGCTACTTTATTAACCCTTTGCACTCGAATTTTTTTTTCATTCGTATAACAAGCAACTCGAAACCGTGATTGTCTGCTGTTATCGAGAGCATAACAATACACGAGCCGCGACCCTCATAGGTCACCAACGTTTTAAATGGCTCCGCTCCGGAGCCCTCGTGTGGGAAGGGTTAAAAATAGTGTATTAAAATAAATATCTGACTCGAGATACTGTGAAACGAAAAAATATTTATCCTAATCTTAACTAATATTATAAATGCGAATTTGTTTGTTTGTTAAGCTTTTACGCCTTAAATACCCAAGCGATCATCATGCAATTTTGAATACACTACGTCAGGAGTACAGGAAAGTACATAGGGTCATCCAAAAAAAAAGAGACAGGGTAACTCATTCGACACCATTCGACATTCGATACCATCTATTAACAAAAAGTTTTTACCATATGCCACAGATTTTTAAGGTGAATTATAAGTGAAAAAATTTCACTGAATCTGTCTGTAGTAAGACATATTATCTTATCTATATTTTCTCACAGTACCGATGTTACTAGACGAAAAACATGATATATTGTACAGTGGCATAAAAAACGGCAACAACAAAAAAAAAGAAGAATTTTTAGCATCACGTATACCAAACGTACTCGGGTGCATTGCTGACATGGAATGGGATAAGTCTACATTAATGCAAGTGAAGCCGCGACCAAGAGCTAGTAAATTATTTTAAAAAATGAGCCGTCACGGGACGCCTGGCAGATGTGAAACATCGAAATTGTTCGAATCGAACGAATCTCAAATTACACTATAGGTATGCGAACTCACTGCGACCAAGAGAGATTGTGCACAGTCGCTTACGTATGGCATCGCGTCGCCACGTCTTACACATGCACCACGCCAACAATCAGGTTTACCTTTGCCTTTAGATGTTGCACATCAATTACAAAGGAGCTTGTATTAAAAGCGCGCGTAACAAAGTCGGCAATGAATTATTATTACCTGGCGTGCCAAATATGAAAAGATGCGCACGCGCGTCGCGGACACGAGCGGGTGCGGGCGGGCTGGTGACGTCACCGCGGAAGCTAAGGACGTGTCGCCACGCCACGCGGCCGCACAGGTGAGTAACCTTTCTATTGTCATATCGACCGCGACAACACCGTACCGAGACTATATTTGTACCCACCGGGAAAAGACATCGCACCTTTAATTAAAAAAAAAAAAAGACGAAACTCAAAACTTGGATCACACGTTGGATTTAAAGTCTCAAAAATAAATGAAGCACTTTAAGTCAATTCTAAAAGTTTAGGGATTAGACGTGTAAGTCACTGTCGTAGTAAATATCACCATTTATACCACCATAACGTTTAAAATAAGCATTTTTAAAGAAAGTTCGTATATATTTACTATTTTATAAAATACGTTATAAGTTAATTTCATTTGCGAAAAATTGATTTACCGTTTTTTTATTTTTATTTTATTTTCTATCTTCGGAGATTAAGTTTTTCACACGTTTAAATCAAGATCAACAGTCATGTTTTTTATTACAGTATTATTTATATATTGGTTGTATTCCTCTCGCAGCATTAATTTACTCTCTGGTAAAAACTCGAAAAACGTTAATTTTGAGTTCAATCTTTTTTTGGTTCATATCTATATTTTATCTTTTAAATAGACAACGAAACAAATGCACATGCAATATGTATAAACATGTTCAATGCAGCCTTAGTCATCTATAACCGGTCTCATATAGAACCGCAGTAGTTCATAGGTACTCGTATTTAGTCTAAACAGTTCAATGAATAAACCACAATGAAAATGACAATTAAATGCTAGTGTACCAATTTTTTTAAATTAGTTTTAGTGTTTCACTACAATCCCACCGCATGTAAAGTTACATCATGTAAAATCTAGCCTAGAACTTGGTCTCGAGTGCAGTACACAGGTGGGTTTACAGCTTAATTAGTCTGTCGAATATCAAGAACTTTACTCTCATACTGCACTGTAAATAGATTCAAAACTAATAATACCAAAGCCTTTGCATTCCACACATCTCTATTCGAAAGAGCTCTTTTTAATTGGTTTGAGATCAAACGTAGAATTAATTGCGTATCTACATCCAAAACAATTTCTGTAATGAGTTTTTGACGCTTCAATGTTAAACGATTCTACTAAAGACGACACGGATAATGTAATCTAGATCTTAAGTTAACAACGGCTTTTGATCTGTAGTAATTTATATCATACATAAAACTATTCAGCCGTACCTCGTTAGTATAATGATGTAAGCTTAAAATTACATCAAGTAGTATACTATCGAGCGTGTGTGTTCGCGAAATAATAGTCATTACTCCATTACTTTTTCTGAAATCTTTATGTATAACGTGTGGAACGATAGAAGACTTGCAACACTTGTTGATGGAATGTGACCGCAATAAAGTACAAAGAAAAGCTGTCATCGATGAGTTAAAACTCAATATATTAGATCAGGGTAGCTTTCATAGAATCTTGTGTGCACCTGCAAGTGAGGAAGCCAAGATTCTATGGAAGTTTGTGTTGAAGTCTCTTTGGTGAATATTTTAAGATTAGGGTACGATGGGACTGACATGTTCTATGTGGACCTAAGTCCCTAAATTAAATAAAGATTAAAAAAAAAGAAATCTTTATTCTTTAGGGATAAAGTAAGAAGCATGTACATCATCAATCATCTCATATTATTAGTTGGCAATACATGGTACAGCTCTTTGAAGAACACAACTATAAACGTCAGTATAATCATCATCGGCCTGTAAAAGGCCCACGGCAGGGTCATACGTCACTTCGCGAAGGAAGCAATGGGCATAATCACCACGCCAGATCACGACGTATCGGCGATTTCAAACTGAGTGTAATTTACGGTTATATATTTTCCCACATAAGGTGGGACTACAAGAACATTTCTCAGGTTAAGGATTTTTCTCAATGGCTGCCTGTACAAAAGACGCTCTTTCACGCGCGATTATAGTATGAAAGAATGAACACGGGACAGTGAGTACGTGAATTCATAAGTGACTATTATTGTTTATCTTTACACGAGCACTCTTTCCCACATACAGTAGTACTACAAGAACATTTCTCAGGTTCAGGTTTCCTCACGATGTTTTCCTTCACCGCCAGCCGATAGTGTTACCAATCTAAATAAATAAATATACGCGAATTTCGAAAAAATCGTTGGTACATGCCAGAATTCGTACATCCGAACATTAGATTGATATTCCAATAGGACAAACCGGTCGACCACAACGATTTTACACTGTAAATGTGTGCCACAATAAAAATCTTGAACTAAGGAAAGCGACTCCGTAATAAACACTTTGAAATACTTCACTTGAACTGTATGTATCATTATCATTATGAAATAATACCTATTTATACAAATCGACTATTGACGTTCAGACCTCAGTTAATTGGCAGTATCGAGACGCCAACTTTTTGGTTGTTATGTACGTCAGTGTCAATATAAAAGAAAAAGTGACTTGGGACCTGGCTTTTAATCGATCGAGATGAAAACACATCAAAGTCAATCAGCAGCTCCATCATCGAAATCATCACAATCTAACAAATTCGTGGAAGCTCAGCGGCCAGTTATATCACGGTGCAAAATCTTTAGGTACGTGCGTTGTATCTTCACTGTTGTTAGCGGGATCTGAACCTAAACCTAAAATGTTCTCGTAAGGACCTTTAGGTATCTCCAGAGTAGCAGAAAGCCACCATAGGCTATTTCGGCAGTATGCGTGCTCTACCTTTAATGAAATGTAATGAATACAACGGTGTATACGTAAATCATAGGTATTAAATCAATTAACCACACACAAGACAATGACATTGAAGGAAAGACGTACGCGTGCGGGTATTTGGCTCGGCGCCATTGTATGGACCGCTATACTGCGGGCGCAACTAATTTTTACCAATATCATAAGCGCAGAGGAACAACAGGCTTCGACATATGTATTTGAGCCGTATCTGCCCTGAGATATTTAATTACCAATTCAAAAGGGTTTAAAATTCATTTTACCATACCACCACCACATGCCACCATCGTTTTACACAAAATAATCCCTAATATCATCACCATTAATTACTTTTTTCTGCAGACTCTTGGTTCGCACCTTTGTTTTGCTGTCGGTAATTTTATTAGTCTTGTTAAAAATCGTTTAAGATGTGAGCAACTATTGTTATTTTACTTATCTATTAATATTATACGTTTACTATATACATTACGTTAGTTCACATTATATTATACTAACGGGCCCGGCAGACGTTGTCCCGCCCTGATTATGAAAAAAATCTTGACAAATTATATACTAAAACGTTCCTCATCAACCGCTCTATCCACCGGTGAAAACCGCAAGAAAATCCGTTTGGTAGTTCTTGAGTTTATCGCGAACAGACAGACAGACGCGGTAGAGGACTTTGTTTTATACTATGTAATAATATATTTTTCATAGAGAGAGTATTCTCATTTATGGCGGCTTCATTCTTATCTTTTATTGCTATTTTTAAGTTGTAATCCACAAAGTCCCGCGCCGGAGCGTCCACGGCCCGATGGATCACAAATCATAAAGCAAAGTTTTCCTGCTACATCTGTTTGTCTCTTCGCGATAAACTCAAAAACTAGGGAACGGATTTTGATGCTATTTTCACCGGTAGGGAAAGTGATTTATGAGAAAGGTTTAGGTATGTAATTTGTCAAGATTTTTTTTTAATATCACGTCATAACAACGTCCGCCGGGGCCGCTAGTTCTCTATAGAACTATATATATTTACATTATATAAGGCAACTCCCGAAATTCATTTCATTTTATATTCAGTAAGAAAGAATACAATTAGTATTTGAATCCGTCGTCATTGAAATCAAAGTTATCCCACCAAGCAGTTCAACAGGAACGACAAGCGCCAACAAGTAGGAAAACTTTCTCTCGATAGCAAATTACAATACGGCCTAGCTAACCGCATTGAGAAAGCTACAACAACTCTTTTACATTTTAAATTAATTATGTAACTCCGGTACAGCTGGCTTTCAGTTTAATCATATCTCGGTAAGACAACCGAACAAAAGGTGATAGTGTATATTTTACATATTATATATAGCCAACGAATCGACTAGCCTGTATAAATAGGCCAGCAATACTCGGCCATGGTGAATAAATAAATAATAAGTATCATGTATTACTCGAAAGAGTCTGCCAACATGACGCGAAAAATGTTATTTATTGGAACAGACACGTTTGTATTCATCTTTACTGAAATTTCTAAGTTGTCGGGTTAAATCTATAGAGCGTACTCAACCTTGTCTTACACTTAACTCGGCTTAAACTTATGTAAGTATTTATTCAGCGCAATCTTAGGTTTCGAATTTATAGTCTAATTACGCTAAACTTATAGTTAGCTTTGTTTCAATACCGCGTCGAGTCTGTAAATTGTATTTAATTGTAACAAATAAATTGAACGATGCGTTAAAAGAACACTGAAACAATGAAAAAAACAAGTCAACCGAGAATGAAACATACAATGGAAGCTTTCTTGACATTTCTGCAATGAACGATCAAGCCAATAACAAGTAATAATGATAATCAAAAAAGTATAGAAATGCCACTGTTACATTCTTATTTTATCGTCCTTTTTTTATTCGCCCAAGTAATACCCAACTTTTTCGTAAGTCGTTGAATTTGATGCCTTGAATTTGGCTCAGCACAACCTAAGTGAATGCTAAGCTTGCGACTATAAATTTTAATTCTGGACTTAAGGCCGGGATAAGTCTGAGTGCGCTCTCACCCTTAGTGTTTGACCTCGGTCTCACTTGATGTTCAGTGACTAGATGGTCTAAGTTTGTAAATACGCTAAACCTTCAGGAGGAACTGACTATCAAGTGCAGCTACCAAAGCACACCAACATGTGCTTAGCGACAGCTTTACAACTTGATGGTGGTAGCTAGTCAAACGAATTTAGAGAAAACAATACCTACCGCCATCTGGTAAACACTAAACTAAACCAAGAGGAGGGACTGACTATCAAGTGCAGCTACCAGAACATACCTACGGGTGCCTGGCGATAGATTTACATCTCGAGGGTTGTAGGTAATAAGGCGAGCTTAAAATAAATCCTATCACTATGATCTGGTTCCATCATCATCACTGAACCTTGTCATTACAGGAATACGAACATACGATCGTCAGTCAGACCGTACAGGCTAACAAATGAACCATCATCGCTTCAAAATCTTTCAATCGCTTTGTTTACGAATAATGATGCTGACTTATGTATCGTCTATTTCTTGCTAAGCCCTATCACGATGCTATGGTCATGTTTTCCTTCAACTAACCTTCTCATTATATTTGGCAACCT
Source organism: Antheraea yamamai (assembly GCA_036509395.1). NCBI lineage: Eukaryota > Metazoa > Arthropoda > Insecta > Lepidoptera > Saturniidae > Antheraea > Antheraea yamamai. The sequence goes on along the minus strand of AP028447.1, from coordinate 10,611,051 downwards.
ACTTTTACAATTCAAAAAACTTAGATTTGCAATTTAATAGCTTCATGATTCATGATTTTTTTTACTGTACAACACTTCGTCTCGTTGGCCTTTTTTCATCACATAGTTATGGTTATAACTAGACCCAAAGCACATTACCGATGTGCCGGATAGTGAATTCAAGCATCATGTCCAGCGGGTTTTAATGTCTAAAGGCTATTTTATAGTGTGGATCAATGTGAACGATGGTGACGTCTCGAAATGACGCCCCTCTCTGTGCATCCACTAACTATTTTATTATATTTATGTTATTTACTCAAAAGTTATTAAGTAATATTAGTTCTATTTTATTTTCATGTTTCTTTTTATTTTTTCATAGCTATATTAGACTATAACAATGCTGTAATCGACTCTCATTAGCAACATAGATAACTCTAACAATTTTTACGTATGTTATAGCTGTTCATATTATGTTTTTGTTGTTTCTTTTCGAATAAATAAATATGAACCTACGTCAATCGAATCCGTGTCTGAGCACGCTACTACTGAACGTTTAACTATACTGTATAAACATTAATTCCGTAAGTAGTAAATCGTCCTGTAATAATACTTCCTTGTCGAATTGCCGCTAAAAAGAAACGTGTATTCATTCGCAACAGTTCCCCGCTTCCTCGATCTCCATGCTTTTAATCTAGTACACGGCACTAGTTAATAAAATCGTCGATTGCGTAAACCGCGAACCGAGCAGAGTGCAACGTTTATGCAAGTCGTTGTTACACTTATCTACGTTTTGCGGTCACATGTTTTTTTTTTTCTGGTCTATTCACATACGTAGCAGACGTATTCATTTATTTTATTGTATAAATTTAAATACGTTTACTTGTCAGACCAAAATATTTCGATGACACTGTTCTAAATAACTTGGAATATTATTGCGCACCGTAAAAACATTTACAACACAGTTTCTGCATTATGCACGCCTAAAGGTAAACACAAACCAACAGTACAGATCAGTTAAAAAAAATGTACCGTTTTTTTTTTTCGAACTTACTACACTCTTGTCCTGACGGGCCTTCACAGCTTCACCGAATTACTAAGAGCGTTTTAAGGTACTTGGCCGTTTGGCAACTAGCTCAAGGGTTCCAAAGTGGTCGAGTCTCGGCTTGGGATGTTACCTTGGATGCATCAAAGCGAGTTTGTCTAAGCTAAACTAAGCTGGCTATTCATACATATAAGAATTCAGGAGACACACATGTGTACCAGCATGTGAGCCTCTCGAATTCAACCGTGTATTTCGTGCCTGACAACTGGGCAGATATCCGCTATAGGTCGTGCCCTAAGTCGTGTCGTGAAGGACTACACAAGAAACATAAAGTATAACTAAACTCAGAACAGTCCTTCATGGATCAGACAAACAATAATTCTGTGTGGAATTCAGCGACGAGTAACTAGCGTTTACACTACTGCGCTATTGATGCATTCATACAATTAAGGGGTTATATACAGTTAGAATTTTCAAAAAATCGATTTTTTTTTATTTCATTTTCTTAATGTACATATATTTAAGAATACACACAGAAAATTTCATATCGTTCCGGTGAATATTTTCAAAGTTACAAGCAAATTTGAAAAGGCGTTTCAGAGTGCTTGAAAGTACAAGGTCCGAGCGGCAGCGCCTACTTGGAACGCTATCCCTTTTATGCACCTGCCTATTGTAAATTCTCCCTTCTAATGTATTTAGATGTGTAATGCAACAGTGTGTTAGTGTTTTGCTATACCTGAAATGTAAATTTGTATTTTTCTATCCCTAAACTGGAAAATATTTAAGAGTGGTAGTCAGTATAAACAACAAAGCCAAGCAGTAAACTTGTGAGTTTGTTCATATTTTTTTGTGTAATTTTTCGTGAAAATGAAGTCTTCCAGAGAAATGAGAAAATCTTTTAACATACGTAAGTCGAGAACAAAAAAGCGCAAAAATGTTTTTAATCCAAAAACAGCTGAAACGGATGAAAGTAGTTTCAGTGCTTCGGCGAAAAAATTTAAAGAACAAGAGGAAATCTCAGTTCCACGTGATCCGTCTATTGAGTATCGCATTTTAAATTTTATTACAGTATTTGCAGCAATTTCTGAATATGTGAAATGTAAGATCTGTGACGGAAATGTCAAGTTTCAAACTGCTTCTGAACGAGGACTTGGTTTTAAAATTGTTTTGCTGTGTGATAAGTGTGCAGATCGTAACATAAATTCTAGTCCTTTTGTCGCGCATTCTTATGAAATAAATCGACGATTTTTATTTGTCATGAGAGTCCTCGGATTAGGGTTAAAAGGTGCAGCAAAATTTTGTGGATTAATGGACATGCGAGCCTTTATATCACAGCCCACTTACGATTTGATAATAGATAATATTCACTCCAGTATAAAAACAGCCACCGAAAAACTTTTTCAACAGGCTTGTACTGAAGAAAAACATTCGACTTCCGAACATCAAGGCAATGAAGATTCGACAGAATTAACTGTATCTGGCGATGGTACATGGAAAAAGCGAGGGTTTAGTTCCTTGTACGGTGTGACATCATTGATCGGATACTATTCTGGTAAAATCATAGATATTGTTGTGAAAAGTTCCTACTGCAAACAGTGTGAAACTTGGAAGAAGAAACTCGGTACCGAAGAATATAAGGAATGGTATGCAGAACATAAAGATACTTGCACTGCAAATCATTCTGGTTCTTCTGGGAAAATGGAAGTTGATTCAGTCATCGAAATGTTCCAACGTTCATTGAAAAAACTTGGAGTCATGTACAAAAATTACATCGGAGACGGTGACTCCAAAACGTACTCAGGAATTTTGAAGGCTGCACCTTATGGTGATCAAGAAGTTGTAAAAAAAGAATGTATTGGACACGTACAGAAACGAATGGGCACGCGACTCAGAGATTGTGTCAACAAAAATGTTGAAACAGTTGAAAACAAAAAAGGAAAAAAAATACAAAAAAAAAACTCTCGGTGGAAAAGGCAAACTTACTGGAAAGATGATCGATAAGTTGACAGTTTATTATGGCTTAGCAATAAGGAGAAATTGTGATTCCCTTCAAAAAATGTATAATGCTATATGGGCCACATATTACCATTATTGTTCAAGTGACGAAGAACCTCAGCACGACAAGTGCCCGGAAGGACCAGAATCATGGTGCGACTGGCAGAAGGCTGCAGCTGCCAATCAATTATCCACTTTCGAACATGATTATGAGCCATTACCAAAAGATGTTGCTGAGGCTATACATCCGATTTTCACAGATCTCAGCAGTGAGAATTTATTGGAGAGATGTGTAGGTGGTTTTAACCAAAACAACAACGAGAGCTACAATCAACTGATTTGGAAAATCTCTCCCAAAATTGTTCCAGCCGGTTCAAAAACTGTGGAAATTGCTGCACACATAGCTGCTGGCATATTTAATGAAGGAATGGCATCACTATTGTATTATATGAATGCTATAGGAAATACACTTGGGCCCAATGCGCATTCATATGCCGAAAAAGAAGATGAGAAGCGCGTGAGCATTTCCGATCTCAGAGCGCGTGAGAGCACCCGAGATGGAAGAATGGCTCGCAGACAACATCAGCTTGAGTTATTAGAAGCTGCTGAATCGGCGGAGGGTGTATTATATGGTCCTGGAATAGACAACTCCATGTAAGTTAAAAAAAAAAATTTTTTTATCCCATGTAAAGTGCATTCCAAACTTTAAACGCGTTTTTCTCAAAATGGTGTTTTCAAAGTCGGTGACCAACATTACTCGAAAACGGCTAGACCGATTAGTCTCAAATTTTAACACGACCTTCTTAAATATATTTTTTAGTAATTAATCGAAGATTTTTTCTCTCCGATAAATATTTTTTTTTTATAAACAATTTAAGGCCGAAATTTCGGTGAAGACTCGATTTTTTTTTTTGAGAAACCGCCATTTTGTCAAAAAATTTTATTTTGCTTATTCCTTCGATTAATTACTAGATTTAACATTATTTTAACGAAATCTGTTTGGTTTTTTAATTTCAGATGATCCAGTTCCGAGATATAGTGGTCACCGCAAAACGTCTTTTTTGAGAGGAGCTCCTGGAGATCAGCTGTAGCTCTTTTTCAAATAAATATTTTTACTAGTACTAAGTCTTAAAATACAGTTAAAAGATACCATAATATGTGTATAAATTTTTGGATCAATAAATTAAAAAGTTTTCTCAGAAAAAATTCTGGAAAATTCACTTTTTTTCGGCCGTCTAACTGTATATAACCCCTTAATGCAGATATTTACGTGAAGAGTCCTACAAATAATATATAACATTGGTATGCAAATATATTAAAATCCAAAATAATCGATTAAATATATGTGTATTGTAATATCAAAGGAAATAAACGGATCGATGAAATCGTATCTTATCGTTTAATTGAAAAAGCTTTTAAAAACAGTCGATAAAACATGAGTAAATTATTACTTTACGATGTCACCGACGTCACCTAAAAATATAGAACATACAGACAAACAACAAGCTGTACTAAGAATAATAGTCTACTTTTGATAAACAGTAGACACAGGATAGAAGTCAAACTTTTGTATTCCAAGAAAACATTTTAATTAAAAAAATACAACAAAAACAAACGTCACGCGGTGTTCCCAGACGGTCACCCAACCATCCAAGTACTCACCGCGTCCGACGTTATTTAACTTCGGTAATCCGACGAGAAGCGGTGTCTTCAACACTACCCGACACGGTGTTTCTCGCTACCACTTTTCGTCACATAAAAAGGTTGCTGATGAAAATTTCAAAGCCCTCCTGTCAAGAAGTCATAAGAAGATGTCATAAGAAGTATCACTTCAAAAATCACCTATACGAGTCGACAAGGGTTATTATAAAACCATTTTAATTGAAATCGTAAAAGTAAGACTGCTTCGACAAAGGAACTAGATACTTTAAGATCTAAGATAAAACAAATTTAGCAAAGGAGTTTCGGTTACTATTGGAATGAGTAAAAAATATCAAACCTCCTTAGGATAGACGTAGCCTGTTTCAAAGAGTTTCAATTGTAAAAGCAAGAGCGAATAAATTAAAAGATATTTTAAGCAATTTTTGGCGGCATCTTAGTCTGCCATTTAGGATATTACATTTTATTTATAATCTTATAATATTTGGCTCTATATTTTATAATATTGCTGGTGTTTTACGTAATATATTTTAGTTATTGTGTACAAATGAAGTGTATGGGAAATGGGGTAACGGAGAATGCCTTCTGACTTGCCACACAAACTCCCTGGTAACTTCTTACAAGCGGGTCACCATTTTGTTAGTTAATTGAAATAATCTCGAAGCTACTCGACAATGACAGTAATAATGTACAAGAAGAATGTTTGTCAAAGAAAAATTAAAAGAAGTTTTACGACACACAAATCGGTTCGAGTGTTGCGCGGCGTGAGTCACCGGCAAGAGTCGGTCAAGTTCACGCCCCCGTGATGTGCGAATAGCTACGTGGGATTGTGGGACGCGTTTTACAATATAGGAATGAGTGTCCCCGAAAACGGGACCGTTTCGCCAGTGTATGACTGATAGAACGGCTTCTTACTAATCCCTTTTAATCACTACATATTATAAAACAAAGTCCCCTGCCACGTCTGTCTGTCTGTTCGCGATATACTCATAAACTACTGAACGGAATTTCATGCGGTTTTCACCAGTAGATGTGTGATTCATGAGGAAGGTTTAGGTATATAATTTGTTTTTATTATCAGGGCGGGACAACGTCCACGGGGCCCGTTAGTTGATGATAATTAACTTTTTTATATATCTTTATATATATAATTCTTCTGTACGTGTGTATGTGACTGAACTCTTCCTAAACGGCTAGTCAAATTTTGATGAATTTTTTGTGTGTCAAATCAAATCAAATCAAAAATACTTTATTCAGTTTAGGTCCTAATAAGGCGCTTATGAACGTCAAAACTACCAACGGGTCGGAAAACAACCCAGTCATCGAGAAGAACCGGCAAGAAACTCGACCGGGTACACCTTTTTAACATATATATTTCCAATACATCATACAATCGTTTTTAGCTTTGTTGTGTGTTCAGGAGGATTCAAGAATGGTTTAGATTCACAATTGGACCCGGTAGGTGGCGGTGCGGTTTACTTTTAGGATTTTTTTTTATTATCAAGGTGCGACAACGTCCGTCGGGCCCGCTAGTACTTTATAGGTTTTAGCGTTTGACCACAATCATATCTCATGTTAAATAACGACATAAGATGGTAAACACGCCAAACCGAGAGGGGGACTGGCTCTCAAGCTGCCGTAACACACCAACAGGTTCTTGGCGACATATTTACAACTCGAGAGTAGTAGTTAGATACGTGGACTTGGAAAAAACCCTAACAACATGCTATGGTTTCGTCACGCTGTTTTCTTTCACCGGAAACTCCTACGCAGTTGCAAGGATTCGAACCTACGGCCATCGACGCTGTGTCCAAAAACGCCGTCTATTAACCAATCATCGCTTCAATTTACTCATTCGTAATGTTATCCAGTTCTAGTTGCATCACATATCCATCTTAACATCAGCACCTCTAGTGATTGTAATCGTCTTTGACCAGTCTTTGACTAATACTAGCATTCAAATGTATTCAACTTTTACCTTGAGCTTCAAAGGCATCCGTGGGTCACATGTATTCCTCGACGCCTGTCGTCATTATAACCAACTTACATTTATCCTATTCCTCATGTCGTGATCCACGCTGTCGCCATTTTGAATCAACGAACCGACGTATAGGACGTAGCAACAGTCTGGTAAAGTATACGATTTCAAACTGGATAAGTAAAACCGGATGGGCCACCCGAGTTTAATAATTTTGAACATTAAACGTGTTATTACGAAAAAGTTAAATACGTATTGAATGCTTACTTTAAAAAAAGTTTGGGTACTTACGTACTAAATGCACCGCGCTTGCCGACGGCGGCCGTGGTAAGATCGTGTTTTCGTTTTTCGCAAGTCGAACCTAACTTAACCAAACAGAGATTAAAGAGCTTTCATTAAGATTGTTATTTTATCCGACTCAAAAAGTGCTCTTCAACACGTAGCTCGATGTACCTCGACTTTTCGAGGAATACCGATAGCCTACACTATTTTGAAGCAATTACTAGATTTCGAAGCAAAGAATAAAGTAATTGTTTTACAATGGATCCCTTCTCATATAGGTATAATTGGAAATGAAAGAGCTGATCTTTTAGCTACAGAAGGATCCTCCGAAGGTGCTCCTATTAATATTTCACCAACTTACTTGGATGTATGTTCAGTATTCAAAAATAGCTGTTACTCGCATTGGAAGGAATACTTTGATGAGCGTTCTAAAACGAAAGGAATATGGTACAGAACGATTCAGCCACATCCTTTAAGGTCATCTTGGATTGATGACAGTACGATTTGCCGTCGGGAAGCAATCACAGGAATGAGATTACGCTCAGGACACATCCCATGTAAAAAGTTCGCCTATCTGATGCGTAAAGTACCATCACCACTCTGCCAGAGTTGTGGGCTCATCGATGATGTGCACCACATCCTGGCAGAATGTGTTCGAAGCGAAGATATTAGATCTCGGCTTAATGCTTCTGGTTCGTTCCACACCGGTTTGTACAATTCCTTATTGTCTGACCCCATTTCAAAAGAGGCTAAAGAATTGTACAAAATTAATGTAGGCTATTGATAAGTTTATTGTATTGTATTGTATTGTATTGTTGTAGTTATATTCAGTATGTTATAGTTGTATGTTACTAGGCGATGTAGTCGCGCAGGCGACTAAGCCTTAATAAAAAAAAAAAAAAAGACGTCGAACGTTCGGCGAGCGCGGTGAATTTAATACGTAAGTGTCCAAACTTTTTTTAAAGCAAGTATCCAATACGTATTTAACTTTTTTGTAAATAAAGTTTGTTACGTCCCGAGCACATTTTTGATATCGACAACTCTGTTGTAATGTAATATAACGACAAGTACTGCACCGATATAAATGGATACGTACATACTGGAAGCGACATAAAAATGACGTAACAACATATATTAATTAGCGTAATTACAAATTTACTGTGCGCGTAGTTGACAAGAAACGACATATTAACCTTAATTACACAGCATCACTACATTCGTATCAATTAGCGTACACTGTCCCATCATTACATTTGCCTACAAGTACGATTTCAAATATATCATTTTAAAACATGACTGTTATCTCGTACAAGCGTCCTAAAAGTTATCAAAACGATTTTGAGTATTTATAAATTAAAGGTATTGCGATTCATTCAAATCTATATGCTGACGTATTTTGTTTTTATTAACGGTAAAAAATGTATATAAAAATAAACGAAAAGAAGCTCTGACAAGAAAACAGGGTGTGTCGTAACGACACACGATAGATGTGAAACTTTCACATTATAGAGAAACATTTAATAAAAAAAATACAATAAAAACTAAACGTCATGCGGTGTTAAATTACTACTTACTAAGTACACACAAAAATATACACACGATCATTGTTCGATTTCATTTAATAAATCATGACAAAATTTATTCTCTACGCAGAAAATTAAAGTTTATTTGAAATCGTGCTCAATAAACCCTTAATAGTCGTGTTGAATGTAAAGTGTTGAGGATTTTAAGATTAAAACTCGTCTAATTTCATTACATTCACATCGGAAAGGGATTCTTAGTAGGTCGCAGGTGTTCGGCGGAGACGCAAGTATTATACAGTATGTTCGTCCGAAATTTATGACGGGTAAAGACTTCAATAATGTTACCTTTTTGAATATTTCATACATATTACAAAACAAAGTCCACACATCTGTCTGTCTGTCTGTTCGCGATAAACACAAAAAGTACTGAACAAATTTTCATGCGGTTTTCACCATTAGATAAAGTGATTCATGGGGAAGGTTTAGGTAATTTGTCTAGGTTTTTTTTTAATTATTAGGGCGGGACAATGTCCTCCGAGCCCGCTAGTTTATTATAAGTTACTGAATATACGCTAAATTGTATACGAATAAGCAACCGTGATTGTGAATTTCTTTCGCGTGAATGACATATAATACATAACTAGCAGGCCTTGCGAACGTTATCCTGCCTTAGGATAATAAAAAAAAACCCCAAAATTCAACCCCAGCGCCATCTATTGGGTCTTATTGTGAATCTAAACTATTCATGAATCTACATGAACACTCATAAAAAAAAAATTCATCAAAATCTGTCCAACCGTTTAGGAGTTGAATCACATACACACGGATAGAAGAATTATATATGTATATAAAGATTATAATTTAGATTCATTTGAGGAAAGGTCATGTGTAAAACAAAATTAATCGCGTGGAACAATAATTGGATGACGTTATTTGAGAACGGGAGAATCATTAAAATTATAAAAAAACGTACTCTGCAAAATTTTTATAGGTGGTAGAGCCACGCTGAACCTATTACTAGCTTCAGCACGAATAGGTCGGCTCGCCTGGGTACTACCACCCGACACACAGAAATACCGACGTGAAGTAACAGTGCTTGCATTGTTGCGTTCAGTCAGTCAGTGAGAGCGCCGGAGGTCTACTTCCCCTCCCCCCTCCTCGAACCCTTTCCCACAAACACAGGCTGGCAACGCACTTGCGACTCCCCTGGTGTTGTAGTGTCTATGGACGGTGGTGATCACTTAAAATCAGGTGACTAACTTGTTCGTTTGCCTCCCATGACATAAAAAAAAATATGTATCAAAGATTTTTTTAAATTTCAATGTCGACATTCCGAAATCGTTCTGTAGTTACATATTTCACGAAAACAAAGCGATAGAAGAAATCAATCTCAAAATAAATTCAGATTATCGTATCAGCTGTAATGTTAAAAATAATTTACAGTATCCACTGTAGATTTATTTGGAGGAGAATTATGATATTACCTATATAAATTCAGCGACGTCCTTGCTTGATCAGCATCTAAATTTACAGTTCCAAGAACGCCGATATTTAACCATTTCTGCAATCGCTTTAATATTGCGGAATACGTAATAAGGAAGCCATGTGTATAAACATAGAATTTGTTTTTACAGATGTAATTTGAAGTTGGTAACCCTTCTGTAATTTGTAATAAAAATGTAGTAATATAATCGGTTTTATAGCGTCTTAAAATAAGTAGAAAATATTATTTTTAGACAAATTTCCTTAGAGTTACGACTTCGACGAACAACATTTCAAACTAGAGATCGTCCAATGGTGGAAATTTAACCGTAATTTGTTCATTTTTAAAGTATGAACGTGATATTGTGGTTGCTATGTTAAAGAGGGTAATTATATTATAATCATTACATAGTATAAAACAAAGTCCCCTATCGCGTCTGTCTGTCTGTCTGTTCGCGATAAACTCAAAAACTACTGAACGGATCTTTATGCGGTTTTCACCAGTGGATAAAGTGATTCACGGGGAACGTTTTGGTATATAATTTGTCAAGGATTTTTTTTATAATCAGGGCGGGACAACGCCTGCCGGGCCCGCTAGTGTATATATATAAATATTTATATAGACATTACCATTTTGCACTCTTGTTACATATCGACTTCAATTATGAAACATTTCCACACTTTCGTGCGCGCAATGTGCTTAAGGAGGGGTAGAAATTTTTTCTACACACATGTTTTCACAGAATATAGAATATAGTTGTAACAAAGGATAAAAAAATCATGAAATAACAACGTTTGACAAGATGCCTACGTATTCTGCTGCCAATATATTAAAACATCAACAATTCGGCCAGACTAAATCAACGGAAACTTCACAGATCAATACAGTATCATGGTGCCAACTTTCAGAAAGCTCCGTACATTTTTATAAACAGACAGACAGAATATACACTACTTGTGGCGATTTAAAAACAGGCAGTTACACACTCTCTCGGCCCCATAAAAGGAGACTTGCCGCAACGAGGACAGGCCGACGACGACGAGGCATTTTTTGTCGGAATCGAGAAACTACTCCGTAAATCAATTTTCACCGAATGTACAAGGTTTATATTTTATTTGCTTTAATATCATTTACTAAAGTAACTATAGGTATAGTAAGTAATAGCATAGCATAGTTATAGCAAGTTATATCACATTATGTGTAGCGGCATTCAGCAAGTAAATGGATATTAAAAGGATTCATTTACTTAGACCAGTGTTTTTCAAACTTTTTCTTGACACGTCCGCTTTAGTATGAAAAAATATTTCGCGACCCCCTGGCCGTTGTTTTTCTTTCAGGTATTTTATTTTGTGACGAATATTCAATTTAACATATTTATTCATTTTCATAATTAAGGTTCGAATAAATACATAAGAGTTCTCCTAAGTTTTTTGTTTATTTAATACAAATGATTGTCCTTTAGTTAACATTTTTCTTATTAAATCTTTTAAAACTTTATTGTTTTTTTTTTTACTGCAGTAGCTTTTCCAACCTTTTGCAACTCCGCTATGGAAGCTTCGCGATCCCCCAAAAGAGGCTTCGTGACCCCCTTCGGGGTCGCGACCCACACTTTGAAAAACACTGACTTAGAACATAGTTGTGTGGTTACATTTCAAAATCAACTAGATCCAACTATAGTCGTTCATATAATATGTTTAATTTTTTTTAAGATTTCCAGTCTATTATACACTGAGTATGCAGTTCAAATTTTGCCGTCTATAATAAGGTTTTTTTATGATCTTCATAATTTACACGTACAACCAGTGAAGATCTTGAAAAATAACGTAACATATTAGGAACGGCTAAAATTGTATTTGGCTCATTTTGAAATGTAAGGACACATTTATTTATTTATTAATGACCACGTTTTGACAAAGGTCAGTTTGTTTTTCACATTTTTTCACTTACGCTACTCAACCGATCGCCATGAAAATTTGCATACCACTGTCTAGGGCACAGAAGAGGACATGGGTATCATTCATCAAGGAAATAAATATTATTCCATACAGTTACGCGAGCGAAGTCGCGTGCAAAAGCTAGTAAATCATATAGATTACCTTCTCGACATGATTACTTCCAATAACATTAACAAAACTAAAAGACTTTATTTGTAATGTCACAAATATTATTCGAACAAGTTTAATGGAGTTCGCTTACCACATCGTTTGCGTGGTTAACTCGATTACAGAATGTGTGTAACACACAGATGGTAACATTCGTTTATCACGAGTAACATTTTTTTAAATTATATAACAATGCTTTTTTTAATTTCTACAAGTTTCTAACTAAACTACCGTTTGATACACGCCGACTGAAACCATCACGGCGTATCCTTACCGGTACAGGTATAAAGGACGACACAATATTTTCTGTGTATTTACAAATTTATTTAGTCTCTTCTTCTTCCTAGCGTTTTCCCGGCCTGGTGCCAGGGTCCGCTTTCCTACTTAGCTTTCTCCACTTTGCCCGGTCTTCGGCATCCTTTTGTGCGAGGTTATTCGCCTTTATGTCCGCCTTCACCACGTCCAGCCAGCGTTTTTTGGGCCTGCCGCGAGACCGTGGGCCTTGTACAGTGATGTTGAGACATCTATTTCCGACATAGTATAGAGGCCTGCGACTTATGTGGCCGTACCAGCGGAAACGACTCTCCTGCAGCTTGTCTGCGATATCACGGTCTCCAAGACTACGACGGATGTGTTCGTTTCGAATGCGAAAATTTATTTTGTCTAATAAAAAATATTCTCATTAGGAAATTCTTGACGGATCGTAATTCAGTTATCGAATGTTTTCTATACACAGGTGTGTTAATAAATTACCTGAAAACTCTGCCAACAACTATATGTTATATATTTTATAGCTATTTTTTACACTTTACAGGTTTTCGTTAAAAAAACATCATAAACTTTTTATAAGTATTTAAGTACAAAAAAAAATCCGGTGTGTTTTTGTTTACCAATAAACATAAATCTATACCTATAATAAAACCGAAGACACAACTATTTATACGGGCTTACTATCGAGACGGCTGAACGTCACGACTGTTACAACTAAACGTAATTCAACTCTCTTTTAAGTTAACGATTAAAGTAAACGATATTTGGTTTGATTAATAAATTAAACGAAATAAAAAAAAAGGTGCGGACCAAGAGTCTGTAGAAATATATAAAAAAAAACATTACATAGGCGCTGTAGTCGCTAAACTTCAAATGCAAATAAAAAATTTAATGACCGCCTCACACAAACAGAAATATCTATATATGTCAAAATGATCCTATTACATATTTAGCTCTAATATCTTAAATAACAGATAATAATAACTACACTTAACGAGCAGTATCGTATGATAAGGGTTCATGATATTACACGCCCAGCCTATGGCGTTAAGTAAGGTCATACCGCAATATTAAATTTCGCTAGTCTGGAGTTAGTGCAGAGAGTTTAAATTTCACGCTTAGTAAGCAGGCAACTATTATTTATCGTATCGCGTTATAATATTGAAAAATGTCAAAATCGGCTGAGTGCCTTAAGCGCTCGCCTTAGTAGTCCGGTGAAGCTATCGAAAAAAAGAAAATACTATATCCATATCTACAAATAAATACGCAATGACAGAACCGTTAAATATGTATTTTTCCTATGTTTCTCAAACGAATTTTTTTGTTTAGTAGAGCTATTCATGAGATGTAGTGTTATCAATAAAAATTTGAGAACCTTTAATTTTTTTCCTTAATATTGAAACATTAAAAAAGAATTTTACGGCCGACTTCCGACCACTGTAATACTAATCGTTAAGTAATCGTAAATCGTACACAAAAAAACAGTTAAGAGCATTTCCCTTCTCTATTTCTTAGACGATTTTTCTTTATTCCTTTTTTCTTTAGTAGCTATTGACATGCTTTAGTGTTATAAGTAAAAAAATTACAAAAGTTGTGTTTTTGCTCTACGCTAGAAGTTCGATCACTGGGCAAAGGCTTAATATCATACTATAAAAAGAAGTTTCAAATGAAAATATATGGCACAAATAACAAACTTATTATATATATATATATATATATATAAACGTTCCGTCTGTCACAGATTAAGAATAAGATACGAGAAAATGCCGTATTAACTATAAATATGCTCACAGCGTTTTCTGTGCAGTAATTATTTTCGACACGTTATTTCCGACTTACTTTATCAAAACACTAGCGGACGCGGCGGACATAATCCCGCCCTGATACCTAAACCTTCGGCATGAATCACTTTATCTACTGGTGAAAACCGAATGAAAATCCATTCAGTAGTTTTTGAGTTTATCGTGAACAGACAGACCGACGACAAACAGACGCGGCACGGGACTTTCTTTACAATATGTAGTGATAAATAGAATTTGTGGTTTCAAATTAATACAATCTTTTTAAACAAATCTAATATTACCATAGTTATAAATTACTTTTATGTAGTTCTTTTTCTAGGTCCGCTTGGTTAGCTACCGCCCTCAAATTACAAAAAATACATCTATCGTCAAGCGTGTATGGGTGCATTGCAGTAACTGCATGCAAGAACAAGTTCCTCTTGGTGTATTTCCTCTTGTGTGTTGGTGTAGTTCCTCTTGGTTCACATAGTAATTTAACATCAATGTATTTAAAATAAATGATAGTTTAAATAAACTAAATAAACACGCTTTCATAAAAAAATTAATAAAAAAACATGCGATGCGTCACTGTTAATATCAGCACCTCCAGATATCAGTATTTTTATCATTTTTTTGTCACTTTTTACAAAAATATACATTTATTTCTAATTTACACTATTCTTAATCCAAATTTATTAAATTTTATTTTCTGTTTTTTTAGTTGGATTTTTTAGTTTTTAGTTAAATTTTTTTAACTTTTTTTTTCGGATTATTGCATTGTCATCGACCTTTGACAGGTGTGCAAAGTTTGAATTAAATCTGATCGTTCAAAGTAGGACAAAATCGAGCTCAAAGGGGTCGGTTACAAACATACATACATACAGGTGAAGCTAATAAAAGCGTGATAAAAAAAGGAATCTTTGAAACTGCCGTTTACAAATGAAAGTATTGAGTACGATTTACGTAGACATAAGATCGGCACGAAAGTAAACATAGTCGAAAGCTATTCGCAACGAAAGATTCTATCAAGATTCCTAGCACGATTTGCATTAGACAAATCCGTAGTCAAACTTGTAGGGCGTGACTACGGTCGTCTAGACGGGCTAATGTATTTACCATTACTTGCGTATTTTGTTCGATCTTAGAATATCGCCACCCATTTCCCAAATCTATCGACTCATCAATTGTAAAGATACTAGATATAGGTACTCGTAATTCCAAGAAATATATCTCCTAGATTGTCTGAATATATTTATTTATGGGATCTACGGATGCAGAGAAAAAGAAAAAGGCCAGCTACGTTACAGTAATTTAATTTTATACAACAAATAAGGTTGGCCGAAATAGTTTGTTTACACCTTTTCCCTGTATTTTTAGCATGATAGTCGTTCCTCAACCTTACAGTTACATGTAACGAAGAATTAAATATTTAAAATTATAGACTAAATTAAATAATGAGTCATGGAAATCAACTTACTTTAAATGAAGTGATCTAGTATTGACTGAAAAAATGGATACACAACCTGGATCTGCTATAAGTGAATCGAAATCTATTGAAAATTTCAAGATTATTCTAATTCACTAAAAGCCCTTTCTGATTGTTTAAATGAGGATAAAGTTATTTTAACAAGAATAAAAACTATTTACAGTTATGATTTTATTTTGTTTATCTTTTGAAGGGTAACTAAACAGAGTTATTCTTCTGAGTTCCGGTTCTTCTCGATGACTGGGTTGTTTTCCGAACCGGTGGTAGTTTTGACGTTCATAAGTGCCTTCTCAGGGCCTAAATTGAATAAAGAGTATTTTGATTTTGAGTTCCGAAATATAACGAAAAGGTAACACACGCAGGCTTTCTTTGATTTTAACCAAACTTTATTATAGGTGACTACAGCTAGCACAAAGCAAATGGACAAATTTAATAACATTAAAACTCTAGATTAAAAGAAAGGAAAACAAACGATAATAAATTATACATTTACATAGTAGAATCCAAAGTATGCGGTAATAATACAACATAATGAAAAGTTAGTTAGTTTAATATAATTTTTACCAGCAAATTTTAAAACGTAGAGTTTGTTTTCCGAAG
Organism: Antheraea yamamai; assembly: GCA_036509395.1. Taxonomy (NCBI): domain Eukaryota; kingdom Metazoa; phylum Arthropoda; class Insecta; order Lepidoptera; family Saturniidae; genus Antheraea; species Antheraea yamamai. The sequence continues at coordinate 10,594,871 of AP028447.1, read as the reverse complement.
GAAATCATTGTTAATGGAATAAGAAACTGAACAGATCGAATTATCATAGTGTGGAAATATTTTCGTGAACAGAGGACAGTCCGCCCACGCGGTTCCCGCGCCGTTCCGCTTTATATATAGAACAACTCACTGCATTCACATGACATAACAGCGTACGGGAGACGGCAAATTAGTGAAATGCATAACTGTCTCTCAAATGGTTCTATTTATCTATATATAAACTAGCTTCAGCCCGCGACATCGTCCGCGTGGAATAGTCACTTTGGGCTAACGATAACTCTAACTCGCGACTTCGTTTACGTAGAATAAGGTGAAAATAGTTTTTTAAATAATAGGTACGTTAACACCGAATTTGAAAAATTATTCTTTGGTGCTCCGCTCCTATATAGCCTTCCTGGATAAATGAGCTTTATAAATATTATTATAGCAGTATAGATATAGATAGGTAGTGGGGAAACAGTTAACAACATTTCTCTCCTCTGTTTCTCAACCGATATTCTTCATTCGTTTTTTGTTTTGTTTGTGTTTTTGTGAGTTTGGTGGGTGCCATGCCACCTGCCACTATATTATTGGTTTCATAATCCTGTCCTCAATCGTAAACTCCGCCTCATCCGCGAGGATTCAAACCAACATCGGAGCTAATATTTAATATTCGAAAGCAACTTTTTCAGGTACACATAAAATCAAACGTTTTTTTTTGTTACAGTGAGACATGGTAGCAGCTAATCAATTCCAAGCGGAAATGCAAAGTAACGCCTTCTTCAATGAAATAACATCAGAGCTATCATTGTTTCAAATAGATATAATTGGTAAATACATAGTAATAAAAATCTTGAAATGAATAAATAAAATCCGCAACTATGCAGTCTAGTAAACCATGTTACTCATAAATACATTCCCGTAGGTGTATAACGTAAAATAATTTAAAATATTAAGGTCACAGCCGGCAACGGTGTAATATATTATAAATTTTTCAGGGTTACTGCACCAGTAACTATTAATAAATCGTTCACGGGTGCACGACTCTTACAAACTATCACAATTAGCACCGACAGCTAATGAAGCATTAATATTGACGAAGGCAAAACCGGTATAGAACATGGAAAGTTATGGTGTACGTCATTTCTATTAAATAACAAAGCCCGTTGACGCGTGAAAGGTATATTCATAATGTAACATGATTACATTTTAATCAACGTTATTTCATTTTATTAAATTTCGTGCTACACGAGGGTTAGGCACATGTTTAAAAATATTATCGGTTCTACAGTCCAATCACTTGACAAGTGTATACATAGTACACGCAAATAATTAAATAACATACATATTAAATTATCTTTATAGAGTATACAATTCTTCTGTCCGTGTGTATGTGACTGAAGTCCTCCTAAACGGCTGGAGAAATTTTGATGACTTTTTTTTGTGAGTGTTCAGGTGGATTCAAGAATGCTTTAGATTCAAAATGGGATCCGGTAGACGACGCTTAGTTTGAATTTTAGGATTTTTTTTAACATCAAGGCAAGACAACGTCCGCAAGGACCGCTAGTATATTATACCTATATCTGTTTATTTATTTCAAAGAGATCTGCACCTATACATTCTCATATTTAAAAGATACTAAAAAATGTGTGTGTGTGTGACTTAACTCCTCCTAAACGGCTAGATAGAATTTGATGGGATTCTTGAAGTGAAACTTCTTATGGAAGGGCTTTGAAATTGTGATCCGCAACCTTTTGTGTGACGAAAAGTGGTGGGGGTAAGCACTGTGTCGAGTAGAGTGTTGAAAACACCGGTTCTCATTCGATCACCGAAGTTAAGCAACGTTTGGCGCGGTCAGTACTTGGCGCCTGGGAACATCGCGTGTCGTTAGCTTTTTGTTGTATTTTTTCACTTTCAAAAAAAGTTTCACTTCTATCGTGTGATCCTTACGACACACTCTGTTTGTTTTTTTTTTGGGAGTTTGAGTGGACCCATGGCTGATTACATTCAGATTCACTATTAAACCTAGTACGAGTTAATACCGAATAAGGAAATAAATTTAAAAACGAAAATAATCATACAAATCCATAGATAAAACTTGCTCAGGTGATACATGGAATATTTCCTGTAACAATCAAGTCAAAATAACGTATAGAGAATTTTATTGTACTGTAAATTGTGTTTTATTACCCAAGCGAAGTGTCTCATAAAGTACTTTCCGTCTATAAATATTTCTCGAATCCCGTACGATTTAATGTGAGTATTAAAGGTCAAACGGAAACGGATGACTCTTTGGTAATATACATATAAATAAGGTTATAGTTATTTTTTATTATACAGTGCAAAGTATAACGTCGTTCGTTATAAAGAAAAGGTTTCTATAAAGTAGAAATTAGTTCAATTTGGTTGGTTTACCACAAAATTATTTATTTGTTCTCTTCCGTATAACAAAAACAAATGCTCGCTCCCTTGAAATCTATACTAATATTATAAAAAGGTAACGTTTGTGAGTCTGTGACGTTGTAGGGGGTAATCTCAGGAACTACTGGTCCGATTTGAAAAACTTAACTATTCCACGCGGACGAAGGCGCGGACAGAAGCTAGTTCGTTATAAAGAGAATTTGCAATGTATTTTTCCATATGAGACAAGAGCGTAAAGAACTCAATATACTATCAAGGTAAACTGTCAACGCCATCTGTTTACGTCGAAGGGTGAAATACTGACTGATCAGCTGCCAATGCGTTCATTGGACGATTGACGCGACGGGTATTAAACGAACGAGCTAATGAAAAGCCAAGCCATTTAACAATTTAACATCGGTTTCTGCATACGTTGAAAAAATATGTGCACTGCTAGAATGTCAGCAACCACTGATGGCGGATTGTCGATCACAAGTTCGTCGGCGCAATTTTTAAATTACACTTTACATAACATCATATGCAATGATATGACATACCACTGTTTTTCTTTTTTTATTTTCTTTTCGGCAACCAATCTTCCAAATTATTACTGCCATTGTCGAGTACATATAATACTACAAGTCGGACAAGATGGTGGCCCCCTTGTTAGAACTTCCTAGGGAGTTTTTGTGGCATCTCTGAATTCATGCTCCGTTGTATTACTTTCCATCCACGTCACTTATGCACACTAACCGTACTTCATTATATAAAATGCCTCTAGTAGTACAAAATATATAGTCAAATAACACAAGATTATGAATACAATATAAAAGGCACTACATGACGAAGTAAGATCCTGTCAAAAACTCCGTACTAGGTACTGTGAAAAATATAAATCCTCACTTAAAATAGACGTCATTCCTAAGATCCATCGGATCTTCCTATTTCTAAATAACAATAATAATGTAGAAACTATCTCTCAATTATAAGTAAATAACAGTCGGTCATTGATTTTCTATTGAACGTCCATTAGCACCCACGCGTAAGGGTGAATCCCTTTTTGTCGCCTTATAAATATAGACAAGCAATTTGTAAGATTTTCCAGAACATTGACCATTCATATTCATTGGATATTCAGATTTTTATATAATATTCGTTCTTATATTCAAAATGAAAGATATATATTTTTTTTATTTATAGGGTGCAAACGAACAGGCGGGTCACCTGATGTTAAGTTATCACCGCCGTCCATGGACACTAGCAATACCAGGGGAGTCACAAGTGCGTTGCCGGCCTGTGTTTGAGGGAGGGAGAGTGGGGGGTGGGGAAAGGGAGAGGGGGTGGGGAGGTGGGTATTTGGTGCTCTCACTGACCGAACGAAAAGTAACAGTGCAAGCACTGTTCCTTCACTTCGGTTTTCTGTGAGAGGGTGGTACTACCCCGGTCGAGCTAACCCATTCATGCGGAAACCAATAATAGCTTCAGCGTGGCTCTACCACCTCCATATAATAATGTATTTGATACAACATCCGGTGATGTTATCAGCAAGTTACATACAGTCGGTAATGTTATATCCATTATTAAAGCGCAAGTTTCCATTTTTTTTTACCTAATCGGATATAGCAACATATTATTTCCAACGTCATCATTAGATATTATAAACCAAAGTCTTGAGCCACGTCTGTCTGTTCGCGATAAACTCAAAAACTACTGAACGGATTTTCATACGGTTTTCACCGGTATATAAAACGATTCATGAGAAAAGTTTGGGTATACAATCTATCAAGATTTTTTTTTATTATCAGGACGGGACAACGTCCGCGGAGTTCGCTAGATAGGAATAAACGAAATAATACATAATCGTATTCAGGTCAGTGGCATAACTAGTCTTACCGGGGCTTAGTACCAAAGTTTCTTTGAAGTGGGGGCTTTTTGGTGCTGGAGTATATCGTGTGTTCCTCGACGTGTGATCGAGGAGTACACGAATATTATCGCTATTTTCATATCTTATATATCAGTTAATTACAAAACCCTTACTAATAGATAATAGACGTTGAGTAACGCAGCATAACTTGAGTGACGTAACGATATAGAAATTTTTGTTTACACTCTTCCTGGCCTTTGTAGATCGAGGACCCTGTATCATCAATAGCTATAGCTATCCCTCTGAGTAGCATACATAAATAGTGTATTATTCATTTCTATTTAATGTCAAAACACCCTAAAAACTAAAAACTCTGCTACCGCCCACCCTAATGCGTTAAACACACAGGTGGACGATACGACCGTTTGAAACTCATTATCTCACAACATCCAAAGTAACATTAAGTATTACACAAAGTACGATGAAACAACATAATATATTTAAAAAAAAAACATTGCGTAACAAGTATAGTGACGTCATAAACCCCCTTCCAAACGAACACAACAGCTGAAAGCTTAACAGATACCAGGAAAAAACATTAATTCCCCGTTCATTTTCCAGTAAATATATCACACATTATTCGCGATGAAATTATTTTTTCACACATTATTATCGGTATTTTTTTTTATACTGGCTTTATTTACCCATGAACTATACTATAGTGTAAAATATTAATTCCCTACAAAGCAAGGGAACATACCCAAATCATTTTTTTTTAACATTTATCACTATTATAAAACATATATTATAATTAATCAAACATTATCTGTAATTGTAAACACATTTAGATATATTACTTATGAAACATTATTTTCAAACACAAAAACCAACACACTTTCACACAATGTAACTAGATAAGAAGTTTTATGAGTAATGTTTATTTTATTCTAAGTACATTCAATGGGATTATCCGATACGAAATATATATAACAGTTGTTGAGGTATGTATGCTTGGTACACATATATGTTTCAACTCATATATGTATGAATAGTTAGCTTAGGTTAGCTCAGATAGGTCGCGAATAGCATGTATCAGGCAACAGCCCAAGCCGAGGTGTGCCGTGCACCCTTGAGTTAGTTGTCAAATAAAATCGGCTGAGTGCGTTAAGCGCTCGCCTTAGTAGTCCGGTGAAGCTGTTAAGACCTTGGAAGGTCAATAGCGTAGTCAGTTTGAAAAAAAAAAACATTCAATGGGTAATCCCTACAAACATATGTATTATAGAATATCATCAAAGTCTATTTTATCTTCAATATTGTAATTTTATGCTAAAAAATATATAATTATTTAAGATTATGAATCTATGGAAATAATATTTCCAAAATACTATTTTACTTATATGGAAAACTAGATTTTACTGGAGGCTTTGCTCGTTTTGATGTGTTGGCCCATCGTTCAGGAACTGTACATGATCTCTGATGAAAGGTACCCTATGGCAGTTTCTGTACCCCTTACAATGTGTATCGTTGTATGTGCTTTTTAGTTGTCAGTTCAGTAGTTAAAGTGTATAACAAGCAACCTTACTTTTGCATTTACAATATTAGTAAGGATAAAGCATTTCAAACTAGTAGACTTTTTTTTTAAATAATTATACCGAATAAGGTATAAAACAATCATCTGATTTTATGTAGTATTCTTAGATTACAGGGAAGACTAAGTACTGCAACTTCAAAAGAGAACCAAAAGAAGGGCTTGGGCTATAAATAGTTGTACCTTGCAAATTTATCACTCATTAAGGGCAATCGAATTTACATTTGGATAAAAAATATCCACAAGTATAAACAAGTAATTAATTATTCCTCCATAGTTGTTTTCATTAACCCAATTAAAAGCATTTTTCCTTAACCGGTGAATGACATAACTCAATATCACCTACTGACACAGCCTACCATCTACAAACCTGTTCACCGCACCCTTTAATCTACAAAGTAATACACTAATGCAATATTAAAATGATTAAGTAAGCAACTTGTTTACATTGCGATACTGTTTTTCAATCACTGTTACTTTATTGCAACAATCTGTATTTGATATTGCTCCGTATTTTTATTTACAATATACTAAGCTATTCAATTTCTTAATTGTATTATTTGTCACAAAAATACAGTGTTAATTTATTTTCAATGTGACTCTTTATGAATATGTATGAATATACTGTTACTTTGCTAGTGTATAAATTTAAAAGGTGTTACTATGGAGGTGTAATCCACACAAATAAATGTCAAAAATGAAGCTCTGTCTATTTTGTTATCCTTTTGAGAATTAGATCTCGGAACTGATCACATTGAAACAGTAATATCCTGGGACCCAGAAAAAGGAAATAGGTTATGTGGTCATCATTGATATATCACAAAACACGGCTTACTTTTCCGTTGACGTCCGTCGAGTTGGGAGTTGATAATTTTTTACAGAAAGGTTACATAATTATTAAGCACATACGCAAAGTTTCAACATCTGGAAATGCGTAATTTTTGAGAGAGAAAAAATTGAGAAAGTGCAATATGAATACCATTAACCATTTTCCACAGAATTAAAAATTTTAAAAAGCGAAAAGGTGGGGGCTCCGCAACCTTTGCTTTTAAGGGGTGGGTAGTACCCCTCCCCCCTTCCTTCCCATGGGATCCCAATACTCAATTCAACGGACTTCAATAGAATGTATGGAATGTTGTACCTAAAACACTCACAGGAAAACATAGGAAAAGGTAGTTTTTTAAATTTGTCATTATTATTATTTTTTAATCATTATGAAAGGGCACTGATATTAATTAGACCAAAGACTTTGGCGTACCAAGATTGTTTTTATAAAAGTATTCTGTGAAATTCGACATTATGGGTCAATTTTGTGGGGTACGTTTAGATCATTACTTTATTATTAATCTTTCTACAGCAATTGAGATGTTGTGTGGTTTTGTATATCTTATACTTAATCTTTATAATTATGCCTATTATATAAAGGGTTACAATTTCAGTCTTACCTATACCTTATAACATAATGTGACATGTTTTTTTCTGTTTTGCATTAGAAAATGCATGCTTAATAAGAGTATAACAAAACACTTAACAAAAAAGTAAACAAATATTTACTTTTGAACAATATCTGTAGGACAATATTTCCAAATTAATTTTTTGCTTACTACATTTCTATAAGGACAATATGCGCATAACAATGATTATAGTTAGATAAGGGCAAGACATATGATAAATGGATATGTATTTTATCTCACATCAAGTAGATCGACTAACAATCATGTATATTCAAAATCAAATCACTGATTCATATGTGATTTTGTTGCCGATATATGATTTTTTCAATTGCAATTTTCCAATTTATCCAACTTTCAAATAAGTGACAACTTCTTAATTATAATCTGTAATCTAGGTATATATAGTATATGCTAATATCACCTACTTTATGGGATCTCTAGCTTTTGCTTGCACCTTCATTCTCATTAAAGTAGATTTATTCTGTTCCTCAGGAACAATATCTTTTTCTGAGATAGAAGATACCCTTATGCTTAAAATATTAGTAAGAATTATCTACTACAGTGTGATGATTATGCCCATACCTTCCTTCGGGAGGAACCCTATGGCCTGCAGTGGGCATCTTACAAGCTGATCATGATCATGATGATTATATACTGAACTATTAAAGATTACAATTTTTAATATGATTCTTATGGGAATCTAATAAGTTTTAATGACTGGCACAAAATAATATTTAATCCTTATTTAACATTTGTGAAGATATTATTACTTTTGGCATATTTGGGGAAAATGAGAGAATTTTTGATACAATGCACATGTGCACAACCAACATTTACAAGTGACACCATAAAGTTGATAACTGGTCTATCTAGTTTACATCAGAACTGGTAGGTATATTCAAGGTAGTTATTCCGATATTTGTGAATCTAAAATGTGTTCTATATCTGATTTTTTTTTAGTAGAAAATAAGTACTGAGTGGATAACAGGTCTCATGGAGACTTTTGAGTTTTATTTTAATATATTGATAACTTATCAATATGCATGCGATACATAGGTGTATTTTAAATGAGGAAATGTTGTATACAAATTTCCTCATCACTCTAACAATATCACATTATAACATTAGTGTTTATTTTTATATTTATTAATATATATGTAAAACTGGTTTTTACATAATTTATCAAGGATTTACATATATTATCATGTGAAATGTCAATAAATATTCATACATAATATGTTAAAATACAAGAGAAAACGTAAAATAAATAAACTTTAGCATTTAATTGATACATTAAAAATTAGAATAGGATTATTAAACACATAACTTGAATTCATTTATTGATACATAACAAACATCTTTTTGTACAGTTTTGTGAGCTGTTAATTTTTTTTTATTGTAACACAGCAAAGTGACTGCACTGTACCCGATCACAGTACAGCAGATACAGCACAGTACAATCCAAAAACAATGGCGACTACCAAACATTGAACTACTACTATTGAAGATATTCTCCAGTTCTGATTTGTCCATTAAAATTTGAAAGAATGCTTGTAAAATGATATTATATATTTATAGTATAGTAAGGACTTAATAAAACTCTTTCATCAAATTGAACAAACCTATACTGGATTACTTTACTATTCTCAAACCCTTTATAGTTTTTTTTTTAACTTTATTTTTGGCAACCAATCTTTTAGATTATTACTGCCATTGTCGAGTAGTTAATAGTATAACAAGTTCTTCTTCTATTCCATTTTGGCAACCAGTCTTCTAGTAGACCATTACTGCCATTGTCAAGTGAGTATCAATATTACAAGTTTCTTGATATAATTTCAATGAACTAACAAGATGACGGTCATCTTGTTAGAACCGTCCATGGAATTTTTGTGGCATCTCAGAATTCATGGTCCGTGGCATTATTTTCCATTCACTTCACTTATGCACAATAAACAAACTATATTACACAAAACACCACCAATTTTACACAACATAGAGTCAAGTAACACAAGATTATGAATAAAAAATAAACTCCACTACATGACAGACCAAGATCCCGCCAAAAACTCCCCTTTATAGTTAGATGTTTATTTTTTTTTTTAATTTGATATCATATTAAAAATTAAATTGTATTACTGTTACCAATTAATTTATTGAAATCCCGAGTATATGAAAATGTAAATATTTAAAAACATATGTATCTCAAATTTGGATTATATGAATTTTCTCGTCAATTTGTTATAAAATAAGCGAGCACAAACCAAACTTTACAAAGTTACAACAAGTAGAGGATGTAGTAACTCCACACAATGATATAAAGATATAATACACTTATCACATATAACTATCATAAGGTTTGTAAACAGACATAACATTTTTAATATTTATTATAGTAGTCACACTACGTTGATCACACTTTCTATGAAATCTAGGCTACAACTGTGAACAGTTTTGCACAATCTATGAACCTGATATTCTACAGTACAATATTGTAATTACTTTCATAGCAGTCTTTATCTGTGTTTTATATTCAGAATCCTTCTGATAACAATAATGATTAGTGTTTGGTTATTATGAATAAAGCTATTTCATTGTTTACAGACTTACTATAGGCAAATTCTCTACAAGAATATGGGAAGTGTAGAATCAATTTGGTTTTTTGGAAATCCAATGTTATTCATAACATTTTGTAATTTGTAAAAAAAAGTTTAGGTATTTTGACATTTGAAACCACCTCATATTGTGTTCATGGGCAAATATAGCTCCTCAAATGCAATACACAAATTCCTGGACGAAATACATTTGCAATTTAGTCAGTACATAGGCAATGAACAGGGAATTATAGATAAAATCAGGACTTACCTTAAATATCGGCCTAGGATGTCTCGGCTGGGAAGATACAGCCGCGGCGGCTGTGGCCGCGGGAGCCGGTGTTGGCGCCGTCACGTGGTCTGCCGGCAACGACTCCGGGACAGTTTGGAGCGTAGGCCGCATAGTCGTCGACATTTTCACCAGTTCACTATGATCACTTAACACCTCGCTAGTCTTCCTTCTCCGTTCGCATCCTCCGCGGCGGCCGCGCGCTCAGCCAGCCCGACCGGCTCCGACCCTCACCAGGACGCCGACGCGGCCCCCGACTTGTCTCCACCGATCGACTAACTACGCCCATCTAACCGCATTTTACCCACGACAAAAACATTGCAACTCTCCAACGGACTATACCCGTACCTATTTCACTTTCACGTATGTGCTGACTATCGTCGAAATGGAAAACGGAAATAGACACGCAAAAACTATTAGAAAGCTTACGGTGTCTTCTCCTGTCACATAAACACTGAAGGAATTCGCAGTTTTAATTCTATATCGATGCGTTAACTGGTTTTATTGATACTAATGACTAGCGCAAACGTAACAAAAGCTCACCGTGGGCGAAAATTAGTTCGTTTAATAATAAAATAACTACAGATATTGAATACAATCCGCTAAAAGTCCTCACATTCTTGAATTCACTCTCAAGATGGCGGATTTTACCTACTCCTCGTAAATGGGCACAAGGCTGACACGAAAACATCAACCGGCTCTCTACCAATCCCTTTCCTTTAGTACCGTAGTAAGAGAGATGGTGGTATTTTTCAGTATTGTTATATTATACGTCACATATAAACTACCAATGAGCATGCGCAACTATAACGTTTTATTCAAAACCACAGCTCTACAATACGAAATTGAACGCACTATAAAACCGTTTTATTTATGCAATTTACATTTAATATCATTTTAATTATAAAGCAGAGAGGCTTAAATGTTCCTATTCTAATACTTATTTATTCTAATTATATACAAAATAGCTTTTTACGCAAATTCTTATAACCCACGAATGATTTAAAATAACAGACTAATTATCACACTTTTTTTTCCTGCCTATGTAGGCAATTACGCCAATGTCAAGTGTGACAGCTACACGTTTTAAACTTAATGCCAAATGTTCAGTATAACAACGTAGAACAATCTAAAATAGCAATATTTAAATCACCAAAGGGGGATAGGTACTGTGTTTTGTGAGTGCCACAGAGATTATATACAATAATATATTAGTGATATACATACATATACATAGCATAATTATATAAGTATAAATATAGATAACATTGCAGTTTAATATTATTACGATAAATGAAAACAGTAAATGTTTCAATAAAAGTAAAATATACATGTGTGACTCATATCAAATGTCACACTTTAATTCATAATAATAACAAAAATCCTCTTATAGTATACACCACTGAGATAAACTTAGTGGTATCATGGAATTTAATTGTAATCAGTTCTTTCTTTATTTTATTTTTGACAATCAATCTTCTAGTAAATTATTACTGCCATTGTCGAGTGGGTAAAAATATTAAATTTTTTTCAAACTGACTATGCTACTGGCATAGCTAATATTACAAAATATAGAGCAAAATAACACAAGATTGTGAATACAATATAAAATCCACTACATGCCATTCTAAGATCCCTCCAAAACACTGTAATCAGTTATATTGTATCTTCTATAAGGTATTTTATATTTTTTGAAAACTGTGATAAGTTTCAGATTTTGTATACTAGCAATCACAACTCGGAGTAAATTTTAGTATCGGTAATAAATACAAAACACCATTTTGTAAAATGGCTGGCTTGTTGTTGGCGACTGTCGAATAGTTGTGAGAGAATTCGTGTTTGTTTCTTCAGATAATATGACCACGGTTGATTTTCTGTATATATTAGCATGGATTTGGATGTATGATTTATTATACTGGTGAGTTGGTACTATTCTATGATTGTTAAAACGTGTATAAATATGAATAACGCAATAACATGCCCATTTTTTGCAACGTGAGCTTTTCCTTGTACTTCTTTACATGCTTTATATTTCTTTATTTGCTTCAGTGCTCTTTCTATCTTAAACTTATCTGTGAGACTCTTCGTGTGTATCGTTTTGTGATGACGTGCATATTTACATAAGTTTTGACCTTAGAATTCGCAAGTATAACATAACAAAAGGATACAGAAATAGCGCAAAGTTTATCGTTTCCCTTTTATTTGTTATGCTGTTATACATAAAATTATATTGTTGTTAATACGTATTACTTATATTATATTTAATAATGTTTAATAGGTGATTGAACTTTGCATTTGGAGTTTTTATTGAAAGTAACGTTACCGAGTTTTTGTATATAATTTTCTTGATGATTGTAAAGTTTTTTGAAATATGAATAGCTTTACGGTGAACATTTATTGTGTATTTTTCCATTGTATAACTAATTAATTCAGTAGATGCATAACAATCAGACATAAAGTTTGAAAAGTTTTAGTACATACATTAATCTGTTCCTTTCAATGCATTGGTTATTTGTTGTAATATTATAATAAATAGTTAAATGGATATAGTGGAAATATTCTGTGTCCAAATATTTATATATACCAAGTTTCAAGAGGAACAATTGAATCCTGAAGTTGATGTGCTGCAGCGCCATCTAGTCAAGGGTTTGAGAAAATGGATAGAGTAAAGAACTCTTCATGAAAAATAATTTAGGTGTGCTGTTAACTTTGGTGCGGTGATTGGTCAGAGTATTTATGAATTGCTAATATACTGACATCCATTTTTATAGATACTATGCATAAATATAATATGTATTTGTTACAGAATCGTCCTCATATTGAAAACAAGTGAAAGTTGTCATTTAGAAGAACATATTTTTGAAATGACCAGAACTCTCTACCTTTAGATTCGTTATTATTGTTGAATGCTGTATTATTGTAGTAGTTACTAAAAATGTCTAAAATGTGGCCCGCATCTCAATACTCACATACCAATACCCACCAGCAAACACAAGGGAAACAGAATGAACATCAAAATCAAGGGAATTTGAAGACGTTGGGAATGACCTCGGCTATTTCTATAGCAGGTTTGTATTATTTGTTTTATTTATTTAATCCTCATGGGTCATCAACATGACACTACATTATGTACATATTCTAAAAATAACAATCCTATGTTTAAATTTAGATGTAGTCATACTTACAATAATCTATTACAATTAAAATTATCCTTTATTCTATATGGTAATTCATACTGGATTTGTTAAATTTTGTCAATAACTGATGATACAATGCTGACTTATCAGAAGAAGAAATGAGAAGCAGAAAGAAAAAATGCAACGTATCAGTACAATTTTCCATATAGGCTAAGCAGAGATGATAATATTTCAATATACTAAAAATCTGTCAAAGGGTTATGGTGGTATAAGCAGTAATAACAAAGTAAAAGGCAACTGATTTTGAACTAATACAGCCAAAATATGTAGATCTGTAGAACCAAGAAAACTTTTTTCACAAGAATTAAGTCACAAACACCAGCAAATTAACTTGTTAACAAGAGAATTCATTCTTGAATTACACAATATACAATGGGAGCGAACTCCTGCATTAGGACGGGTAAGTGGGTAAGTATGTCACTTCTGGAGAATGTAATGTCATATTATTTTTATTTTATTTATTATTTGAATTCATGTTTCGGCATGTATCGATGCATCGTTTGTTGTACGAAAGTATATGTCCGACCCATTCCAGCGTGCAACAAATTTCTCAAGGACTTATTCATATTTCCTATCCCTTCACACTGTTGTCTATGTTTGATGTATTTATACCTCTGTTAATATGGACATGAATAACAGGCTGTATTTTTGAATTTGTTTCTTTCAAGGTCTATGAAGCATATTTCATTTGTTATTATCTTGCAGTTTTTAGTGATTATAAACCAAAGCGAACCATTCAGATATGGATTAAAGTTACCACACTAACACAAGTTATGTATCTATCTCTTCATCCAGTGCCCATAGTCTTAAGAAGTTATTAACAAAAGAAATATTATATTTGTGTACTCCTAATCTAGTAAACATACTTGGTAGTGGCCTTTACTTGACTGATAAGAGGTATGTTTCCTGTTATCTCAATGATTCGCCAACTAATTGGTTGTTTTGGCAGGAAATGAAACTTATAATGATGAACTTGAATTTTAAGTATTATCTTGTTTGTATAAATGAGAAAATCTTATTATTTATGTTGCATTTTACTTAAGAGTGCTTGTCCAGTGCTCAAACTTCGACTGTAAAGAAACAATAGCTTTTTCCAATTTTTTTATTGATAACATTAAAGCTCGTAAATAGCTACAAAATAAAAAAAAATTAAGATAATCAGCTGAGAAACAGAAGCTGGGGATATTTTTCACTCCCCCACTGCCTATCTAGACTAATATTATAAAGCTGGAGGGTTTATTTGTTTGGTTGAACACACTAATCTCAGCTACTACCGGTCCGATATGAAAAATTCTTTCATTGTTAGGTAAGTCATTTATCAAGGAAGGCTATAGGCTATTTACAATCATGCTAAGACCAATAGGAGCTAGTACCAATGAAGAATGTTTCAAAATCGGGCTGTTTTTTCCTTTGAGAACTTCCACTGTGTGTTAGCGTTAGCCCAAAGTAACTATTCCACGAGGACAAAGTTGCAGGCAGTAGCTAGTTTATATATATAGTATAGATTTCATTATGTCATTTTTAATGCAGTTATTGGTTTGTATTTTAAATTAAATCCATAGATTAACAATCCTTACATTATCAAATCTATCTTCATCACTTTTAATGTTAGGATTGTTTAGTAACATTGTAGTTAGCCTTGAGAAATATCCTTTAGTTAAGCCTAGAAAGGTTATATCCCAAGGGTAAGTTAACCATACATTAATATAGTTTTTTCAAGTCTGCTAAAGTTGTAGAGTCCCTTCTGGTCATGAACCTTAGTTACAAAAATATAGTTGCATGTTCATGTAGGTGGTACATATTACATAACACTGCTGTACCTACGTTTCTAAATATATTGAACATTTAACAAATCTTTTTTACATTATGGAAATCTTCATTAAACAATAAGCAATAGAAGCAATCAGAAATAATACTAAAATACATTCCTCGGAATTATGAAATATTTAAATTAAGGTAATGATAAATGTAGTTTGTAGGTGGTAGAACCACGCTGAAGCTATTATTGGTTTTTCACTGCTGGATATTACTAACTGATTGTAAAATGTGACATACAAATGGTCACTTTGACTGTGTTATGACCAATTGCATGGTAGTCCCAATCCAGTGAGGTACAGAGCCCTACTACTCCACTTATTTACTGGATATAGGTATATGGGCTGATCATGGAATATGGAACAATTAAATTTGCTACTGTTCGCAACACCAACAGAACTAATTACACACTTGTAACCTTATATATTATGGTAGCAATACCACAAGAAACACTTATCAGTAACTAGGGGTACATGCGGCGCCGCGCGCGTTTTTCTTAAATTGTATTAAAGAGATGTATAATTGTGAGTAGGTGTTATTGTATTACAGATATGTTCTTTCAAAAACGTAATTATGTAAGTACGACATGTAAACCATGAACTGAAATATGTACCGATTTGCAAACATTCTTCATGAGTGCTCCGCTCCTATTGATCTTAACATGATGATATAGCCTTCCTCGATAAATGAGCTATCTAATACTGAAATAATTTTTCAAATCCGAACAGTCGTTCATGAGATTGGCGTGTTCTAGCAAAGGAACTCTTCAGCTTTATAATATTAAGTATAGATGACTGCCACCTCATTATGTTATTGTGCATATAATCTCTTATTTCGGCCACAAAATAACCAGCAGCTATTGCTATTGCCACTCAGAGAGGTATTGCACCAAATGTATGATGATATGTATCCAGTCAGGTACGAAATTGTCCTGCCTGGGAGAGATAGCGCCGGATTCTGGCTGCAGCGGTAGGAAGTAATGGAGATTTGTCGTTGTCGAGTGTGTTTTCGGCCATTCTCAGCATGCGAGATTACCTCCTGCCTGCGAGATTACCTTCTGCCTGCGAGGTAGACCCTCTAAGTGGCCCTCTTCGCCAACGGAGGACCAGCGGGAGGAGGCGGCGATTTGCCCAACTCCTCCCACCACCGTAGCCAGACCTGAGGGGATGGGTCCAGGGGCCCATCTCCTCATTGCACAGGTCCGGTTGACGAGGGGAGGCAGCTGGTGTGTACCCAGTCTGTCTCCCTATTAGATAGGAGCCTGGCGGTCACCTTCCGCCGGGCGGACGGTTGGGGCAGCTATCCAAAAGGTGATTAGCGAAGAACTATACCTTGCCTCCCCAACAATACGGTCTGTCGGTACACCGAAAGAAGGGACGATTGCGAAACCCTATTACAATTTGAAATCGAAGTGTTTCATATTGACTTTCTTTCAGGACCAAAACCCATAGACATTGAACGGACAAACGAGTTGAGAAACACTCTCACACCGTATGGAGTATTTGAGTCCGAGGCGGAAATGCATCACCGGATGGAGGTGCTGGGTTCTCTACATCGACTTGTTCGACAATGGATCAGAGATGAGTCCCTAAGAAAGAACATGCCGCAAAGTGTTGCTGACACTGTCGGTGGCAATATATATACATTTGGTTCATACAGGCTTGGTGTAAGTAACTTAGTAATAATTCATGTTTTGTTTAGAATAATCTGGAATGTTGTGCTATGATGAACTTAATATATGTTTTGCAGGTTCACCATAGAGGAGCTGATATAGACGCTCTATGTGTCGCCCCACGACACATTGATAGAACAGATTATTTTCAAACATTCTACGAACTTCTGAAGTTGCAACCTGAGGTCTTTCTTTTTCTTAATTATACTAGTTTTAATTAATACTATGTACATACAAAGAATAATGAATGGTTTATCTTATGTAATTTAAGATATTTTATTGTGCAGTGAATTGATCCATGTCTATACACAAAAGTATAATTGAAGTGTTTGTAATGGAAAAACCAACATTTTACTAAATGGATATGAAAGACTTTATATTCAGTACTTATAAAAAAAATTGTCTGTCTGTTTGTTCCGACTAATCTCCAAAACGGTTGAACAGAGTTTGACAGGACTTTCACTAGTAGATAGCTGATATTACATTTTTTTTAATAAGATTCCGTGCAAATGTAATCCTTTACAACAAACGCAGACTGCTTGATCTGATATGCCTTCACAGCTACACCGGACTACTTGTTATAAAGAGTAACTTAGCCTGCTTTTATTTTAGACTAGTTCTTACCCTCGACTTCCACCGTGTTTTCATATTAGTATTAATTATAGGAAAGCGAGTCATCTATAACTCGAAAATATTATTATTGTCCTAAAAGTAAACATTGTTCTTAATTTAATTTTGACAAGAAAGTAACTGTGCTTGATATTTTCAGGTTAAAGATTTAAGATCAGTAGAAGAAGCTTTCGTACCTGTGATTAAGATGAATTTCGATGGGATAGAGATTGACTTGCTGTTCGCCAGGCTTGCGCTGAAAGAGATACCCGGTGAGTTTATTAAACTTTGATATCTTGTTAAAATTAATCGGCAAATGTTCTGTCTATATTTCAAGTGCTTTCTTCACTTTCCTTGAAGTGTTATGAAGGACAAGTGAAACTAGCTTAAGAGAATTTCATAAGATGGACTATTTTCCATTGATCAATGTTCAGAAATTTGTTTCATGGCAGTTCTCGGTAGTATGTTAGTCTGTTATGCAGTGTTTTTTATTTTAAATCATCAATTTACATTACTTGATCTTTTGTTATTTGCGTGACATATTGGTTATTGAGCACAAATGAAAAATACTAACCAGAAGCCTATATTATAAGTTGTTATATATTCCTTAGACAGTTCTTATAAAGGATCTCGAGTGTCGTGTTTGAATATTAAAATAATGTATGCAGTTAAGCTTAAAGGAACAATATCCAATGACCTTAACAATTAAAAAATTGGTAACAGTGCTGCAGTTACGGATAGGAAAATATGGATGGTATAAGCAAAAACAACTGTCTCGGTAATTACGTATTAACACCACCGCGCTCGCCGACCGCTGCGCTATCTTTTTTCGCAAGTCTAACTTAACCTAACCAAACCGTGTAGAAACTGTTTTGTTTTAACTTAGAAATCATCAAGTTGCTAATATACAAAACGCAGCACGCTCGTTGACCGCTGCCGCGGCCGGCTCGCCCTGTCATTGTTTCGCAAGTCTAACCTAACCGATTTATTTCTCTCAATTTTCCCGTCTTGGTTCGGTTAGGTTAGATTTGACATGTGAAACAAAGACAGCGCGAGCCGGCCGCGGCTGCGATCGGCGTGCGCACTGTGATGTCGTTAATATGTAAGTATCGCTATCTCATATGGGGGATATTTTGAAAAAGTGTTCCAGCTCTAATAGTCCCAAGACGCTCCAAAATGACGCTAACATAGCCAAAGGTTATGGGTAGTACGAAATAATGTTGTAAATATAACCTAAGATAACAGCTGTAAGAAAACGTGGAGTGTGATAGAATTTTTCTGAACTTTAAATAATAACTGTTACAAAACTTTTTAAAATAATTGTTTTTTTTCCTCGAACTCACTACTCATCTGGCCTAGCAAGGCCTTAACAGCTTCACGGGACTACTAAAATAATTGAAGTATTAATAAACCCTGTTGCTATTGTAGCATCATCCTAATTTAACACCTTTTTTATACACAGAGATGGTTTTCCTTATCCCTACACTCCATATATGCAAAATAATAGTCATGATTAACGAATACATCCATCTTACAACGGATTCTAAATTAAACTTGTCACAATATCAATTAACTTGATTGAAGTAATGCTATATGTTACTGTAGAGTTCATTGCGATACTGCTCACATTAATATGATAGTAGAGAGAAGTAAGCGAGACAATGGTATTAAATATATTAGAAATCTAGTTCCATTTCGGATGCCGAATGGTTTTCTTCCACCGCCGAATTTTATAATTGCATGTTAAAGTTCTACAATCTTAAATCTATTCATTTTATCCAGTTTAAAAGTTATAAATAATAACTACAGTCATTGACATATAAAAATCCAAGACGCACAGTCTCGAATAAAAGTAGCGCTCAAAACCGACCACAAAAACTCCCTAATATTTCATACGTGGTTATAGTTATGCCGTTAATTTATGATTTTGCAAATTTAACCTTACTTGAATGATTTAAAGTGGTTTTTACAAGAACGCAAGCGACGCGAGACTATTTGAAATGGCTGCAAAATCCAAAATGATGCACTCATTTTTGTGTGCCGGCTGTGGGACGTCCAAGTGTGCATCTTGGATTTTTATATATCAACGAGTACAGTACATCCTTTCCGCGTATTAATCTTATTTTAATTATTTGGAAAATAAATTATACTTTTATTTTATTCTATTTAAACAATAGCATTGAATGATTAAAATTTCCTTTATTCAATAGTAATTCCTGACAAATAGATATTAAAAATGTACACAATTTAACAATATAAAAATCTCTGGTTTAGTTCAAACATTTTCTAACAAATATTATTATTCTGAAAAATGAGATAGAATCTTACGTAACAACAGAGAAAGGTGATTTGAGAATTCGTATTGCACTTAAAATGGCCAAAATCATCCCTTACGTATTAATGACCCCTTATGTATATGTCGTTACATTTCAAAATAAGCGAAATACAATTTTAGCCGTTGCTAATATTTTTTTTCAAATTTTGTGCAAAAATTGGATTTAGCTCCTTTTGAAATACAATGACTAATATATCGATTATAATGATAAAGTATTATAATTATTATAGAAGGTGGTAGAGCCACGCTGAAGCTATTACTGGTTTCAGCATGAATGGGTCAGTTCGTCCGGGGTAGTACCACCCTCTTATAGAAAACCGACGTGAAGTAACAGCGCTTGCATTGTTGTGTTTCGTTCGGCCAGTGAGAGCGCCGGAGGCCCATATTCCCTCCCCTCTCCTCTCCCTCTCCCTCCCCTTCCCCAAACACAGGCTGGCAACGCACTTTCAACTCCACTGGTGTTGTTAGTGTTTATGGACGGTGGTGATCACTTAACATCAGGTGATCCACCTGTTCGTTTGCCTGCTATGATATAAAAAAATAATAATAATAATAATTGAAGTCGACTATGGTATAATATAAATAATCCAATTACAGATTCGTTCGACTTGCGGGATGATACGTTGCTCAAAAATCTTGATCAGAAATGTGTGAGATCACTGAACGGATGCCGTGTTACTGACGAGATCCTACGTTTGGTGCCCGATATTGACAACTTTAGACTTACACTCAGGGCTATTAAACTGTGGGCTAAACGTGAGTATTTTTTTTTTTTACTGACTGTTTGTGAAGAAATGATTATTATTTTTCAAGAGTATGTATGTTAGTATGGTTTGTGTGTATGAATGGCATAAATGTGAGTATTTGTTATGTTTTTACTTGATCCTTTGTGAAGAAATGATTAATATTTTTCTAGAGTATAGATATATGTATGAATCAATGAATGTACGTATGAACTTATGTATCGTTGTGTATACATATCAATTCTTTGATATACTCTGCATTCTAAACCGCTCGATTAGCTCGGTAGTGACCTTTATATACATTGTAATTATAGAAATGACATTTGTTATAATATTTAAGAGAGATGTCTATGAATTAAAAGAGAAGAGATTTATTTTTATAATGTTACATGTCTTTGCTGTCAGAGGAAGTTAATCTGAACTCTAGAGACGTAATTAAATTGACTAAATCCACTACCACGTGATTACACTACAGTCGCATTTTATAATGCTGTAGTCGCAGTCCGTTTGAAGATTTCTACCTTTTGTCTTTTTTTGTATTCATTACGATCTCTAGCGAAGAAGTCCACTCGTACGTACCGCGGCGCCTTTATATTTATTTTAATAAAAGGATGAAAAACTCTAGAAGATTCCAAGGATCCCACAAAGTTCTAGAAGGGTTATTTTTAGAACCGTTTTAGAACCGGTTCCCACGACTCATGACTCATCAGCTCGCATACATGGTGTAACAATAATAACTAGTTTACACTTGTTTTAATTTTATTGTCTATCCTGCAAGTCAGTCGAGTTGGTTTTGATCTTAGAATAATAACGCATAGAAACCAAATCCGCGCATAAAACTTGGCGCCACTAATTTGGAGCCAGAAATGGCTCCCCACGCCTGCCCATTCCATAGTGTACAAGGTCACTTCGTTCCGAACGCTCTCTCTCAGAAAATAAATAATTATGACGATTTGTGCAATTAGATGCTGTCATAATACATCTGAAAAACATAAGAAGTGTGTTAATATCATTTTTCGCAGATAAGCTATCAACATATTGTAGTATTTCAACGATTTACGTTAATAAAAGCAATTGTTTTATTGCATGTTTTGTAAATCTCAGTGTTGCCAGATAAGGAAATTATTTTCCCATTTTAATTGACGTTAGTGATGAGATTAATTATTTTTTTATTAAAGGAACATATTTAATTAATTTAGTATTGTATGTATAAGTAAAACATACACGCCATTATGTAGTTTACAAATATTACATACTTGAAAATGAGTTCGTTAAAAGTTTGACGTCTAAATGAACTTTATCATTATATATATTTTGTTTAACCTTCGATCAATAATAATATCAATAAAATCTTAACACTTATTGCGTTTTGTTTGTTCAAAGGATTCCTACTGATCCTAAGTAATTACAACTATAACCCCCATGTACTTAGTGGTTTCTTCGACCTCGACTACGTTGTTGTATGGAATGTATGATTTAAAATATCA
Source organism: Antheraea yamamai (assembly GCA_036509395.1). Classification (NCBI taxonomy): domain Eukaryota; kingdom Metazoa; phylum Arthropoda; class Insecta; order Lepidoptera; family Saturniidae; genus Antheraea; species Antheraea yamamai. Next base: position 10,572,848 of record AP028447.1, on the reverse strand, counting down.
ACATTGTTTCTTTAAGTGTTGAGTTGAGGCCGAAGTAATGACTACGAAGACGAGGTAAGCAAATACAAAAAGAGCACGCGTGGGTTTAAGGAATAATGGTTTTCATTTTCCCCGGTTTTTGGCAAGCTACATTTTAGAGGCAACCCCTTTTTATCGTGGTGTGCGTGTGTACTCGTGTAATCGCTTGCACCCATGTACGATTTTATGCTTCACTTTTGTAGTCACCTAAAGTACCGAACTATCTTTCTATGCGTTATTATTCTAAGGTTTTGATGTATAAAGGCTTTGATGTATATGTATATAGGGTGGATCAATATGTGAATGATGGTCATGTCTGGAATTAACATCACTCTCTGTGCATTCGCTTGAAATGATTGTAATTTTAATCTATATACGATTATATAAAAGGAGAAGCTGGCTGACTTAATGACTGACATATCAACACAGGGCCTAAACTATAAGGGTTATAAACTTGAAATTTTACTCCGGGATTCCTTTTATAACGTAGGGGAGCATTAAGAAAGGATTTTTGAAAATTCACCCCCTAAGGGGATAAAACGGGGTTGCAAAGTTAGTATGAATGCCGTTTTTGAAGTTTTTCGAATGAAATTCAGTATGAAGGTTCCTCATTGAAAGTCATTAACACGTGCATAATTATTTTTTCCCAAAATCATCCCTTAAGGAGGTAAACGGGGGTGCAAAGTTAGTATGAAAGTTCTCTGATTTTCAAAGTTATTTCAATAAAATGTTGTATTTGGGTTATAAGTTCCTAATAACGATTATTGCCGATATCCCTTTTTGTGAATTTAATCCGTAAGGGGATAAAAGAGGGGTGCACATTTAGTAGGCTATAAAAGTTTTTCGTATTTACCTACATTACTTCAATGAATTTTTGTATTTAAGTTATTAGTTCCTAATAATTATTATTGGAGATATCCTGCTCGGAGTTTAAAGTATCGGATTCGAAACTGTCGAAACTCCTATTTAGCGGGCCGCGCGTGCACTGATGTACCGTGGTGGTGCACGAGGTAGGGGGACGGGACGTACGTAGCGCGGTAGGCAGGCCGAACGCGGGAAGGCGTCAGTATTTCTTTTAATACACAACTTGTATCTATATTTTCTATATCTTCTACTTTCATAAATAATAAAATATGTGATTCTAATTTAATTATAAAAGAATGATTTTAAAATAAACAAGATACTTTTATAAATATTATTAAACTAGCGGGCCCAGCAGACGTTGTCCCGCCCTGATTATAAAAAATATCCTTGACATGTTATATACCAAAACGTTCCTCATGAATCACTTTATCTACTGATGAAAACCACTTGAAAATCCGTTCTGTAGTTTTTGGGTTTATCGCGAACAGACAGACGCGGTAGGGAAGATATTTTATACTATGTAATGATACCTACCTACCCTAAAGGACTACCTCATAAAATTATTAAATGTGTTTACAGACGATCTACTGTAGGCTAATATAACTACCTCAATATCGCAAACGAAGTTGCGAGTAAAAGCTAGGGTATCATAAAGTGTTAAGTCGTGAGAAGTCGTGGTGGTCTAGTGGTTTGACCGGTTGAATATTATTATTTCGATGTCCGCACGTTCGAACCCCGGCATGTACCAACGAATTTTTCTGAATTCGCATACAAATTACCAATTTCAGTTGAAAACAGTATAGGCTGACGGTGAAGGAAAACATCGTGAGGAAACTCGAACCTGAGAAATGTTCTTGTAGGACTACTATACTATATGTGGGAAAACATAGAACTGTTGATTTCTCAGAGTTTGAATCGCCAATATGTCGTGGGCTGGCGTGGTGATTATGCCCATACCTTCCTTCGGGAAGAGACCTATGGCCCTGCAGTGGGTCTCTTACAGGCTGATGATGATGATAATAAAGTGTTAATTGTATTAGAAGACGGATTTTGAATAATTGTAGAAATAAAGTACTAAAAGACTATAATCTTACCAGTTCTTCTCAACTGAGTTGTTTGTATGAACTGGTGGTAGTTTTGATGTTCATAAGCGTCTTCTTAGACCCTTGATTTTGATGTGAGTGAATGGGTTTTGGGTTATACAGGTCACGGTATATATTCGAACACGTTGGGGTACCTCGGCGGGGTGTCGTGGGCGATGCTGGTGGCGCGCACGTGCCAGCTGTACCCGAATGCGTTGCCGGCGACGCTCGTCAACAAGTTCTTCCTCGTGTTCAGCCAGTGGAAGTGGCCGCAGCCCGTACTCCTCAAGCAGCCCGATCATGTCAATCTGGGGTTCCCCGTCTGGGATCCAAGGGTGAGTTATCTATACACCGTGACTGTTTAAAGAGTGACAACCTTCGGTCGTGTCATAGGTCATGGTCACATTTAACATATAAATTAATAATATCAAAACAAATACTAATAAACAACAAAGAGAACCTTAGTTAAAATTTGTTCTAAAAATCAAAAGTATGGGTACTAATTTAAATAAACCTAGATTGAATGATTGGTGATAAAACCTACAAGCGGCGTACCGGAGTTTATAAGCTTCGATAATAAAACGGACTCCACTTTCACTTCACTTTTACTATACCCGGCGGTCATTGGCACTGTGCTTTAAGATAGAGGTATTTTCTAAATAATTACGTCAAATATTAAGCACTTATTTTTTAATTGATTTAGAATGAGTATCAAGTACTGAGTATCCTGTAAAATTATTGCTAACGAGTAACCAGTCACCCAGAGTACATATAATATGAATGTAAATGTAACGTGTCTGTACTATTAGATTTTTTTAAACAAAACATGTTGCAGAAATGAGTATTAAATTACATTTTAGATATTTGATACATTTTACATACATCAATCAATTTTAGAAATGTTTGTCTGTTTGTTTCAACACGCATCACTGCTTAAATATTCCATTCATAACAAAACCTCAAGAAAATCATGAAGTATATCTTTGAGTAACATTTAGTATTTGTTTCATTAAAATCGGTTCGGTCTGTCAAAAGTTATTGTAATTTTAATGACGACGCGACTTAAGTACGAGAGAAAAGTAGATAGTAATTAGACGTTCAGATGACTTTATTAGTCACTGTTTTGTACATCGGGTTCCACGCAGACGAAGTCGCGGGCACAGCTAGTCAGTTTAATAAAATGTATCTAATTAGTTGGCCAGCCTGCGTTCGCACGGGTGTTCAGCAGGACATGGCAGCGTAACTACCACATTTCTACTTTCATAAGGTTGAAAGAGATAAATGAAACATCTGACTCCGTTTGTGTTGACTTGTAAACGCGTTGGCAACAAGTATAAGAATCATTCTTTATTGAACCGACCAGGCGCATGCATATGCAAAGGAACAAGAATAATGAATAATTGACCCGACAGTACAAATAGTCTCGGAGTGATAAAATAAAAGTAAATCTAGAAAATTACAATAATAAGTAAGCAATACAATAATAAACACAATAAGTTGGGTACAAAGAAAACGACGGTTAATAAAATAAACGTGGAAATAATAATGATCAGTGATGACCAATAATTGAGCCGTTTCAATATGAGCTAAATCCTAATTTTGCTGTTCCTATAACATAGCTCATTTTGAAATGAAACGACACAGTTCTTTGGTTGTACATTGTCCTTTGCGCGTCGCAGGTGCGTACTTAATTACAATAATCTGTAAGTGTCTGGTCCATTCCCAGAATGCTTAATCTATTTAGGGTACCGCTTTTGATTCTCCACGTTAATTATTGTAGTGCACACAGAAATATTGTCTGTTAGGTGTGTGTCGCTTCAGGTGTAATAATGAAGACAATGAGACCAAATCTTCACTTTACAGTACCATCATGTAATAAAATACAATGGTAATTAAATATCAATATTTATAAAGATCACTACTATCTTCTGTTCAACTCGTTCCACTGCAAAGGAACCATATTACACACCAACCTAACCTAATCTATTAGTAATAAAGCTAGTGGAATACAAAAATAGAAATTGTATAGAAAAATGTTCCCATTATATTTATAGCAGCTCTGTCTGTGGTTTCGTTTCATCTAACAGTATATGTATAATCACTTATATTTAATTCTTTTTGTAGACAGTGATTTAAAAAAATATTATCTTATAGGTGAATGTGGCAGACAGATTCCACCTAATGCCGATAATAACTCCGGCGTATCCTCAGCAGAACTCGACATTCAACGTTTCCACCTCAACCAGAACTATTATCATGGAAGAATTCAGGCTTGGTGAGTTGTGAAACGCTATTATGAGAATATTTTTGGTGACCACTAAATCAAAAATTCTCTTGGTTTTGCAAATGTTTATGAATGGATAAATGCCTAATACCAGATGGAATAGTCTGTGTATATTATTATAAAATTATAGTAAAAAATAAAATAAAAACCAACAATATAAATTTTCTAACTTATGAAATAACTATCTTCGGCTAGTTATTTTATTGATATTCATATTTAATAGGCCTTAACAATATTATGAACAATTTTTATTGTGTTAGCAACTTTGCAGAAATTGGTTAATGATGTATTTTTACTGTTTGGTGTAGCTAAAAGATATAAGTAAGAATTGACAATTCTTTCTAATTTATCTGACAGTAGTTTCGCGATATTTTATTTCACCATATGAGTTGTTATATTTCAAAATGAGCTAAATCCTATTTTAATCATTCATACATGTTTTTTAAGGTTTCCAGCTTTTATACACTGAGAACAAAGTTCAAATTTTGCCATTCATAAGGTTTTTAATTATTTTTTTATAATTCTCATATTTTACATGTGCAAAATTTGAAGATCTATTTATAAAAATAAAGTGAAAAATATTAGAAACGGCCAAAATTGTATTTGCTAATTGAAATATAACGACACAACTGAGGCAAGTTCTAGTTTGTATATCATGGTAGGAATATATGGGGAGGAGTAGATAATGAATGTTGTATAAAGGCTGTATTGTGTTGCGTTGTACCCGCAGGTCTGGCGATAACGGACGAGATAATGCTGGGCAACTGTACGTGGGAGAGACTGTTCGAGGCTCCGAACTTCTTTTCCCGTTACCGGCACTTCATCGTGTTGCTCGCCTCCTCAGTCACCACCGACGACCAGCTACAGTGGTGCGGACTCATCGAGAGCAAGATACGCCATCTCATCAGTTAGTATCCATTCATTGTACTCGCTCTCCAGTTAGTACCCACTCATTGTACTCGGTCTCCAGTTAGTACTCACTCATTGTACTCGCTCTCCAGTTAGTACCCACTCATTATACTCGCTCACCAGTTAGTACTCACTCATTGTACTCGCTCTCCAGTTAGTACCCACTCATTGTACTCGCTCACCAGTTAGTACTCACTCATTGTACTCGCTTTCTAGTTAGTACCCACTCATTCTACTCGCTCTCCAGTTAGTACCCACTCATTGTACTCGCTCACCAGTAAGTACTCACTCATTGTACTCGCTCTCCAGTTAGTATCCACTCATTGTACTCGCTCTCCAGTTAGTACACACTCATTGTAATCGCTCACCAGTTAGTACTCACTCATTGTAATCGCTCACCAGTTAGTACTCACTCATTGTACTCGCTCTCCAGTTAGTACCCACTCATTGTACTCGCTCACCAGTTAGTACTCACTCATTGTAATCGCTCACCAGTTAGTACTCACTCATTGTACTCGCTCTCCAGTTAGTACCCACTCATTGTACTCGCTCACCAGTTAGTACTCACTCATTGTAATCGCTCACCAGTTAGTACTCACTCATTGTACTCGCTCTCCAGTTAGTACCCACTCATTGTACTCGCTCACCAGTTAGTACTCACTCATTGTACTCGCTCTCCAGTTAGTACGCACTCATTATAGTCTCATTGGGTTATATTTAATGTTAAAGTGCACTATAGTGTCACAAATAGAACAGTACGAACATAGAACTAAAGTGTATTTTAAAAAATCTATCATTTAATAGTAGTTCTGTCGGATCTTCACACATCGAAATAACAGTTATTGGAAACGCCTTTTTTATTCCGTGACATTCTATTTAATATTATATTTATTTTTTATGATTTCACATATTAACAACTCAATTGATTATGAGACTATTATAGGCTAGACCAGGGCTCGGCAAACCGCGACTCGCATGCCACGCGGCTATTTCACTCCTTCATTGTGGCTCTTCCAAAAGATTTTCAGACACGGAATATTATTTATTAACTTGCCTTACAAGAGATAAGTCGAATTGCAAGCACTACAGAAAGGAGGCACATTTTTAGAAAGTAACAATGTCACGGCTAGTCGCCTGCAAAAAAATATACTTGCCAAGTTACACTCGAAATTGTATGTTTAATCCTAATTATTTCCATAAAAATTACTCTACAAAAGCAAATCTTAAGTTAAAAAAAAGGCTTTTTGAATAAACTTCAGTTTCGTAATATTTATATTTGCCTCTTTTGCATGACAAGTTTGTTGACCACTGGGGTAGATCAATATATGAGTGATGGACCCCCGTCCGTCTCTCTAACCAGAGCGTGTGGGCCCCGACGTCCCCATAACCATAGATCACGTCGCCGTGGTCTGGCGGTTAATTTCGCTACCACACACTCGCCGCGAACCCTCTCGGCAGCGGCGCCAGTTTAGGTTCGATCCCTCGGAGTGGAGCACTCGAGCACGCTGCTATCACGATACAGTGACACTGAAAATTTTCAATCACTGGTTGAACAACACAACACAGATCACCCCCACATATGTGCACATACACATACGGTGGAAGTGTTTTATTTTTTAACTTGGTTATTTTAGATTAGCCTAGTTATCCGGTACGAAATACCTGTTTGAATCTCCGAGGCACACAAGTGTAGCTTTGCTTTCGTCCAGTGAAGATATGATATCGATTTTTATTGTTTTTAAATTATCGCAAAGTAACGATGATAATAGGTCTTTACCTATGAAATTGCCATTCTGCAGTACTGGCCATTTCAAATCAAAATAATTTTTGTTTGGCTAAGAATTCTAATTTCAAATTAATTTTATTTTAAAAACATGGAATTCTTTCTCCAATAGTAGTCATTTGTTTATTGATTAGTGTTACATTTTCATCGCATTTCAATCTTTTTTGTCATCATGGATACGTTAAAAATTCGAGTAATTATGGAATATGAGTCGTGGCAGCAACGCGGCACAAGCGGCACGTAACATCAACGACGTTTACGGAGCTAACACTACAAACCAACGCATCACCTGTTATTGGTTTGCTCGCTTCCGTTCTGGGAATTTCGAGCTGAAAAATGAACCTCGCGGTCGTCCGAAGACTTTGGTCGACAATGACGAATTAAAGGCGATTGTGGAAGCTGGTGATACACAATCTACGGCTGAATTAGCAGCAGCTTTCGACGTTAGTGTCAAAACAATATTGGTCCATTTGCGTCAAATTGGCAAGGTAAAAAAAATTGACAAATGGGTGCCCTAGGAACTCAATGATCGCCAGCGCGAAGTACGCGTCGAGACGTGCCTTGCACTGCTCAACAGACACACAAATGAAGGAATTTTGAACCGCATTGTTACCTGCGATGAAAAATGGATTCTGTTTGATAACCGCAAGCGCTCAGCAAGTTGGTTGGATCCTGGTTCAGCACCTAAACCATGCCCTAAACGAAAACTTACCCCTAGAAAAGTGATGGTCACTGTTTGGTGGTCTAGCGCCGGTGTGATTCATCACAGCTTCTTACCAAACGGAGTGAGCATTACAGCAGATGTGTACTGTGAAGAACTGAACACAATGATGGAGAAGCTGGCACATCTCCAACCAGCATTGGTCAATCGCTCGTCTCCGCTGCTCCTGCACGACAACGCGCGACCTCATACTGCACAGCAGACGGTCTCCAAGTTGCAAGAACTGGGATTGGAAGTTCTCCGTCATCCGCCCTACTCACCAGACCTTGCGCCTACAGACTACTACTTTTTCCAGAATTTGGATAACTCCTTGGCGGGAAAAAAATTCAATACCCGAGAGGCAGTACAAAATACCTTTGAAGAATTTGTTGCCTCCCGTCCAGCTGATTTCTTTAAGAAGTACATCAATAAACTGCCACTGCGTTGGCAAAGATGCATTGATTGCATGGGTGATTACTTCGATTAATACAGATAAAAAATACATGAAAAAAATTCATTTAAATTTTTTCATATAAAACGGCAATTTCATAGGTAAAGACCTAATATTATAACATTTATGTATGATAGTTATTTATGACCTCGCAATTGGAAACATTAAATGATATTATAAAACCACTGCAAAAAAAAATATGTTAAATCCACTTCCGTTCATTTTGCTATGTAAAATTTTAATTATATATGTAAAAGTTAAATCTAATATATATGTAATAGTAAAATAGTAAAATGTAATAGTAAAATCTACACGGGCGGGTACGCGTCTCCACAGTTTCACAGTAGCAACCATCCCGGCAAGAACGAAGAAGTTCGAAAGCTCCTATTTTTGTCGTACTGTGAAGATGTGGAATCGTCTCCCAGCCAGTGTGTTCCCTTCCTCTTATGACATAGGGTCCTTCAAACGAGGCGTGAAGAAGCACTTTTGCAGGTCGGCATGATAGCGATGACTGCCATTGCTATTTAACATTGACAGTCGCCGCTGTTTATAGACTGTACTGTACTTTCCATCAGGTACAGTACAGTCATTTTGCTGAACCAGTTTAAAAAAAAAAAAAAAAAAACAGTAAATATTCGCTTTATATAATATTGTCCAACATACTGATAGCGTTTTGCAATAAAATAAGAGTAGACGAGTATGCTGTCATTTAATGCCTTATACCATATTCATTGTTTCACGGGTATAATTTTAAAGTGAATATGTATTAATGATAATTGTAATATTAATTACAGCAACGTTAGAACGTAATCAGCATATAACGATAGCTCACGTGAATCCGGAGTGCTACAATTCAGTACCACTCAATACCAACAACGGTCAGCCATTAGCACTACCACCGGGTAAGTTGTATCAAGTATGTTATAAACACTTTTAATTAGGGTTTTTATAACCTATCCATTCTTTATCACGTGGTATTAAATGACGATAATCATTAAACTTAAAGTTACTGGCTCTCAAATGCAGTTACTGAAAAGTGTTGTCTGTGTAAAAGGTGCTTGCCATCATATTATAGTTTTATTTATAACTAGCTTCTGCCCGCGACTTCGTCCGCGTGGAATAGTTGGTCTCAGCGTAATGATATATATAGCCTTCCTCGATAAATGAGCTATCTAACATTGAATTTTTCAAATCGGATCAGTAGTTCCTGAAATTATTGCGTTCAACCAAACAAACCCAGCTTTTTAATATTAGTATAGAAGATTACTACTCTTCTCTCGTCCTTAACTCGAGCCGTCATTAAAATTACAGTAACTTTTGATAGAGTGGACCGGTTTTAATGAAACAAAGACTAAGTGACTCCCGAGGATATGCTTTATGATTTTCTTTGTGAGGTTTTATTGTGAACCCAGTAATTTTGCAGTGATGCGTGTCATACAAAAAGACAGACAGACAGATATACATTTCTAAAAATAATTGAAATGTATTCTGTTACTTATTCCTAGACACCTGCAATAATTTTTTTCACGAAAATCGATAAGGTACAGACACGTTAGATTTACATTCTTATTATATGTAGAGATTTTATTTATTTATTTATTTATTTATTTATTCCATATAGGTCCTTCACAGCTGACAATGTGTTATAATAAAGAAAAAAAAAATACAATATATTCAATACGCCAATTACGAAGTACACAAATTATAACAATTTTTATTATTAGAGAGTGAACAAATTACTATAAAAACTATTACTTTAACGAAAATTTAGGTACAAGTATAGGTGTGTGGGGTGTGAGTGTGTGTGTGTGGAGGTGTGTGTATAGAGTTTTGTTTTATATGAGAGAGTGTATGGTACGGGTAGGTATGTTTGTGAAAGTATTAGTGTTAAGTATACATTGATGATGAAATTACAATTATAATTATGGCACTACTTTTTCCGGGACAGAGATTGTAGTATTTCATTTCTGTAAGAATAGCGAGATAATAATAATAATAATATTAAAAAAAAAATAAAAACAATGCAAATGACAGAGATCGGTACTTGATCTATGACATTACAAGTGGTGTGGCTTGCAACAAATATAGAGTAACAAAATGATACAATACATATAATGAATTGAATAACGTCTGTATTAGGTAAACTGGTTTTGTCACCGTACCAGTAGTAATTATCGTTGACATCTGTACTAGTGTTCAACTATATCGCAGAAGTCAACGCCCACCGTATGAGTTAAATGTAGAAACTTCAATTTATAGTAAGGTACCTTTACCAAAACCTCTGGTTCATTGCAAAATTAGAACCTACTTCAACAGAAACGGTGTCAGAACAAACTGCCTAAACTATTATGTCTTGTAGTTTCAAAGTATCAAGGTTTCAATTCCAATAAGATGATTTCCAGCAAATGAAGATTGGCAAAATTGTGCTAATATAACCATAGAAACTGTTATATGATCATTTTTGCTATTGCTTTGCTCTTGCGAAATATGTATAACCATGTCGGTTCATGATATAATGAATAATAATTAACAATTGAATAATTTATGTTATATATCATATAAAACGAAGATAACTGTAATCGCAGCATATATCACATTATCATTAGATAGTATAAAACAAAGTCCCCTACCACGTCTGTCTGTTTGTTCGCGATAAACTCAAAAACTACTGAACGGATTTTCATGCGGTTTTCACCAGTAGATAAAGTGATTCACGAGGAAGGTTTTGGTATATAATTTGTCTAGGATTTTTTTTATAATTAGGGCGGGACAACGTCTGCCGGGTCCGCTTGTCAGTTACAAACAGACAATTTTTTACATAAATTAATAGAGAATACGAAAAAAACTTGCTGATCTTTTAATTTGTGTCGACGTCATCGCTCCTCGGTTTATATACTTATATCACGTTATATCCCAGGCTGTGGATTGGTCCACTGGTCTAACATAACGGTCTTAAGTAACGGCACGTCGTAGACACCCATATTAAGATATACAGTGAATGGATTCCTATTACGTAATAGTGTCCAATTTTTTGTCTATGCTTATAACTTTATGTACCTCTAAGAATGGAGATGGTGAAACTATAAAAATTAATTCTGATGTATTGTGATTTTACAAGTAAAACGTTTTACTATGTGTTTGGTTTTGTCGAATTGTCAAAACGTTTGTTACGTGTATTTATTATTTCAGGTGCCCCAATACCACCGGATCCGGCGCCGGAAATCGAAAAAAACGATAAGGTATAAATTGTTGTATAATTCATTACTATTATGAACTGTAAATGCGCATAATAATAATCTTCATACCTTTATCCCACCTAAATAGGGTCCGCACATGTTTGCTTATTCCATTCTCCCCTGTCAGATGTCATCTCAGTGTAGTATACCTTTTATACACATAATTTTTCATATAATCCGTCCATACCTTTTCTGATCGTTGTCTATTCCTATATCCAAAATCAAATCTAAATCAATACACGAGCTGTGGTACGTACTTACTCAGTAGTCCGGTGAAGCTGTAAAGACCTTGCCAGGTCAATAGCGTAGTCAGTTCGAAAAAAAAAAGAAAAAAAAAAAAAAAAAAACGTACTTACTGATATAATGCACCGCGCTCGCCGACCGCTGCCGCGGCCTGCACGCGTTATCTTCTTTCACAAGCTTAACTTAACTATTGTGGTAGCTACCCAAGCAAGCTTAAAAAAAAGCCCTACTTACATGCTGTGGTATCATCACGATTCGAACCTACGTCTATCGAAGCTTTGTCAGAACACGCACGCTATCAACTGAGCTATCATAACTTATGAATGTACTCATAAGTTCTCGCTTTAATCGTGTGGTCGTAAACACATCAAATTTCTTTTTAATTTATGTTTGTTTGTTAACAAGGTGCATTCATAAGTGTTCACTTCTATCGTGTGGTCTTAAACGCACACCTATGTTTTTTTTTTTTAATTCATATTTGTTTCTCAACAGGGTGAAGTGATCGCGAATTATTGTTCGATGTGGTTCATCGGTTTGGTGTTCGAGAAGACAAACGTGAACGTGGATTTAACTCACGACATCTCGTCGTTCACAAAGGCTGTATTGTACCAAGCGGAGAATACGAACATGTTAAGAGAAGGTCTCACTATAGAGGTGAGTCGAATAACACTTATACCAGGTGATAGGATAGTCGCTTGCAATATTCAAAGATATTCATGGTCATATTTAACATATAAAATAATAATATCAAAACAAATACTAATATACAACAAAGAGAATCTTAGTTAAAGTTTGTGCTAAGACTTTCAAACGTATGGGTACAAACTAGGTGTTACGACCGGTGCCGAAAGCTGCAAGGGGCGACCCGGAATTAATAAACCTTCGATAATAATACGGACAATGAACCCTTGGTTTTTCTTAATGCTTCGAAAAATTATCCTTTATTATTAGTTGGTCGTTGTTCCTACACTTGTCACGCTCCACTTTCACTTCGCCCGACGGTCATTGACACTGGGCTTTAACAAAGTGGCGGAGAGGATTGAGTACAATTTTTGTATTTTTCTCGATAATTAGGTCAAATATTAAGCACCTATTTTTTAAATTTAATTTTAATCCTTAAATATCGCTACTGTCTAAACTTTCACCTGGTATATAACGTTTATTATTATAATGTCTATATACTCTGCACGTCTATTAATGTCAAAGAACAAACAGATACAGAAGGTCTATCTCCGCTATTTTAATGGTAAAACTTGATTATACAATCTTCACTTATTAATTCCTATTACTATTTTTGCCACATCCATTGATATTATTTGCCGGATAGTGAGTACAAGAAACATGTCAAACAGTCTTGTGTTATTTGACTCATATATTTTGTAATGTTGGTGGTGTTAACAGTTCGGTTATTGTGCACCAGTGAAGTGGTTGGGAAATAATACCACAGAGTATGAATTGTGAGATGCCATAAAAACTCAAAAAGTTTTAACAAGAGGGCGAACATCTTGTGACCATTTGTAAAATTATCACAAAACACTTGTAACGCTTATTACCTACTCGATAATGGCAGTAGTAGTGTAGAAGATTAAGATGCCAAAAATGATATAAATAAAAACTAACTAAACATGTGTCCACAAGCTTACCATTATATACGTGTCCGCAAGTTTCTCAGTAAAAGTAACGGATTAATATGTAAAAAGCTATTTACGCGGCAAATACAATACTATTTATCAATGCTTTGAAGAACATATTAACTCTTTCTTACACTTGAAAATTAGAAATGAAATATTTTCTGCAAATATTTTTTATAATGTTTTGTGTAAGTGTTTCACTTACACGTCCTTTCTTGTCGGGGAACTAGACGCCAATATAAATAAGCTTCGAATAAGGTCAAGTTCTTTTCTTTATATCATAGGAAGCAAAGAAACAAGTGGGTCACTTGATGCTAAGTGATCACCACCGTCCATAAACACTTGCAAGACTAGAGCAGTCGCAAGTGCGTTGCCGGTCTGTGTTTGGGGGTAGATGGTAGAGGGGGAGAGGCGGTGGGTATCCGGCGCTGTCACTGACGGAACGAAACGCAACAATACAAGCACTGTTACTTGACATGTGTGTTTCTGTGTGTCGGGTGGTATTATCGAGGGCGAGCCGACACATTCATGCTGAAACCAGTAACAGCTTCGGCGTGGCTCTACCACATACAGAAGTCGAGTGAAGTCAAGCGTTTTACCTGTGTGTGTGTGTGTGTGTGTGCGCGCAGGCGCGTCACGTCCGGCGGAAGCAGCTGCACCAGTACCTGTCGCCGTCGCTGCTGAAGCGCGAGCGCACGCCCTCCGGCACCAAGCGCAAGCCCGCCGCGGAGCCCGCGCACGCGCTGCCCCCGCACGCGCACAACAACTCGCAACACAAGAAGACCAAGAGGCTCTCCGAGAGCAGTGTACGTACTCGCACGTCACACTCACATCTCAAACTAATATAATCACACTAGTTGCTCCCGCGACTTTATCCGCGTCGAATAGTTACTTTGACCTAACGCTAACACGCAGCGAAAGCTCTCATAAGAAAAAAAAACCCCATCTTGAAACATTCTTCATTAGCACCCCAAACACAACAACACTACACAGCACAAGAAGACCAAGAGGCTTTCCGAGAGCAGTGTACGTATTCACACATCACACTAACATATCAAACTAATATGATCACACTAGCTGCTCCCGCGACTTTATCCGCGTCGAATAGTTACTTTGACCTAACGCTAACACGCAGCGAAAGCTCTCATAAGAAAAAAAACCCCCATCTTGAAACATTCTTCATTAGCACCCCAAACACAACAACACTACACAGCACAAGAAGACCAAGAGGCTCTCCGAGAGCAGTGTACGTACTCGCACGTCACACTCACATCTCAAACTAATATAATCACACTAGCTGCTCCCGTGACTTTATCCGCGTCGAATAGTTACTTTGACCTAACGCTAACACGCAGCGAAAGCTCTCATAAGAAAAAAAAACCCCCATCTTGAAACATTCTTCATTAGCACCCCAAACACAACAACACTACACAGCACAAGAAGACCAAGAGGCTTTCCGAGAGCAGTGTACGTATTCACACATCACACTCACATCTCAAACTAATATAATCACACTAGCTGCTCCCGCGACTTTATCCGCGTCGAATAGTTACTTTGACCTAACGCTAACACGCAGCGAAAGCTCTCATAAGAAAAAAAACCCCCATCTTGAAACATTCTTCATTAGCACCCCAAACACAACAACACTACACAGCACAAGAAGACCAAGAGGCTCTCCGAGAGCAGTGTACGTACTCGCACGTCACACTCACATCTCAAACTAATATAATCACACTAGCTGCTCCCGTGACTTTATCCGCGTCGAATAGTTACTTTGACCTAACGCTAACACGCAGCGAAATCTCTCATAAGAAAAAAAAACCCCATCTTGAAACATTCTTCATTAGCACCCCAAACACAACAACACTACACAGCACAAGAAGACCAAGAGGCTTTCCGAGAGCAGTGTACGTATTCACACATCACACTCACATCTCAAACTAATATAATCACACTAGCTGCTCCCGCGACTTTATCCGCGTCGAATAGTTACTTTGACCTAACGCTAACACGCAGCGAAAGCTCTCATGAGAAAAAAAACCCCATCTTGAAACATTCTTCATTAGCACCCCAAACACAACAACACTACACAGCACAAGAAGACCAAGAGGCTCTCCGAGAGCAGTGTACGTACTCGCACGTCACACTCACATCTCAAACTAATATAATCACACTAGTTGCTCCCGCGACTTTATCCGCGTCGAATAGTTACTTTGACCTAACGCTAACACGCAGCGAAAGCTCTCATAAGAAAAAAAAACCCCATCTTGAAACATTCTTCATTAGCACCCCAAACACAACAACACTACACAGCACAAGAAGACCAAGAGGCTTTCCGAGAGCAGTGTACGTATTCACACATCACACTAACATATCAAACTAATATGATCACACTAGCTGCTCCCGCGACTTTATCCGCGTCGAATAGTTACTTTGACCTAACGCTAACACGCAGCGAAAGCTCTCATAAGAAAAAAAACCCCCATCTTGAAACATTCTTCATTAGCACCCCAAACACAACAACACTACACAGCACAAGAAGACCAAGAGGCTCTCCGAGAGCAGTGTACGTACTCGCACGTCACACTCACATCTCAAACTAATATAATCACACTAGCTGCTCCCGTGACTTTATCCGCGTCGAATAGTTACTTTGACCTAACGCTAACACGCAGCGAAAGCTCTCATAAGAAAAAAAAACCCCCATCTTGAAACATTCTTCATTAGCACCCCAAACACAACAACACTACACAGCACAAGAAGACCAAGAGGCTTTCCGAGAGCAGTGTACGTATTCACACATCACACTCACATCTCAAACTAATATAATCATACTAGCTGCTCCCGCGACTTTATCCGCGTCGAATAGTTACTTTGACCTAACGCTAACACGCAGCGAAAGCTCTCATAAGAAAAAAAACCCCCATCTTGAAACATTCTTCATTAGCACCCCAAACACAACAACACTACACAGCACAAGAAGACCAAGAGGCTCTCCGAGAGCAGTGTACGTACTCGCACGTCACACTCACATCTCAAACTAATATAATCACACTAGCTGCTCCCGTGACTTTATCCGCGTCGAATAGTTACTTTGACCTAACGCTAACACGCAGCGAAATCTCTCATAAGAAAAAAAAACCCCATCTTGAAACATTCTTCATTAGCACCCCAAACACAACAACACTACACAGCACAAGAAGACCAAGAGGCTTTCCGAGAGCAGTGTACGTATTCACACATCACACTCACATCTCAAACTAATATAATCACACTAGCTGCTCCCGCGACTTTATCCGCGTCGAATAGTTACTTTGACCTAACGCTAACACGCAGCGAAAGCTCTCATGAGAAAAAAAAACCCCATCTTGAAACATTCTTCATTAGCACCCCAAACACAACAACACTACACAGCACAAGAAGACCAAGAGGCTCTCCGAGAGCAGTGTACGTACTCGCACGTCACACTCACATCTCAAACTAATATAATCACACTAGCTGCTCCCGTGACTTTATCCGCGTCGAATAGTTACTTTGACCTAACGCTAACACGCAGCGAAATCTCTCATAAGAAAAAAAAAACCCCATCTTGAAACATTCTTCATTAGCACCCCAAACACAACAACACTACACAGCACAAGAAGACCAAGAGGCTTTCCGAGAGCAGTGTACGTATTCACACATCACACTCACATCTCAAACTAATATAATCACACTAGCTGCTCCCGCGACTTTATCCGCGTCGAATAGTTACTTTGACCTAACGCTAACACGCAGCGAAAGCTCTCATGAGAAAAAAAACCCCCATCTTGAAACATTCTTCATTAGCACCCCAAACACAACAACACTACACAGCACAAGAAGACCAAGAGGCTCTCCGAGAGCAGTGTACGTACTCGCACGTCACACTCACATCTCAAACTAATATAATCACACTAGCTGCTCCCGTGACTTTATCCGCGTCGAATAGTTACTTTGACCTAACGCCAACACGCAGCGAAAGCTCTCATGAGAAAAAAAACCCCCATCTTGAAACATTCTTCATTAGCACCCCAAACACAACAACACTACACAGCACAAGAAGACCAAGAGGCTTTCCGAGAGCAGTGTACGTATTCACACATCACACTCACATCTCAAACTAATATAATCACACTAGCTGCTCCCGCGACTTTATCCGCGTCGAATAGTTACTTTGACCTAACGCTAACACGCAGCGAAAGCTCTCATGAGAAAAAAAACCCCCATCTTGAAACATTCTTCATTAGCACCCCAAACACAACAACACTACACAGCACAAGAAGACCAAGAGGCTCTCCGAGAGCAGTGTACGTACTCGCACGTCACACTCACATCTCAAACTAATATAATCACACTAGCTGCTCCCGTGACTTTATCCGCGTCGAATAGTTACTTTGACCTAACGCTAACACGCAGCGAAATCTCTCATAAGAAAAAAAAACCCCATCTTGAAACATTCTTCATTAGCACCCCAAACACAACAACACTACACAGCACAAGAAGACCAAGAGGCTTTCCGAGAGCAGTGTACGTATTCACACATCACACTCACATCTCAAACTAATATAATCACACTAGCTGCTCCCGCGACTTTATCCGCGTCGAATAGTTACTTTGACCTAACGCTAACACGCAGCGAAAGCTCTCATGAGAAAAAAAACCCCCATCTTGAAACATTCTTCATTAGCACCCCAAACACAACAACACTACACAGCACAAGAAGACCAAGAGGCTCTCCGAGAGCAGTGTACGTACTCGCACGTCACACTCACATCTCAAACTAATATAATCACACTAGCTGCTCCCGTGACTTTATCCGCGTCGAATAGTTACTTTGACCTAACGCCAACACGCAGCGAAAGCTCTCATGAGAAAAAAAAACCCCATCTTGAAACATTCTTCATTAGCACCCCAAACACAACAACACTACACAGCACAAGAAGACCAAGAGGCTTTCCGAGAGCAGTGTACGTATTCACACATCACACTCACATCTTAAACTAATATAATCACTAGCTGCTCCAACGACTACGTTCGCGTCGAATAGTTACTATGGGGCTAACGCTAACACGCAGTGGAAGCTCTCAAAATGAAAAAAACCACGATCTTGAAACGTTCTTCATTAGCACCCCACATACAACAACACTACACAGCACAAGAAGACCAAGAGGCTCTCCGAGAGCAGTGTACGTACTCACACATCACACTCACATCTCAAACTAATATAATCACACTAACACAATAACTTTTGATAGAGTGAACCGATTTTAATGAAACTAAGACTAAATGTTACCCGGGTATACGCTTTATGACTTTCTTGGTGAGGTTTTATCGTGAACGCAGTACTTTAGCAGTGTTGCGAGTTCTAACAAACAGACAGACATTTCTAAAAATGATTGAAATATATTTTATTACTTATTACAAGATACCTGCAACAATTTCTGCAATGATTTCACAAAAATCTAAACATACAGACACATTACATTTAAATTCTTATTATATATACTAGCTGACCCGTGCAACTTCGTCTGCACCAAATCGGATATTAGCAGTTTCAATTGTATTTTTAAGTGCAAAAAATCTTAAAAACCTTAAAACTCAATTGCAGCGACATCTAATTGTTTCAAAGGACACACGTACTGACAGAACTCTAATTGAGATTCATCTTCTACAATGCAATGTAACTGTTATGTTTGTTTATGTTTTACAAAAAATCTTGTTAGCTTTGTTTAGCAAACATTTTTTATACAATAAAATAAATGTAAGAACATATTAGTGACAGTTTTGTTTACACATATTTTTTATCTTTGTCAACATGGTATTTTTGAAGTGAACTTTGTTTAAAATCGTTATGGTTTGAAAGTCAAAAGAAAAAATGCTTCATGACAAAGAGACAAACACATAATCAATGGAATTTAGCTTACTTGTTAGATTTTATACTTCTAATTCAACAGATTAATAATTACGCTAGCAACGTCATTTAGCCGTAACTCAATTATATTATTATATAATAATGTACTGTACATTATACGGACCGACGAAGGCGTCGGTTCGGAACCTAAAGATTATTTTTTTGTTATTTGTTTTTTTTTTTAAGAAGCATAGGTAGATGAAATATAGCTTAAATTTTTAGTTAATCTGTCTGCTATATATAGCACAAAGAAAATTTACCAAAATCCGTCAAGAATTTCATTAACTACAAATTTTCGACTTTCGCCCGTTATCCTGGAGAACCTCTTGCGTTTTATGGGACAAAAAGTATCCTAGATGTAATCTTGTAATATTAGTTATCACTGTGTCAAGTTTTGTCAAAATTGGTTCAGTACTTTCAGAGTGATATGTGTTCACAGGGACAGACAGACAGACAAAAATTGTAAAAGGATTATTTTTGGCTTCTATATCGATAACAAAGTCTATAATTTCCCGATTATAATTTTCAAAAAATATTTAATGTACAGATTTGGCCTTGTTACAGTTTTAGCATAGTATAGATTTAGACTATATTTCGATATATCAATACTAAATAACTTTACATCTATTCATGGATGTTAATATATATAAGAATTTTGTCAGATTTCAGCATTTTATAGTCTAGAAACTTAACTTACTTCAAATTAATCTTATTTTCTCACAAATTTACTTTATTTTTCCCCAAAAACTATTACGTGGTATGTGCCGAAACGCCACCTCCCCTTTAACCCTTTACGTAATTAATGGACGTCCCTCCTAAATTGTTGTTTTCCGATTGCAGACGGACGAAGTGAGCATACTGTCGTACAACGACGACTCGAATTCATCGAACGTGTACGAAGTGAACGCACAGAACGGCATCACGAACCACCACGCCCAGGAGCAACAGCAACAGCAGCAGGCAGTTGCCAAGCCGGTGGAGAGTGTGGACCAGCCCGCTTCCACATCGGACAGTATTGCTTGCACGTAGCACTACGAGGAATGGCGACAGAGGTTCATATATGGACCCGGTAGCATTAAACAGAACAACAAACTGAAACGCGTGTGAGCAGTGACACTAGTGTACCAGTGATTTAAGCAAACTCCCCACCCCGGATACGGAGTTATAAGTGTATGACAGATATTGTCGATTATATGACCCGTGTAATTATTTCTCACTTATTATATAGTGGCTATGTGACAAGTTAAAGTATAACAGTGTGTTAGACTTGAGTGTTTTAAAGTTGTTTGGTGGAATTTGTATCATACACTTTTTGATTCAAGATTTGTCAATTTTCACACATGAATGGAGCAACCGAGATCGAGAAAATTTTCGGTACCCTATGGTGAGTGCTCTTTTGCTGTCTTTGTTTTAATCGAAATCATTCATTCATTATCTGTAGTTGTTATGGTTAGGATTAGTAAAAGTATATATGCATAAAATTAAATTAAATTAAAGCTATTAATATAAGTTCATTTACACTTTGATAAATGGAAAGTGCAACTGATAAATTAACATATCTCTCGACTTGTAAATGATACAAATATGATATGGATTGATAGTGCACATTGAAAGGGAAGCTTTTAAAAGAATGGACAGGGTTTCTAACCACTTCGTATTTCCATTTAGCACCTACACTTGTTACTTTAGACGTGTGTAAATTAAACACTTGGTTTAAGTAAACACGGCACTTCCAAGGTATTTACATTTTTGGGAGCACAGTTTTGGACTTGGAACTAAAAAGTTTAAGTAAAAACAGCACTTCCAAGGTATTAACATTTTTGGGAGGACAGTTTTGGACTTGGAACTAAAAAGTTTAAGTGAAAACAGCACTTCCAAGGTATTAACATTTTTGGGAGGACAGTTTTGGACTTGGGAACTAATAATTTTAAGTAAAAACAGCACTTCCAAGGTATTAACATTTTTGGGAGGACAGTTTTGGACTTGGAACTAAAAAGTTTAAGTAAAAACAGCACTTCCAAGGTATTAACATTTTTGGGAGGACAGTTTTGGACTTGGAACTAAAAAGTTTAAGTAAAAACAGCACTTCCAAGGTATTAACATTTTTGGGAGGACAGTTTTGGACTTGGAACTAAAAAGTTTAAGTAAAAACAGCACTTCCAAGGTATTAACATTTTTCGGAGGACAGTTTTGGACTTGGAACTAAAACTTTTAAGTAAAAACAGCAGTTCCAAGGTATTAACATTTTTGGGAGGACAGTTTTAGACTTGGAACTAAAAATTTTAAGTAAAAACAGCACTTCCAAGGTATTAACATTTTTGGGAGGACAGTTTTGGGCTTGGAACTAAAAAGTTTAAGTAAAAACAGCACTTCCACGGTGTTGACATTTTTGGGAGGACAGTTTGGGACTTGGAACTAAAAAGTTTAAGTAAAAACAGCACTTCCAAGGTATTAACATTTTTGGGAGGACAGTTTTGGGCTTGGAACTAAAAAGTTTAAGTAAAAACAGCACTTCCACGGTGTTGACAGTTTTGGATTTGGAACTAAAAAAACAAACATACATACATTTTAACATTTCTTATATCAAAAATCTATTTAACATATTTGATCTATGTAATCTACCCAATATGCTCAATATCTAAAGGATAATAATGTGCAAATAAAAGCTAAATGCTGAATATTTCTCAGCATATTTAATGGAATTGGACATGTATTTATTAAATGCGTGTTTTCTCTAGATGTCGCGCGGGGAGACAAGGCTTCCCTGACGCCCACGTGAGTTTAGTAAATAATGAACATAACATTGGAAAATAAGGAAACAATCACCTATGTTATGAGGAAATTTATTATATTTTATTGTTATCCATTGGTGTTTTTAACTTATGGTTTAACAGGATATTTATTTAATTTATGAATGAATCAGTAGCATTTTATGATCATGAAAATTATGATTACAATTTTAAGACTCTCATTAAAAAAAATTGCCTACATGACAGTCAGTAAAATAAACTTAAAAAGTTTTTATCTTCATTTCCATTTTTGTAAGATTAAATGTAATTAATAATTAAGATAGATAGCTATAGATAATAATAACTTAATACCCTATTCAAGACTATTTACCAAATTCCAAACAGTTATAAAATAGCAACAAAGTAATTACACTAAAATAATTATATATATTTAGGGCTGAAGTAAATTAGTATATCTAAATATTTTTATATGTTTTTTCAAAATTTGTTGGGATTTTTTGTTTGTCTTTTAATTCTAGCACCATCTTTTGTACTGCATATATAGTGATCTATAATTTATAGCTAATATGATTTATTTTTATGGTTATTCATCATAAATAGCCAACTTTTTGATTAAATTGGGATAAATATCAGAAAATAAAGGGGATTCTGCCTGTTCTGCCCTGTTTTGGACAGTTCAAAAAACAGTCATTGGACAGTTGCTGGTTTTCACAATCTGCACATCAAAGGTATTATCCTTAGTAAATTGGATTTAAATTTTAACTATGTTTAGTCTAAGGAGGTATCTCCGGAGATGACGAATATTAAATAACTTATACTTGATTTTTTATAGTCACATTGAGAACATTACATTCTCTATCTTTTCTCAACTTTGAATTCTGATAACTTTTCTCTACCTAAATATAAGAACTTCCAATATCATAAATGGGATATTATAGATTATGCATATTGAAAAATCTCAACTTATACTTTTAACGGATTGCGCTTGTGAATATATTACGAGAATATTTAATCTGTATTGTGTATAATGTGTAAGATAAAATATATTACTATATCAAGTACGATCCTCAATCATTTTGCCTGCTCTGATTAATGCCGTAAATTCGATCTTGTGCGTAATATAGCTGAGAGTTTAATGAAAACAAAGTTAAAATGTTAATATAGGAATACTAAAATTGGCATTTATTTATCCTTAAATTGTCTGGATGTTATGCATATAATATAATACGCATTTATACTTAAATTAGTGTTCTGCACATCTATATTCAGAGTGGTCTAAAAGATTGACGAGCAATGTACATTATATGTTGAAATACTACATAGTTTAGTATGTATGTTTAGCTATTTCAATCTCGAGCAATATTTTTTATAAATGTAACAGGTTTTTCATCAGGAAATTGTGATAGAAATCCATATATGTTTAGTATAGAGAAATATTATTGTCCGACCGAAATACGGTTTTCAGCTGAAACCAGAGTAGATTCCTCTACTTTTGGCTGCAAGAGTAACTGAAATTTATGTATTTAAATTATCTCCTCTAGAATATCTTAGGCATTGTATTTGCTTACATTAAATAAAACTTTTAATTAATTAGTTATCCAGCCAACATATAACAGGGTATATGTATGAATAATAGGCGGTTTTTTGAAGATCACTGGATATCTATTCTATAAATGTGTTTATTATGCATGTAACATAATTCTCGGCTACATTAAAATCTCTGGTAAAGCTGTGGTAAGAGAAATCCAGCAAAGTGTGAACTTCCCATTTCTCACCCTTTTTTTTTAATATCTGGAGATTGATTCTGGGCAGTCATCATTGATTTAACTTTATATCAATATTTAATATTCATAAATATATGTAAAACGGTTCTATTAAAAAGGCATAACAAAGGCTTTTTTAAAGTTTGTAGAACATTTTTGCTGCCTTTTTCAATACATTACATATGCCCAAGAAGATGAACATCCCTGCAGTTAGTGAATTTCCTGGAAATTGTATTATTGAATGAATTATTATTCCATTATATAACCAAAATTTCGGCCGGCCTTTAATAAATATATTCTTCGCTCTTAATTAAAAACCAAAATATATTAGTATTGCACTAGTTTTTACCATCTATGTTTTTTTTTTAACTATACAATATAATGCACTAGAAGTTATCTATCATATAAATATTGTTGAATTATATCTAGCTAATATAAGATATAACGATTATGTGAAATAAAAAAAACGTTAAAAGATGTTTTTTATATGAAATTACTTCACATAACAAATCGGTATTCTTGTTTGTGTATACCAGGTGAAAGTTTAGACAGTAATAATATTTATGGAGGATACTCTGCATTCGATTCTCGTTCTAAATCAATTAAAATAATAGGTGCTTAATATGTGACCTAGTTATCTAGGAAAATACAGAAATTATATGCAATCCCATACGGGTCTATGTTAAAGCAGTGTCAGGGACCGTCGGGCGAAGTGAAAGTGAAGCGTGAAAAACGTTGGACCAACGACCAACTAACAAACGATAATTTTTGAAAGTTTGAACAAAAAAAAAGTTTTATTGTCCGTTTTACTATCGAAGGTTATAAACCCCGCATCGCCGCTCGCAGGTTTTGTCAATATAGGTTTATTTAAGTTTGTATCCATACTTTTATAAGTTTTAGAACACACTTTAGCTAAGGTTCTCTTTGTTGTTTATTAGTATTTGTTTTGATATTACTATTTTATATGTTAAATGTGACCGTGAAGTATCATATCCTACAATACTACGAATGTTTAACCTTTCATCTGGAATAAGTATGTAGAATTAAAGCATTATTGTAATAGTTTTAGTCATTGTACATTATATAAAAAAAAAAAACTCACATAAATCCATTTGTATAAAGTAATTTATTTGCAGGTCAACCAGCTGGGGACGAGTCAAGGTCATGTAAGTGTGGTAATGTGACATTTTAAGAACACGCTTCCGTTTGCAAGGAAACTTTTAAAAGCAAATGAATAACGGTTTTCATTATGATTTTATACATTGCTCAATGTTCCTTTGTTCGTATATAATTATTCATAAAAATTACGACCTGTAAATATTTAAGCTCTTGATTGCGTAGTCTCGAAGGACCTTTTTTTATAACCTATCAAGCATAAACACAATAAGATTTTATAGATGAGTGAGAGCAAACATATTTGTCTATTCAAGATTAGGATTTTTAATGACTGCCAGAAAAACTGCGAAAATGGTTGTCATGACATTATGTTATACTTTGAGTTTCTTGCCTCTGGAACGCTTAATGAATAACATATTAAATCTGAAAGTGAACCCAGGGGTATGGGAATATTTTGACATTTTAGTAGAAAAAAAACTGATATCGAAATAGTTTATTATTATATGTAAAACTGAATTTATATTAAAAAAAAAAACAAAACGAAAAAAAAATATGACGTTATAAGTACTTTTAACTGCTTTTGTGAGATCCTACAAATGAGCAGTCCGTGCTTAGGAAAATCATTTGACAACGATAGAAAGGCTATACTCTAGATGTTAATATAAATTATTGTGCGTCGATTACATTTCTTCTGACATGACGAGTTGGTTTTTACCGTGAAAATCATAGGTTATTCGAATGTAAAGGTGTTGGAAGATCAATAGAAATATCCACCGATCTCCATAGTTATTAGAAAAAAATGTGCAAAAAAAATAATAGTTCGTAATTTCGAGTTTTTTTTTTTTAAACTAGGTTAGGTTTTTGTCTTATATTTGAAATATGTTTATACTATAAGGATGTAATTTTAATAGTTTCCTTGTAAGTGGTTACAGAGTACAAATTGGAAGTCACGAGTTATTTTAATGGACAAATATAATTATTCAAATAACTAATCGTGAGTTTACCAGGTAAAGGGAACGGACTCTGCGGTGGTGGAAACGGCACAGTAACATTTAATTAAAAATACAGTTAAATTTGAAAGTGTTTTTTTTTTCATCTACCGTCGAACCTGTAAACAATAAATTCTCGTATAAAACGGTAATCGTACGTGTGCGATTATATCCAACCATTGAGAATGCTAATTTCCAGGAGTAGTAGATGTTTATATAGTATACCATCTGATACCCGCGACTTCGTCTGTATCGTTTATTATCTCAATTGTTTTTTTTACACCTCAAAGGGATTTTCCGACATTTCCAAGTATTATCGATATATTTCAACCAATTAAAAAAAAAATGACAAATGATATACTTAAATCTTCCTCGTGAATCACTCTATCTATTAATAAAAACCGCATGAAAATCCGTTCAATAGTTTTTGAGTTTATCGCGAACAGCCAGAGAGACGCGGAGGAGGACTTTGGTTTTTATAATATGTAGTGATATTCGGCTATAGTATTGATCGCACTGTGCTTCGATTAAAAAAATTACAACACACATAATTCGTATATATCACACATGTATATCTTCTTCTATTTTATTTTTGGCAACCAGTCTTCTAGTAGACTATTACTGCCATTGTCAAGTGAGTACATTACAAGTTTCTTGATGTAATTTCGATGAACTAACAAGATGGTGGCCATCTTGTTAGAACTTTCGTGGGAATTTTTGTGGCAAGTCAGAATCCATGCTCCGTGGTATTAATTCCGATCCACTTCACTCGTGCACAATAACCAAACTATATTTCGTAAAGCACCACCAACATTACACAAAATAGAGCCAAATAACATAATGATTATGAATAAAATATAAAGACCACTACATGGCATTCCAAGATCCCGCCAAAAACTCCCACATGTATATCGTAAGACAAATGAGTTGTGCGTTTTGTCAAATTTGTGTCTAGGGTTTACTGCGGTTTCTATTCTTCGGTTTTTTTTTCTGTATAGACTCTGTCTTTGTCCATATATCCTATAAATATCTAATGTTAGATTATTTATAAATAATAGAAGTAGTAAATATGTGAAACGAAATGCCAAGAACTTAAATACACTATTAAAAATAACATGTGTAGGTAGTCACATATTTATTGTTGTATTAAATTATACCATTGTTGATTAGTGAGGGATAACGATCCGGGTTAAAACCATACAAGTGTGTTAAAACGCACATGTTATTCAGTTAATTTCATCTACTAAGTGGTGTAACCCAGTGAAAATAAATTCTTGGGAAGTCAAAAAATATAAAAGGGGGGTGTATGTAAACTGTAGAGTACCACTAATGCTATTTTTGATGTGAAGTCACCTTGTGATTTCAAAGTGGAAGAAACGAAAAAGCGACAAACATACATTTATAGGATTTAACGTGTGAGAGAATGAGATAGTATACATTATACAGTGTTTCGAATATTCGCGGTCTATTCATTGTACATTACAATATTTAACACTAGTTTAGGTCTGAGCGTTATACATGTGCGTCGGCGTATTACGAAACATTGAAAAGTGTTATAACCAGAGTGGTGTATTGTTTGTATCAATATTTTATATTTTTTTAAGGTTCCACTTCTAACGAGTGTGATCTTTTAAATCTCTGAATGAGTAAGTTTTGTTCATGAAGTCGGGTAGACATTGCTACGCATTGAAATACACTATCATTTAGTGGCGGATTTACCAGTAAAGCGAGTAGGTTGGAGCCTAAGGCGGCAGATTTTAGAGCACGATATTTTGGGGCCAAATTTGTGTTTATGTCCTATAGAAATTAAAAAAGGCCACACAAACAACTCCACATGTAATATAGTTTACAATTTAGAGTCAAGTCTTATTTTTGAGAATAATTTGAGAATCAAGGATCTGAAAGTACCAGTTATCAAGGACCGATTGCGATAAGTTTATTCTTTTGATGGATCATAAAATTACGAAACAGATTGTGAACGAGATACGAACTATTTTTCATCAAACAATCAATGAAAATCAAATATAGCACATGTGAATAAATTACCCTCGTCATCAGATAGGTTTTGGAAATAGGCAAACCGTGTGAAAGATTCCCCAAATTTTTGTTATCCGCGTACCATATAGCTGAGGAAATGTTTTCAGCCATTATTTCGAAACTCAAAGCTGAACATGTCGTGAACAATCATATGATAATGCCGTGAATATGCCTAGTATGTACAATGATATACACGCTAAAATTCAAAAGCATGCCCCCCTTTACTGGATTTGCTCCGCCCAATATTTAAATTTAGTTGCAATTGGACCTGCTGAATCTTACACAGAAGTCGAAAAGAATCTTTTCATGTTACTTTAAGAAATATAATTTATATTTCTAATTCTAATTAAGTTCGCTACAATTAAAGCAAAACGCTAAAGAGTGTTATTCTGACACGTTGGTCAGCTCTGATCAACAAAAATATATGTTATGCTCAAAACGTTTTAACAAATGGTAAAAAAATCAATAAACCAATTTACATGGAAACTTCTTTAATTAAATGGCATAATGTTGGAGTGGGTGTGACTGGTCACAAGTTTTTCTGAAATTTATAATGTGGTATCGTCTTTAGAAGATTTCAACTTACTGCACCGTTCATTACCATTGTTCCCAACTTGCTGTTTTAATACAGATTCAAGACAATATTCACTGAAAAGGTTCATTGTTCATTGGAACACAATTCTATTGAGGAATCTTCTAGATTCTAATTAAGATAGTCTTTGATTCATAGTACTTCAAATGAACATTTTCACTGATTTCAAAATAATTGTATCTCAAAATACATAGACGAAGCTATATGCGGTAGCTTTGAAGCGTGGAACACCAGCATCAGTTGACGTATTATCATGGTTTTCGTCCTTTAAGGGTAACGTGAATAAGAGACATTTAAGCTACCGACATCACAGCGGCGATATGCGATGGATAGTTTGTCTTGGTGGTCCTCAATGGTCGCCGTTGTTTTTAGACTGTGTCGTCAGGCATAGTTCAATCACGTCAGTAAAAAATAAAATTGGCCAGTAATTTTAAAAGATTGACTTGAATACTTGAAAAAGAGGCGTCAGATAAATAATATGATTGTCAACTAGGCTATCCAATTGTATTGAATGGACGGTAGGATCACAGTATAAAAATAAGAGAGTAGGGTCGGAAAATTTGAATAGGTGGATGGTGGCATATGTGTAAAACGGCCACTGCTATCATTAATGAGTGATTATCCGTGGTTTTGTACCGTTTTTTACACTTTATAGAAGCAAAAAGGGTTTATGTAAAAATACCTACATATCGCATATCTTTATATAGTGTTGATTATCATAAAGAATCTGTAAGCAATGAACTAAATAACTAATTGGATAAATCAAATTTATATAGGGACTATACTATCACACACTACAGGAAAGACGATTCTCAATTGGTTGATGTCCGAACAACGGAATAGTTTTAGAATGGTAGCAGTGTCCCGCTTGCCTTCGGGTATTGGAGGACTATGAGACAGACGCACTTCTCGCTTTCTTTCTTTCTCGTTGTCCGTGGTTACATGTATACTGCTTTCAGGTGGCATACCGATCACTAAACACGATATATGCTATTAAAAAGTGGTTGATGAAAATCAAAATGTTTCCCTGTAGAAATTTCACTTCTATTTTAGCCAATAATACACAGTTTTTTTTTATTTCAGGGAAGATACCTATATAAACTAAAAAAGCAGAACATTAGTTAAATACAAAATTTGATCCAAATCGTTAGAGCCGTTTCAGAGATATACGAAATAAATTTATAAAAATACATATTCACAGGGATTTAATTGCGGGGGCACGCAGTGTCCTTCAAGGGAATTTCGAAAATTTGCCATATAAACTAAAAAAAAATTAATGTTAAAAAAAAACAATCTTGGTAACTTTTAAGAAAATTTTTGGATTTTTTTTAAATAGGTCAAAGTTATCCAAATACAAAACATAACCTATCTTTCTTGAACAGTTACCGTGTCGCACAGTGGTTTGTTTCTGTAGAAGAGGGCGTAAAAAATATATGGATTTACAATTTTCAAAAATTAGCGTGCCCCAGTTAAGAAATTACTAAAGAGATCGGCATATAAAAATATAGATGAATTGTTTATATAAAGTCTTTGGGTAATTCTCGTATATGATGGTACATCATATAATCACCGACTACATCGGGATATATGAATTCATTTATTATATATATACGTGGTGCAGGATGCGTGATCCTTGGTAAAAATATATGTACCTACACCGCTCAGATTAGGAAATATGCCGATAGGATACTTGAAAACGCTTATATATAAGAGAGAGATAGTAATATTATATGTTTAACTGTATGTTACCGTGGTGTCAACTTTTGTTCGTCATTTAACTGAAATTTTGCAACTAGTTGTAAAACGAAATGATTCCACCTAGATGATAAGACTCAAATGTAGTTGTCGCTAAGAACTTTCTCGATTACTTGTAAGTTGTATATATATTAGTAAACAATTTTTATTATTATAATGATTATACATTGAAAAATATATCCCACAAAAATATGAAAATATTTAATAAAATTGACAAAAAAAAAAAGTATAATAAATGTACATACAAAAAGGGTAGTTTTGTTTTATTTTTTATCCCATTAT
Source organism: Antheraea yamamai (assembly GCA_036509395.1). Taxonomy (NCBI): domain Eukaryota; kingdom Metazoa; phylum Arthropoda; class Insecta; order Lepidoptera; family Saturniidae; genus Antheraea; species Antheraea yamamai. Next base: position 10,542,431 of record AP028447.1, on the reverse strand, counting down.
GTACTTCATCGTTTTTTAAGGAATTCATATGTTTTCAAGAAACCCTTTTCGATAACAAATAACACAATTTACCACACAATAAACTTTATTTCCATTAACAATATTCAATATATTAACACACTGACATCTCAACTCAGATTTCATCTTTTTCTATGGGCCTCCACATCTGCAATAGATTAAAAAGATTATGTATTATTGTTTATTGCAATTAATATTGGCTCTACTATTGAGTTAACGAGTACCAATTCATATGAAACTTACATCGGTTTTGCACGGTTTATTCATAATGCACTTTCAAGTGATGAACTCGCTTTGATTTTATTCACCCTGTTGTGGTAAATTTGGACCACTTATTGTGACCTTTAAAGAAATGTTTCCATGTTAAAATACTGAATAGCAAACATTCGATAAATTCATGCAAATAGAAAAAAAATGTGACAGTAAATATAAGAATATTAAATTTGGTGTCACCAAAGATGACACCATTATGGTATTTAAAAAAAAAAATGTTTTTGAGCTTGAGTAATGATATTACAGGTGTCTTGTTATAATTTCAATATTGTAACAAGATCGTGACTCCCTTGTTAGAACTTTCCAGGGAGTTTTTGTGGCATCTCTGAATTCATGCGCCGTGATATTACTCCCCATCCACTTGTGCACAATAACCGAACTATATATATAACATAAAATACCACCAATATTACAAAATATAGAGTTAAATAACACAAGATTATGAATAAAATATAAAAGCCACTACATGACAGACTAATATCCCGCAAAAACTCATCGTTATGGATTACCCCATATTTTTTTATCCTTAGCTTGCTAAATCATGAACTAATTCCCCATCTATATGCGAATGGTTTGACGGTCCAAGCGCAAATGCTCCCCACCACTCGTGTACTACGAATTTATAACCTTCCACTCTTTCCATTTTGGAGGATAGAGATGAAACTTTTTTAACTGTAGTCGGTGCTTTAACATCAACATATGTATTATGAATATGTTTGGTAGAAAAAAGGTGATAAAAAATTATGTTCCTCTTAAATTTCAATGTTGTTAAAAGATTTTATTCTAAGACAGTATTTTACTTTAGATTCTTGGATCCTAACTAATATTATAAATGCGAATGTGTTTATGATTGTTTGTTTGTGATGAAATGATGAGCGCAAACCAATTATAATATGCGCCTGCTAGAAACATATCAGCAATCGACTTAATCGCGACTCTGCGACGTAACAATATCGTGGCTCTCTCTCTTGCATCGTTACGTGTCAAGTCATTGTGTGCTCCTTCTATTTTGTAATAATCATTACATAGTATAATACAAAGTCCCCTACCGCGTCTGTCTGTCTGTCTGTTCGCGATAAACTCAAAAACTACTGAACGGATTTTCTTGCAGTTTTCACCAGTGGGTAAAATGATCCATGAGGATGGTTTTAGTATATAATTTGTCAAGGATTTTTTTACAGTCAGGGCGGGACAACGTCTGCCGGGCCCGCTATTATAATATAAATTAAACCTTTAAGTGCAGTCGAGTGTCTCATTTTATCACTTTGTTACACTTTCACGCCTTAATTACTTAACTCAGTGGTCGACCAACACCGGCTCGCAAGCCGTATGCGGCTCTACCACAGAATGTTTAGTGCAGACGCGGAATATTTTTGAAGTGAAACTTCTTTATCGACGTAGGGAGGAATTTTAGAGCATGTAAAAACGTACGTAACGTTTTTCGGTTACGCGCCATCTTCATTTCCGTACATTTTTCCGTTACGCGCCTTGTTTATTTCTAAAGGTGCGCTCACAATGATCAGATTTCGTTTTTTCTTTTCTGTAAAGTTGTAAATATAGTAGATCATTTTTCGAAAAATGATGTCATAAAGAAGTTTCACTTCTTACGTGTGTACGTACGTATTTTTTTTTATTATCTTGTCTTATAAGATACGAGTAAATATTTTTGAAACGCAATTCTACAGCAGAGAGGCACATAAATTTCTATATTTAAACAAAGTTTAAGTTAAAACAGACTTTCAATAAACTAATATTCCTTATATTTGTCTCTTTTGGACGACGAGTAACTTGCCGACCACTAACTTAACCGATAGCTATGAAATTTTCCATACACGTTGTCAGATGTACATTATATATTAACACAAACGAAGCAGCGAACAAAAGGTAGTATTTGCATAAAGATTAACGGCCATACCCACTGGTCTGATTTGTTATTCTCTTTGGCTGCTTGTATCTCGAGTATTTCGTTCTGTATGGATACACTCAGTTCCTGAATGGGCACGGGTTCGGTGCGCCAGTACACGTTCTGATACTTGCTCGTTCTATTCCTACGTTTGTGGCTCTTCAGGTGTACCTATACGATAGTAACAGACGTATATATAGTTTATATCAGTTTAAATTAATACACACAGTCTATCTTCTATCTATATATATATATATGAGATTCCCACCTATATATTGACTCATCACGATATCTCTGGAACCATAAGGCGTAGCGACTTGAAATATGGTAGGAATATTCCTTTCGCCGAGTAGAGGTCAGCTAAGAAAGGATTTTACGAAATTACACCCACAAGGGGAGTTGCGGGGGGGTAATCAGGGCGGGACAACGTCAGCCGGGCCCGCTAGTACTGAATAAAGACACCATATTTTATAATTGAAAACATCAGTGGATGAAAATAATATACAAAAAAAGTCATTTTATGCCCTAAATAAAAGCGTCATGTCCATACATATTTTGTGTTTACAAGGTTCATGCAAATACGCTTAGAAATAACCAAAGTATCAAGAATTAAATGTAGGTATAATATAATCAATCAATCAATATTTATAACAAACTGTGGAATGCATTTCAGTAAAATTACAAATTTGTGACGTATCACCTTTATCCACTTGTATATTTAATTATTTATTACAATTTATTAATAACTGTAGTCAGCATATTTCTATAGTGTTCATAAAAGCGTAAAATATCAATCACATCACTCGGGATAATTATCCAGATCTAAACACTGCTTTTCGATATTAACCCCTCGTGTATATCCAGAAACAACATTTTTTGTAACTTAATCAAAATACTTGATTCAGTTTAGGCCCTAATATGGCACTTATGAACGTCAAAGACTACCACCGGTTCGGAAAACAACCCAGTCATCGAGAAGAACCGGCAAGAAACTCGATCGGGTACATTTTTTTAACATATATTTCTAATACATCATACAATGCTTTTAGTGGATGCACAGAGAGGAGTCAATTCCAGACATCACTATCATTCACATACTGATCCACTCTATAATATCCTTTTGAAACTAAAACCCGTTTGACGTGGCGCTTAAATTTACAGTCCGGCAAATCGGTAACATGCTTTGGGACTTCATTGTAAAACCTAACATTATTACCTAAAAATAAACCTAAAACCTAATAGAAATATGAATGAAACTTGGAATACATAAATATATTTTATAGCACTCGATAATTTACGAAAGTATGATTTTATTACACGCACTTGTAAATTTTTTTACTAAACTATGGAGAAATTGATCCATCTATTTTCTCTATAGCAATAAGTGAAGATAAAACTGTTGAGTACAAGTTGAAAACCTTTCGTCAAGCACCTGTTGGTGTGTTCCGGTACACGCCCTTGAGAGTCAGTCGCTCTCTAGGTTAAGCGTGTTTACCATCTTGGACCACATTTTTCAAACGCTGTAACCTTTAATATATGATAATATAAAAAAAAGGAATGAGAATGACCTTTTTGATGTGTGTGTTGACCATAGAGCGCAGGTGAAAGAGCGCGGGACAGAGGGGACAGCGCCGCGCGGGCGCCGTGTGAGCGCACACCGCGTGCTGGTTGCGTCGGTTCACGGACACGAACCCGCGGCCGCACACCTACGCACCCCCACAACATGACACAACCATCACTATCACCGAAAAATAAATCCTACTTCAAAGAAACCCCACTAGAGCGTTTTTAATACGTTCCATGACAAGCCATTTTTATTTCCTGTACCCGCAGCTCCGCACGCGTTTTTTTAAAGTTGATTAAAAAAAATATAAAGTTGTGAGACCATGTACAATTATAGAAATGCTTTCACACGCCATTTACAACATGTAACGTATACATTAGATATATAAATACTAACAGTGTGGCAAATGAGGTTTATCATCAGCACATATTTGGAACCTTAACCCACCATATTACTACCTCAATACTCACTTACACTGGAAATGAACTAATGAAACAATAAATTAAAGATGTTATTATGATGATATACTATGCCCATATTGTCAATAAGTAATACGTTTATGGTATAATATCTTTTTAGAAAGACCCCTTCTATCTTCAAAATTACTACTAACGCTTATAATGTTGAATTGTATACAGTGAGTGAGCTGACGTCTTGAAATCTTGCATAAATATAAATCAAGATACAAAATTGTCTATCTGTCTAAGCAGTTTTTAATATTTGACAATTTAAATAGTGCTGATTGAACTGGATACAATATTCTTATATGTTACTATGGTTCCTGAGTTATGTAGTCGAAAGTGCAGTCAATGAAACAATATGGCCGCCAAATTGACCAAAAAGACAATATAATCCCAATTACATACATAGATACAGATATATGAATTTCAATTATATTTATTCTTAGAATCCAGTACAACGTACATGTTTAAAGTGAACAACATATTTTTGCTAAATTTCATGCGGACGAAGTGGCGGGTAACAGCTAGTCTAAAATAGAATAACTTAAATTACTTCCTATAAGGACAGTTATCTGCCAGTGAAAGTCCCGTGAAAATCGGTGAAACCGTTTTGAAGTTAGCATTGCGGACAAAGCCGCGGTTAATAGCTACTCTAATTTAAAGTAGCCTAAGTAACCGGCTGTAATTCCAGCTATATGCCAGTGAAATTCCTGTCAAAATCGGTACAAGCGTTTCGAAGATTACCCGGAACAAACAGACAGACGACAGACCGACAAAATTATGAAAAATTGCATTTTTCTATCAGTATCGTGTATACTTTCATACTCAATCAGTTATTTTTTTATAATTTTGATATTACATACAGACACTTCATTTTTGTTATATGTATAGATTTTATTCACAAGGCACACATTACACAAAACAAGTTAAAATGTTTACAATTACAATTAATAGTTTTTTTTTTGTTTGCCAAATTATCGAGATGTACATCTATGCTTAATAAACACAATCATACAGACTTGTATGAATATATTAACTTAAAAAATATGATATTAAAGAGAAATTCTGGGTTTAATGACTCCGCGTCGAAATTGACTCTGACTAAGATGTGCAAACATTTGTCCTTCAGGCCATTTGGTACTTTGATAAAAAGCAAATGTATTATCATACAATATTACATTACAACACAATACACAACATGACGTAATTCTTTCGTTTTCTATTTTTATTAAATCGTGTACCACCAGTGATACATATGCCACAACATAGTAGCTATCTAGTTTTGGATCATCTTAAACCCAGCAATATCTCCATCAATTTACTATTCGAACTCAAGGAGTTTCCTGGTGTATCAAAACCCAGAATGCTAATGAAATTACAATGGGAAGCCCTTAAAAATATCACCCTTCCGATACAAAAAGAATTTTAGAAATTGCTTTACGAACGTCGAAGTTCTTAGTTAACAAATAACTAAAACAGAATTTATTAATGTTAGTATTAGTCCACTTCATTATATACAAATTTTAACAAGGAAGAAATACTTCTGAAGCATACAGAAATTTTGAACCATATTCCCTGGACTTAGCACCCTCTGACTATCACTTGATTTTGTCCTTACATTTTTTTTAAATTTTTAAGTGCAAAACATTCAAAATCATTACATAGTATAAAACAAAGTCCCCTACCGCGTCTGTCTGTCTGTCTGTTCGCGATAAACTCAAAAACTACTGAACGGATCTTTATGCGGTTTTCAGCAGTCGATAAAATGATTCACGAGGAACGTTTTGGTATATAATTTGTCCAGAATTTCTTTATAATCAGGGCGGGACAACGTCTGCCGGGCCCGCTAGTAAATACTAACAAGCACCGATTCAATTGTTCGCAGCAAAAATTGAAAAATTTCCCAATAATAGGATATACAATATGCACTCACGCTGGCAAGAGGTCATGAGGAATAATGGAAAATATTTATTATTATTGACGATAACTTTTTTTTATTTATTCCAAAAACGGACACAACTTTGTTGTAGACCTATTATCAAGAAATAATTTTAAAAAGCAAAGATTGCACATATTAGACGGTACTCGTAAAAGTATTTTGATTGGTTTATTTCCGTTTTCTATACTTTTTTTAGGCTTCACTTAAATTCCATTTAACGACTAAATAAAAAATAAAAATAGTGCGTGGAGTCCCTCCGCGCGGAAGAAGTGAAACTTCGTAACGTGGAAATGAAAATAGAAAGGGGTAGAAATTGATTTTTAGTGAAATCATATTGTTTCTTTAAGACAAACTTTATTAACATTGCTTACAATTCACAATTGATCGCATCTTTTAATTATCATTTTCGAGTGGAGAAATATCCAAATCTATAACATTTACAATGGGATCATGATAACTAAAGTAAGATACGAAATGTTTGATTATTTTTCTCGCTCCGTCTCTTTCTATTACCTCTCCCCAGGAGCGTTGAACGTTTAACGCAACAGTGCTTTCATACCCCCTTCATGGTAGCGTTAAACGTTTAACGCAACCTTGTTGGAAGTCGCATTAGAAGTTTCACTTCAAAAACTTACCACTAAGAATAATATATTCGTAAGGTCTTACGTATCACGTATATCATTATTTTTAAAATGTAATTACCTAGCAACACATGAAATGTTATTTCACGCTACTGAATTAAAAAATGAACTTCAGTATGACCAGATTCTAAAAGACTTTAAAATGTAAATACCCACGAAACTAATGTTACATATACTTACGTCACATTTGTAAGGTCTTTCGTTATTGTGCAGTCGTTCGTGCCACAATAGTGACCTCTGGTCGACAAAGTTCTTCCCACACGTGCTGCATGTGCTTTGATGTACCTTGTTCTGTTTACCAGTATCCTTATCCTGTTTCTTCTTCGATTCATTTCTAAATAATATTTATGACATCTTTACTAATATATACACGTTCTGCAGTATATATCGAGTCTCTTGTTGTTTTATGTAAAATTTAAATCTTGAAATAATATAACTGAACGGGTGTTTACAAATATCTGAATCTATTTATTTATAGGTAGAAGACATATTTCCATAAAATGGTATAACAATATCGAATAAGCTTCTATAACAAACGAACATTAAAAAAAAATAGATTGTGTGCTTATGACCACAGGATAAAAGTGAAAACTTCTTTATAATGTACAATAATAAAGACGTATTTATTGCAACAATATACACTCATCGTCAGACAGTAAACTTGGTTTATAACGACTGAAACGCGATGATTCACTTTATTTTACTTCTCAATGTGTTTAAACAATGTTTTTCTTCAGAGATGGACAAACAGCGAATACAATTCTCGCTCTTTGGGTTTACTATCTGTACCCATTATAAAACAAAGTCCTTTGTCGCGTTTGTCTGTCTGTTCGCGATAAACTTAAAAACTACTAAGGGGATTTTCATGCAGTTATACCATTAGTAGATAAAATGATTCACAAGGAAAGTTTAAGTATATAATCTGTCAAGATTTTTTGTAAATTGGTTGTAATATTATAACGATAAATGTCGGAAGTGTCAGAAAAAGTCAAGCCGGCTAGGAGCTTTCGTCGAAAACGCTGTCAAAGACCTTTGAGATATAACAAAACGATTGAGATAATAAACGACGCAAACGAAGTCGCGGGAATCAGCTAGTTATTTATAAATAATAATATATGTACACACACATGAGTTTTAATGACAAATTTTTGCAGACGTTTATATAGTAGAACAAGTATAAAACTAAATATAACTTTCCCGCGTATTAATTCCAGAAAGAAATCGAAATATGTTTGTTTTCGGATGTGTCCCATAATTTATACCAAAAGATTGCCCCTTGGACCGAATTGCAGAAATATAATTCTCCAGGAAATACATCATAAGTTAGTAAGTTAACTTAGAAATTTGACATTTTATAGTGCAATTAGGTTACAGATATTAGTCTTCCTTTTATTATTTTGTTGAAAAAGAAAGGTTTATTTGTCATGTAATCAATTTTTTATACTTTTAACAATAATCATTAAGAGCTAGTACATGTCCGTAACCTTACCGACTTTACAAGAGGAACATCTAGTGGCACTAATGCCAATTACAGATTATGAATACAACTGATATAGATGTGCCCGCAGCTTCGTCCGTGCGGAACCTAATGTACAAAACAGTGACCAATAAAGTCATCTGTATGTATTAAGTCTAAACCCTATCTACATTTCTCTCGTACTTAAGTCGCATCATCATTAAAATTACAATAACCTCTGATAGACCGAACCGATTTTAATGATACAAAGACTAAATCTTACTCGAAGTACGCAGTACTTTAGCAATGATGCATGTTCAATCAGACAGACATACATTCCTAAAAATGAATTAAACATATTTTATTACGATTCCTAGATACCTGCAAGAACTTTTTTTACAATAACCTAAAAAGTACAGAGAACTTCGGTGTTATTAGAAAGAAGTTAAATACGTATTGAACCCTGGCTTTAAAAAGGTCTCATATTAAATGCACCGCGGTCGCTGAATGTTCGCCATCTTGCTCTTTTGTCTCGCTTTGGTTACGTTAGGTTAGACTTGTGAAAAAGGATAACGCGAACTTGCCTCGGGCGAGCGCGGTGCATTTATTACGAAACTTTTTTAAACCAAGTATTTAATACGTATTTAACTTTTTTGTAATAACACGGCATAGGTTTACATTCTTATTATATGTATAGATTAGTTTCGACAACATACATACAACATATGAACAATGGTTCATTCAAGTCATATACATACCTCTGATGATTGGGATTATGGGAGTACTGTTCATGTTTTTTTATATGCATCTCGAAACTACTCTCCCCTTTGTACATACGTCCGCAGTAGTAACATGTGAACTTCTTATAATGCCTTGTCTCCCAATGCTGGGCGAGGCTTTGTTCACTGTCCAGTATTACTCCGCAAACTTCACAGATGTGAGCACCTTCTGCCTGAAATATATATATGTACGTTCAAAGATATCACAGAAACTAAAGGCACTGTACATTAGGACAAATTTAAAAAGAAACAGGGAAATGATAAAAATGCTTTTTTTTTGTCGAACTGACTACGCTATTGTCCTAGCAAGGTCTTAACAGCTTCACCGGACTACTAAGGCGAGCGTTTAAGGCACTCAGCCGATTTTATTTGACAACTAGCTCAAGGGTGCACGTCACACCACGGCTTGGGCTGTTGCCTGATACATGCAATTCGCGACCTATCTGAGCTAACCTATGCTAAGCGAACTATTCATACATATATGAGTTGTTGAAACATGTATGTGTACCAAGCATACATACCAAAACAACTCTTATATATATATTTCGTATTGGATAATTAATAAAAATGTTTTGCTGTCCAACAATAGAGTAAATTGTGATGCCTGATGTATTAATTAGCCTTTATTATTATTACATATATGCATTATAATTGAAAAAGGATATATCTGCTAATGTATTATAAACTACTTGATGGCACGACGGACGTTGTCGTGCCATGATAATAAAAAAAATGTAGACAAATTTTATACCTAAACCTTCCTTGTGGATCGGAGTGAAACTACTGGTGTAAGCAGCATGAAAATATGTTCAGTAATTTTTGAGTTTATCGCGAAAAGACAAACAGACAGGCGTGACAGAGGACCTTGTTTTAAAATATGTTATGACATACTAATAACATCAGTTTTATACAAAGATTGAAAAAAATGAAGTACTGTGATCAGGCAAATAGAAGCATGTGTAATAACTTTAAACAAATTATATTGAAATGTATTTAATTGATCAAACATTTAAGTTTTATATCTCAATCCATAGAAATCAGGGATTATTAATTAATGCTAGGGCAATAATTGATCTTTCTTTAACAGCACAATTACAGGATTTATTCAGTTCAGTGCTTCTGTTAGATCGCTATAATTATAGCAACATTCATAGAACACAGAACAAAATTAGCTTTTCACACTTAACATACAAGATAAAATATTATTGTTCTTTGCACAGCAATGTATTTAGCGCCATCTTAATAACCATTACCAGCCATTCTTATAGGTATTTAACCATGGTTTTCCCATTCTGAGACTGTGAGCAACACCATATTGACGTTAACATGATTGATATTAGTAACAAAAATCATAATTAACCAGACGTTTAATAAGTTTTACCTGTCCGAGATTAGACATCTTCTCATGCCACTTGAGATGCGCTATAATTGTATCACGTTTCTTGAACACCGTATTGCATATAGCACACTGGTGGACATTTGTATGTGTCTTCATATGATTGTGGTACTCCAGTTCATCCTCAGTAATTGCTTTGCAAATCTGAAAATATTTCATCAAAATACAATGCCATTTGGAAAATACCAAATGTTAGAAGGAATCTTGTCAAAAAGGGGAGAGAGGATGTTTGGTAAGTTTTGATGGTAAGGAACTAAATTGTAGTATATATACCCAATATTCATTCAACAGTGAGCATCAGCTTCATCACCTGTATGCCATATAAGTCGGCTTTTTTGACTCGGGTGCCATTCAAATTGTTAGTATATAACATAAACATATATAAGAAAAAAAATTACCATTTTTTTGTCTAATAAATTTCGACCTTATCAAATTTACCAAATTCAAATTTTTGCCACCCATATCAAAATTTCTCAATCCCAAAGGATCACAGTAGATGGAGAATTAATAATATTTGGTTAAGTTATTTTATGAAACAGGCAAGACAAGAATTAATTTAGTGAAAAGGACCCATGGCAAATGTATGGGAAAATTATCCTCATTTAGGTAGGTTAAATTATCCTCATTTAGGTAGGTTAAATTATCCTCATTTAGGTAGGTTAAATGGCATCGAAATATATATATTGGTTATGTTTTTAGGCTATAAACTAACGATTTGAATGATACTCAAGTCTAAAAAGCCAATATGGTACATAAGAGACACCTTATACCTATAATCACACTTTCTATACTTTATTTTTATTATTATTAACCTTTTTATTGTCTTATTCCTACATGTTTAAATTTAATATATTAGTTACAATTGTTAATCTTAAAATTAGCACTTTATTTATAACTAGCTGTGCTCCTGACTTCCTCTGCATGGAACCTTATGTAAACATCAGTGATTAATAAAGTCATCTAAATGTATTAAGTCCATTTACTTATCTACTTTTGACTCCCACTTACGAGGCGTCATCATTAAAATTACAATAACTTTAATAGAGTGGACTGATTTTAATGAAACAAAGACTGAGTTATTCCCGAAGATATGCTTTATGATTTTCTTAGTATTGTTTTATTGTGAACCCAGTACTTTAGTAGTGATGCGTGTTCATACAAACAGACAGACAGACATATCTAAAAATGATTGAAATGTATTTTATTACTTATTCCTAGACACCTGCAACATTTTTTTTTCAGGAAAATCGAAAAAGTACAGACACCTTAGATTTACATTCTTATTATATGTATTACATAGTATAAAATAAAGTCCCCTACCTCGTCTGTTTGTCTATCCACGATAAACTCAAAAACTACTGAACAGATTTTGACGCGGCTTTCACCAGTGGATAAAGTGATTCATAAGGAATGTTTTGGTGTATAATTTGTCAAGGATTTCTTTATAATCAGGGCGCGACAACGTCTGCCGGGCCCGCTAGTAGATTTATAAATAATTGTGTTACAGATGCATTGTACCAAAATTTGTTATGATTGATATGTCTTTTGGCTAAACTTATAAGTTAAGAACTGTATACAAAATAGAATATACTCCTGCTGGTTTTTTTACAAATAAATAAAAGTTTTCATTAATAATACATACTTTACAGATGTACAAGCTAATATTATGTTCTGCCTTCATGTGATGTTGCAATTTAGCAACAAACCTGTATTTAACAGGGCATTGACTGCATTTTTTATATGACATCGGACCTCTCTGCTTCCTAGTTTTCTTTTTCTTATCCGAAACAGTTACCGATTGGGACAATGTCTTCTTATAATTCTGTTTTTCATTTTCCTCAATTAGTACCATTCTACCGTTGTCTAAAAACTTGTAAAATAATGATTCTCCATTCTCTCCAATAACAACAACCACATCATCATATTCACACTTGTTCTTTGATTTGACTTTTACGTTTGATGTATCAACCATATCTTTAGTAGAATATTCTCCTAAACCCACTCCTTTCAAATTATAATCAAATGTATCTAAGTTAAGTTTTGGTAGACAAAGGCATAAGCTGTTAACAGGGCCTTCCTGAGGGATTGACATATTGTCAATGTTATGCGAGAGTTGGTCTGTATAAAAGTCAAGTAACTTGTAGCTCCTTTTAGCAAGAGAATAGAATTTGTAAGCGAGAGATGCAGAAATAAAACACTCGACACAAACATTGTAGTTTTCATTTTCATCTGTAAACTGTAACAAAATATATTTTAATCAAATATACAACTCAGAACATGCATGTTACAATGATATAGAATAAGCTAGAAGGAGCATTTGAAATAATCGCTGACTCCAAATGCCAATAACTAATAGTACTTGTCTGATAGAGGCTTTAATGTACTGATTTAATATTACTAGTTAATTATACTAACTTCTGCCGTAAAGTAGATAAAATACACATACGGTTTCATTAAATTAATTATCCAGCAATGGGATAATATGCTTAGAAACTTTGTTAGAACCCTTATTACTTATTCTCATTATATAAAAAAAAACATAACACTACTGGGTAACATCTATTGTATAATTTATTTTTCGGAGATAATAAATGTAGTATATACTCGAAAATGTAACGTTACTGTATGTAATGAAATGAAAAAGTTATATTTTTGTTCATATAAAACCCACTAACCTGTATTTTACATAGAGTAGCCAGGATATCAGCTACACAATATTCTTTATCCTCCTTGCAAACTTTAGAAAAAATATTCTCGTAGAACTCCGTGAGCGGGGCCAAACAAATTATACACAGATTTTCGCCTATAGTTCCATTGACTAAATGTTTAACTACTAATTTTTCGTCTAATGTACTGCCCATATTAGAATTTTATGAATAATTTGAAAGCCGTATCTGGGAATAAAAATAATTCGATTACACATTATTCTTTTGAAACCAAATACACTGCAGATGTTTCACAATTTACCACAATTTTTGTTACAGATGCGTTCTTTCCAACCAACAATTCTAAAAAGTTCCGTTCAAAAATATTTGACGCCATATTGAACTCAGTATAGAAATTGTTGGATGAATTAGAACACATGTGTCTGTCATTTTAATGATTAAAATTTTTCTATTGTTTCCATGATTATTCTCATTTTGTTTACATTTTTATACTTTATCCCTTTCTTAGAATATTTTATATTTGAATACCTATATATTGATTTCTTTATCATTGGTCAGCTGAAAATCAACCCACACACTCAATATTAAATAAGGTAAGATCAACACATAAAGATATATATTATTAGCACGTAATATAGTAGGCTATATCAAGAATATGTCGTTGATTAAAGTGAACAAGCAGGGAAAAATTCCCTACCAGTGTTTTCTTGCAAAATCCTACCTGAACGGTTGAGTACTGAATTATAAGTATTTTTAGACAAGCACCAAGTAGAACCATTAGTTTGGTTTATGTGATTAAGGTATAAATACAGTCAAAATCTGTTATAACGACATCGAAGGGACTGCTCATATTCAGTCGTAAAAACCGATGATGTTTAATGTTTATCGTGCAAGTACAAACAAATCGATAGGGAATTATTGGAAAAAAATATTTATTGAACTATGTACATTTTGTTTATTACACATAAGTACAATGCATATTATTTTTCTGTGAACATAAAATCTGTAATTTTGGTCTGTTTGGAACACTTCTGTTGTGCATAGATATTTTGTAATTCACGTTGGATTTTAATTAACGTATCGTCATAATTTTCATTTATTATTAATTATAATTCATAATTTGTTTTCTTTTTCTTTGCGACATTTTGAAAGTTTCACGAATAACTCCACAAAGTTTTGGTGCGTCTTGTGTATAGATAAGTAACAAACTAACTGAAGAGATATGAAGAAGCGGGCTTTGACTCTACTGCATGCACGTGTTTTGTTTCTAATAATTAGAAAACACCCAACACCAAACTAAATCCTATTGTTTTCTTTCCTGATTTTAATAGCCATTGAAGACAAATGTGGATACCTATTCAAATTGTTTACAATACAGCTTAGCCGTTCGTTCTAACAGATCTAATTCTCCGAAATATTAATTAAATGTGGTCGTTTTATGAGGTATGTCGTTATTAGCAATGTCGTATAAAGCAATGTTTTTAATAAGGCGGTCATATAGCATTCAGCCGGGACCTTTGTTCTAGTTTATTATAACCGGCATGTTGTTCTAAACGATGTCGCAGTAAACGGTTTTGACTGTATTATAATTATATTAGTAGTTTTTGAAAAAATGCGGATCAAACACTGTTCTGTTTCTTCCGTGTTGAGTAAGAGTATTTTAACAGTTTTATTTTCACCTATCAAAATCATTCATTAAAATCTGGTCACACTACGACTGTACTGTCAACTGCCCTTAATGTACTTGTATCCAGTGGCCTTAATAAATAAACTGTCAACTGCCAGTGTCATGTTAATTGTCAAAAAAAATGGAGAGATCGGATTTGTTTAGTTTTTTTAGTATTACGCTCTTTTAATTTATGTTTTGAATAAGTTTATATATGAAGACTATCTGTAAACAATAAAATTGAATATAATTCTGCAATTATATTCCAGGTATATGTAAACATATGTTAAGAAATTCACGTCATTTGCGGCTTTCAGTATTGAGCGGCGTTAATTAATATTCTTATGAAATTAACGCATATTGTACAACATTTCTTATATATATAATATGAAAGATTATCAAGTCGTTAACACTCCACTGATGTACAGCAATGACTTGAATACCGGAATTTAAAAAAATGCAAATAAACTCTAATAAGGTAAATATCTTTTGTATTACTTCATTATCTATAATTTCAATATTAAGAATAGTATCTATTAATTTTGTACTATTTTATTTTTAAAATACTAAAAAGGAAACCAACTGAAATATATTTTGTAGGTATACTTAAATTTTTGCCATTTTTTTTTAAATTGAATTATGATAAACTGACAGCACTGCACTCGATGGTAAACAATGCGATAAGAAAACAGACAGATGTATAATCCTTTAGTAATTGTTGCTATCAACCATGTTTGCTTGCTTCTCAATAGGTGGACATTTTATATACACTGGTAGATCCCGAAATGCAACAAAACAGTCAAGAGCCAATATGTAGTCATTATCATCATGTGCATGGGGTAGAGATCAAGCCGAAATACATATATCCTACCATGTCCCTTAATTACTGGAGAAGTTTCTGCTGACTCTAGCTTACAACACTCCAAGTTATGCTATTAGCGTGTGCTAGTTCTGGTGTATTGTGGTTATATTCTAATTCAATACAAATATGTTGTCCTACTACCCTCTACATTCAAGTTTTTTAATTCATTTTATAATTTGGAATATAAATCTGTGTGAGAAGAGCTATACAAAAATGATTTATTGTATAAAATATACATTACTACAAATTGATTCATAATTATCAGGTGTCATTAGCAGACTCTCTTGATATGTTATATTCACAGTAGATAATGATAGCATTCTTAATCAATGAAATAGGTTGAAATTCAATGAAAATATGTGGACTAAATATATAGAAAAAAAAGTAGATGAAAATCGAATTATCTGTATTTCACCCTCTTAGGGGTTGAATATTTGCTTCATGTTCAAATGGGTCCACGCCCAAGTATAACCAATACAAATAAGAAAAAATCATGAAAATCAATTAGTAATTATTATACCCTGCTCTACCTCTCTTACACTCCCACATTACCCTTCTGGGTAAATATGAATAAAATGTAACCTTAATTTTTGGTTCATACTTATACCTTTATTATGTAAATATGAGTGGGTACATATATACTTGTATTATATATATATTAACTAACTTAGTTGTCTAGGAACTTATTAATTCCAATGGTCAATAACCTTTTTGTTCTGTTTGGTCTAAATCAACTTCAAATTTCTTCTTGATTCATTTCCTTGGATTTCATAAAAATCTACATAACACTGGCAGGATTGTAGAATTTTCCACATGAACCAGAGAGTAAACTAAAAAATACATAAAAAAATACAGCCGAATATAGTAACATCCTCCTTTTTGTAAGTTGGTTAAAAATTAGTGGATGTAATGTATGTGATATTATATTTCCACAATAAATATTTCTGTTGCTAAGCACTACTGCCTATCCTGCTGTGTTCTGTTCTGGTGCATTTGGTCAGCAATATGCACTTCCATACAAATTGATCAATCTCACATTCTAAATGGCTTTAGAACTAGTGTCCTATTATGGTTGGTGCTAGGTAATTGTAGGCTATAGTGACAACATAAGGGGGAATTTGTTCCTATTTACCACACTTTAAAAAAAAAGAAAAGACAACTGCTTTTCTATGGTAGGTACCTATATCAAATTATCTAACTCCTTTGCTAAGAGTCCAGTCCAGGTTGATACCAGATCTAATTAAATAACAGTATTTAGATATTTACAATCGTTTAATATCTTTATGATTTATATAGAAACCAGGAAGTATAATTATGTTTGTTTATGGGATAAAGAGATAGAACAGTCCAAAAAATCACTGTAAAATTCGTGGTTACAAATTTAGACAGATTGTCTAATGTGGGTTTAACTATGTTTGCTGTTTCAGGCTTAAGTTTACAATTCATAATGTTCTAATACCCACCTGGTTGGCTGCTACCTTCAAGTTATCCTCTCTAGGTCATAGCTTGTTCACATTTTAAGCTGAAACATAATTTAACATCAGGTGAGAGATCAAGCAAATGCAAAATTTACATGCACATCAGTACTGAAACTTTTAAATCTTATTTCATTCTCTTACATATAATCGTTATGCTAAAACCCTTAGTTCAAATATTATTGTTATATTATGTCTGGTATGTGTTTCTTATCTCAGTTAATTGTTACTGGTGTTATTTGCATTTTTAAAACTAGAATAAATTAAAATTATATGGGTTTGTAGAACCTATATGTATAATAAATAAATATTTATCATTTCCAGAAAAAATGGCATCTGAAAATGTTACGAATATGGCAACTGATTCATCACAAACAAGAGATTTTACAGTAAAAGAAGAGATCGAAGATGAAAATCTAAATATTAAGATGGAAACCGAGTCACAGAACGATGGAAATGATGAGATATCCATTGATGGTGATAATCCATTTGGGAATGTTCAGTTACATGTCAAACAGGAAATAACATTGAATATAGAGAAGGAAAGTTCAGATTCTCTAAGCAGTGATGCTTTTCCAATAAGAATAAGGTCTTTTGATTCAATGAGTAAACCTAATAATGAGACAGTAAATAATATAATCCTAGAAACTCCTAGAATGAGTGTAAAAGAAGAAACAATCACTGGTGACCAGTTTGTGCCATATGAGTACCCTAATTATGAGGACAGCATGGATAGTAATGAAGCAGTTGCACTAACTAGAGTGGAAGCGTGTTTGCAAGATGACGGGAATATTAAAACGGAACATTTTCAGGTATGTGCTCTAAAATAATGTTTTTTTTTTGCCAACGGGCAGCAAACAGGCAGACGACCCATCTGATCTAATAAAAAGACACAAAGTGCTGTGATGTATAGATTTATTTTTTAACCATGCACTATTTATAACTTATTAGTCTATAATTCTACTTGTTAATATTACAACACCCTTTAAAGACCACATGTCGTCACAGTAGCAATACTCTTGGAAAGGATCTACAGTTGACACTGCATGATACAGTGTGTCTGTTCCCGTAATAATTGAACTGTTGGGTGGCTATTTGCGGTCCGAGTACATACTCATTTTAAAGTTATCATATTCCTTTATAAGCTTCGTTTAACTAGTTTTATGAACCCCGCAACCACATGATGTTGTTTTTGCTTTGAGAATTTTCATAACGTGATCAAACAAGCAACTTAAGCCATGTAAAAATGGTAGTCTCAAATGTTTTACATTATTTTCAAGGTAACACTGTGCACTCTTACGTGGGTTGCTGTTTGTATCTCTAATATTGATAAAACAAATATTTAAATTACATATTGCTTTTATTCTTTATCAAGATATCTTCCATGATGATGAATGCCTTTTGCATGCGAAACTACTTTTAGAAACTACTTTCATTACTCCGATTGAGGTAAGTCCGAAACATGCGTTTTGAACACATCAATCGCTTCTTCGGGTGTCTAAAGTCGTTGATCACCCAGTTATTTAAAAGATGTGCGAGAATAAAAAAAGTTATTGGGTGCCAAGTCAGGGCTGCCCAGTGGATGATCCATCAATTCGATGTTATGGCTAACCACACAGTTACAACAATACCATTGTCTGAGTCAATGTGTAAGAGCTTGCATTGTCATGAGGAAGAATGAATCATCTTTTTTGTTGTGTTTTTCGAATTTCTACGATTACTTCTAGCAAACAAATGATCGTGTATCATTATTAATGGTCCTCAGCTGCTCTAATGCTACTGTCAACTCGTGAGTGGTCATGTCGAAGGTACAGGTTTTGTAGGTGGTAGAGCTACGCTGAAGCTATTAATGGTTTCAGCATGAATGGGTCGGCTCGACCGGGTCAGTACCACCCTCTCACAGAAAACCGACGTGAAGTAACAGTGCTTGTTTGCATTGTTGCGTTTCGTTCGGTCAGTGAGAGCGCCGGAGGTCCCATCTCCCCTCCCCTTCCCCCTCCCCTTCCCCCTTCCCTTACTCCCCCTCTCCCCCAAGACAGGTTGGCAACGCACTTGCGACTCCCCTGCTGTTGCAAGTGTCTATGGACGGTGGTGATCACTTAACATCAGGTGACCCACATGTCCGTTTGCCTCATATGATATAAAAAAAAAAAAAAAACACGCAATCGTTTGTTTCTATGTGCTTCTTTCGCAAACAAGTTTTATCGGATTTGGCTCGCTTTGGGAGACCGATACAGTCGTTTACTGTTTTGTTTTGCGCTCATAAGTATATATCTATGATTCTTCATCTGTATAAATGTCATACAACAGTCATTGATCCAGCTTGAACATATTTTTTTCAACATTTTTTTGCACCAATCGGCACGAGCCTCCTTTTGAGCAATAATTGTAATAGATCGGCTTATTCAAAACAAAAATTATTACTTTAATCGTTGGCTATAATGTACAATTTCTTAAGTAAACACAACATGCATAGTTGCATATTTCAAAATTTTTATCTTTCGCCTTATTCTACGATCCTAGAAAAAACGACACTAACAATAAAAAAAAGTTATTTAATACATTTCAAGTTTTAATACGAACAACAAATACAAAGAAACAAAATGTTGACTATAGCTAACTTCAGGGTGTGGGGTTTTTCGTGACGGTGTGCGCGCGCATCGTAATAATTTCAGGGTGTCGGTTTTTCGTGACGGTGTGCGCGCGCATCGTAATAACTTCAGAGTGTCGGTTTTTCGTGACGGTGTGCGAGCGCATCGTAAAAATTTACTCTCATCATTTTTACCTAACGCGCCAAAAGAAGTATAACTTAAAAAAATATAAGTTAACAATTCTTATACCTGATTAAATATTTAAATTTTGATTATGTTATGCCAAATATATCTAAGTTCTTGTATTTATTATATAAGTTAGTTTTTTAGGGAAAAACGGACGTGAAATATAATATCATTGTCGCTAAAAAGGCGTCGATCTCACGGTATATCACATGATGATATTGTTTTATCGGTTCATGTGTTGTATTGATATTTTTGGCACCGATTTATGGACGATGTTCAACTAATTCGTCTTGGAACGAATATCAACCATAACCATATGGTGAACATATTAGAATTTTTTTTCTAAGTACGTAGACCAGAAAACAAAAACGAAAAAATAAAAAAAATTTGCACCGTATCTATTGACATTTTCGTCAAAAGATTAACGATACCAGATTAGGCCCGCCTCGGTAGCGGTTCAAGTCTAGGTCCGTTCCCTCAGCGTGGAGCCCTTGAGTGCGCTGTTTGCGCGATACAGTGACACAAAATCTTACATCACTGCGACAACATTACACATATCACTTCCACACACGTGCACGCATGCACGCTTACACATGAAAGTATGTATGCTTGGTACACATATATGTTTCAACAACTCACATATGTATAAATAGTTAGCTTAGCTTAGGTTAGCGCAGATAGGTCGCGAATTGCATGTATCGGACAACAGCCCAAGCCGAGGTGTGTCGTGCACCCTTGAGCTAGTTGCCCAAATAAAATCGGCTGAGTGCTTTAAGCGCTCGCCTTAGTTGTCCGGTGAAGTTGTTAAGACCTTGTTAGTTCAATAGCGTAGACAGTTCGGAAAAAAAAATCATCATTATGACAAAATATTTCAAAAATAATAACCTTTGAAAATGGTTGCATTTTTTGTGTCGCACACCTTTCCGGTTTACGCCACCTACAGAAACTAGAAACAACGTGTCGCTCTGACAAGAACGTTTGGTTAAGAACAGCACTATTATACAATTTGTCGACACAAACACCATCGTTATCGATTACTTCTTCGGTTACCTATGGAATATTCAGAAGACCGAAGAGAGCGTTAAGCCACAACGCGTGTGTTTTATGCGACTATGCCATGTAATGTTGATGGTATGATGAATTATTTCTGGGTAACACATTATTGGGTACCTTTTACAGATCTACCATATCTTTTATATTAAAAAAAAAACTGTGGAATTACTGACTGTCGTACATAAACTGTGTTAATTAATTAACCAACTTTCCAACATAGAATTGTACTTTATCTATTTTATTCCATTATATAACGTTTTATTTTCCTTGTGTGTTTTTATTGCTTGATACATTGTTTGTATGTTTTGTCCTTTCTACATAGACTACATCTACGTTTATCTAGAAATTAAGCAGCGGGTAAAATATTTTAATAATCACACATCGAATTATTTTTTGCCTTTTCTTTTTCAGGAGAACACAAAAGAGGATTTTTACAAAGTTATTAAGGATGAAAACGATTTAACAGTTACGGAAACTCATCTTATATCAAATAAACTTATCAACACAACATCCACGATTACAAATCCGCGGGACGGAATCATCGAATCACAGACCACAAAGACATTAGTCATGGAAATTAGACCAATGCCACAAGGAAATATAAATTTAAAAATCACCAATCCAGAAAATATATTGCCCACAACCGATGTTTACATGGACTATGATGAGAGTTTCCAGCTGAATTCAATAACAGGAAATGTTTTATCCTTAGAACAAGAAGCCTACGGCTTATTGAAGACGAAAACGAAGAAAATTCTAAGTGAAAAAATTCACGCATGTCCGAAATGCTCGAACACGTATACAAAAAAATACTTATTAAATAAACACTTGTCTGTACATGACTCCATCGAGAAACGAGCTCTGGGTATCATTAAAGGTCAGAAGACACGGCAGGAGAATCGAACGAAAAAGCTACATTTGGAACAAGACGAGGACAATAAGCCCAAAGTGGAAACAATAAAAAAGGAAGAATACAAATGCACTTGTGGTAGTGTCTTTCGGCGGAGAAGTCGCATGGAAACATGTCTGAAATCGCATAACGTTTACGCCGATACAACGTCTTACCCGTGCATGACATGTTCTAGACGTTTCAAGAGTAAAGAAGAGTTGGCGATACACCGTAGACTGCTTCATAGAAAACGATTCCCGTGTAAATTCTGTCCCACGGGTTACAATACTCGAAAGGAACTCTTCAAACACCTTCAAGTACACCAGCAGGTTCAGTTAATGGAATATAAAGTTATATCAGAAGTCGTGAAAGGGAAGCAGAAGTTAAAGTGTTTTATGTGTTCAAAGACTTACAGTGAATTGTCAGAACTAAAATCCCACGTGATGGATGACCACAAGGAACCATATAGTTGTCCCCGTTGTAAGGAGACATTTCCCAAAATTATTGATTTCGGTAATCACACAAAAACATCTCATCCGGAGGTGGAAGGACAATCAGTGCTGGACGTCCTCGAAGCGTTCTCTAAGTTAGTGAAAGCGTGGAAGTGTGAAGAATGCGGTTTACAATTCCATGAAGCAGATAAGCTCGCTTTGCATCAAATAGAGAAACATACCCCAGAGTTGAAAGCTTATCCACAGTTGCAATGTACGGATTGTAGGCGGGTCTTCATCAGTCAGAAGGGTTTGATGTCTCACAGAAGAGTACACCACAGTACGGAGAACGTGGAGGAAACTCAACCTGTTGAAACGGGTATTATGTGCTTAGAGTGTAGGAAAATGTGCAAGGACATGAACGCATTAACGTCCCACATGCGTTTACATTCACCGGATAGGAAATACCCGTGCAAGTTCTGTGATTTTCGTTTCGCGACACCCGAGAAAAGGAAAATACACGCGGAGTTACATACCGGCGATATGAAATACGTATGTTTTATATGTGAATACCAGTGCAGTTCCGAGAATCGGTTGAAACAGCATAAAATGTCATTGAAACATTTGAATATGAAAGAGTTTCTACTGACAGGAGTGCCGTTGGTCGATGAACAATCGACATCGAAACAGGAGACAAAGGAGACGTTGAATAAAGAAGAGAGAGTTGTGAAAAAGAGAAAGAGAGAGAGGGATAGGAAAGCCAGCACTTGTACAGTGTCAAAAGAGGTGGCTTGTGATATATGCGGTGATAATTTTCCAAATGAGAGTGAAATGTTGGAACACAAACAGACACACCCTTTTATAGAGTTTCCTAATGAAGACACGCCTAGTAGAATATTTTTTAAGTAATCTTGCCATAGTTTATGTTTAGGTTTAAAAGTAAATTTATATTTATAAAAAATATATGTATTTGCAATAACGTGTAAGGTTTCGGAAAGCTCACTTTAAAGTGGTTGTTAATATTTATTTATTAACATTAAATAACTTGTGTTATATTTATTTGTTTCGCTTAGTGTTTTAGAAAACATGGTCCCGTACTGCTTCGTGGAGCGTGAAGGTGGATCAAGACCAAAATAAATTATTATTTGAAAATATTAATAGTGATTTGATTATGACAGATTTTTTCTTATACGCTGGTATACGATTTAAACATATTCGTCGAGTTATTGATAAATGTTAATTAAGGCAAAATCAGAAGTTTATAATTAACGGGTTATCCATAATTTATGTTACACGATTTTCATGTTTTTGACACCGTCCTCCGCTGTTATGACGTCACATATTTGCAACTTTTCATATAGAGATTAGTAAAATTGTACTTCCATAGTTAACTACACAGGTACACCAAATGAAATGGTTTGTACATTTGACGCCACTTACCTACCGATATGTATTTCGACCCGCTGAATCTGGAGTCACATTGGGTCGTACACCCTCAAAATCTCGAGTAAATTGCAAAAAGCCGTAACATGTAGTGAAAATTTGACGTTTTGGTTATGAAAAAATTCTTGTGGAAGACCAACATGATTTTTATGTATTTGGATTCGCTGAATCCGGATCTGAAGTTTATTTGGTCCATAAGCCGTTTTAAATATAAGTTACAAAAAATCCTTGAAAATTGACAAAAATTGGGAATATGTTAACGAAAAAAACGTATTGTTGTAGTGTTACAAGTGCAAATAGTGTACTAGTAGTACAAGACCAAGACCGCCAAATTTTAGCAAAACCAAGACTTAACCTGCAAGACTCTTACGGTTAGTTAAATCAGTTATTTGGTTTCAATACTGATGTTGACACACGTTTTTGATTATTAGTATCAAAATCACGATTACTTCCATTTAACAACAAATAATTTTAACGAATAAATTTATAAAAACAAATGTATTTATGTCTCAAAGCAAACTTTATTTAGTAAACTTTAAAAATAACACAATAGATCCAATATATGTAACAATTTATGTTACGCGAAATTTTGATTGCTAATTGATCGGTTGGCGATTATGTCTGTTTATTCATATAAAGCCAAGAAAGCGGCGCCTTTGTCTGTAAATTATATGATAATTTACAGACAAAGAAGCCGGTTTCTTGGTAGCATAACCTTTAACTATAATCTATAAATATATTATTATTATAAATATATATTTATTTACCATCAGGTGACACGCATGTTCGTTTGCCACCGATTGGTATTAAAAAAATACCTATTACTTTTCTCAATAAACAGAAATGAAGAGGAATCGTTTTCGCAAAAATGGTTAAGTATCTACTATAAAATGACAAATTCAAATGCTATACCAGTCATAATACTGACTAATATTATAAATGCGAATGTAGTTTTGTTTGTTTAGTTGTTGTTTAACTATGCGATTTACATTAAAACACTATCACCGGTTCGAAAAACAATCCAGTCGTATAGAAGCAGAAGAAACTAGATGTAGTCGATAATATATTGGCTGATCAAGATGCAGGCTTGGGTTCTATATTGGTTCTTCTCGATTTTTCTAGAGCATTTGATTCCATTAGTATTCCTCTCTTGCTTTCCAAACTTTCTTACTATGGATTTGATAAACAAATTGTGGATTGGTTTCACAGTTACCTTGTTAACCGTTACCAACAAGTAGTAGTATTAAATAGGACTGATGGTACCAGTCTTACTTTGCAAGTACGTTCTGTTAAGAAAGGGGTACCACAAGGTTCTATTCTGGGACCACTTCTTTTTATTTTATACACTGCAGACATTACTCAGTGTATTCAAAATTGCAAATACCATTTATACGCTGATGATTTGCAAATATATTTACCAATACATAATTCTGATGTAGATAATTCCGTTCAAAAATTAAATGATGATTTAAGTAGGATTTACCGGTGGTCAACTGAAAACTCACTTGTACTTAATCCTTCAAAATCGAAATACGGCGTATTTGGTTCTAAGAAACAGATTCAGCGTATATGTTCCAAGAATCCAATCATAGTTGTGAATGATGAAATAGTTGAACGTGTACGGGAAGCCAGAAGTCTTGGTATTCTCCTTGACGAACGACTCAATCTTGAGTCTCATGTACTTGAAATTGCTTGTAGCTGTTTTTTAGACTCAAAGTTTTATACAAGATACGTGATTTCTTAAAAACCGAAATCCGTATTAGTCTATGCGAAACCTTAATACTCTCCAAGCTCAATTATTGTATCTCAGTTTATAGCCCTTGTCTATTGAGTAGAGCTAAAAAACTTCTTCAACGAGTCCAAAATGCATGCGTCCGTTACTGCTATCGTATCTCACCGCATGCTCATGTAACGCCATATCTAAATGACGCACATATTTTAAAAATGGAGGCACGTTATAAGTTATACTTTTCTAAACTACTCTTCGGAGTTGTAAAATCTGAACATCTGACATACCTGTACAACAAACTTGACTGGTTAGGCCAACAAAGGA
Source organism: Antheraea yamamai (assembly GCA_036509395.1). Classification (NCBI taxonomy): domain Eukaryota; kingdom Metazoa; phylum Arthropoda; class Insecta; order Lepidoptera; family Saturniidae; genus Antheraea; species Antheraea yamamai. The sequence goes on along the minus strand of AP028447.1, from coordinate 10,516,686 downwards.
GAGTCGGGAATCGTAGTAACTTAAGCTGTCTAAGAGTTCCTAAGCACAAAGCCACTGCCTTTCGAGGTAGCTTCAGATACCAGGCCACAAAATGCTGGAACAATATTCCCCCACCCATCCGTAATTCTATATCCTTATTTGCTTTCAGCTCAAAGTTTAAAACTTTTCTACTTTCAATGCAAATAACTTAGCCTGTTATTCTACGACTTTCTATTTTTATTTATATGTATGTATATATATGTGTGTCTGTATTTATATATTCATTGTTCCCTATTATTAATATATATGTACTTATTATCTCATATTTCATATTAAACTTCTATTACTATTTTTTTCCAAACTTATATAACGTCACTACACGAAACATAACTAACATTTAATATGCACACCATCACTCGGTGCACACATAACACTCTGGGTCCCGAGTGAAAATCAGCGCTGAAGGACTAACCTCCAACAGCACACACACTGACTCGGGGCCCATTTGCCACACACACACTTAACCATCAATTTGTATTTCTATTTTTCATTGTTTATATGTATGTTTTTTCTTTTTTAATTGTACGTGTTTTCATATTTACTTATGTGTGTTGCAAATAAATGTTTTTTCTTTCTTTCTTTCTTCTTACAAACTCGATCTAATTTGTCTTTTTGTATTACAGCTATACTAATCGGATATTTAAGTACCTTGTAGCTTTGCTAAGACAGTCATGACTGGTAGATAAACTGAGTAAAAAAAAATTGTGACAGATATTTAGTAATTTTGCTGTAGTTATACTCACGCTATTTTCACTTGTCATATTCGGATTTGTATGGAAAAGGCTCGTGTATTTTTGGTTATAAATTCGCTCTGTAGATGGCACTGTAATGTAATTTTGTTGGCTAGTTTGATAACAAAAGATGGTGGGCAACAATTAATTTTGACATTTCTGACAACTTTCAATCCATAGATAAGATACTATATACTGAGATTTCAATCATTTGTTGTCCTTCACTTCGTTTATGTATCTGTTCCGTGAAAGGGCTCCGTTAAATTTTCTTACCTCCCACAAACCATTTTATCTACCTCCGGATCTACTTCAACATTGACTCCTGCATACACTTGGATTTTGGACTTGGACGAATATATTCATTACAAATAAAAATGAACAAAACCTTGTGTATACGAGTTACGCAGTACCGCTTTATGCATACATACATAGCTATAAATGTACACCTATAATCAACAGATATTAATTCGAAAACTTTCGACTAAACTTAGAAACCGTAACAAACTGGTCGTCTCATGTTTCAGACTTAGCAAAACCAGTAATAGTGTTAGGTTTTACAATAAGCTCCCAAAACATAATACCGATTTGCCGGACTGTAAATTTAAGCACCATGTCAAGCGGGTTTTGGTGTCGAAAGGCTGTTATAGAGTGGATCAATACGTGAACGTTGGTGACGTCTGGAATTGACTCCTCTCTGTGCATCCACTAAAAACGGTATTGTGACGTATAATGTATTCGAAATATATTTATATGTTTAAAAGATGTACCAGATCGAGTTTATTGCCGGTTCTTCTCGATGATCATGGGTTGTTTTCCGAACCGGTGGTAGTTTTGACGTTCATAAGCGCTTTATTAGGGCCTAAACTGAATAATGTATTTTTGATTTAAAACATTATTATAGAGGCGCTGATTGGAAAGATCTAGTCGACCTCTATCTATATATACAATACTCTATGATTATACTATCGCGTAATTAAGGGAATAGTAGGAAATAGGAATAAATAAAACAAATATCTACTAAAATTGTTTTTATTATTATCACAAAACATGATAAAGAAGTCCTCCGCTGTGTACCCTTTAAACAAAACTTTATCTACCTACCCTCTATGGATACTTCCAATTGCATTTAGAGGTACGAAACGATTAACTTTTGTTCTAAATTAAAATTATTTACTAAATTTTAAAACGTAATCGACCTCCAAAATTATTGCTATTGTGAAAAAATACATTAAGAAATACATAGAGAATTATTTATATTTTATTTTTTAATAATGTATCATAAATTACAGAAAAACCACACTGAAGCAGTTAATTGGCAGTTACGTTATTTGGCGTGATTTCTAATCAAGATGCCACAAACTACGAGTCTATGGTGGAATTTTATCTTTATACTCTTGTTCTTATTTAAATTCATAAACTTATGTTACTTCACCCTGTTCTATGTGATAATAAATGTCATTTAGATTGATACAGGTTATTGTGCATCAAATTAATTATTAAGAGTAATTAAAAATATGCATTTAAATCACATTTGCTAAAAAAAGTTCTCCGGACTGTTCTAAAAAAATTATACGACTGTAGGCTTAAAGGGCGTGAATCCAGTGGCCTTTACAATAAAAAAAACATGGTATAAACTACACAATATCGCGTTGCTATACTAAATAATACAACATATTCAAGTAGACAATCGTTACAATGGATATTCTTGAATAAATATCAATATTATAATTATTTATTGTTAAAACGTTAATATAAATAAGGTACTTGATAAATCTTATCGAAGGGACACAAATACTCTGGTCTGTACTAATACGATCATAATGATTTTTAACTTCAACACAGCCGTTGCCCCTTTATCGATAGACTGAATTGTATTAAGCGTTTCAAATATGAAAATAACTGTCAAACCGCCATTTTGTACTCATTTCGTATGTAAATTTTTTATTTTATTATGATATTATAAATTGTTTTTTTTACTCACAAGCGACACATTAATGTGTAATCGACACAAAATAGCCACGAGTAGGTAATATTGTTTAGCCATTAATTTCTAATTACTATTACTCATATTTAAACACTAGCTTCTCCCGGCGACTTGGTCCGCGCGGAATAGTTACTTTGGGCTATCGCTAACACGCAGCGGAAGCTCTCAAGAGGAAAAAAAAACCCCGGTTACGAAACATTCTTAATTGTTGCTAGGCTCCTATTGGTCTTGGTGTGATAATATATACCCTATAGCCTCCCTCGAGAAATAAGCTATCGAACACTAAAAGAATTTTATAAATCGACCCAGTAGTTCCAGAGATTAGCTCGTTCAACGAAACAGACAAACCCTCCCGCTTCATAATATTAGTATAGATTTCATTAATTTTTTTTTGTATTGGTGGCAGTACAATTTTGACAAGTAGTTGTGTCAGACATTTTTGATTATTACAATATATATATATTATTACCTTCACAATCAGAATATACATCTTTTGACGGATTATCTTCTTATTTGAAACGGATAAATTAAATGCAAAACTTTACACTCGACTCATATGCCCGTTTATATGAATACGAGGGATCGATTAAATCTATTCAAATTGAAATAAAATATCGATTTTATTATCGATTAAAACACCGAAATACTCGATTATATTTTGCACAATATAGACATAGACATGATATAGATGTATAAAACGTTTCAACCTTACATAGCTTATAATAAAGTTATGTGGGGACATAAAAAAACACTAAATCGACTGTGTAAAATTTCATATTGGAATATTCACTGAGAGCAAGACACAGGAGTTCATTGCTTAAGGTTGTGTTTGTTTTGACAATAATTATATATTGCAAAGTTATGTAAAACATCGTCAGATTATCTATTACTAAGACCATAAACATACGAGTGGTTGAATCTACAAGACATTGTCATACTAACGGATCGGTCAAAAATAATGAAATATATGTAAATAACAATTCATAAAAGAAGAAGATGGAGAATTAAAATAATATCAAACATTTAATATACTTCGTACTCAGGATGAACGCTAGATGGCGCTTAAATAAATATAACGGTTCCAGTAATACCCGATCGCATCATTCGATTTATCATATTTATAAGGTCATACAATTCTCTGTAGAGTATCATTAAATCGATTAAAATCTCAATAATGTTAAAATAGATGTCGCTGTTGCTCAGTTATCACATGTTAAATTGAATAAAAATAAATACTGGAGTTGAAAAAGAAATTCAAAATTAAAACGTGATGCCATCTATGAGGTAACTATAACAGTTGGTCCTACAGTTTTCTGTCAACAAATTAATTTAAAACGCCATCTGTTCGAGACTGATGAAAGGTACAGTTAATAGCAATAATCAACATTGACGATCATTTAATTTGTAATAAAATATATTGAGGCCATTAATCTAAATATAAATTATCATATCTATCAAGTTGGACCAAATTATACATAAATGCCAACGTTTCATGAAGATCGGTCGAGTAGTTTCGGAGTTCATCGTGGACAAACATCATGACATTAGATTTTTATATATTTAGATATCTACGATAAATAAATATACGATAACCTGCGAAAATTATGACCGGTCATGATGAAAATTGGTATTAAGTGCTTTTATTGAGATATTAATGATTTCTTTTATCGCTAGATGGCTTTTTTTCTCTCGAACTGACTACGCTATTGACTTAGCAAGGTCTTACCAGCTTCACCGGACTACATGGCGCTACGGACGGCGTTTGAATATATTGTTCTGTTATTACATTTATAAATTAACACGGTAGAATTCGCAGATGTTGTTTAGATGTTTATTATATAGAATAGAAACACTATCAATAACTTTGGAAATCAACTACAGCGATATTTATTTGAGAAACAGAAGGGCAGAGATGTTCGTGAGTTTATAATTAGCTGTTGCTATATGTATACTTATTATCTTTGTCATTTTATATATATTTGTATGTATGTATATGAGTATATGTGTGTCGTTACATTTCAATATAAGCTAAATTCGATTTTAGCCGTTCCTAAATATTTGTACTATATCTTTTAACATCTTCAATTCAAGAACTTCGTTTTCGGTGTATAAAACTGGAACTTTTGAATTAAAATTGATTTTATCTCAGTTTGAAATGTATCAACTCTATTATATCTATTATTTATCTGTTTTCTTTTTGTTTCTCCTATATATGGACTACCTACGAAACTTTTAATTTATAACAATACCGCTGGTTACCTGGAAGAAAATGTCTTGTGGCATTAAGCTCACCAGTGTACCTAAAAGTGCAATAAAGTATTAATTCAATCTAGAATCGAGTATTCGAAACAAACACAATCTAAGTCTGACCTCGGGTTTCACTTAAAGTTAGTACGTGAAGGTGATAGTCCAGGGTTGTGCCATACTGGCCGAGGGTTTCCTGATGACGAGGACATCGTTTCCACGGTGCAGGGTCATCTGCAGAGCCACCTGCTTCTCGCCCTGCTGCAGCTTGGCAGTCTTCGGAGGGGTCTTTATCCCAGCGATGACTATACGTTCCAACCAGGCCCGGGTAGGATAACTTGCTTTCTCGTTTACGAACCTGAGGAATGCGTTAATATATTTGAACAAGGTGAATATCGTGACTTTGCGTTGTTTATTATCTTAACAATAAAAAAGAAATTAAAAAATAATAAAGTTAAAATATATTTTCCATACAAGATTTATTTAGTAATTCTCTAGTCCTTATAAGAATGGTAGTTTTTTAAAACCTTAATAAATCTATGTTAAATTAGGATATTGTAAGGAGAAAAAAACGTTGATTTCCATTCCGAAACTCTATTGTTTTTTATTATTTTAAATTAAAACGTGTATAGTGCATATAGTATAAATACTCACGTGTGTAGTGCATACAGTATAAATACTCACGTGTAGAGTGCATATATTATAAATATTCACGTGTGTAGTGCATATAGTATAAATACTCACGTGTGTAGTGCATACAGTGTAAATACTCACGTGTATAGTGCATATATTATAAATATTCACGTGTAGTGCATACAGTATAAATACTCACGTGTATAGTGCATATATTATAAATATTCACGTGTGTAGTGCATATAGTATAAATACTCACGTGTAAGTCATACGGTTGGGTTCATAGTAGATATCCGCGTAGATGTACTTGTTGTTTTTGTATTCGTAAGTTTCCCCATCATCGATATAGAGGGAGCCGCGAGCGGTTTTCTGAAATTTAAATATATATACTTTTCAACGAAATTTCGTTCTTCACAATAACAATAAGAAAGCATTTTTTGTAATTTGAATTGACAATATTCTATACATATAATAGCGGTACGCTATAATGGCCGTTTTGACACATTACAGACAATGACAAAATTTAAATTTATTTAAAAAAAAATATAATCAGACGCCGGTTTTTTTGAAGTAAAACTTCTTCAGGCGCGACTAGGAGTTAGTCGACTAGGTAACTGGATGACAATGCAACGGAAGTCCGTTACAGCAATATGGCGTCACGTTTCTGACACAATTAACCTTTTTTCTAGTCTCGTAATAACTAATATATATCGGGAGATGAGATATATATGCGTACCGTGCCATTGACTATATCGGGGGTGTTACTAATGACCTCAAACACCATTGTTTGAAGTTATCGGCTGTTTATTATTTACCCAAGTGTGAGATTGTTGTAATTGTAGGTGGTAGAGCCACGCTGAAGCTATTATTGGTTTCAGCACAAATTGGTATTCTCGCCCGGGGTAGTACCACCCTCTCATAGAAAACCGTCGTGAAGTAACAGTGCTTGCATTGTTGTGTTTCGTTCGGTCAGTGAGAGCGCCGGATAAGTCACCTCCCCTCCCCCACTCCCCTGCCTCCAAACACAGGATGGCAACGCACTTGCGACTCTTCTGGTTTTGTTAATGTCTATGGACGGCAGTGATCACTTAACATCAGGTGACCCATCAGTTCGTTTGCCTGCTATGACATAAAAAAAGAGAGACGCCATTGGTTAGCAGTATCCACTGTTTATCTATCTTAATGCCTTCAACGGCGACTGGCGACCAAATACTGAGCATCCTCGCTCAGTCACTATGGATGACGTCATACTTGTACTTACTGTCCCGACATACAGTTTATTTATTGAGATAAATCGACTCACGTTAGCATCGAGCGCGACGACCAGAGTGAAGGGGTCGTCCGCCATGAGTTTGGAGGAGCGTCGAATCCGCTCCTTCCGGGGAATGATCGTACCGCCGCGCTGGTACACCGGGATCTGGAAAACAACGTTATTACGATTATACAGACACTGAATGGCGATTATTTCACGTGATGTTAAGTGATAGCTTGTGTTACGGTGATTACCGTGAAGCAAAATTATCAAAATCATTCTAAAATATAAAAAAAATAGTGCATGTATCAGTCTGTTACACGAGTAGGAAATGAAACTTCTTTGACCTATATATATTTTAAAGCAATGATGGCTCACTTGATAGCGTGTTTGGACAGCGCGTCGATGGTTGTAGGTTAGAATCATTGTGATTAAGCCATAGACTTATGCCTAGCCTAGCATGGGGGTAGGGCTTTTTCTAGCTACCACCTTCAAGTGGAAAATTTGTCGCCATACAGCTCTCGGTGTGTTCCAGCACACATACTTGAGAACCAGTCAACTCTAATTTTAGAGTGTTTAAAATCTTAGACAAGATCGTCATTTAACACCAGCTGATATTGTGGATAAACGCTTAAATCTATAAAGTATAAGAAAATAATTAAATTACATACATATGTGAGAATGCTCATAAACTATATACCATACGAATACCCTTAGTATAAATACTTAACTATACATTTACTGATTTTGTTATGCAACTAGATTCAGACAGACACTTATACATACTTACACACAAATAATATACCTAACTTAAATATAACGCGTGACTAAAAATTTTCCCTACCGTGCCATAAGAAGTTACACTTCAATAAATTGGACAAAGAAACGGATAAATAGGTCAATGAGATAGGAAATAAAATCGATACAAAATTACGCACAACAGAAAGTGACAGAATGAGATATCATTTACATACTAAATAGTCTGTCAACAATTACTCTATACTTTAAAAAAAAAAATTATAGACTTTAATTTTTTTATACACAATGTAGCCTGCGTCAAATATAGGTAAAGTGTTCTTGTAGTACCATTGTCCGGGTAAAATATAAAAAAAAGTGGATTTTTTTGGTGTTGACTATGCTCATACTTTCCCTCGGAAAGAAACATTTGATCCAACAGTGGAACTTTTACCGGATGAGTTTGAACTGTACAATGGTTTAATGGGACATACCTTCGATATAGTAACGGGTTGGTTGATGTAACCAGCCGCTGGGTGCTGCTGGTAAGTGTCCGGGTCATACCAGATGGTGTGGGATTCCGCTCCCGGGAGATACACCTTCACGCTTGTCACTCCGGGCTCAGTCACTGGACGTACGAGCAGTTTATCACCTGAACACGCATAATTTATACCTATATTAATATATAAAAATACAGTGTCATGATATTTGTCCATTAAGAATTCCTGAAAATACTCCTCATAAGTCATACTCATAAGTCCTCTACCACGTCTGTTCGCGATCAACTCAAAAACTACTCAACGGATTTTCATGCGGTTTTCACCAGTAGATACAGTGATTCGTGAGGAAGGTTTAGGTTATTTAATTTGTCAAGGATTTTTTTTTAATCAGGGCGGGACAACGTCCGCCTCTAATCTATACATATAATAAGAATGTAAATCGAACGTGTCTGTACTTTTTAGATTTTCGTGAAGAAATGTTTTGCAGGTGTCTTGGACTAAGTAATAACATTTCAATCATTTTTAGAAATGTTTGTCTATCTGTCTATCTTTACCTCTTTCTGTCTGTTTTAAAACTCATCACTGCTAAAGTTCTCCATTCATGATAAAAACTTTTAAAGAAAATCATAAAGCCTATCTTACGGTAACATTTAGTCTTTGTTTCCTTTAAAATTTTCGTCACTCTATTAATAGTTATTATAATTTTAATGACGCCGCGACTTAAGTACGAGAGAAAATGGACTTAATATATTCAGATGATTTTGTTAATCACTGCTTTTTTTTACAAAAGTTTTCACGCGGTCGTATTCGCGGGTACAGATAGTAATATATAAAAATCCATTGTCATGATGTTTGTCCGCGATGAACTCCGAAACTATTCACCGATTTACATGAAATATTGGCATTTACGTATAATTTAATCCAACTTGAGATATATGATTTAATTAATATTTCGATTAATGGTCTTAATATTTGTTAATTACAAATTAGATGATTGAGAATGTCGAGTATTGCTGTTAATTGTAAGTTTCAACAGGCTCGAACAGATGTCGCTTTAAATTAGTCTGTTAACAGAAAACTGTAGGACCGACTGCTGTAGATATCTCATAGATGGCGCCGCGTTTTAATTTTGAAAATACATTATCACAATTTTAATTCAAAATGTAATAACTGAGCCACAGCAACGCGTGCCCTCGTCAGCTAATTACACTATATGAACTATATAGAATCAAAGGGGATAAAGTGGGAAAAACGTAAAACAAAACAAATAAATATGTGGCAATATAGAAATTTCTTAATAGTAAAAAATATTCATCGTTATTATCACTGTAGAAAGAAAGTTCATTGACGCGTCTTACAGTAGGAGTTGACTGGTAAAAATCGTCACGTAAGGAAAACCCGTGACAAACCACCTACATGTTATTTTCTCTCTCTATTTGCCTCTGTCTATTTTATATCGACATCTTTCGTTGTCGTTTGTATAATCCTCAATACTGAACGCTTGGAGACTTCTTTAAAATTTCTTTTTTACATAATCTATGTACTTTTTTTAATCTGTCAAGTTTCAAGATCATCTAGTATACATTCGACTACTGTTGTATTATAATACACCTATAGATCTCACGATGATCGTCTTCGTTTGTTTATTAAACTATTCTTACCATTAAGTAGTGCTACTGTAAAAAGGACACCGATCCAAAGTTTTCTCATAAGCCACATTTGTTTCACTATTTTATTAAATTAAAAATAGACGAACTATCATAGACAGAGGGAATACTTTTAAAAGTTCTATTGTAGAAAGTGAAATATTCAAATAACTAACCCAGAAGATACTCGTTGTCGATAGTGTAGGTTTCTTGTTCCTTCGGGTACTCTTGGAGCAGAGATCGCATCACTGGCAGTCCGTTAATAGACAACTCGTAGAACAATGTGTACCTGGACGGGGAATAGTCTTTAATAGAGTCGGGAGATAGAAGAATAGAGTTCTAAAGCAGACCCCAGAACACTTAAATGTGACAGCTACCGGACATAAAGGGCTATGACATTGTTACACTTTGTATAAAGAGCTCGCTCGTTGCTTATCTAGAAGTTCTACAACCGGCAC